>OY728141.1:225667619-226917619 GCA_963277665.1 Viscum album
TGTGCATAATGTGAGGTTGGGTCTTTCTTGTGACTATTTTAATTCGTTTGGGAAGATTCCTGTGTTGCACATCACATGGCCTGTTTTTATACACATTTATAAATTCCCCCATGGTTGTGTATGAAAAAAACATTCACTTTTATTAGTATAATCATATTTATCCCTTATGATCCCGGCAATGATATAGACGTGAACATGCAACCATTAATAAAAGAGTTGAAACTACTTTGGGATGTGGGTGTGTGCACATATGATCCATGTTCGAAAGACATATTTCACATATGGGTTGCGCTTATGTGGGATATCAATGATTTTAATGATTATGTGATGATGTCTGGATGGAGCATGAAGGGAAAACAATCATGTCTTGTTTTTATAAAGAATACATGATCCAGAATACTGAAACATCGTTTTCGTTTCAATTTTATGGGACATCAACAATTAATACAAATATAGCATCCATACAGAAATAATAGTCTAAGATTTAACAATAACATGGAGACTGATGATCCACCTTAGTGTATGTCTGGAACGGATGTGCTTAATGAATTGAAAGATTTCAGTTTTTCGTTCGGGAAGGGCCAAATGAATTCTAGAAAGAGAAATATTGTTTCTATAGAAACCTATTATAATTGGAAGAAGTGAAGTATCTTCATTGAATTTCATTATTAGTCAATAAATTTGTTACTTCATTTCTTAGATGTAATGCACATTGAAAAAATTATATGTGAAAGGTTTATTTCAATTCATCTAAATTTTAAGGGGAAAGACAAAGATGATTTATGGTCTCGGCGTGACTTGGTGGATTGGGGCATCAGACCAGAATTGCATCCTGTGCGTATTAGTGAAAATAAATGGAAAGTTCCATGATCTTCCGATGTGATGAAACCTACAGAAAAAAGCAATTTCTATAAGTACTAGAGACTATTAATGTTTATGATGTCTATTCAATCAACATTTCCAAACGGGTCAAAAGAAGAGAGTTGAAGTTAAAATCTTCAAAGACTCTTGATTATCACATCCTTCTGCATCAGTTAATTCCAATTGAAATTCTTCATCTTTATTCCAATAATGTAAGGGTGGCTATTATTCTGTTTTTCATTTGTTTAGAGATATTTTTTCTAATAAGTTTTCCATATCTTTACAGCAAAAAATATAGGCAGATTCCCCATTAATTTTGTGTGAGTTAGAGAAAATATTTCCTCCATTATTTTTCACATGCATGTTGCATCTGAATGTCTATATTCCAACTGAAATACTTCTCAGAGGACCTATTTCTTGTCATTAGAAGTGTACTATGGAATGAAATATGTACACATTAAATTCTTATGTCTATAACATGAATCATCCCAAGGGTTCAATCGTGAACAGTTACATGGCTCAATAATGTATGGATTTCTACTCTATGTATTTCTCTTATCATAATACATGAATGAACTGACCAATGAGAAATGAAGTAGAACTCTATGAGTAAATGGTTCTAGTTTTCCATCGCTACCTCAAAAAGGAGGAATTTTGGGATCATATACATTAACGACATTAAGCCTTGAAGAGTGGGACATGGAACCTCACAACGTTTTGTTCAACTATGATTTGTTTGATGACTAAATCTTGTATGTAAATAATATATGTATATCTTATATATATATATATATTCTAATCTATTCTTATATATTATCTACAGGGCACATAAAGCGATGATTAATAGAAATCATCGTTCTTTATCTTTGAGAAGAAGGGAGAATTTTCATAGAAAAGAGTTTTCTTCTTGGTTAAAATAGAAGGTAATGATATTATTTTTTAAAATAATTAAAAAAATATATAATTAATTTTAATATTGATTTATATTTCTGGTATTCAGTTTACTTGCTGACTCTGTTGTTGCGGAAATAAGAGCTTCGTCTTTTGGTCCTAAAAACGTGATTCGTGATAGTAAATCAATTGTTAACAATGGGTAGATATTTATTATAAATGAATTAGAAAAGAAAATGAGAACAAAACATGATGGTGACATGGTTACAACAACAATAAACTGTTATGCTAGTGCATCATATACTAGATCATGATTCGAAAATGTAGGTTATTATGGAGTCATTGAAATAATAATAATATTGGATTATTATTCCCATGAACGGGTCACGATGATGAAATGATAGTGGATTGATTCGATGATAAGGTAGGCAAAATTTATTAATGATTGTGGATTTTGAATAATTGATATGACCTATACCCTTTCTACCGATGAACAATATGTATTGGCATAAATGGAGAAACATGTTTTTTATGTCAAAGACCATCATCGACCTGAATTTGGTGTCATTATTGAAGTAATTCCAAGACATATTTTTGATGATAGTGATGATGGAATTAACACCATCCCTACTTCCATGAAAATGATCCATTTATTACTTTTGATGACTCTGATAGCTCAATTTTCATAGTTAACTATGAACCTACTGTTGTGTTGGAAAATATATAAAATCATCCATTCATGTTTTCAATTATTTTGATTTACATCAACACGGGATGTTAAGGATGGTACTATTAAAATTGATTTAATATTGATTACAAATATGTTATATCTGACTAGACCACTATGTGAATTTTCAATGTTTATTGGTTGCAATTTTATTTGAATTGCATTTTCTAATTTGGAATTGAACTGTATTCAAACCTACGAAACCAACATTTCTATCTTGGTGAAAATTTCAATGCTTAAAATGTGATTTGTATAAAATTTTTCAAACTCTAAGACCACACTTTATCATTTATCAGATAATGAACATGATGGTTTGTATTCTTCTGTAAAACATGTATTGAAACCTGCATTATCTACCTATGCTAAAGAAATTAAATTTTCCCCTAATTTTGACAACTTCTTTACCCAAAATGAATCTCGTAGAATCAATGTTCCATGATTTTAATATACTTATGAAATATGTAAATGACCACCCTACTATAAATTAAATTTCTTTATTACATAATGTATGATTTATTAACTTTATTTTATATTTATTCAAGCTCACCTAAAACAATGGATAGTTAAATTATCCCTGAATTCCCCTATTCCCTCTCATTTATTTTGTTTTTTGGGTTACATATTAGTTATCCTTTTATATTTACTTCCATATTTATTTTCAATTTTATAAATTGAAAGTAATTGATGATAGGCGATGAAAACATATTATGGACAACAATTGTCGCATGACTAAGCTGGGAATTCCACCACTAGTGCCTATAGTGAGCATGTTATTTCAAATATATTTATTTAAGTAATATATAATGTCATGTGATTATTTTTTTAAACATTTATCATGATCAATCTATTAGGTGATGGTTATTTGATGAGAAGCCAAGAAGTGGTCCCAGTACTCAGGGTGTTCATATGAGGGAGGTGGTACGAGGGCTAGACGATCTGGTCGGCATACCCGATTAGACCCTTCCCCTCTCACTGATATTCCATTTGTCCCACATTATAATCCTGGTGTGCCATTAGGGACACAAAAGAAATTTATGCCTCCCATGTGTTCATCACCCTTTACATCTGAGCCTCCTCACCCATCTTTACCATATCCGATTATGATTCCCACTCCCCAAACAACATTCACCTAGCCATCCCTGTCATATTCTTTTACTTCCACATCATTCTCTTTGGGATTTTATATTCCATCTTATTCTACTTCTGCTCTTCTAGAGTATGTCCCTATGGAGCATACATTGGGACACACTCAATCTTTATATGGTGTTAATTCAGTTTCTGTGGATCCAGTGGTGCCCATTGATCAGACTACAACATGTATCCTTATACAACCCAAAAAAATTTCACACCATTATTTGTTTTAATTATAAAATGAATTGATAAAAATATTTATTTCTATTTCATAATAGATATATCTACTGATTGGAGGTGGTGGAAGGGGCGTACACACATGCGTGTGGTGTGGAACTGCCACACACAGTTGATGGTGGACTACAATGAAGATAATAAAATTATTAAAAAACTAGAGCATCAATTTCAGGGTTTTTTGGAGATGCTTTCCAAATACTCCGACATCATTCCTTTCAACCCACTCCCATGGAGACACCTGCCAAATAAATTCAAGGACAATTATTGGGCAGTGATATGGGTAAGGAAATCTATTGAATTTAATTCAATATATTATGTTTTGTATCTATATGAATTAATATTTTTGTGTCAGCTATGGTTTAATTTACCCGATGGTGAGGGTACATGGCCATCACTTATAAAGGATTCAGGTGAGCATTGAGAGCTTATAAGAATGATCTATACATTGGATAAAATTATAGAGGGGGCCCATAGTTATAGGCGGTCCCTTTGTGGATTATTGTTCGTTAGAACATTATCGGTAGATGATTACTCATTGGACGAGTAGCCAATCTAAGGTATTAATCACATTAGAGGTATTTAAATGAAATAATTTCATGTTTTTTGTTAATAATAATTACTGAATTTTATTTAGGATTCATTTGTAAGAAATAAAAAAATAGTGATGCAAAAAATATGTCCACACATTGGGATAGACAATGATGCCAGATCATGAGAGGCAACAGGTATGACAGTTTATAATTTTTCTTTACGAATTGCACTTTCTATTGCTACCTCCATAATTTATTTGATTTCTAAAGATGTTATATAATTTTAGTTAGGAAATTAATTATTGGTATCCTATTTTTAATTATGGTTTCGTACATTAAATGTCATTGTAGAAGCATAAATTGAATATATAAGGACGTGTTCCTCGACCAAAATTGTTTTTCTTGAGTAGAAGGAAGAAATATGGAAGTGCGGCTAATAAACTGACTCAACAGCAGATTTTAAGCTTTATTGTGTAGATTTCAAATTTTAATCTCTATTTTATATCTTATTAATCTATTTATATTTGTAATAGGATGATTTAGAGGTCCTTGATTCCCAAGAACCTGACCATTTTGGGCCAAATGATCACTTAACTCAGGTGTTGGGAGATGAGCACCCCTGTAGAGTACGCTGCCAACCTGGGAAGAGTACAATTCTGACAAGGTATGGGCCCTCTTAAACTATGATTTTTAGTGCCACTATGTTCCAGTAGGTTAAGGCACTGGCAAGAAAGGAGGAAAAAATGGCCACAGAGATGGTGGAATAATCTGCAAGGGAAGATACTGCACTTATGAAACTAATGGATGTTTTACGTCCAACACTTCCACCAGAGGCAGGAACATATTATGATGAATATATGTCATTGATACGTTCTATATATGGTTCACCCAGTGGATATTATAGTGGAGGTCCAAACTATGGTGAGGAGGAGGTCGAGGCGGAGGAGTATGATAGTGAGGAGGAGACCAAGGTCGAGGATTAGGATGGCGAGGAAGAGACCGAGGCGGAGGAGGAGGGAGAGGAGGAGGGCAAGGCGGAGGAGGAGGGAGAAGAGGAGGCTGAGGATGAGTACCAGGGTGAGGAGGAGGGCATTGAGGAGGGTGGTGATGATGATTAGGATGACGACGAGGAAGAGGGTGATTTTGATGATGATAGTGAAAATATTGATGGTGATGAGGGACATATTGATATGTTACATTTTTTACTAATATTACTGATGTTTGATTCTTATTGATTTGTTGTGGCTGAATATATGTGTGATTAGGTAGGTCACATTATCTTTATTATTTTATCAAAAATAATAAAACAAGAATTGATTATTATTTTTGACTGATTACCCCCACCCCCTAGATAGCCCCCTCCCCCACCCTCGTGGAAAGCCCACCCACCCTCATGGACACCTCGTTCCCCCTGGACCCCCACCCCCGTGGACAACCCGTCCACCCCCTAGATGGCCCTCCAACCCCCTTGGACAGCCCCTCCCCCCATGGAAATCCTCCCACTCCTATGGATAGTGAGCCCACCCCCTGGATAGCCCTCCCCTTGTGGACAGCCCTGCCACCCCCTGGACTGCCCCACCCAACCCCTGCACACCCCATAACCCCTGGTTTGGGATAAATGATTCCAAACCAAATAACTATATGGTACCCAAACAAATTTCTACCTAGAATCATCACAAACCATGATTAGGGAGAACCAATCATATCCATTTCACAGAATCCTTTCACAATCTCCTCCATGCTCACAATAATAAAGGCTCTCCAGCCTGATATCCAGGATATTTGTAGAAACAACAATTGGTGGATTCCTTGATCCATTAGAGATAATTTCCACAACTGAGGGAACCATGGATAAAATTGAATCATATATTATATGGTCATTGATAAAGAAGAAAATAGGTCCCCTAAGAATCCATGAATCATAACATAATATAATATAATATACATTCCCTACCAAAATGGAGTTGGTCTCTTTAAAGATCTCCTAGACACAACACTTTCCTCCATGTCCATGACCAATTCCATTGTTCTTTTCCACCAAAAACATGGAGCGTTCAAGTTGGAAAATGTGATCATATTCAAATGAAAATGAAGAAAAATTAGGATTAAAAAGTTCCACAAACTTTTTAACCAAGGAAGTCTTATTCTAGTTCTCATCCCACTTAATACCTAAGCATCCTTCCTCCTTATTATAATTAATCAATTCCAACTCTACTTGATCTCGAAAAGTAACAAGATAAAGGAATTTTGAAAGAATTATCTAATGATTGGATTTAGTGGACTTAACAAATTTATTTTGTCACATGAAGTGATGAAACCAATATTCATTCATCCTAAGTAAAATAGATTGAACAAGTTGTTATAGTCCATAAAATGAAAAAAATTATTTGTCCAAACATTAATTATTCTAAAAGTTCTCCCCTCCAAAACCATACAGTCTATGGATCTAAATATATAAGTTATAAGGGGAACCACAAGGTAGAAAAGAGGAAGTGATCCTCCCTTAATAAAAATACCATCATCAAAACTATACCATACATTAGAATAAATTCTATCCAAGAGCATCATGGCTTTTGAAAGATTTATTTTCAATACAGAAAAGGAAGAGAATAAATCAATGTCATATTTCAATATTGATAAATAATTTATATTAGCAAATGAGAGGGATAAAATATCATTCAAAAAACAAATATGGTAGATGGAAGTATTACCACAACACTAATTGAACATGAATGGTCATCAAACATAGGTTAAAAACATCAGAATGTGACAAAAGGATTGTATGGAAATCACAAAAATGAGAGGAGATAGAGCTTACCCTTTCCTGAAACCTCTCTTCCCATGTAAATAACCCGGAAAAAAACCATTTATATCCACATAGATCATTAAATAGGAGACAAATATTTTAATCATCGAGGAGGATGTGGATGGAAAACCAATAAGGTCTAAATCAATCCACCTGAACACTTGTATATTTCTAATGATTCCAAGATCTAGAAGGAAAAGAGTGAATCTCTCACTCGGGATAGCGCGCCCACTCCCTTGGACACCCCTACCCCTATAGACAGCCCCCCCCAACCCCCGGGGACAGCCTACCCACCCCCCATGGACACCCCCATACCCCTTGGACAGAAGGGCCACCCATGTGGACCGCCTGCCCACCCATTGGACACCCCGTACCCCCTGGACAGCCCATCCACCCCCATGGACACCCCACCGACCCCCTAAACACCCCTACCCCCCCTAGACTACCCTACCACCCCTGTGGAAAACCCCTACCCACTGACTAATTTCCACCACTATGGACAGCCCACCCCCCCCCCCCCCCGTGGACAGACAACTCACAACCCTGGATAGCCCTCCAACCCCATTGGATAACCCCCAACCCATTGGACACCCCCACCCACCCCCACCACCCATGGACATGCCACCCACCCCCTGGAAACCCCGTACCCAACTATAAAGCCCCACCACCATGGATAGCCCTCCCACCCCCTGTACACCACTACCCCCCCCCCCCCATGAACATCCCGCCCACCCCCGGGGACACCCCCTACCCCCCAAGACACTCTGACCACCCCCATGGAAATATCGCCCACCCGCATAGACACCCCCTCACCCCGTGTGTAGCCCCCCACAGTTGTGGACTTCCCTCCCATCCTCTGGACACCCTGTATCCCCATGGGCAGCCCGACCACCCCCGTGGATAGCCCGCCCACCCACTCGACAGCCCGACCACCCCCATGCAAAGCCCTCCAACCTCCATGAACACCCTCCCCTTGTGGACAGCCCCATGACCCCCATGGAAAGCCCTCCCACCTCCTAGACACCCCTACCCCTCATGGACTGGCCGCCCACCCCTGGGCAGCCCCGACGACCCTGGTCAGTCTGGACACCCCTGTGGAAAGCCCGCCCACCCCCTTGCTAGCACACCCCCCATTTACAACCCCCCCCCCCCCACCCCACAACTATGGGCAGCCCGTCCACCTCCCATGGACACCCCCTACCCCCCTGGACAGCCCGTCCTCCCATATGGACAGCCAGCCCACCCCCTTGAACAGCCCGCCAACACCCCTTGACACCCCTACCCTCCTATACAGCCTGTCCACCCCTGTTGATAGCCCGCCCACACCACTGGACAGCCCAACCAACCCATGTACAACCCCCCATGCCCATGGACAGCCCCCCCATGGATAGCCCGCTCACCCCTGGACACCCCCATCCCCTCGTGGATAGCATGCCCACACCTGGACACCCACTACCCCCTTAGACAGACCAACCACCTCCTTGGAAAGCCCGCCCACCACCTGGACACCCCTTCACCCTGTGGACAACCCCCCCACAACCATGGACAACCCACCCACACCCCTGAACACCCCTATCCCCCAGGGAAACCCAACCACCCACGTGGACACCCCACCCACCCCATGGCCATTTTACACCCTGAGACATCTCCCCCACCCCCTCATGGACACCCCCTAGCCCTTATATAGCCCCCAACCCCGTGGATATCCTTGCCCACCCCCGGGACAACCCCTACCCCCGGGACAACCCCGCCACCCCCGTGGACCGCCCCCACAGCCTTGGATAGCCCCACCCCCCGTTGGATAGCACCCAAACCCCTTGACTGCCCCCCCTGGACACCACCCCAACCCCTAGACACCCTCACCACCATGGAAACCCCTACCCCCTGGACATCACCCATGCCCGTGGCTAGCCCACCAACCCCCTGAACACACCCTACCCCTTTGGATAGCCACGGCACCCCCGTGGATAGCTCACCCACCCCATGGACCCCTCGTACCCTCATGACATCCTCACCAACCCCGTGGACATCCCACACACCCACGTGGACACCATTACCCTTTAGAAATACCTTCCACCCCATTGGACATTCCTCCCACCAACATGGACACCCCCTTGACAACACCACACCCCCACCCCTGTGGACAGCCCGCCCACCGCCTAGACACCACCTACCCCCCTAGATGGCCCTGCCACACTTGTGGATAGATATCCCACCCCCCTGGACACCCCATACACCCCTGGATAGCCCCACCACCCTCGTGTATATCCCCCATCCCATGGACACAACTTACCCCCTTGACAGCCCCGCTACCCCCGTGGATAGCCCGCCCACCCCCGAACACATCGTACCCCCTAGACAGCCCCCCCTTGGACATCCATCCCACCCTTGGACACCCCTACCCCGAAGGACATCCCCCATACCATCCGCACAGCCCCCATCCCCCTGGATGACCCCCCACCCTATAGGAAACCACCCTGTCGCCTGGACACCCCAACCCCCTAGACACCCGCACCCCCATGGACACCCCCACCCCCTTGGACGGCCCCCACCCCCTGGACACCAACCCAACACCTGGACACCCCCAATGTAGAGACCCAATGCTTAAATTACATGGTCATTTAATTACTTTTGTTGAATATTTAATACATGAAGAAAAAAATCCCAAATATCATATTAGTTTTGTGTCTTTGGAAACTCGGAACGTAATCTTCTAATCATGGTGAATGATCTACAACATCTCCCATAAAGATCTTCCTATATTGTTTTCTTACCTAAAACATTTCTTTATATCATGAGGGAAAATAAAACATGTAAAGGGTGAGCTCAAATTTTCAATAAGGGTATGTATGGATAAATTAAAACAAACCATTTGCATTTGAACATAAAAAATGAACATAATACTTAAACATCAAAATCTTGAGCAATGACATAAAACATAACAGTATATAAGGTATATATCATAATGGAACATCAATCATTATAAAATATCATGGGAATAAAACATGTAATTGTGGAAAACCATTAATCACATGATATGATTTCCATAGTAGCCAAGTCATTGTTTCCAAGACCATCTTAGAGGACAAAGTCCCTTTATGAATCGAGTTCACTCCTCATTCCAGTCCTTTAATACTGAACCATATTGACTTACCATTCTAGCCATATATATCTCATGAGATATAAACCATTAACCAATGCATTGGAGGGAGATATAGGTCCCACCCATCTCATAATGAAATCATTCTTACATGTGCCACAACATAAACATAAATCGTTCATCATAAACCCAAGAATAAATTGGGTTTCATAAACATCATCCCATCATAACATAATCCATATAAAACAAATGGATATCATTTCATCATAAGAATAGTGAATCCATGTAAATCATAGAGACGTTATACTTGAAACATACACATAAGGAATAATGTCATCTTAGATGGAAAATGGTTTTGATGAAACACTTGAAATGAATTTTTGAGGAAAATATCCTTTCTTCATAAAAATCATTTGATTTTCTCAAAATTCCCTGATATTTTTAAAAGAAAAGTATTTTGTTGAAAATAATCTTGAAATATTGTAGAGTAGGTTTCATTAAAATTAATTTTTATGAAAATCTAAAAATATGTCCATGCCGTATAAGTTAAGAAAACATTCTCCTCATACTTTTAACGGAAAAGTCAAAAAATTCCTCGTGTGGTAAACAAAAGTAAGATTACTTTCATAACATGAGGTAAATTTAAAAAATATGTAAAAATAACTTTAAACATACATGAAAACATTTTTATAAAACATGGGCATTGATGATAACAATAACCCCAGTAAATACTTACAAATAAACAATCTCGGATAAAAATGAGATTGCCAAATTATCCCTTACCTTAGGTCTGATTTGGTTCGTACGTATCCAATATTCCTGTATAATGATTTAAATAATTAAATTTTATTATTAAAGAATCATATCCATTGTTATGATATCATATATGGTTTACTTATGAATTTTTATTACCCGTTATTTTGTAAACTCGATGTAAAAGCAGCGATTTGGGTAAAATCATTTCATTTATTGTACGTGTTTCGACATGTTTTTCATGATATTATTACTTATATCCTGATTTAATTAATTCCAGAATGTAAAACATGATTTATATATAATATATATTCAGAATATACATATATATATGATAGATCGATAAATGAAATGAAATACACCGTTCATGGAGACGGTAGGTCGTACATACACATGAACGTTGTTTTCGTTTCCTTCTTGAATTGAATGGAATTAAGTAGATGACATACATATATATATAAATAAATAAAGTCTAATTATTATGTCATATATTTAATTATTATTCATTATATATAATTTTTAATCATTCATGAATGGTTAACATGGAGAATGAATCTCATCACATCATGGAGACGGTAGTCCGTACGTACGCACGAGGGATGATATCATTATCATGATCATGGAATTGTATTGAATTTTATTTATAATGTTTAATAATAAATATCACTTTACAATAATCATATATAGTTATTTATTTACACCATTATACCCATCCAACTAAGATGGTGGTCGAAAACAGATTACACCATGGCGTGGAGATGTTATTTCGTACGTACGCACGCACGGTGATTTGGTTTTTCGTAGGATGGATAGAAGTTGAAATATGGTTGTTTCATATTTATAATTACATATCAGTATATAATTAATACTGATGTTATTACTTTATAATGACAAAACTAATGAAGAAGAAGTAGAAGAAGAAAGAAACTTGAGTGAATCAGAAGAAGAGATTACCTCTTCTTCGACGCACCTCCTTTAAGCTTCTTCTTAAGGATGTAGAGTTTCTCTTTTGAGAATACCAGAACCTCCATAATGATGCTAGTGAATTGGAGAAGAGACATGGGCATGGTTTGGCCGAACTTCAATGCTCAAAAGGGTGTGAAGATAAGAGGGAAGGGGTGCATTTTTTATAAGGGAGGAGAGGGGCACCATTGGAAGCACTTAAAATATTATTTGATAATAAAGTCATATTCGGTTTATAATAGCTCCAAATTGATATATTTGTAAGATAAAGTGAGGATGGGTATAAATCCTCTCAACCAATAGGTTTTAGGAACGTTTAGGTTACTATTTAAACATTACCTTGTATTTTTAACTCTAAGTTAAATAATTTAACATTTACTATGTCTTCTTGTTTTATTACAATATATGGTTAATAAACTTACTATAACCAGACAAAAGAACCCCAAGTGGTTCAGTATTACTATATATAACATTTTATAAGTCATTTGGAAGATCCTTAGATTTTTAGGAATATAATAACAATTAATAATATAATATTTGTTTTAAACACTATTTTATGTCAATTTTGACACTATTTGGTAATTGATTTTTCTGAAAATCATATAAGAATGATTAGTTCAAAAAAAGTAAAGTAAATAAATAATAACATGTCATATTAACCTATAAAATTATTGTAATTCATAAAAAGGATCAAATTACATTTTTTGGGTATTTTCAATATCAATTATTTTAATATTTCATTATTTAGATAATTACTGCATCAACATTGTGTCATAAATAACATAAATTATTTAATGTATAAAAATTATAAATAAAATACCATTAGGTAGGAAATCTTTTTATCTTTCTAATGAATATTTATAGTCGAATTTAACTTATTTCTAACCCTATATTAAAAATGGTTTTGTTATTTTACATTGATTTAACTATTTTAACTCCTCTTTAAATAAAATAATATTAAATGTCCTAATCTAATCCAAGTGGACAGAAATGGTCATATTTTATTTTTAAGGTTGTTTTTGGTCGAATTAAACTTATCCAATATAATTAGGACATGTTTTAGGGTAATAATAATTTCATGTGTACCCTTAATTACCCTATTTACTTTTAACCGTGGTAAATAAAAGTAAAAAGTTACTATTCACCAAAATTTATTTTTATCTCATTGATACACATTTTACTCCTTTATATTAACCGTGTCCCTTGTATTTTCTAAATTCCACTCACATAATCGGTAAAATTATGTTTTATGTAAATTTTCAAATTCTCCTAGGAGGTGGGTAAAAGACGGTGAAATGTTCAATAAAATTTTAATATCTAAAATTATTATAAAATGACTCTAATGAATTAAATTTAACATATATAGGTATTATGTATCAATTTTGATCTAAAATAAATTTAAATAAGAAAAATAATTATTTAAATAAAAAGTCAATTTTTAAAAAGTAACCAAGTGCTTTCACTATTCATCAAAAATTGAATGTTTTCAAACAAATACCAAAAATTCACCCTAGGTTAATTTTGATATTCTGAAGATAAAAATGAAGTCCATTTTGAAAGATAAAATTTATAAAATTTTGAAAATTGGGTATTACTATTCATAACGTCTAGTTCATAATAATATTATAATAATATCTCGTTTAGTAAAACTTGGTATTGCGTATAACACACGCTATCATAGAAAGTCGTGGTTGCGTGTAATGAAAGGAACGTAAGGGTTGTGGGTAGTTAAAGATTCATTTGTTTTTGCATATAATATAATCCAACTATATATCATTTATACATTGAATATATATATATATATACACTCCATGTTGCGTAAAATAACATCTATCAAACGAATGTGAAATTGTTTGTAACACAATCCAAGATTAGTGTTGTGTATACTGCAAGCTAATACGATGTTTCATATAGAACAAGATAATTTTGGTGTCGCGTACAACACAAGACATCAATGAAATTAAAAATAATAATTCTCATAAAATATCGGGTTGTCACATTCTACCCCCCTTAAAATGAATTTCTCCCTTGAAATTCGTCGGGGTTATAAATCGTTTACTACTTGAAGTTTTCTTCAATAGAAACCCCCATCGAAAAAAGGAATACTAAAGCTTAATTTTAAAAACTAATGTATGAAACATAACGGTTACCCAAATTGTAACACCCCGAGCTTCCACGAAACGCTTCTCATTCAATAATGCAATGGATTGCATTGTACGCAACTTCGAGTTCTAAAACACAGCGACTAATCAAAGTAGCCGTTATGAATAGTAATAACCACTTTTTAAAATTATAGAAATTTTATATTTCAAAATGGAATTAATTTTTGGATTCAGAATATCGAAATTAGCCTATGTTGAATTTTTGGTATTTTTCTGAGAACTTCTAATTTTTTATGAATTGTGAAAAATACCTAAAAACAACTTTTTTAATCAAAATAATTTATAGTGATAAATTATATTATTTAGTGGTTTTAAAGTATAATTAGAATATATTTTTACCATTTTATCCAATGGTGGTCATTAGAATTAATTTAACATTGAAATTGGACATAAACAATTGCCAATCTTTTGATATAAAATGTTTCTTAAAAACACGCTATTTGTTGTGACAACGGGAATTAATTATAAAATTAACTAATGCAACTAATATGTTTGGAATTTGTTAAAATAGACATCATTTTAGAATTTGGAATATCAATAATAGCTTAGGGTGAAATTTTGGCATTGTTCTGAAAAACACCAATTTTTGATGAATAGTAAAACCACTAAGTGGTAGTTAAATAACTGATTTTTCATTTAAATGAAATATTACCACTTCTGTGATTTAATTTTCAAAAATCCGACACAAATGGTTGTAATTAAGAAGTAAAATGTGGTTCAATGAGATTAAAATAATTTTTTGGTGAATAGTAACTTTTAAGTTCTTAATCACGATTAGAGGTAATTAGTGTAGTTTAAGGTAAAAAAAATGTTTTAATAATATGATATGAGCTTGACACTTGTCCTACTCCTATTGGATGAGTCATGGCCGACCATGACAACCCATGGGTCAACTTGGGGACCCCATGGAGCCACTTTAGTTGGAAAATGACATAAATACCTTTTATTTAATGTTAAAGTAAAAAATGACACAAACATGAAATGTTTTACTAAATCAATTTTTACATGGGGTTATACAAGTCATATTTTTGACTATAAATATTCATTAGAAAGATAAAAAGATTTCCTACATCATAGTTGTTTTTTTATAATTTTTAGACATTAAATAAATTAAATTATTTATGACATCATGATGATGCAGCGATGACCTCATTATTTAACGATTTAAATAAAATGAGATGATAATGCAAAATCCAAGGCTTACACTTATCCAAAGCCTATTGGATGAGGATATTTCGAACCCTTGTCACTTTATCCTCGAATTATATAAGTATGGGACCTCTAAAATCCGAAACTCATTTTATAATAAAGTGACTTTTCTTTACATTCCAAGAGTGCCCCTCCTCTCCACTTATAAAAGGCCCCCACCTCTCCCACCTTATTCACACCTTCAAGCCATTTGGCTCAGAAAACCTCTGCCCAAATACTCTCCCAACTTCCCCCTCTTACTCTTAGAAGCCTCACTTTGGGCAGAACTCTTCCCAAGGAATCCTTTGGCTCAAATCAAAAAGAGTTACCCGATTTTGAGGTAATGTCTTCTCTAATGTTGTTTTGTTTTATTTTTCTTCTCCAACCCCATAAACTCTTTTTATTCATTTCTTTTGTAACAACACCAGTATCCTCAATATAATAAGATGTTTTTATAATAAGGATTCGAGATACACTTACACACACCTACATCTAATGGTTAAAGAACATACGGTTTCTGTGGATGGCGAATTTATGCCTCACGAAACGATGATTGTTCAACACTCATATAACACATTCAAAGGTGGAAATTAAGACGTAACTATATTTTTATATGATATAAAATATGTTTATGTTTTACTTATGCTTCTTTATTTCTCATTTATTGCATTCTTTATGATTTCAATTATGGGTAAAATGAGATAATTTCATTTTAGTAAGTGCGGACTACCGCCCCCACAAAGTGATTTGAATCGTTAATGCCATATGTGGGTTGTATAAAGGATGGATTAAATGGTATTATACAATATATTATAATGTAATTATATTATAAATTTATATCATTATGATTTCATTCCATTAAATATGAAATAGAAATGAAAGTAGCTTTCATGCGTACGTACGACTTACCGTCTCCATGAACGGTGCATTTCATTTTTTACCTCTAAATGTTACATGACATTATGAATGAATGTATATACTGTATATATATGATATATATGATATCTACATCATGAATATAATTCTGGATATAATGGATATTTCACCACATGAATAACTTGTAATTATAAGAAGTTTTTTTTGACTCAAGTACCAAAGATCGACAAAACGTCCGTTATTAACTTAAATAATTACATAATGTTCATATCATTGTAATAAGTGATATAATAAGGATAATGAAATTTAAAATGGTTCTTAATAATGTATATATTAACTCTAGTTTATTATTCAGGAGGTTAAAGAACGGTTGAGTCAAGTCAGACACGAGGTAAGGGAACTTCTTAACCCAATTTCTATTCTTTGGGTTAATCTCCTACTATCAAATTATGTCATGATATTATTGTGTCCTATCTTGTATTTTTACATTATTTATGTGTAATTATAGTGAATACACATAATAGACCTACTTTATAAAAAAATGATCTTTTTAAGGACTTCGTCTCCATCCCCTTTCATTGAGGCATATTTGGTTTTATACACAACTTTATTTTATACGATGTATAAACCCCTTTGACTTTTACGGTTATTCAAAAGGAATATTTTTATACGAAGCATTTTGCTAAACGAGAAAAGGAATGTTTTTATTTCCGTACTTATGCGGCGACAACAACTTCTCTTCCGCCGTGACCATTATTTGAGTTTCGGATTCCTCTACAAGCCATCACTGTTTTTAATGAAAAATAAATACAATGTTTTAACTTTCTTTTATTTTGTTTTTGAAAATGGTTTTGAAAGTGTTTTTATTATATCAATGTGTTGTATTGATATCTTGTGATTGAAATGTGGAAATTTTATGTTTCTTTTATGCATGTTTTACGTGATACGATTATGTTATGGTTTATGATATGTTTAAACCTATTCATATGAGAAATGCATTGGACTTAATAAGTGACGGGTGGAGCCCGCTGTAGCTCCTCGATGCATCGGCAGGTCTCATGAGACAAACTAGTGTCTTGGCACGAGGCCTTGACAAAATATTATTTGTGGTCTTGGCACGAGGCCTTGACTACGTGGTTATGATAGTCTGGCATTATGAATTCCATCATTATGAAAGTGGTTATTGATATTGCATGTGATTATTCGACCAGTAGAATATCCATGTGAAGAAGTGAATGGCATTATCTCATTTTACTTTTGCCATATTATGTTGAAGTTCAAGTTTAAAAGGCTTTTGTTTTAGTTATACATTGCCTTAAATGTTAATGTTTATTTATGAAAGCTTCCGCTATATTGTTAACCTTGATGAGCATCCGAGCTCACCCCTTTCAATGTTTTAATATTTTCCAGGATGTGAAGAAGTATTTTATGAATGACCTGCAGGGATAGTCCGAAGAGGATAGAAGTGTGGACTATCGAGACTATGTTATTATAGTTTTTCACTTTGTGATGTAATGTAACATTTATGAATGTATCTAGTGTTTCCAAGGCTACTAAACTAAACGGTCTTTCGAGACTTGATCCTTTGTGGTCATGCCAATGTTACGAAGTAATGCACCGACTCTGGGTAGCTGGGGTCGGGGCGTTACAGTTGGTATCAGAGGCAGTTTAGTACTAACCTTGGAAGCTAGATTTAGATAAACTCTGATTAGAGCACATACCCCAAAGATAGACTTTGAGGATTAGTATAGAAGAAATTCCTAGAATTTTTTTATTGTAGAGATTTTGTGAGTTTTTCGAGCAATACATCCCTGTCTGGATACGAGCAGGTAGAGGGGGCTTTGGCACAGATGTACCTAGGGGTAAAACCTGAAAACACCACTTTGAGGCAGACTCGAACGGGAACTGGTGCACAACAACAGGCCTTACTGCACTCTTGGTTACGACACTCCCGGGGGATATGCTTAGGATAATTCTCATTTTCTTTACAAACCACTATGAAGGGTTATGAGTATATACTTCCTCAAAGAAAACATTTTTATGGATTATATCCATAAATAGTTCAATTTATGTTAAGTATCTTACAAGTACGGAATTATGTATTTTTATACATAAACTAATATAGTTTGTGCCATTGTTTAGAAATGGCGCCTAATGGAAGGAATGGAAACCGTATCAATGCACGCACTCCGTGCAGGGATTGCCCTCCTGCTCAAGATAATTATTGTGGAGCTGGAGATACAACTGGTGCTAATCAACTTATTACCATACTGGGAAAACTCACTCAGGTTATGAATAATAACCTTACTCGTATGGATCACCCTGATCCACAACGTGGAGGATCAATGTTAGACCGCTTCATGAGGCAACAACCACCAACATTTAATGGGGGTACAAATCCATTAGTAGCTGAGCAATGGATAAACATCTTAGAGAAGATAATCCACACCTTGGGGAGTAGCGAAAGGGAGAAGGTTATCATGGCAGTTTACCGCCTCACTGGAGATGCTGATCAATGGTGGTCATTGATTCAAAACACAAAGGAAGATTATGACGTATCAAATATGGAATGGAGGGAGTTCAAAGAGATTTTCCTAGAAAAATATTATCCTCGTGACCATCGAGCAGATATGGAAAGTCAATTTTTGAGTCTAAGACAAAAGGAGGATGAGAATGTCGCAAAGTATGAGGCCATCTTTACAAGGCTAGCGAGGTATGCTGCAGATTCCATACGTAACCCAAGAAGTAAGATTGATCGTTTCTTTGATAGGTTAAAACCATTTCTCCGTCGAGCATTAGTCTCACAAACCTTCTCGTCATATGAAGATATTGTCTCATGTGCTATCAAGATAGAAAAGGAATTCTCTAAGTCTTATGACAACAAAGTAAAGCAAGAGAAGAAGAGAATGGTTGAACAAGAATTGGATAAAGGGAAAACGGGAAAGAATGATTTTCCAGTATGTGATAATTGTGGGAAGAATCACCATGGTACTTGCCTAAAAGGAATGCGAGTTTGTTATAAATCTGGAGAAAAAGGTCTCCAGGCGTGTGATTTCAAGGGAAAGAAAGAGTCTATCAACGTTGAAATGATACAATTGTAGAGAAATGGGGCATTATGCAAATGAATGTCCTAAGCGTCAAGGAAACTTTCCTCAGAAAAGGCCAAGGTATCAAGGCCAATCTTATGTTGTGACTACAGTTGAAGTGGAATAATTATTGTATTTGTGTTTTTGGACTCAAGAACTAGATTATTGTTATTAGAATAATGTGATATATATATAAGGATTGTACTAAAGTACTTGTTTATTTCAGTAAGGTTTTAATATGATGAAGGTAATTATATTTTTAGTATGTGACAATAAGAGAAACTTTACTTTGTTTGGGGAATCTGATAAATTGATTTTGGAATTAAGAGACCTTTTAGAGAAAGTCTGGATAGAGGTATTTTGGATAACTATAAAGGTTGGAGTGGATTAAGATGATCTTTGGATAGTATTGTTTAAGGTTAAAAATTTATGAAGATTATTTTTGGAATATTATAATACTATAGTTTTAGGAAAAGGACAACCTGCAGGGTGGGGCATAACCCGTCGCGTCGGACAAAGCAGCAGGAATCGAACCCACAACCATAGTGCGACAGGCCTTTATTTCCTACCACTAGCCTACAGGAAGTCCTAGGTTATTACAAAATAATTTTACTAATCTAAATGGTATGTGTTAACATTTGGAACCTTATACAATTAGGATAAGTATAATATTTTTGAGTTCTATTATCTTTTTGAGTGAAAGATGAGTTGATGGTTGAAACTCTAATTGTCAAGCATAAATATATATATACCTATCTCTTATTCAATGAATGAATTAATTCTTAAACTTTAGTAAAGGGATATTAAAACAAAAAAATGTGTTATCCTAATACCATATGTCTTGTTGAACTGATATTATTTTAAATCAACATAGATTGAAGGCACTGAGGACCTCAATTTTACAGTTGATTGTGATTGATGACCTCAATCACTCCCTACAAATATTTACGTTTTTCCTCCAATTATATGTCTCTAATTGCCACCAATGTTCTCCTAATCGAGATCATAATTGGGTGGTGACTTTTTCATTTCCCTTTTCCTCCTATTAATGCTACATTTTATTAATATTATTTCTGATGTGGGTTTTCCACAAAGGTATTTTCTATTTTCAACCATTTATTTTCAAAGAGAAAAATTTCAAATTATGAGGATGCATTTTATTGAAGGAGGGGAGAATGTAACACCCCGAGCTTCCACGATACGCTTCTCATTCAATAATGCAATGGCTTGCATTGTATGCAACTTCGAGTTCTAAAACACAACGACTAATCAAAGTAGACATTATGAATAGTAATAACCACTTTTTAAAATTATAGAAATTTTATATTTCAAAATGGACTTCATTTTTGGATTCGGAATATCGAAATTAGCCTATGTTGAATTTTTGGTATTTTTCTGAGAACTTCTAATTTTTTATGAATTGTGAAAAATACTTAAAAACAACTTTTTTAATGAAAATTATTTATAGTGATAAATTATACTATTTAGTGGTTTTAAAGTATATTTAGAATATATTTTTACCATTTTATCCAATGGTGGTCATTAGAATTAATTTAACATTGAAATTGGACATAAATAATTGCCAATCTTTTGATATAAATTGGTTCTTAAAAACACGATATTTGTTGTGACAGCGGAAATTAATTATAAAATTAAATAATGAAACTTATATGTTTGGAATTTTGTAAAATAGATATCATTTTTGAATTTGGAATATCAATTATAGCTTAGGGTGAAATTTTGGCATTGTTTTGAAAAACTTCAATTTTTGATGAATAGTGAAACCACTAAGTGGTAGTTAAATAACTTATTTTTCATTTAAATGAAATATTACCACTACTGTGATTTTATTTTAAAAAATCTGACATACATGGTTATCATTAAGAAGTAAAATTTGGTTCAATGAGATTAAAATAATTTTTTGGTGAATAGTAACTTTTAAGTTTTTAATCGCGATTAGAGGTAATTAGTGTAGTTTAAGGTAAAAACAATGTTTTAATAATAGGATATGATCTTGGAACTTGTCCTACTCCTATTTGATGAGTCATGGCCGACCAAGAAAACCCATGGGTCAACTTGGGGACCCCATGGAGCCAATTTAGTTGGAAAATGACATAAATACCTTTTATTTAATGTTAATGTAAAAAATGACACAAACATGATATGTTTTACTAAAACAATTTTTACCTGGGGTTATACAAGTCATATTTTTTACTATAAATAGTCATTAGAAAGCTAAAAATATTTCCTACATCATAGTTGTTTTTTATAATTTTTATACATTAAATAAATTAAATTATTTATGACATCATGATGATGCAGCGATGACCTCATTATTTAACGATTTAAATAAAATGAGATGATAATGAAACATCCAAGGCGTACACTTGTCCAAATCCAATTGGATGAGGATATTTCGAACCCTTGTCACCTTATCCTCGAATTATATAAGTGTGGGACCTCTAAAATCTGAAACTCATTTTATAATAAAGTGACTTTTCTTTACATTCCAAGAGTGCCCCTCCTCTCCACTTATAAAAGGCCCCCACCTCTCCCACCTTATTCACACCATCATGCCATTTGGCTCGGCCAACATCTGCCCAAATACACTCCCAACTTCCCCCTCTTACTCCTAGAAGCCTCACTTTGGGCAGTACTCTTCCCAAGGAAGCCTTTGGGTCAAATCAAAAAGAGTTACCCAATTTTGAGGTAATGTCTTCTCTAATGTTGTTTTGTTTTATTTTTCTTCTCCAACCCCATAAACTCTTTTTATTCATTTATTTTGTAACAACACCAGTATCATAAATATACTAGGATGTTGTTATAGGATGTATTCTATCTACACTTACACACACATACATATAATGGTTAAAGAACATACGGTTTTTGTGGATGGAGAATTTATGTCTCACGAAACGATGATTGTTCAACACTCATATAACACCTTCAAAGGTGGCCATTAAGATGTCACTATATTTATATATTATATAAACTATGTTTATGTTTTACTTATGCTTCTGTATTTCTCATTTATGGCATACTTTATGATTTCCATTATGGGTAAAATGCGGTAATTTCATTTTAGGAAGTGCGGACTACCGCCTCCTCAAAGTAATTTGAATCGTTAATGCCATATGTGGGATGTATAATGGATGGATTAAATGGTATTATACACTATATTATACTGTGATTAAATTATAAATTTATATCATTATGATTTCATTACATTAAATACGAAATAGAATTGAAAGTAGCGTTCATGTGTATGTACGGCTTACCGTCTCCATGAACGGTGCATTTCATTTCTTACCTCTAAATGTTACGTGACATTATGAATTAATTTATATACTGTATATATATGATATATATGATATCTACATCATGAATATAATTCTGGATATAATGGATATTTCACCACATGAACAACTTGTAATTATAAGAAGTTTATTTTTGACTCAAGTACCAAAGATCGACAAAACGTCCGTTATTAACTTAAATAATTACATAATGTTCATATCATTGTAATAAGTGATATAATAAGGATAATGAAATTGAAAATGGTTCTTAATAAGGTATATATTAACTCTAGTAGATTATTCAGGAGGTTAAAGAACGGTTGAGTCAAGTCAGACACGAGGTAAGGGAACTTCTTAACCCAATTTCTATTCTTTGGGTTAATCTCCTACTTTCAAATTATGTCATGATATTATTATGTCCTATCTTGTATTTTTACATTATTTATGTGTAATTATAGTGAATACACATAATATACCTACTTTATAAAAAAATGATCTTTTTAAGGACTTCGTCTCAATCCCCTTTCATTGAGGCATATTTGGTTTTATACACAACTTTCTTTTATACGGTGTATAAACCCCTTTGAATTTTACGGTTATTCAAAAGGAATATTTTTATACGAAGCGTTTTTCTAAACGACAAAAGAGAATGTTTTTCTTTCCGTACTTATGCGGAAACAACGTCTTCTCTGCCGCCGTGACCATTATTTGAGTTTCGGCTTCCTCTACAAGCCATCACTTTTTTTGAATGAAAAATAAATACAATGTTTTAACTTTCTTTTATTTTGTTTTTGAAAATTGTTTTGAAAGTGTTTTTATTATATCAATGTGTTGTATTTATATCTTGTGATTGAAATGTGGAAATTTTATGTTTCCTTTACGCATGTTTTATGTGATACGATTATGTTATAGTTTATGATATGTTTAAACCTATTCATATGAGGAATGCATTGGACTTAATAAGTGACGGGTGGAGCCCGCTATAGCTCCTCGATGCATCGGCAAGTCTGATGAGACAAACTAGTGTCTTGGCACGAGGCCTTGACAAAATCTTATTTGTGGTCTTGGAACGAGGCCTTGACTACGTGGTTATGATAGTCTGGCATTATGCATTCCATCATTATGAAAGTGGTTATTGATATTTCATGTGATTATTCGACCAGTAGAATATCCATGTGAAGAAGTGAGTGGCATTATCTCATTTTACTTTTGCCATATTATGTTGAAGTTCAAGTTTAAAAGGCTTTTGTTTTAGTTATACATTGCCTTAAATGTTAATGTTTATTTATGAAAGGTTCCGCTATATTGTTAACCTTGCTGAGAATCCGAGCTCACCCCTTTCAATGTTTTAATATTTTCCAGGATGTGAAGAAGTATTTTATGAATGTCCTGCAGGGATAGTCCGAAGAGCATAGAAGTGTGGACTATCGAGACTATGTTATTATAGTTTTTCACTTTGTGATGTAATGTAATATTTATGAATGTATCTAGTGTTTCCAAGGCTAATAATATAAACGGTCTTTCGAGACTTGATCTTTTGTGATCATTCCAATGTTACGAAGTAATGCACCGACTCTGGGTAGCTGGGGTCGGGGCGTTACACAAATTAACTTATACCTGGGTTTCCACATAGGATTACATAGGTGAAAATTTGGATATGGAAGAGAAATCTAACCGTCAAATTCTGATGGAGATAGGAAGAGAATATGGCTATGAAAAATCCAACAATCACAAAGCCATAAATTTGTGATGATCTAAGGTACCATATGATTCATTAGATATGAGAGTACTAGAAAAAAAATTTAATTTTCAATATCATTTCCCTAAAGTTGAAAATTTCGAATTGGAAAAAATACTTAGTTGATTTTGGTACAATCTCACTATTGTTTGTGCCTTGAACAATTTCAAATTCATCTCTTAATGAAATTAAGTTTAATTTGTCTTCCGTGAAGTGTTAGTAGATAATGCGATAGAATGAAGGGTCATTCCATCTGTCTCAAACAAAAGGTTAGAAAAAGTTATCAAATATACATAAGTCCATCGATGGTGAGGTTAATCGTATATTATTCAAAAAAAGTACTTATACTTCATCTATCATACCACATAATAAAATAAAAATAGTTTTTACTAACCAGGGACTTTCTGTAGGCCAGTGGTATGAGATAAAGGCATGTCACACATCAGTTGTGCGTTCGATTCCCACAGCCTTGTCTGATGCGACGGGTTGTCGCCCGTCATGTAGGTTGTCCTTTTTCTATAACTACATTATTATAACATTCCATAAATAATATCAAAAAAGTTCTAGCCATAAAGAATTCTTTCTGATGTCCAACTTAATCCATTCCAACCTTTAAGAATATCTAAAATACTTCTTTCCAATCTTATAGTATAATGAAAACGATTATTATAAATGTCATAAACTAAGCGTGTGAATACCATTATTTATCCCCCATATAAGATATATATTTTTGGTCACATTCCAAACATGTGAATACCTTAATCATGTATTCTCTTTAAAAATGAATACCCATTGAACCTTAGTGAATACATGAATGATGTCAAAAGTTAACTCTTTCTACATACCAAAATCCCAATAATTTTATATACTCAAACCATGATATCACATTGTCCTTATATCATCCATGAGGTCATCAATACTATAAAACATCTCATTATCTCCTAATCCCTTCATTATATGCATATCATCTACTTTCCAAAAAAATATGAATTAACCTTTCATGATTACCGGTACCATTCAACATATACATTCAAATACTTTTGGAAAAACAATAGTGTAACAACCCTTAGATGTGTCTTTATTCCATAGTACCATTAAATTACCTATACAACATAACTCTTGATAAAAATACAATCATTCCACTACCTTCTTAAACCACTGACTGAGCTTCGTCATTTCTTTCATCTCATATATCATTTTTAGTCTCTTCATCATCATCAACATAAATACTACCCATACAACCATGCTGATTCTTTTAATGAGATATTCCCTTAGAGAATTGGTTTGCATAATGCCCATACATTCCATATTTAAAACCATTAACCATTGTTGATGTCTTAGAAATACCATTATCCTTGTCCATGGTGTTAACTGAACCTTTTCCATTACAATTACTGGCGTTGTGTCCTTCTTTTCCACATCTAAAGCATCTTTCGGTTCTTATGAAACATTCTCCCTAATGCCTCTTCCCACATGATTTACATGATTGGAATTGAACTTTCTTTCCTCTATGATCATCATGAAACTCCATCTTTCTCTTATTAGCTGAGTCGGGATATTTACCAAAGTTGAGATTATTGATCATATTATGAGATTGCTGATTAGGCATAATAACGATGTTTGGACTTCAAGTTCCAATTTCATTTGGTTGATCATGAATAATATCATTCCATTGTCCATTATATCCTCTATTATCATGAATCTTCCAGTTTCGAGCCATTTTCTAAAACCCAAAAAGAATATTTTGTGTGGAAAAAATCATGCTAGGAAAACAGGAAAATAATGTGGGTGTACCTTCAATATATTACACCTTAGGTTTAATTCTAATATCATTACCATAATTTTAGGGTTATAACCTATACGTATAGTTAACCTTAGAGACATCCCTAAACATACCTTAGAAGTATCTCTAGGGATCTCACTAAAGTTATCGCATCCTAGTATCCAAAGGTTAACTAAACCTTCACCCTGATACCAACTGTAGAGACCCAAAGCTTGACGTACATGGAAAATATATTAATTTTTCAGAATATTTAATACATGATGAAAACAGACGCCCAAAGATAGTATTAGTATAGTGTCTTTGGAAACTCGGAAAGTAATATTCTTATCATGGTGAAAGATCACCAACATCTCCCATAACAGTCTTCCCCTTATGTTTTCTTACCTAAATCATTTCTTTATATCCTGGTGAAAAGAAAACATATAAAGGGTGAGATAAAATGATCAGTAATAGTATGTATGGAGAAAGTAAAACAAACCATATACATTTGAACTTAGAAACATGAACATAATATTTAAACATCAAAATCCTGAGCAATGACATAAAACATAACAGTACATATGGTATAGATCATAATGGTACATCAATCATGATAAAATAGAATGGGAATAAAACATGTAATTGTGGAAAACCATTAAGCACATGATATGATTTCCAAAGTATCCAAGGCATTACTGCCAAGACCATCTTAGTGGACAAAGTCCCTTTCGGAATCGAGTTCACACCTCGTTCCAGTCCTGTAATACTAAACCTGATTAACTTACCATTCCAGCCATGTCTATCTCATGAGATATAAATCTTTACCCAATGAATTGGAGGGAGATATAGTTCGCACCCATCTCATAATGAAATCATTGTTATGTGTTCCACAACATAAACATAAATCATTCATCATAACCCAAATAATAAATTGGGTTACATGAACATAATCCCATCATAACATAATCCATATAAAACAAATGGATATCATTTAATAATAAGAATAGTGAAACCATGAAAATCCTAGAGACATTATACTTGAAACATACACATATAGAATAATGTCATCTTATATGTAAAATGGTTTTGATAAAACAATTGAAATGAATTCTTGAGGAAAATATCCTTTCTTCTAAAAAATCATTTTCTTTCTTCAAAATGCCAGGAAAATGTTAAAATAAAAGTATTTTGCTGAAAATAATCATGAAATATTTTAGAGTAAGATTCATGAAAATTAGGTTTTGTGAAAACATAAAAATCTATTCATGCCGTATAAGTTAAAAAAACATTCTCCTCGTACTTTTAACAGAAATGTGAAAAAGTTCCCCTTGTGGTAAAAAAAAGTAAGATTCCTTTAATAACATGTGGTAAATTTCAAAAATGGGTAAAAAGAACTTTAATCATACATGAAAACATTTTTAGAAAACATGGGCATTGATGATAACAATAACCCAAGAAAATACTTATGAATAAACAATCTCGGATAAAAATGGGATTGCAAAATTATCCCTTAACTTAAGTCTGATATGCTTCGTACGTTTCCGAAACTCCTGTATAATGATTTAAATAATGTCATTTACTTATTACAGAATCATATTCATTGTTATTATATCATATATGGTTCCCTTATGACTTTAAACTACCCGTTCTTTTGTAAATTTGATGTAAAAGCAGCGATTTGGGTAAAATCGTTTCATTTATTGTACGTTTTTCGACTTGTTGTTATTGATATTATTACTTATATCCGGATTTAATTAATTCAAAAATTTAAAACATGATTTATATATAATATTTATTCATCATATACATATATATATATATTATAGATCAATAAATGGAATGAAATACACCGTTCATGGAGACGGTAGGCAGTACGTACGCATGAATGATGTTTTCGTTTCCTTATTGAATTGAATGGAATTAAGTAGATGACATAAATATATATATACATAAATCCATTATAATTATTATGTCAGATATTTCATTATTATTCATTATATATACTTTATAATCAGTCATGAATGGTTAACATGGAGAATGAATCTCATCGCGTCGTGGAGACGGTAGTCCGTACGTACGCACGAGTGATGATATCATTCTTAGGATCATGGAATTGTATTAAAGTGTATGTATAACTTTTAATAATAAATATCACTTTACAATAATCATATATAGTTATTTATTTAAACCATTATACCCATCCAAGTAAGGTGGTGGTCCAAAACAGATTACACCACGACGTGGAGACGGTATTCCGTATGTACGCATGCACCATGATTTCATTTTCCGTAGGATGGATAGAAGTTTAAATAGGGTTGTTTTATATTTATAATAACATATAAGTATATAATTAATACTGAAGTTATTACTTTATAATAATACAACTAAAGAATAATATGTATAAGAAGAAAGAAACTTGAGAGAATCGGAAGAAGAGATTACCGCTTCTTCGACGCACCTCCTTTATGCTTCCTCTTAAGGAAGTAGAGTTGAACTTTTGAGAAGACCAGAGCCTCAAGAATGTTTATATTGAAGTGTAGAAGATAAATGGGAAGGGTTTGGCCGAGATTCAAGGCTCAAAAGGGTCTGAAGAGAAGAGGGAATGGGTTCCCTTTTTATAAGGGAGGAGAGGGGCACCTTTGGAAAAACATAAAATATTAGTTAATAATAAAGTCATATTCGGTTTATAATAGATTAAAATTGATTTATTTCTATGTTAAAAAAAGTATGGGTCGAAATAATCTCAGCCAATTGCTTTTAGACAAGTTTAGGTTACTATTTTAACCTTATCTTTTAAATTTAACTCAAAGTTAAGTAATTTAACTTTTACCGTGTCTTCTTTTTTTCTTACACTATATGGTTAATAAACTTTATATAACCAGCGAAAAGAACCCAAAGTGGTTAATTATTAATATATATAACCTTATCTAATTCATTTGGAATATCCTTATATTTTTATAAATATAATAAAAATTAATAATATAATATTTGTCTTAAAAACTATTTTATGTCAATTTTGACACTATGTGGTAATTCATTTTTGTAAAAATCATAACAGCATGATTAGTTCAAAAAAATATAATTAAATAAATATTAAAATGTCATATTATCCTTTAAAATTAATGGAATTCATAAAAAGTGTAAAATTACATTTATTTGGGTATTTATGATATCAATTTGTTTAATATTTCATTATTAAGGTAATTAATACATCACCATTGTGTCATAAATAACTTAAATTATTTAATGTCTAAAAATTATAAATAAAATACAATTAGGTAGGAAATATTTTTATATTTATAATGAATATTTATAGTCTAATTTATCTTATTTATAACCTTTTATTAAAAATGATTTAGTTATTAATCATTTATTTTAACTATTTTAACTCTTCTTTAAATAAAATAATATTAAATAACATAATCTAATCCAAGTGGACTTAAATGGTCATATTTTATTCCTAAGGTTGTTTTTGGTCGAATTAAACTTATCCAGTAGAATTAGGACATGTGTTAGGGTAATACTAATATCATTTTTACCCTTAATTACCCAATTTACTTTTAACCATGGTAAATAAAAGTAAAAAAGTTACAATTCACAAAATTATTTTTACCCAACCTCCTAGATATCCCCCCACCCCTCGACACCCCCTACCACCTTGGAAAACACCCCCAACCCCCTAGACAACCCCCACCCCCTGACATCAATAGCTTATTTCAGTCCCCAACACTATATCATGCCAAAATCATTGATAAAAAATATGATCCAATCCATAAGAATATAAATTTCCCCCTTTTTATTTGTTTTAAAATACCAAACAACAACTCTTGCACAAATATGATTGTATCATTTTCCACATTATTGATAATAAAAAAAATGTATATCTTGGGATTTTCTCGTTTAAATTAAATTCCCTAAAATATACCATCATGTCCCTATTTTACACAAAATTACATCCTGCATATCATTTTGAGAGAATTAAAGTTTCACAGACAACTTACCGAAGAGACCTTGGTTAATATTATTTATATCTATATGGGATAACATAGAAAATAATATATAATTAACCTAGACCTAAAGGCTAGACATTATTAAATTGAACATGTGATACTATTTCAAAATAACTCAAATTAGGGGTTTTATAACAGATCCCTCATAAAGATATAGTCTGCAGTAAACTCAACACACAGATTATAAAATTCAAGCATAATACATAATATGATATTTTATGGATTTGAATGGGGTATATTATTATAAACTATAAGTGAATTTATAGACTAGTGGTATATAATGATAGGTATTCTATATTCGGAACTCTGCATTATTCTGCAGGTAAATGCATATGGAAAGGAAGCTGCTTGCTTCTGAAAAAATTGCAGGTATCAGGAAGCAGCTTGCCTCTGAAAAAATTACAAGCTATATACCAACGGTTTCCAAAATCGTTGGTGTAGAATTAACAATACCCACTCTTTACCAACGATTCACAACTATTGGTAAATATCTCAGTTCAACATTTTACAACGGTTTCAGAAGCTGTTGATAAAGGCATGTTATTATTAATATTTACTAACGGTTTTCATAAACAGTTGGTAAAGATCTATTGCAACGGTTTCTAAACTATTGGGAAAGATAATATAATTTTTGGTTGCTTTTTAAAATAGTTATTTTATAACGTGTTGGTAAAAGACTATCTGCATGAATTTATTACCAACGGTTGTATAAACCATTGCTATAAGTTTTCACAATGATTATATATGCTTTACCAATGGTTTAAAACCATTTCTATAAACTAAATTACCAATATTGTTAGTGGTTGGTTGTTCCCCCTTTTGTTTTCTTTTTTATAATAATAAAAAACTTTATTATGCTGATCAATTGCGATTGTAGTAGGTAGATATTCTAGAAATTGAATTTCTAATGAAGTATGTACATTATGAGATTATAGTAATTTTATTTAGCCTAAATAATGAACCCTTTTATTCCATGGATCTAATGAACATAGTATTTAGAAAATATCTTAATAATTTTTTTGTGGTATTTATAGAAGATATATCGGTGTACTCCAAAAGTTATGAGTATCCTAACAATCACTTATAGATAATTTTTAGGACACTTTGAATAAAATATTTGTATAATAAATTTCGAATTTTTGAATTATAGTTTCAAAAAATTTCATTTTTGTCCATATTATCTTTACGGATGGAATCCCAATTATTCCTATGAAGGAAAAGGAATTCTAGGAATGTTCTATACCAATGAAAATAACCGATATACATAGTTTCATTGTATTGGGAGGCTACTATAAGTGAGTTGTTCAATAAAATTCCTGATTGAATAACCCATTAACCAAGGTTACTCATAAAATGGGAATGTTCATATAGAAAAAGGAAAGTGAATAATGTTTTTGAAGAATTGAATATTATATTTTTAAATGATTTGGTTTTAAATCTATCATTTGGAATTTATTGATTTTTATATATATTTATTAATCATTGAATGTACTTGGTTGTGTCCTCACATAGAATGATAAATTTATTGTCTATTCATTAATGTAGTTAAAGACTAATGAACAAAACTATCTAACCCATGATCTGTAATTGGAATCCACAATATTTTCTCTGAAGATATGGATACATTATCTCTATTGTGAAAGATGTGAGATATATAAGTATCACAATAGTCTGAAAATCATCTTCTCAAATATTGAACTCAACATGAGGAAAAGATAATGGATCGAGAATCTTAACTATTATAATTTCTCAATAGACTACCATCCAATAAAGGAAAATAAGGTAGCATATACACAATGTATTAAAGATCATGGAGTTATTACCAAAATAATGATTGATTTGGATCCAATGATCATGGATTTAGTAAATATAGATCTATAAATTATTAATGAAGGGGGTCTTTTTGAAATTATTGTCAAACTATATTTTTTAGAAAAAAAAAATATTCCAGCCTGATGATGAGAATATTCAAAGGAAAATTAAAGTTTTGAATGATAGGAAATTATCAAAAATCATATATGAATATGGAATTCAATAATTTATAATGATGTTATGTATTCCATCTATACCTAATCTAAAAAGTGAATTATTATGGAATGCTCATAGATCAAATTTTACTATAAAACCTGGTAGCACCAAGATGTATTGATATGTGAAAGAACTTATTTTTTGGGATGATATAAAATGGAAAATTTTGGATTATGTTTTATGATTTTTGGTTTTCCAATAATTAAAGTCTAGAAGACAAGATCCTAAAGGAGTCATGAAACCAAAACCTATTCCTATATGAAAATGGGATGACATTACTATGGTATTTTCCACAGGATTACCAAAGGCTCCAAGAAAAAATAATGTGCTATGGGTTATTGTAGATCTCCTTAGCAAATCATCACATTTACTCACTACAAGAGAAGATTTTCCACCATATATCCCTCACGACTCTATATATATATGTTTTAAAACATTATGGAACACCACTTCTGATCACGATCCATGATTTACATTTAAATTTGTAAAAATAATTCTGAAGCATCTTAATACCAAGATTAATTTGAACATTTATTATCATCCTCAAACTGATTAGTAGTTTAAAAGGACTATTAAAAAATTGGAATATATGTTGAGGTATACTCAATTCCATTTCAATGTATTGGTGGCTAGTATTTACCTCTTTTGGAGTTTTCCTATAACAATAGCTTCCACTCATGTATTCAAATGGTGTGTATGAAACATTATATGGAAGTATATGTAGTACTCCCACTTTTTTAAAAGTCGTTGGTGAATGAAAATGTGTAGTTATATATCATTTTGAAGTGAAAATCACAATGTTAAATGCTATTTCAACTCATATTGAAGATGTACAAAAATAGAAAATTTGTTATGTTGGTAGTTGAAGGAATGATTTCTTGTTTTGAGAGGTAGATCGTGTATTCTTCAAATTATGTCCATCAAAAGGTGTTATAATATTGGGTAAGAAGGATTAATTGAACCATGGGTGAATTGAACCATTTTTTAATGTGTAATACCATTTGGAAATACCACCAAGCCTCTCTAAAGTGCCAAATGTGTTCGATATCTCTCTATAAAGGAGGTGTATGCTAGACCCAATGCATGTAATCAGTTTCAAAGAAATAGAAATGGAACTAGATTTATCTTACCGTAAAGATCCTATGCAGATTCTATATACTAGTGAACAATTGTTGTGGAATCAGATGACTCGACTGTTAAAGGTAATTTGGAGAAATTATAAGATAGAAAATTATATATGGAATCCTAGGGAAAATATGATGAACTACCAAAATCGTTTCATGTGGATACATTCTGGAAATTTTTAGGATGATTTTTTTTAATGTTGGAAGAATATAACACACAAATATATTACAGTATGTTTATTTTTAAATAAATTTAATAAATTCAATAGCTTGTGTTAGATGAAACACTCAGTTTAGACAAACAATGATCTATTATAAACATATTATTATGTGATAATTATAACCTAGATGTTAAAATTTGGATGTGTGAATAGGGAAAAATAAATTATTAAAATAATATGGTATACATATTTATAAAATAAATTTACTGGTTATCAATAAAAAAAATATATAGAAGAATTATTTTTTTGAAAAAACAGTTTTTATGTGCGCACAATGTTTTTTTATTTTAATTTATTAATTAGATCACAATTGGTGAATTATTTTAATGAAATTTGTATATTATATATTCAATCAAATGTATTAACGTTTATTTAGAGATTTTACTAGTCTTAGGATAAGAATAAATCCAATTTTATGCTTAAATATTGTATTGATCTAAAAAGAAATGTTCATCATGTTTATCCCACATATATTCAAATTAATATTGGAAATTTATAGAGATAGAATCATAAAAAATGGATTCCATATTTGGAATCAGGGGGTTAAAATTTGGAAAATTGGCCAATTTTATTTTTGTTTGATATGAATAGTAACTATGGTGAAATTTATCACCAATGTAAACGGTAGACCAGGTTAAACATGGTTAAAACTATGTGATAAGGTCATAATATTTCATCTTAATTATTATATGTTAAATTTAATTTTACCCTTATCACCTTGTAATAAAAATTTATATATTTAGTGGAAATTTTCCATTAAAATGACCAATAGAATATTTAAAACAATGAATGGTACAAAATTTCACTCTCTCATTTAAAAAATATATTATGTGTCCATATTGGAAAAAAGGAATGTAATGGATGAATATAAAGGTAACTTCTATGCATAAAGAAATTATTATTATTATTATTAATTTATAATTTTTTTTATTATATAATTACCATAAATTCTTTTTCAATGCTAATACATTATTTATTCAATTAATAAATAAAATAAAATGAATGAATATTAAAGATATTAAAAGTGATATAACTTAAATGATTTATAGTGTTTCACAAATTTTTAGATTAATATGAAATATTATTTATATTTAAATAAATTATATTTGAAATCCAAAATTTATTGATGTATTTGAAGACAAATTAAATAAAATGTGTTAAAATTGACTTTAATGATAATTTATCAAAATCATATTTTATAAAATTATTTACAAATAAAAAAAAAATTTAAAGGGAAAAGGGAGTAATATATGGTATAAAATTTCATTCCTTTTTCATTTATGAGACAATAGTTACCTTATATGTAATATTTTAACTCTTTAAGGGTGAAAATTATGTTACCACGATTAAAGTTAGATTTGGTAAACTAATATATTCAATCGAAAAATAAGGTTTAAAACTCCCAATAACATATAAAAACTTGGTTTTTGGATTATATTTCAACCATATCATACCCTATGTTTTAATAACTATCAATTTGTAAATTTTTTCTTGAGAATGATTTTATTATAATTTAATATTTCAAGAAATTTTTGAAGTTCCACTAACCTAAATTATAAAAGGGAAACTCTTCCATCACTTCATTACACCACTTTTAGCCAAAAATATCAACCAAACCCTATCAATTTTTTCTTCTCAACGTCATTATTTATGTATAATAGGTTTTTATCATTGCAATAAACTACCTTATGTCCCTTAATAAGAGATATAAAGGAATTCTACTGAAGAAGAGGTATTCGTATTTTTCAGGTCCATCATGTCCATTTATACTTTTACATCAACAAAAAGTGTTGTATCCAAAATAGGAAAATAAATTCAGTACCATCAATATACATAGATTTTATTATAATTATGGTAAAACCATATTCTATCTCTTTTATATCCTATGAAAAGTGAAAATATTGCTCATGCGTACGTACAACTTATCGTCATCGCGTAGAGGTGTAATTTGCTTTTCATCACCAATTTATTTGGATTTTTTTTAAATATGTAAATAATAAATATATATTATATTTATTACACAAATATTATTTTGGAACAATAATATACTATGTACCTTCTGACCTTCCTATCCTTTGGAAAATGATAATGTCGTTTGTACGTATGTTTGGATTGCCACCTCCACGAATAGATGTGATTTCATTTATTTTTCTCATGGATGGTAATAAAGATATATTTAGTGACTATATATTATATAATAATTATTCTATAAATATTAATTATTTTTTGCCATTCATTTATTCCATCCATTGAAAAGTGATAATTGCATTCATTCATTTGTACGACATATTATCTTCACGAACAATGTAATTCATTTTTCAATATATATATATATTATGGATGACTCTAAATATCTATATATAAAATAAATATTATATTTATAACAGTAATAAAATTGTGGAGATGATTTAACCACAATAAATGAACATGTATCATAATTAATGAATCGAAACATACTTGAAAAAAAAGTTGCTGACACTGGAAACAATGATATTAATAAAATATTATTAAAAAACTAGTGATAAAATGTTATAAATATATCATATAGGATATAATATATATGTGTTAAATCACATTATATAAGTATAAAAAACATAAAATTTTTATATAGGAGGTTAAAAGCACTTGTGATGCAAGTTAAATGTGAAGAAATAAATTTCGTCTCAATTTTCACTCCATTGAGACACATTTGAGATTATGCCCCGATTTATTTGTATATTGTGTATATACTTCCCATTTCTGGTAATTAGAATGAATATATATTTATTCATTATTATTAAGGTTCATTTCATGTTTAATATCTAATATAATTTCCTTATTTTCTACGAACATTTCATCTCTTTGAAACATAAATCAAGAAAATAAATGTTTAAAAGAAAAAACTTATATTATTCCTTTTTTGATCGGAAACATTTTTCTTCCACATCCATAGTGTCTCTAAAATGTTTTCAAAAATGATTCTATAATAATTTATCAAAATATATTTTTCCAATTTTTAACTTTTTACAAAATTGTTTTGAATGAATCTTTTTGGCATTTTCCAAACATGGTACATTGTGACTTTTTTGACAAAATTTTGGAAGAAATGTTTTTTAAACATATACCGCATGAGTAAAGTTTCCCAATATTATGAATAATCTTTGATTTTAATCTTCCGTTAAATGTTTATCAGGTTATTTTCAAATAATTTATTTTACATTATAATTGTTCATTTTTTATAGAAAGATGTGTTATTTCAGAAAATGTAAGGGTTGTTTTCCCCAAGAATGTGTTAACAGCCTTTTAATGAAATTTGTATTCATCGATGATTACAAGCTTTAATTTACTTATTCACCAATATGGATTTGTTTTAATGATACAATCCTTTAAAATAGTCATATATTTGTGAGCATTGTATATTACATTTCCCTTATACATTCGTATTCTTTTTATCTCGGATATATTTATTACCTGAACCATATACCATTTCTGCATAAGGTGTTATACATTGAATGTATTTTATTTACTAGGGAATTATTGTCATATTTTTTATTCAATATACAAATTTATTGATTATACATATATTTTTTGAATTAAATCGATCATTCAATATATAAGGAATGCATTGCACATGTCGTGACAGGTGGAACCCGAAATTATATCACCCCTCAATTCATTAATAGGTCTCATGAGATAAATAACTTGGCCAAATTAAATGGGTATTTACCCATAGTATTAAATGACCTTGGTGCAAGTTCTCGATTGTAGATATATCATGATTTCTAAGATCATGACATCCATCTAACATTCTGACTTGGGTGCCACACACCGGTGCCCCGAGCCGGTTGGTCACATGACCTCAGGCGCACCTCCCCATATAATAAAGGTCATGTTACTGACCAGTTTAGGTAACCGATGTGTGGAACCCAGGTCAAGATTTCACTAAATAGGTATCAAAGGGGCGCTCCTTCCTTTTTTTCATTTGTTATACTATTTAGGAATGGAATAGAGGATAATAGGATGAGTCATTCCTTGATTAAGATCTTGTGCATAGAATTAGTTATCCCATGTATGATGGTAAAATCCAGGTAGCCATGGTTTGACTGTTATTATTGATGTGTGTGGTTATTTTTTATGCCATTTCACCTTGATTGATTCACTTGTTATGTGATGTGATTATTTTTATTATGATTTTTTGATATCTTAATCATGGACAAGTATAGAATGAGTGTTGATTATTCATGAATCATTCTAGGAACTCGAGATTATTTTTTAACACACATCATTTTTTTAATATAGATGACAATGGGTTTCGGGTAATTTGTTGAAATTGAAATGTATTTCCTTTCATGTCCAATAGAATTGGAAATAGTGCATGATATGGAATTAAAAATTATAAAATGATGAAAGATGTGATCAAATGGGTTCTTAATGATAAACTTGATTAATAAGAATATGTTTACCATTGTTAATCATGACCTAGATGTGGGATGGATAAGGGTGGTGATGGATCCTCAGTTTTGACAGTGTGGTGGGGTTTTGGGGAATGAATTATTATGGAATATTTTGAATTCCTCTTATGTACGTCTGTTAAGGTTGTGTTATCTGTTCTGATATGTTTTTTGGGAATTGTATATACATGCCTTGGTAATGACGTTTTCTATTAGGATGATAGGAGGATATGGTTAGAAATGCTCCACTTGGAGTGGAACCTAATTCAACAAAAGTGATGGGTGAGAAATTTGGAGACAAGTTCCATGATAATTTTTCATGGTCTATATAGTTTATGGGAAGAGGCTCTGGGGGGGTTATGAAAATCATGTATGATCGAACATTGGATTTCTAGTTGCAACATCCTTTAAATTTCATTATAGAGGGTGTACTTGAGGTAGTAGATGTATTGGTTGAGTCTATCCAGACAATACGTAACCACATTTAGACTCCTACAAAGAAAAGAGTCAAGCTGGAATCTTATATGTTTGTGGTTAGCTGAAGCGTTGGTGGTACTTCCATACTTGGATGGACAACTTGAGAACATGTAGTGGAAGGACTTTAAATATAAGTTAATATAGAACATTCACCATTAGATTCTTAGGTAGGAGAGAGAATATGTGTTTATGAGGATGAGTTAGTGTATTATGTTTATGATGGACTATGTTGGATGCTTTACAAACTTGTAGCACTTTGTTCCAACATTGGTAGAATATGAGGCTACTATAAAAAATTTGTTTAACTATTGGATTAAATTTGAAATTAATTATCATGTGAATTTATTATGGCATAATATGTTTTCAAAAGTGGTGAACCGGGCGCTCATTTTTATGTGAAATTTAAAAGATTCCTTCAGTAGAGGAAAACTGGGTTCTACTAGATTTTTAGTTGTTTTGAATTTCAATATAAGGAAGCGTCATTATGAGAATGTTGAATATGGAAGTTGAAATATGAGTGGACAAGGGGAAGAATAGGTTACATAGGACCTTACTAGTTTTAATTATCAGTAGTAATGTAGGTCAGGACAAATTCATAGCTTGTTCCCCCAAACACGGGTTGAGTTCTAGTATTGTGGAAGGATGGGATATCTATAGAGGTTCTACAAGAACCCAAAACATTTGGCTTATAATGGAGCAAATAATAAAAATTAGATTGTGGGAAGACGATATTCTACAACATAACAGTTTGGTAGCTGGAGTTTAACTAGTTATGGTGATAGAGGTAGTAGATGTGGTGCTTATAAGAAAGAGAACATGTATTATAAGAGTGGTACAACTCAGGGGACTTAAACTACATCATAGAGAATATGTAAGGTAAAATTTCTTTTAGTTCATCCTACACTTGTTGATAGTGAGGCGGTACCATCAAAAGATAGAGGTCATATTCTTGTATCTTCTATGACATCTAGTTCCTTATTTGATATTGGTGCCTCCCATTATTTTATATTTGAAGAAAATGTGAATGGTTTGATGCTAATGGTGGAGTTTATGTGTGATGTTATAAAGATATATGCCTTTGGCAATACGATGGATAGATACTCTAAGACTCATTACGATCATGCCCAACATCTTGACATCTTCTTGAGTACACTGAGAGGGAATCAACTATACGCCAAGCTATAAAAGTGTCAGATTTTGATTGATCAGGTGCACTTATTGGGTCACATCATATTAGAGAATGGTGTTTTAGTAAACCTAGAGAAGGTGCATGCAGTTATTTCCAAGGAAAAACCTAAGAATGTATTTGATCTCCACAGTTTTATGAGATTATCAAGTTTTTATCAGAAGTTCATATAGGAAATTTCCCATTTGGAAGCACATATTTTAGTGTTTATTAAGATGTTAATATTTTTTCAATGGTTTAGAGTTGGTGATAATGATTACTATGATCTGATGAGGTGCTTGACTATGATACTGATCGTGATCCTACCCATGTTAGGTGAGGAATACACAGTGTTTTGTGATGCTTATGAGAATAAACATGAAGTGGTGTTGATGTAGTAAGACCATGTTATGGCATACTGGTCTTGGTAGTTGAGGCCACATGAATAGAACTACCCTACGCACAACATTGAGTTAGATGTAGTGTTTTATTCATTGAAGTGTTGAAAACATTATCTGTAGGGAAAAAAATTAACTATGTTTACCAATCATAAGACCTTACATTATGTCTTTTTATAAGAATATTTTAATTTCTAGTATTGTTGATTGGTTCATTATATGAATTATTTCAACATTCAACAATCACATACACCTTGGAAGGGAAATAGTGTTGATGATTCTTTACAGAACAATACACAGACTCAGATAGTTCAAGAGTCCAATGTTGAGTGGAAAAGATGACTTTTCTGGATGAGATACATGTTGTGGTTCAAGAGATCTAAGAGTACATGACTCTCATATTTGTCTTAATAGAGTCCACACTTTTGAACTCGATTAGGGAAAGACAGGATGGGGATCAAAAATGTTTGTTCTTAAGGAGAAGCCTTGAAGGTAGGGAGTCACCTTCATATTGAACCATAGATGATGATGAGAACATTTGTGTCCAATGTTGTGTAGTTATTCCTTCGAGTATGTGAGAGGAGATGATGCATGAATTTCATTCCTTGAAGTGGGTAGTGCATTCATGTTTGACAAAAATTTATAGTGATCTATTTTGATAGTATTGGTTGGGAGACATTAAATGCATTATAACATGGTTTGTGACACGATGTTTCACCTGTCAATAGGTGAAGGCCACCCATCAATGACTAGGTGGTTTATTATAGTCATTTTCCATTCCATAATGTAAGTGGGATGGAATTACTATGTACTTGGGAGGGGGGTCTCTCGAGGGCACCTTGCAAGAATGTAGGTATTTGGGTGGTTGTGGACCGACTGAAGAAAGTTGAGCATTTATTGACAATATAATAGAATTGCTCAGGGGAACAGTTGGGATATTTATAATACAGGAAATAGTCCATCTGCATGAGGTTTCATGTTGTATTGTTTCATATAATGACTTTTATTGTACTTTGTGTTTCTAGAAATTCTCACATAAGGTTCTTGGTACACATGTTTTATAGAGTATGTCTTTCCACTCATATACAGATGGGTAGTCAAAATTTACATAATAGGTGATTGAGGACATTCTTTAAGCAAGTGTCAAGACTTCCGTGGGTCTTGGGAGAAGCACCTAGCACTTGTGGAGTCCTCCAATAACCATAATTATCAGATAAAATTAAAGATGAAACCATATGAGGTTCTTTATGATAGGCTGTGCAGATCACCTCTATCTTGGATGGAGGCAGTTAAGTTTGACCTATTGGGAATGAGGCTTCTGAAGGATATGTAAGAGTAGGTTCAGCTGATTTGGAAGTACATGGATACATCTTAGATTAGATATAATTCATATGCTGATAGATTTTGATGACCCCTAGAGTTTATAGAGGGTGATAGTGTGTTCCTTTAGGTTTCTTATAGGATGTTTCACTATAGGATTTGAATATGGGTCAAGTCTGTGGATAGTTTTTTGGGACCGTTTGTGGATTTTGAGAGAATAAAGTTGGTGGCATGTTGATTGGCTCTTCCATTTAGGTATAGTGTTATGCATGAAAATTTTATTGTGTCACAACCATTGCAGTATCACCCTAACACTTATTATTTGATATATGAGAGTGATTTTGATCTTGATATCATTGTGTCCTCTGAGGATCATCAGATACTTGTGTTTAATCTCAATGATAATGTGTTGTGGGAAAATATTGTGTTGATATCACATATATTGTGGAAACAAGGCTGTGTTCTAGAAGAAACACAGGAGAGAGAAGTGGATAAGAAGGATTATGGAAGGATCTTTTTACCATAGAATCATAGAGATTATTAGTAGTATAACTTATGGTGGAGATATGATAAGGTGGGAATATTCTAAGATATTGACTTTTTAAAGATGTCTCATGAGCTAGTTTGTAGGAACTCTTTTACCTTCTATTGAGTATATCTAATTTCTGTTTTATTGTGGGTGAATTTGGATGGAATTGGAAAATATAGGAATGGTTTTGGGTAGTAAATGGTTAGTGAATGGTTTTCCCAAACTATGCACCATACCCCAGAAAACCATGCAATCCCATTCTATCAGGAATGGAATTGTTGGCACACAGTTTGCAAAATCAAGTGCCCTCTTAGCAGTAACCATGTGGCCCACTGAGAGGAGTCATGCAGTTAGGGGAAACCATGAGCCCCATATAGTAAATCATGCACATGAAATTTTAGACCCTCAGTATTTCATTTAAAATTTCTCCAACACTTGTCTTATATCACTAAACCACTTATCTCAACCATAAACTAATATCTATCATTTTGGGAGGTTCTTGGATAGCTTCAAAAGTATTCAAACCTCCTTTATTGGGGAATCCAAGCTTGGATCGAAGATTTTTACATCTCCTGGTAAGAGATTCTAGTCCTAACTCCTTTCTTCCTTCTCTCTTATGTTTCTATCTTACATTGAAGGGATTTTATCCTTGTTGGAAGTTGATATTGATCTGGGTTTTGATTGAAGTAGTCTGTTTGATCTTGGATCTAGGTGTTGGATATAGATATCATTCTTCTTCGTGATCCTGGTTTTTCCGCCTCAATTTGGGATTTCTATTAAAAATAGTTCATCATATATTTTTAGTTACATGGTCTAAATTTAATTCTCATAGTCTTTAATTATTATTGTCTGTATGTGTTGTGGAATTTCAATTGGAATATTTTACAATTGAATCTTGAATTGAATAAATCAATTGATTAATTGATTTATTGAATCATGGAATTGATTAATTGAGTTTCCATGTGGATATGAGATGAGTTGAACTTGGGAAATTTTATTTGGTTAATTTTAATTATGAAATTATTGGAATTAGATTAAGTTACTGTTTAATTAATTAATAGAATGTTATGAACTTGAATTCATAGGAAATTGTGATTGTGTAATCTGTCAATTAATGAGACTGGTATTAATTAACAATGGGGATTAAGATATGTTTAACTAGACCACAATAGGTCAATGGGTTATATGAATTCAATACATCAACATGGATTAATGGTGAATTTCTTACATTAATTCATGTTATTAATATATTAAACCAATAATTTTTGTGATAAATTGCAATAGTATACATGATGTAAAATTTAGATGAATGGGTTAATGATTATTAACCGGGATAATTGTGATATATCAGATATATGTTTTTAATTGTTTTATATGTTTTTGACATATAATGAATTTTCAAAATCCCACTTGTATGATTGATGGATACATAAGTGTGGGACACATATTACAGCTTCAAAATGCCACTTATTTGGCTGACTGGTAAACGTGTGTGGGACATGGATAGAATCTTAAAAATACCTTATGTGGTTGGTTGATATACGTGTGTGAGACATGAACTGGTGCTTCAAAATACCATATTGATAAATGAGTTTTGCGACATATAATGATGCTTCAAATACCCACGGGGTGAAAGACATGAAATTATAGTCCCAAAATGTTAGCATTAGACTGTGGTTCCAATTGTCCATGATATTGAATTGAAATGAAATGGATAGCGATATTACCTGTGTTATAATGAAATTTGAATTAATTATGTGTTATGGTTCAAACATTTTCATAGGACAAAGTAGGTATTTAGGGTTCATGTGTCCTCAAGCACCCAACGGTTTATGTGCATAAATAATGAATAATTGAATTTATGTAAATTGTTTAATTTATTTATTATATTTTATTCTTTATACAACTGCATGCATTTATTTTACTAGATATTAATTTATATTTTGTTAGTACTGGCCTACTATGTTTTACACACACCCTACTCAAGTTTCCTGATTAGTACCCAAATGTATTTCTTGTTTGCATGACAGGATAAGGTAAAGAACCCTATGATAGATGGTTGAGTCAGGTTGGAGCATGGATAAGGAAACAGAGAAGGGGTTTTGGACCCTCTTGGGAGTATTATTGTTTCCTTCCTTTGGATTCTCATTTTCCACTTGACACATATTTTGAACGACATATCTACGATTTAATTTTGGATATTATATTTCACATTTGGACATCTTGTGATACCGGTTTGGATTCGTTATTAGTTATATAATTTGGTTACTCTTTTTTATTTTTTTTGTTGTGTTACTTTAATAAAGAGGGTATAGTCTCCTCATAATCGATATTATGCTCGCGCTGCTATTCAATGGCCTCTGGCATATGGGGAGGTGCGTATGAGGTCATGTAACCAACCGACTCAGGGCATCGTTGTGTGGTACACAAGTCATGATGTCACAATCAAGTGGTATGAATTTAATTAATTGACAATTTAGTTATTATTATCCATGATATTAAAACATTGATATTATGAATGGATTCATTTTCTACTCAAAATTTTTATTAAATGAAATTTGTTTTCAGTTATTTATCTTTCCATATTGATTATGTCTTATTTACTCATGAAAGATTCCATTGTGCATAACCTTTTTGGATTATTTGAGATCTCTATTATTTTTCTTCCATTCCTGAGGTTATGAAGAATATATCTTTATATGTGATTCAAGAATGCATAAATTTTACTTTTTTATTTTATAATTACAATGAAATATGTGAATTATGTATATATCTAATTTTTTAACACTGATAAACGGATTGATGTAGCTTGGTGATATCTCTTGTATATATGTAAATTAAATAAATTATACAACATCTCTGATTTATTGGGTTTGGATTTGTTAGAAAATCAAAGTGATATAAAAAGTTTTAAATTTTTGAATAACTAACCCATGATCTCAATGATCTGGCCACTTCAGCTCCACTTTTTAAATTTCTCCACCTTTAACAAAAGAAAGGATAATATAGTGGCTCATCATTCAGCTACCTAATACCTATCAAATGACCCACATTTATAATTGGATTTTTTTCCAGTTTTTTATCTTCTCTTATTTTACCAAATTTTTGATCTCTAAGAATATGAATTACTCATTTTTCATAAAAAAAACAAGTATCTAGACAAAAGTATTTATTTATAAGGTAATAAGTGATATTTTCGGATACTTTAATGATCAAAATAAATATAATTTTTAATTGGATGTTAGATCTTTATATGATAACATTACTGAATGAAGTCAAATTTGGTATTTCTAAACATCCATTTATGGAATACTGACTGCCATCCCAATTAAATATATAAAAGACATTGGAAAATGCGATAATTTTTTAATAATTTTGTTACGTTCTATGTTTATTTCATAAATGAGAACCTTTGTAAATAATTTTATATGCCACACATTAATGGATTAATAAACGTGTACCATTGGATTTGTTTTTAAATGAATTAAAATGTAGTTTATGATTTAAATATCAAAGTGTTTTTAGGAGGGGAATGATTATGTTAGTATTTTTTCTTTATTTTAAAATATTTTAAAAAATTGAAATTAGTTTTATAAATCACATTATATTGGGATTATTTGGATAAATATAGGGTTTGAAATTAATTGGAGAAGTACCACATTGATTTACTACCAAAAAAGGAGATCTCTCAATTCAATGATTATGCAATGTTTGGTGAAGAATGATAAAAATTCCATTCACATTTATCCATCTTGAAATAAAATTTATTGCCTAAATCTTCAGTTATGAATCAGATGAGGGTTCTCCCACACTGTGGTGAATGATTTTAAACCATATCTATGGTTCAAGAATGGTAATTTTAGTTCTTGGTAAATCTTGTTGGCTTCCCCTTCAGCAAGAGGAAAAATTTACAATGGGTTATATTCTTCTTATTTCTTATCACAATATTTATACCGGGGGATTAAGAGGGATGCAAGGATTGAAATGAAATTTCCCATGCTAAACCATCGACGATCCATACTCACATTACCTTCCACATATCGACATGTATTATGGTTTGGGTTCATTTTAATCTTGTTTACCAAAGTGTGGGAGAACAATCCTCAATTTTTTACTCGTATATTTCATTGAGAATCCACTTTGAATAACTTTTTTTTATCTTCCTCTTAATTTAAACTATATTAATTTTCACTGATTGATTCAAAAAAAGGAACATTGTTTTTCACAATTTTATTTTTTTTATGAAACTATAATGCATTACATCAATGTAATTTTCAAAATGTGCCTAGGAAATTACACAAAGAACCCAATAGAACACCCCAAGTACTAAACTATACCAAATCCAAGCTCATGTGTGTATAATAGTCAATGTATTACAATCATAAAACATACTCATAAACTCATTGTGCATCACCCACCGGGGATATTTATTTCATAAAGGGACTTATAGTTATGGTAAGATATTAATATATAATCTCATAATATATATCAATTCTTATTTAGAAATTCATTCAAAAAATATAAACCCAAGTCTATGCCCTTAGTCATTGTCAACGTCGTCATATAGACAGGGGATGATGTAACATTGGATTTACGAGTATTCTTAACGAATTTCATATCCCCATCATAGTTGATTATGAAATGTAGAAACTAACATTGTGAAATGGAATGCTTTAACTTCATGTGTTAGTTAGTGGATGACCACATCGTACCGAGCGATGTGCCGGAAGAGAAGTTCCCTAACTCCAAGATAAATAAATTATTTGTAGATGAAGACTAAATATAGTGTCTATGTATTATGATCTCACCTAGAATAGCTCAAGGTAGATTCTAATTTCAAAACAAATGATAGAAATTTTAAGAAACTATAACTGGAAAAATCACATCAATGCTTTCAGGATCACTATTATCTCCAAGGAGAAAATAATCCCCCATGTCTGCTCCAATGATCATTCATCCGTCAACATGATTATTAAGCACACATATTTTATGCTCTAATTTCATGAATAATCATGGATTTGAATTTGTAATTATGAGAGATGAATCCATTTCCATGTCGAACCACACTATTATCACATTACCCTCCATTAGTAGTGAACAAGTAAAACTCTTCATCAAATAGAAATGCAGTATCAAATCATTGATCCTGAGTGATCATCTATGTCATTTCCCTATTATGAACCACCATTATCACCAACTGATGTTGGGATATACTCACACACATCCAAATCCATAATATAATTTTAATAACAATGATATTTAAGAGTCTCAAAAAACCCCCAAATAATATATCATTTTGATTTATTTGATTAAACAAACACTGGTACTTTTGAATTTTTCATAGGTTGAGTTATCACCAATTCGATGTCTAAATCTCATAGATATCCAAAAAAACCATCAATTGATCTCCAATATAATGATTATTTTTACCATTTTTCTCTATGTGAAAAAATGATGAAAATTAACTATATAATGTAATTAAACAAATATCGATGTGGTGGGATTGTGCCAAATGGTAGAGGCGAAACAGGTCACTACATGAGGTTGATAGGTGTAATGACCAAGATAGGGAACTGACTATCGACTAGAGCTAGAGTTCCATGAAGCCACATGAAGTCCTCCATGTACACTATATGTAGCTGACTAGTGGAGAGAGTCTATAACCATCATGGAGAAACTATAATCTCAGTATCACAACATATAATAAACGGTAAATAATTGAATCATCATAAAACATCAGAGTAAGCATACAGAATTGGTGTAAAACTGGGTTCCCTAGAACCAACTGGAATAATACCTTTTTATTACCATACAATTTATAATATAGAGACCATATCTTATTTCACATATTATTCCATGAATTCAAACAAAATTAACTATCAAATTACAAGGCAATGATCGTAATTTATAGTGTCTTTGGAAGGCTATGTACATAAAACTGAAAAAATCTGAATAAATAAAACATTTCATTATTTATCATAAATTATGATCTTATAACATCCTTTTAGATCTCAAATTTTTATAAGATTACATAGGGAAAACTTGAATGAAGGGTTGAATTAAAAATCCTATTAGGGGAATAAACATAAGAATAAAGCATAACATATGGGTTTTTAGGCATAATAAGATGACATAAATGGAATGAATATATATAAGAAAGAATGAAATATTTAATCATGGTACATTAGTACATTTGTAAAAAACATACCACATGACATAAGCATGATTCATGACTAATTTTACATGAAGGAGCACGAGTCAGGGTTAACCACCAAGATCGTTGCACATGGAGTACAAGTCAATGCTAACCACCAAGACTACTGCACATGACGTATCATGATATTATAAATTACACAATGCATTGAATCACTGTCTCAGTGAACCGATCATAAAATGTTCCTGAATTTGGATTCCACGTTAAGAATCATATATAAGTAATCAAAAATAAACATAAGGGTAACCCATGGTAAAAATTGGGTATCATAATCTTGTCAAAAAAGAATAACATAAGAGAATATCATAATAGTGTCCATGAAATAAAGTATTTCAATCATACATGGACATTAATAAGGATAAATATTAATAAAACATGAAAATTTATGTCAATCTAAAGTGAATACGTGAAAAAATGGCGTTTTAGAAACATTGGAAATAAAACATTCATGTGATGTTTAAGGAAAATATTAAATAGAATTTACATTAGATAGGGGCATAATAATTTATATAAAATTCGAAATTAATGAGTAATTTTTTAATAATAAAATTATTGATTTTATAAAAATAATGTTTCCTTAAAACAGATTATGCAGTACACTTGAAAATAGGTAAAAATTCAGGAATTTCCTTTAAATCTGGATTACTTATCAAGAATAATAGAGTATATAACCTATTAAAAACATGTATATCCTCGAAACTTAAAGAAGAAAGGATCATGATAAATGGTTTTTTGACATATGAAAAAAATTTATAATGTGTACATAAAATAAAATATAACTTCATTTGGGTATAAAATGAAAAATAATTAACTGAAGGAATAATGGAGGTTCAGGTATAATCCCTTAAGTCTGAAGGTGTTCTTTACTTGATCATAATATCTTGGATAAAAAAATTTAATTCGTTAATTAATAAATAAAGAAAAAAATATAAATTCATTTGATTTATTATATTTTCATTATGTTCATTTATATCCTTTTTGATGGGTTAAGGGATTCAATTTCTTCTTTTGAGAAAGTTGGATTCCTTGGTTTTAATGATTAATTTACTTGAATACATGTATGAAATGGTTGTGCAAAGTGGGTGTAATTATTCATAATTGAACAAATATGTTATTAATGAAATTCCAGAGGTTATTTTATTCTTATATATTATTTGTTTTTATGGAATGAGGATTAATCGCATGATAAATAGTTAATGATAATTGTTTGGTTTTATTTTGGCAGGTTTTATATAACAATGAACTCATTTTGTTTTGTAAATTATCATCATGTTTATAAACTTATTATAAAACATTACATAATATATAATTCATATTTTATAATCTTTTTCAAACAAAAAAATTTCTTCCTTTCCATCCTTGAAGGTTTTATTGGAAATTTAAAACATCATCGCCCTTGAATGCGATAAATTTACACATCACAGGTGATGTTTTCATTTTTAGTATAAAAGGAAGGGGAAAGAGATATGATGATGAATTATTCCATTATAATAATAAAAGTCTAGTTTATGTAAGGTATTTGAGTTATCATACCATTTAAAAAGGGGTAGGAGATGATAGAAACAGAAAAGAAAAGAACTTGAAAAGAAAATAAAACCAAAGGATGTGGTTTTTACCTTTCGATTCATTATACTTGAGTACATCCTTTGGGGATTGGTTTTAATATTTGGTTAAGAAAAAAATCACTTGGATGTGGGGGAGGGGTTTGGAGGATATTTGAGCCAAATTTGGTCAAGTCTGAAGGCTTGAGAAGTGTGAGGAGATGATTTGGTGAGAGCTGGTATTTATAGTGGAGTAGAGGGGTGTTTTCTCAATATTTTAATCATTAATTTATTATTTTGGATCAAGACTATGAATAGTTTGAGAATTATCATAAAAAATATAAAAATAATGAAGGGGACTTCAATATTATGGTTCGTACATCATAGATGACTCAAGGAATATTGTATTTAAGTTATAATGTATAAATATCGTAAATTATCATATTTCAGTATTCACCAAACAACCATGTATCTTAGAAAAATACAAAAAAATAACCTTAAATTTTTTTTGATTTGTAGATTTAAATTATTAACAACATTTTATGAAAATAATTTTCTAAATATGAGATATTTAAATTTTATTTAAAATCATAATTTACTCAAAAATAAATATTTTAAATTATAACTGATTTTATAACACTTTGAAAAATTAACTATGGTCTCATAAAATTATATTATAATAATAATAAATCAGAATATAAATTTATGAATACATTATTTGAAAATAAATTTCATTTTAAATTATTAAATTAATCATAAAAAATTAATTAAATATTTATGACCTACAAAAACACCAACACATAATTAGTAATTTTTAAAATATCTATTTACATAGCAAAGGAGCCTAAGCCTAGTTGGTGAGGACTCGGCAAGTGCATCCAAAATACTCGGGTTCAAAAATGGGTGGATACATATTTCCAGTACAGTATAAGTAATGTAGCAGTCACTGGTTGGTACTGTAGTAGCCGAGACTATTCTTCTGTTTGGTTTTTGGGCCACCTGTTTGGGCCTTAGGTCCATTAAGGCCTTCAGGCCAGCAAGGATGTCAGGCCACCACAAGGCATTCGGGCCACCTCAAGGCCTTCGGTCCATGTGAAATGGTCCTTAATGTTCAGATAGAATCTATAAGGAGAAAACCCCATATGGGGATTCAGAGTAGGTGAATTCATGAAAGCAGAATCTAAAAGGATTTTTCAGAAAGAGAGGGTACAGAATTTCCATTGGGACCAGCCTGTGCGTGCATGTGAAGCCTAGTCGAACATCCATGTGAAGGTGGATAGCTGGTATCATTATGAAGAATATGGGATGAGGAGTTCCAAGTATTGTATGTATATTTCCTTAGACCTAAGGGTCATGTAATCTCTTAGCCTACGAGCCTTATAAGGGTTACCCCTCATCCCTTGAAAGGGGGGTTATCAAAATTCAATACAAATAAGTATTAGGCTCATTTGGGGTATTTAAATATACTATAATATAATTTTATGATATTATCACTTGTGAGATGGATATTTTTTTTATAATTTCATTGGTGAGGTTACTATTCGATTGTATGGTTTACTATTTATAAGGGTTAGATTAAGATTCCAAAGGTCAAGTTATTATTTAATTTTCATAAGTCCCTTACCCTCTAAAAATACCTTTTATTTCATTCATACATTATTTAAAAACTTTTTATTGTGTTCAAAATGTGATTTTATGTAGATTTTACTAACTGTATAAATTATAAGAAGAGAATTTCCATCGATATTATTTAGGGTCATTACATTCTTCCCCCCTTATTAAATTTCACCCTCGAAATTTAGTTTTACATTCTAATATGAAAATAGGTGTTGGTACTTCTCCTTCATCGCTGCCTCTAGTTCCCATGTTACCTCTTCGTACTAATGGTTCCTCCGTAGTACTTTGACCAAGTGAGTGATCTTGTTGCGTAGAACACTATATCTATGATCTAATATATTCAATGGATAATCCCCATATAAGAGATCATTTTCAAACAGTACCACCTCTAAATTTTGTACATGTGAGGAATATAATATCTAATTCTTTAAGAGGGACACATGGAATAAATCATGTACTTGATACATGGTAGGTGGAAGTTCTAGTCAATAGGCCATAGCTACGACATGATCAAGAATATTAAATGGGTATATATACCTAGGTCTCATCTTTCCTTTCTACCCAAATCTCATGATCCTTTTCTATGGAGATATACAGTGTATACCATGTCTCCAACCTTAAACTCAAGGTCACGTTAATGATTTTCTATATAACTGTTTTTTCAAATTTGGGCTTCCTTGATGTGATGATAAATGGTTTTCTCCTTTTCCACCATGTCAGATTCTAGCAGCTTTGGTTCACTGACTTCATCCCAACATGCAGGTGTTGTGCACCTTTTCACATAAGGGGATTCATATAGATCCATCTGGATGATTGAGTAGAAACTATTAGTGTAAGAGAACTCTACTAGAGGTAGATATTTGTCCCATCTTCCATTAAAGTCTATAGAACTTCCCCTCAACATGTCTTTCAATGTATGAATAGTTTGCTCATATTGGCCATCAATTTGAGGATGATAGGCCCTACTAATGTTCCCTCAGTGTTCAGATCACGTTGGAGAATTTTCCAGAACTTGGAGGTGAATCTTGGATCTCTATTGGATACAATTGATTTTGGTACTCCATACAGCCTTACTATTTCATTGATGTATATCCACAAAATTTGATCCAATGATTAGTCCACTCGAATTTCCATTATGTGAGATGTATTTTTAAAATGATCCAAAATAAACCATATAGTATTTTCACTCTGGATGACTTTGGAGGTCCATTCACAATTTCCATCGTGATATTTTCCCACTTCCATGTTTGTATGGGTAATGGCTTCAACAACACTTTATAGTTTTTCCTTTTATCCTTCACTTTCTAAAATACTAGGCACTTTGATGTATATTTAGCAATCTCGTTTTTCATATTATCCCACCAATAGTTATCTCAAAGATATCAGTACATCATTATGCTCCATAGGAGAATAAAGAAGGTTGAGCTTTGTACGTTATTAATAATATCCTTAATTATCTATGAATTGGATGGTACACATAATCTTGATCCAAATATTAGAAATCCATCAGTCATTTGGAACTCTGATGATTTTCTATTTCAAATATTTTCCACCTTTTTCAGAATTTCAACATCATTTATTTGAGAATATTTTATTTTCTCTATGTGGGGTGATTGAAAAATAATTTATGAAATGATTGATGATGTTACCCCTTAATGAGTTTCATGTCCATCCATTATAAGTCTAAGTGGATTGGATCCTTCTCAGTTCTCAATATTAATAAAGATGTAAGATCATTTTTACATAGAGAATCTTCCACCTTATTCGATTTACCAGGATGGAAGTGGATTGAGAAGTCATAGTATTTTATAAGCTCCAAAAGACATTTCCAGGACATTTAAAACTCATTCTATGTTAATATATATTTGATAATCTTGTGTATATTATATATCTCACACTTCTCCCTATAGAAATAATTCCAAAAAGTTACCAATGTGGAGATCACATCCTCAAACTCCAGATCATGAATAACATAGTTTTGCTCATTAATTATCAATTGTCTTAAGTCATAGGCTATCAAATTATAATTTTTCATTAGTACAGACGAAAAACCCTTTTTGAAGTATCATTGTACACCACAAAGAGTTCTCCACTTATCAGTAGTGTCAGTATTGTCACAGTGATAAGCTTCTTTTTGAGCTCCTTAATTATTTTCTCACATTATTGATTCTAGAAAAACATTACTCCCTTCCATGTTATCTTGGTTATTGGGTTTGAAAATCATGAAAAATCTTTATAAATAGTCGGTAATACCAAGATAGTCTAGGAAAATTATGGATCATCATTAAAAATGTTGGTCTGGGCCACTCTCTAATTTCCTTTGTCTTGGAAGGGTCTACAGATATCCCTTATCTGGTGAATACATGACCCAATAATGATAATTCCTTCATCTAGAACACACATTTACTGTACTTTTCTTATAGTGTCTGCCTTTACAATCTCTTAAGCATAGTATTGAAATTCTTCTCTTTTTCATCCATACTCTCGGAGTATGTAAAAATATCATTGATAAATACTACCACAAATTTATCGAGGTAATATCTAAAGACATTATTCATGTAATACAAGAAAATTACAAGAGAATTAGTGAGCCATAAGGGCACCACTAGTAACTCATAGTATCCATACATTATTCAAAGGTTTGTCTTGGGAATATCTGTATTCCTCTCCTTTAATTGATGATATCCCAACAGAAGTACCACCATAAATAAATAATTATCCGCATGTAGGTGACCAAACAATCCATCTATCAATGATATGGGATAATTGATATTTATATTGATTTTATTTAACTTCTGATAATCATTGAAGATACACGTTGATCTATCCTTCTTTATAACAAAGAGGTATAGTTCACCCCATGGTGAAGAACTCAGGCGTATTAAACCCCGGTCCATATTCTCTTGTAACTACTTCTTCTGCTCTTCAAGATCTATTTTGACCATTCAATAAGGTGTATTTAATATAGTATGAGATCTAGGAAGATGTTTAATTTATAACTCAATCTCTCAATCATCAGAAAGACCATAAATCTCTTTAGGGAACATTGTAGTGTACTCCCTTGCAATGGGAATTTCTTCGAGCATGATTCTCTTTATCTCAATAATTTGAGCTAGATATGATTTCTCAAAATGTAGTAATATCAAAAAATGAATAAATGATTCTAAAGATGATTCATCCTCCCCCTTACACTTATACAGAATTGTAGGATGCTTTGGGATGTGAAGAGAGATCTACCTTTACTAAAAGTTGATGCTGGATTTGTATAGAGATAGCCAATCCATTTCAAATATAGCCTCAAACTCCACCAAAAGATGTAATTCAAGATTTTTTAGGACGTTCATTCCACAAACAATAATTGGGGAGGAGTCATATAATTTTTATGCAATAATGTATCCATTTTCTATTCTCACAGATAACTCAACCTCCATGTCTTGAGGTGGTGTTTGAATAGTTCTACGAAACTTGCAAGATATTAACGAATGCATAGAAACATAATCAAATAGAATGATCACTATTATTGAATGAATAACCAGCATACTCATAAACACATAATTGTCCAGATCCACCTTACTAGTGGTGATAACATATTCAGTTTAATGTTTCTTTAGAGGTTGTTTTTTATTGCCTCTAATAACCCTGGGCTTAGGGAATTGGTATAAAAAATTCCCATGTTTTTTGTAGTTGGAACACTGCTCTAAAAGCTAAGGGTTGATCTGAACATTTCTTTCTTCTTACAAATTTGTGGACTTATTCCTATCCATTCAGCTGTTCTTTTCTAGATTCCCCATTCTTCCACTTTTGAAGCATTTCCTAGTTCCCATTACATAGTTCCCAAAATTATTCTTCCCATTATTTTGACAAATGGTACATTTTGTCTCCTTTCCAACATGGGATTTATTTTCTGATCAACCCATATTAGACTTCATTTTAATTTTTTTTCACCAGGCCCATGAATCCATTGAGAGTCTATGATAACCATTTCATCCTTGAGGGAAAAACAAAAAATCATCTCGTAATTGTCGATATCTCTAATTGAGAACGCTTTTTATAAGCACTAAATTAGTCCTCTAATGAAGCGATCCACCTTTCTTTCGGTGCTCATGAACAATCCATAGGCATATCTTCCAAGAATTTTAAATATTGATTAATACAACCTGATAGATTTATCTTCCTTCATCTTAAGTCTGAGGAACTAACTTTTTTATCTTGAGATTGAGGGTTTGAGGAATATAATTATTGAAAAAAATTCTCTTAAATTACTCCCAATCCATGGAATCAATTTCCACCTTATAATTTGTATTTATGATATGTTTCCACCATTGATCAGCTTCCCCATCAAAATGAAAGTCCACCAACACAACGTTCCCTTTATCTGAGAACTAGAGGACAGAGAATAGATTTTCAATAGAGTTAATCAAATTTTCCATGAGAAGGGTGTTAAAAGATTCACTAAACAATGGTGGCCTTCGATGCATGTAGTATTTTACAACAACTTTTTCACATATTTGAGAAGGAGGGTGTTCCACATAATTCATGTTATTATTAGTAACATGATCCAGTTGAGAATGTACTATCATGAAGTTTTAAGCACTCATTCCCATTATATATGTCATATCATTAGGGAAAACCCCACATTTTATATCACATAGATTGTTGGTGCATGTTCGTCTATTACCATCCACTAACTAAGAAAAGGAAAGTAAAATTAGTGGGATTTAATACTTAGCTAATAATAATGTTAAAATAAACTTTGAACATAAAAAAGATTGTCTTTTAATGGAAAAATTTATCCAAACATGTGATTTGAAGTTATCAATATGGGTTATCAATGGTTTATTTCTTGTTATATACTATTATTGGATTTCTTCCCTTAAAAATGGTTTATAATGAGCTTATGAATTTACCAATGAATATCCCCTAGGAGTGTCAAACCAAGTGCACAATAAGGCTTTTTATTAGTTATGTGGTTACCCCGAGTTAGGCCCAGAATGCCTTATCAGATTTGTTAATCCTAGGTACATCTATTCCAGATCCACATCCACTTGTATAATCCATACAGGGATGTATTTTTTTTGAAAAACCACTTAATCTATACATATCAAAAATTAGGTATGTTTTAATAGACTTATTCTTATCCCTATATTCATTCTAAGGTGCTTTATTCCTAATCTTCATAAATAACTAGACCTTAATCTATCACAAACAATAGTGACCCTATACTTTTTAACATATTGTTACATGATTACAAACATAATTAACTATCAAATTACAAGATAAGGATTATAAAGTCTAGTTTCTTCGGAAGACTAGGTACATAAAACTTAAAACATGAGACTAAATAAAACATTTCATTATTTTTTATCCATTATGTGATCCTAAATTCCTTTGATCCATTACGTATTCATAGGATAACTTTGGGACAACATGAACAAAGGGAAGATCTAAAAATCAATGTGAGGGAATAAACATTAGAATAATGAATATATCATGCACTAGTAGGCATAATTAGATGACCTTAAAGGAATGGATATACATATAGAAGCATAGCATATGTAACAATGGTATCATAAGAGAGTTTTTAACAACATAAAACATGATATAAGCTTCATTGAAGGATTATTTAACAAGAAGGAGCACGATTCAAGGTTAACCACCAAGACTATTTCACAAGGAGCACGAGTTGAGGCTAACAACCAAGACCCATGTGCATGGAATCTTATGAGACTAAACATTTTCCAATGTATTGGAGTGCTATCTGGTATCACCCATCATAACATTTTCATGAATATGTGTTCCACATGAAGAATTATACATAATTAATCAACCATAAACATAAGGTTTACCCTTTGTAAGAATTGGGTATCATAATCTTGCAAAAAATCCATTAAATAAGTGCATATCATAATGGTTCACATGAAAGAAAGGATTCAAGTCATAAATTTATATTCATAAGGGAAATAGGCATATAAAATGATGATATATGTCAAAAAAATGTTAATACATGTAAAAATGGAATTTAAGAAAAATCAGAAATAAAACATTTTAGTGCGGTTTCACAAAAATATTAAAGAGAATATAAAGGAAAAAATGGAATAATATTTTATTTAAGGCCAGAAGTGAACCAATATTTATATCATAATAAAACAAGTTATTTAAAAAAAATAATTGTGGCTTAAAACATACTATAGAGCGCACTGGAAAATGGGTAAGAATATGGAAAGTTCCCTTAAATCAGGCTTTCTTATCAAAAAGATTTGAGTTGGTGACCTTTAAAAACATGTACATCCCCCAAAAAAGGATAAAAGGAAATTAATACATGATTCGTGAATATAAATATATATATATATATAATTTAGAGGATTTAAATAGTATAAAACATAAATTAATTTGCGTAAAAAGAAAAAAAGAATAACCCAAAGGAATAATGGAGATTCGGGTAGAATCCCTTACCTTAAGTCAGAAGGTGTTCTAAAATTGATTTTAATGTCCTGGATAATCAAATTAGATTCATTAATTATTCATTAAATAACCCTTGGTACATTTATTTTATTTATTATAACTTTATTATGTTCATTTGTGGCATTTTTTATTGGTTAAGAGATTCTATTTCATCTTTTGGGAGAGTTTGTTTCCTTGGTATTCATGATCATTTTACTTGTATACATGTACGAAAGGCCATGTAAGGTGAGGGTAATTATAAAGAACAGAACTTATATGTTATTAATGATCTAATATAAGTTAAAATTTTCTTATATATAATTTATTATGGAATTATAATGAATCATTAGATAAATATTTAATGATAATCATTTGTGTTTATTTTGGCAGTTTTCGATCACAACAAACTAATTTTGTTTTATAAATTAATATCATATGTAGAAAATGATTTTAGAACATTTTATATTATTTTATACATATATTATAATTTGGTTCAAAAATAAAAAATGTTCCATGACCATCCTTAAAGATGGTGATGGAAATTGAAAACTTTTTCATCCTTCAATGTGATAATTTAACACATCATAGACGATGTTATCATTTTTAATGTAAAAGGACGGGGAAAGTGAAATGGTGATGAATTATTCCATTACACTAAAAAAATTATTGTAATTTAATTTTTTATATTTATCATACCATTCGGTTAAGGGGAGGAGAAAATATAAAAATAAAACAATGGAACTTGAAAAAAAGGAAGATGCTTTTACTACTTGATTCATTCTTCTTGAGAACCCCCTACGGGGATTTGTTTTGGTATTTTGTGAAGACCAAATTTCCCCGGACATCGGTGAGGGTATTGTTCGTATATTTGAGTATAATATGGACATCTCTCAGGGCTTGATAGGTGTGAGGAGTAGTGGTTGTGAGGGGTGATATTTATAGTGGATGAGAGGGAACTTTTCTCCATATTTTAATCATTAGTTTATTATTTTGGTTCAATGAATATGTAGAGTTTGAGAATTTTCATAATAAAATTTAAAATAATAAAATTTAGTTCAATATTATGTTACTTGAATCAGTAATGTCTCAATAAATATTTTATTTAACTTATAATGTATAAATACCGTAAATTACAATCTTTTACTATTCACAAAAAATTCATGTATTATTGAAAAATTCCAAAAATATTATTGTAACCATTAATCGATGTGTATAATTCAAATATTAAACCCATTATATGAAAATATTTTTCTAGATATGAGAAATTAAATTTGTAATTAAAATCATAATTTACTCGAAAAATTCAGATTTTAAAATTATATCTAATTTTATAACACTTTGAAAAATTAACAAATGTCTCATAAACATATTTTATGATCAGAAAACATCAAAAGATTAATTTAGGAATATATTTTATCAAAATAAATTTTCTTGAAAAAAATTACATTAATCCTATAATTGTAATTAAATATTTATGACTTTCACAAATACCAACAAATAATTAATAATATTTAAAATATATTTTTACTAATATGATATAATTATGTCATATTGTCACTTATAATATCAATAAATTTTATTTTAACTTTAATTTTTGAGGTTTCTTTTCACTATTCTAATTTACCCTTCATAAGGGTCACATTAAGATTTCAATGATCAAGTTACCATTTCATCAGTATAGGTTCCTTAACATCTAGAAATACCTCTTATTTCATTCATTCATCATTTATTAAATATTTTTATGTTCAAAATGTGATTTTATGTGGTTTATACAATATGAAATAATTATAAGAAGGTAATTTTCATTGAATTAATTTATGTTTGTTACATACAAAGTGAGTTAGGCATGATGTATTCTTACTGTTATAGTGTTAATATTTGTACAACCACTATTTATATGTTAATGTCATTTGATTAATTTTCCTAAAAATAAGTTATAATAGTTTCCATGCAATATTGAGAACCTAGAGATATCATGACTATAACCTTAGACTTATGTCATATAGTCCATATACATCATTTTGACATGACACAGATGATGTGAAACCAAAACCAGTTTTGGACCCATTATCATTGAGACTTCATCTAAATAAGTTTTTATTTAGTGATATTGGGTTAAGGAGATCATGATGGAGGAACCACCAGTATGAACACCACATGTTTATAGGTTCATTGGTAGTTCATATATATGAAAATGTGTGATAGTATTCTGAATTGAAATTATTATCAGTGTATACTATTTAATTATGTACTTTGATGCCAGATGGAAACCATGTAATTTATATCATGGAGAGGAATAATTCATTGGGTGCATCATCGGTCATAAGATATTGATTGAATAACAACAATAGAATTTTTCACTTCTGATAGGAAGTGATATTTCAAGTCTAGTTGGTTAGGATGGTAGTATCTATTCTAAATTCTTCATCATGGTAGATGATGGTAAGTCCTTCCAGTAGTAAGAACCCAATTTTTTCTATGAGGTATTAATCTTTTTCTTTTTAGGTAAATTACATAGTTTTTGAATAATATGAATGCCTAGTGAGGATATGAAGGAAACAAGGTGTTAGGTCATTGTTTGGAGCTGAAAGTACCGATGGGTGCAAAAAACAATTGGGTCACACAGTTGGTAGAAACTATATTGCTTAGTCCCCATAGTTTCTCCTAACTGTGTGGGGTATTTCAGTGGGCATCAGTGTGCTACATGGTTTTCCATAACTTTGACATGTAGGTTTCACACAAAAGTGAATGTTCGGCGGTTTTATCGGGAGAAAAACACATGGTTTGTGTAAGGTATCCCAAACCGTGTACATGAACCATGTGAGTCCCCTCTTGGGATAGTGGGTCACACATGGTTGGCACAAGGTTTTTCCAAACTTGTAGAAAAACCATGTGACCCAGTTCTAAAGGTCTAAATTACTATTTTTCCTTTAAGGATTATAATTTTAACCCCCCCCCCCATTCTTATTCACTCATCTAATGGATAGAACTCCTCCTCTTCTCCCATAAAGAGATACTCAATCCTCTACCAGCTATGATTTTCTCTTATTTCATAGTATAATCATTGAATAAATATATTACCATCTAATTAGATTCCACTCAATGAGTGTTTTAATCCTTAGGCTCCTTTCATTGTTCTTCTTCATTTTGATGATGTTATTTTGGTGAGAGTTCTTATGACCTATTTTTCAAGAGTTCTTTCATTCCTCTATTTTCCTATGATCTAGACCAAACTAAGGGATTAAATTAGATGAGGAATATACTATAAGAATAATATAGGTGATCTATGACTTTTCCCTAGAAGTCATGTGGTTTATAAATTTTCGTCATTGTATGGACACCAATTTCACCAGGCGTCACTCCCAAAATTCATCTTCCATAATTATAATTGTTTAGATTGAGTACTTAAGCCTAAATATACATGTTACTAATTTTATTGGATATTGGGACCTCAACACCGTCCACCAAAATGGGGTGTGTACTATTTTATGACTCTTTTCACCTTTGTTGATATTATTTAGCTATTTTATGGGTGTGATTAACTTGCCCATGATAAAGTCTGTGTTCTGTAATAATTAAATTAATGTTTAAATGGTTAAATGGAAAGTGTATATATATATACATAACCTTTCCTAGTTAATTATAAATTTAATTCTTATTGGTTTCATGTTATAGATTCACCTTATCATGTTTAATGAAAGGTAATGGAATGAACCTAATAAATGATTAAAAGCACGTTTATTACATAAACCATGATTACATTTGATATAAACGAAATGTGTATATGGTGCCTATTTATTTGTAAATTTTTATTTTTATAAAACTATCTAGACTTGATCCATCCATGTATTCCCAAGGGAGGTCGTTGTGCAATCATAGGATTCCATTCCTATTCTTTGTGCTGATTGTCCAAGTAGATAACCATCATAGAATTTGGTCTTTATTATTAAATCAATGTGTCGATGTAGTATTGATGATTCACATGACATATTTTCTAGATATTATATTGTCTTGGATACACTCCTTGGATTCAGATTGATGTCTTCATACACACAACACCATGGATTCACCCCATTGGACCCAATCATGCTTATCCTGGGATTACTATGGAAAAGTTCTATGGACTGGGTTAGACTCTTTTATAGTTGAATTACCAGGGTGTACCCCGTATATTACACTAATATACCTTATAGCCAGACTGCATGTGATACTAATATGAGTTGGATCGACAATAAAGATCAAGGATGCCTTGGTAAGACCATGGATCCTATGTTGTTATTACTTCTAATTATAGAAATGCTGATTCTTTTATAAAGGGTCACATTATAAAAAACTAATGAATAATTAATTAATTAAATGATATCATCTTCTAATAAATGATCAGCTAAGGAAGAATCATGTATGGGTTATTTATTATAGCATTTATTTTCTTTTATATAAACTTAAAAATTGTTTAGTTTATATTCACAGACGGCTTTTTTATAGACGTAGTTAGTGGTGGCCTATTGAGATTTATCTAGAACCCTATTCAGGCTTCCATTGGTACCTGAGAAGATTATATTCTTTCATGAGTGTATAAGGGGATGTGTCTTTCTTTATATATCTAACTTTCCTTTCTGAATTAGTATTGGAGGTTGGTACCAAATGACCGAGCCAATGCTCATGATGCTTGGAAATGATTTTACCTTTTTAACTCTTTTGTATAAATTGTATGATAGTATCTACCTTCTTCCATGTATTCTTGTTTTCTATTTTACAAATACACTAAATTATATCATTATGTTTATAAGATATAGTTTACAACTTCTGAGTTGTTTATTTACTCCATAAATGTTTATTCTTACTTCTCCTACTATGCTGTTTATTGTTCTTCCACTGTTTATTAACATTTATAATCTTTGTTGTGCTCTACTATAACCTAAGTTCATATTCTTCCCACTGTCACACCCTAGTCCCTTGCTACTAGTCGATGGAATCATGCATATGGGGTGGCGTGCTTGAGTCCATATGGACAAAAAGGTTCGGTTACTCAGTAGTGAGCTAGGTCTCGGACCCCACAAAGTGGTATCAGATTGTTTTTCTTTTCTATTGTATTATTGTTTGTGAAATTTAGACAGGGGATTAGGAATTCATTGTAACATGGTTATACATTGTTCTTAGGAGTAGCTGACACATGTATGAGGGAAATAGAATGTTTCTGGGGATTAGGATATTTTTGGTCTATTTTTCACCTATAATGGTTCACATAATTTCACCATTAGTTGATACACATGAATTCAGGTAAGTCTTATGCTTTATAGAAATTTTAAATTGTCCTAGTATGGTGAGGTTAATTTTTAAATTAATTATTACAGGAACCAATGATTCACATTCCATGGGTATTACAGTCTATATAAGTTCATTTTACTGGTTTCATTGTTGGTGCTTTCTAGGACTGTTGAGTGTTCCCTGATTGTGATATATTCTTTTAACACAATTATATTATATAGGGAAATTAAATTGGCGATTTAAAATGTTTGAATCAATTTAAGGAGTGTTATCCTATATATATTGATTTTGGCATTTTAAATATCCATTTTCAACCCATATAAGATATGTAACTCTGGTCACATGAGGCTATGACTACATAGCTACCACTTTAAATTTATATTGTGTGTGATCGCTAATAAATTGGAAGGGGGATTTATAAATATCGAGCCATTGTATTCTACTAATTACATTCTGAGACCAAATATAAGGGGATTTAGTAGCAATTATATGGGTATTTATTTAAGTTATAAAGTGGATGGGCCTTTATTAGCTGAGAATAAAAATTCATTTAATTGAACCTTATTCTATGATTAAACTCACTTAAAAAATTAAAATGTAAATTGTAGATAATAAATGAAATGTCTTCTAGTAAATAGAGATGTCAAGTGTAATTTAAATAGTATTTTCCTTCTTGAATTGCAATTGAACATCCATATACTAGAACACATGAATGTCAAATCGTGAACAATTACCATTACACTGGACCACTAAGAAGGTAGTTGGGAAAGTACATCATGGTTCGAAAACCAATTACATCTATTCTACTTCTGTTGAGATCATATCTATATTAAGTCATGTTCTAATCAATTTTCTATGTATTTTTATAGATATTCCACCATAATGTCCTCAAGTCATTTTCTAGGAGGCTGATGATGATCATGCTCTAGAGGTGGTGGTCCCTGAGCCATCGTTGATACCTCCAGTTGTTCCACCTAAGGAACCACCTACTATTCCTAAATCGAACACTGATGCTCATCTTCACGAGGGTTTACTATGTTCGATTTAGTCTATGATGGTTGATCCATGACCTATACCTATGATGTCAAATCTGAATCAAGATTTTCAAGAGCTGCATCCTCTTATCTTTTTGGGGGATAGTGGTACATATCACAGTAAGTCATGGATATAATACATTCCTCCTATCATTGTTAATCTAAATACAACTCAAGTGAGGAGGGTCAATCATACCACTTACATGCTTCCTAATTTCACCAAGCACTAGTGGTATGTGATTACCTAGGCTGGTGCTCATTAGAGCATGGTCTGGGTAGACTTTCAGACTACCTTCTATGACTGTATTTTACCTTATACGCTGAGAGAGGACTGATCCTGAGAGTTCTTGCACATATATTATGGTGGTATCTATCACGGGATATTCATCATGTATCACTAAGTTTTTGTGATTTTCACCACTTCTGGATGGTGATGAGATATCACGATAGAAAAATTTCGAGGATGTGATCATGAATAGAATTTACATACAAGTGAATATGTTTTTCATAACCAACTTTTTTGAGATTGTTAATTAGGTTAGTATCACTGAGAAAAATATGAGAGAAGATTGTAGTACAAGGAATAGAGGTTTAGTGTAGAGTTTGGGTAGTGGTTCCATTAGTATCAAGAAGTGAACCCTTAAGGATTCTCATTAGATTAGTGTTGGAAAGATAATAAAATTCTTGGTCATCTATGATAGAGTAGGAATCATATCTTTCAGGATTCTCATCAGATCTAGAATCATATCCTTTAGTCTTGCATTAGTTCTACATGTCTATTTGATGGTTTGTATTCTATAAAAATGAAAATAAATTTCTTGGTCATAGATGTCTATTACCCTATGTTTTACATTGACATTCACTCTAATACCCTAGAGAAGACTCACAATTTTCACCTATCTTTCAATGATTGGGTTTGATGAGATTACATGTGAGTAAATTAATACTATCATTTGGATTAATATATAATCACTTTTGGATATTTTATTTCAAAAAATTTTATGATATAATTTTTAATTATAAACCATAATTACAATGCATGTGCACATGGATGAATTTATTAAGATCATTGTTTACCTAGTTACCATATATTCTAATATTGATGATGAAGATCAGACCATTATATTTTTATCATCTCAGGATAGTATAGTTGTTAATATTGAAGATGAATATCATATCATTATATTTTTACCATATTAGAGTAGTTTACACAATATTTTAATAGACACCATGAAATATGTAAATAATACTTTATCCTTAGATATAGATAAATATGATCAATTTATATGGTATTAATAGAATAAAAATATGGTTAAGTCTGAGTATGTAAGACTATGAGGAAAAAAAGGAAAGATAATTATAATTCTAGGTGAAAGAGGTCTATGTCTAAAAATATGGTGATAAAGTGGTGTCCGTATAAATAACTAGAACATAATAAGAGGTATTGATCAAAATTAAATTCCATAAGTAATGCTAAATATGGGAAACATCACTCTTTAATGGAAAAGATTAGTTATTTTCAATATATTTTCATTTTATTGGGTTCCCTTGATCATGAAAAAATTCAATTTTTTATTTCACTCCTGACATCTTCTGTTTCATAATTGAATCTGAATATCAATTTAGTAAATATGGGTATTATGGAATCCAAAAAATAGGAGAAATATTATGATAATAGGAGATGTTATTTTCAAAAAGTGCCAAGGAAATTACAGTAACAACCCAATAGAACACCCAAAGTGAAAAACAACTCCAAATCGAATCTCATGTATGGATAATAATAAATAAAAATAAAATCATAATAAATATTCATAACATCATTGTGTGTCACCTTATAGGTTAATTTAAGTCATAAATGGATTTATTAGTATTGGAATATGTTCATCACTTATATCACGATTGATATCACTCCCCCAATATCAAGGCTCATGCAAAAGATCATGATAAAAATATTATCCCAAGGCTACACCCTTAGTCATTTGGAGAATATTTTCATATAGATGGGGGATCATGTAATTTTGGTTATACATATCTAGATAAGGTATCTCATAGTCCATTAAAGGTGGATGATACGATGTAAAGCCTTACATTGTGAATTGAAATTTTGTAAAATCATGTCTGGGTTAGTGGAAGATCACATCGCACCGAGAAAAATGTAAGAAGAGAAATTATCTATCTCCAAGATAAAAATATTCTTTGTAGATGAAAACTAGATATAATTTATTAGAGTTAGGATCTCACATATAATAAATCATGATAGAATTTAATTTTAATGAACCCCCTAAAATAATAATAAACTTTCACATGAAAAATCTCATCAATTTTTTCATGATCACCACTCTCTCTATGGAGAATTGAATCCACCATCTCTACTCCAATGATCATTCATCAGTCTACATAATGATTAAGTACCCAAATTTCATACTCTAATATCATTCATAATTGTGGCCTCAACTTTGAAATTTTGAGAGACACGCCATTTGGATTTCAAACATCACTATAAAACACTATTTACCATTAGTAGTGAATTAGAGATATTCAGCATCAAATATACATGTAGAATCAATTCAACGATCCTATGTGATTATTTATGTCCTTTCCTAATTCATAAATCCCACTAAGAGTTCCTCATGATCAACCATCATCACCAACTGAAATTGGACTATACTCGTACACATCCACACATCCAATATATTAATTTATATAGAATGAAATTTTATGGTCCATAAAAAACCAAATGGAAGATGTAGTTTTATATTATTTGAATAATCTAACACTTGTAATTTTGAAATTCTCATAGGCTGAGTTATCACCATTAAATTTCAAAACCTCCAAAATTTCCAAAACACCATTTAAATTCTCTCAAACAACATGAATATGTAAACCATTATTCTCATTGTCTAAAAGTGATTAAAATTGAATATATTCATAAAATAAAAAATAACCACATTGTAGAACTACACAACATGGTAGAGGGGAATACGTTCACCACATGAGCGTTCTAGGTGTAATGAATTAGATAGGGAATTCACTATCGGGTTGATCCAGAGAACCACGTGGCCTCTAGCATTCTTCCTTATACACTCGAGATATGTGACTAGATGCAACAGTCTATAACCACCACAATGAAACTATAATATCATTATAAGAGCATATAATAAAGGATAAATAATTTAATCCTCATTACACATCAAATAAAGTGATGGAATTGTTGTAAAACGTTTTTCCCTATACCCAGCTTGAAGAATACTTTTTGATTACCGTATCATTTATTAAGTGAGTTTTGCATGATGTATTCATACCATAATGGTGTTTTTATTTTCATGTAAAGGAATTATACGGTAATGTGCTTGGATTAATTATCATATCAATAGGTTATAGTAGTTCCCATGTTGTAATTAGAACCTTGAGATACCATGACTATAACCTTAAACTTATGTCCTATGGCCCATAACATCATGTTGGCAGTATAGAGATGACATGAAACCATAAATTGTTGTGAAATCATAATAATTGGGTCTTCATATCAATAAATTCACATTTGGTGATCTTGAGTTGATGAGATCATGAGGAATGACCTTCCAATAGGAACACCGCATGTTTGAAGTGTCATTGGTAGTTTCTATATATTAAAACGTGTAATGGTCTCCTAAATTCTGAATATTATTAGTTTACACTATTTAATTATATAATTTTATGCAATATGAAAACCATGGAATTCATGTCATGTCAATGTAGCTTTTATTGGTCGTATGATTTATGGTGTGACAATGATTTAATAATATAGATAGAATTTTTCACTTTTGATAGGATGTGATTTCTCGGGACTAATTGATCCTGATGTAGTATCTTCATTAAATTCATTGTCATGGTTGAAGAAGGTAATTCCATATTGTAAAGTACGTGAATAATAAATTAAGAATAGTTTATTACATGAAGTCTGCATCCTGATTTATGAGATATCATGAGACAAGTATATTATATTACACGATATGTGTTTGTAGGATATTTTCATTTCCATGAATATAACTTATATACTTAAGGGATTTGATGAGTTACTAGTCGTATCTCATGGTCTGTGATTATTACACACTGCTATTGAGATAAGGGCCTATAGAGTATCACACTAATCATACACAATAGTCTAGAATATTCAAATGAAAAGGTGTATAGGACTCAGTGAGACCCATCATGGGTTCTGAGATAATTCTATGTTTGAATGATCTCTATTAAATATATAAATTCATATTATTTGTGCTTAAAATAATTAGTATTTAATTGATTGATTAAAATTTAATCATAATATTTTATGTAAATGCTTGGGAAAAGAAATAATGAACATATAATATTCCAGTATTCAATGTTTGTTTTATATTTGTTCAAATAATGAGTCGAGTTAATGAGTCACCTTTATCACAAAATATATTTATTTTATTACATGTAAGTGAAAAAAAATTAATGACATTTATGGAACATTTAATTGGTCGTAATGTGTCATTTATAACTTCTTTATTAGTTAATAATTGTCTAATGTTCGGTTTTCCATTTTTAGTTATTTCATTCATCACTATATAAGCAAGAAGAGTCTCTAATTTCAATTATTATTCACTGAATTAGTTTTAGATCATCTCTCTCATCTCAATTGTATCCTAGAGAGAGAATTATTCGATCCAAACCTTATATCCATGTTCTTATTCATGAATCAATGTATTTTTGAAGCAGTTATCTTCGAGACATTTATGGATTCTTAGAATATCCATACTAGAACGTATATATCAATGATCGATATTCTCTTATACTTTTAAATGTTCATGTGGATAATCAAGAGATATTTAATTTCTCTTCCTTTAAACAATTGTCACAGGTGGCGAGCAGTTTTCGAACACACCTTCAAATCGATCAAATTAATTATTCAATGTTATTTTTTTCTTAAATAAATTCATGTGAGATCCAAAACCTTTGGTACCATGTCGTGTATCTCCAGAGACAATGTAGCTTTGTTAACTCGGTGATATAAATTTAACCACCCAACCCATTTATTTCCCCTACACACTTCAGTACAATTTAAATTGAATTATTAATAGCTTAGTAAAGGTTAAATCCAACGAAAATTTAAATTTTCATTGAATTAGAGTATATTGTTTTGTAGCCGTTCCACTACAACAATCAAAAGTTTGATCCGATCTCGAACGACCAAGTCGTGGTCATTCTATGTTTCAATTTGGATAGAAGTAGGTGTTCGTATGGGTTAAAAATGAATAACACACACACACACACAGATATATATATATATATATATGTTTCATTGTGTGTGTGTGTGTATTTTTGTGTTATTTTAATCAGAATCAGAAAAGGGTGATTTTCATGTGAACGACAGTTTTTGATGAACCCCTAAACTCTAGAAATGTTTTAGGAAAAAAGAATATTATTTTCTGGCTATACCATTTTCAAAATAATTGTAAAATATCAATTTTTTTTCTAAATCATAAGTTATTAGACATGAGAAAAGAAGAAATAGAAAAGAATAACAATTTATGATAATAGAAAGGGTAAGGGGTTGTTAGTTCCAGTGCATAATATATTGTCCCGGATATTCTTATGAGGTATCAATCCTTTAATTTTGGATTTAAATTGTTGATTTGAAAACAGTTGAAGCTTATAAGGTATTGATAAATAGTTGGAGATTTTCTAGGTATTCTTCAGAGCTTGGAGCTCTAGTTTTTGGAGAAGCAACATGAGGTGTATGGTTAGCACATAGTTTTTAGTAACTGTGTATCTTAACCATGATACCCATATATAAAAGTGCATAATTTGATAAACAGTGTAATGGAGGCTTTATAGATGTGTGAAAAAACTACATATGAAAAATATATGAGTCCTACATTGGATATTAATGGTTTTGCAAACCATACGATTAGCCTACTGGGTTGGTGCACGGTTTAGAAAAACTGTGTAGCCAAACCGTGAACCACTTTAAAAATGGGTGAAATGCCAAATTTACACATGCGCTCTTTTGGAATTAAAACCTATTTCCTCCTCCCGTTTTTCATAGTATCTAGCATGTTGGAGCTCCCATATCCTCCCCTCCAAGGAATCTTCAAAGCTCTGTCATTCATTCTCATAATCAAGTTCCATTGGATGCATTGGATATGTACCATTAATCTCATCGATCCTATTCCTTCCATTTTTCATTTACCTCTCTATATGGAATGATAAATCTATGCGAGCAAATATGCCCCATTTTTATGGTATTTTACATGTGACGATCATGGGGTGTGAAAAACTATATATTTTATTAGCTAAAAGTGTAGTATTGTGGGTAACATATGTTTTATCTATATAATAGCACTCAAAATCACGTTTTTTCACTTGAAAGTAGAGAAATAAGTGAGATTTTTTTCTCAAAATATTTTTTTTAAAAGTAAATAAAGAAAATAAAATGCAATTTGAATACAAAGTGATGAAGAGAGTGATGGTTAATGGTAGTATCATCTTTTTCAATGTCATCATGGTAAAAAAAATCATTCCTACTATCATCCAATTGAATGATAAATGAAATACTCCGCGATCATGTTGTCAATCACCCTTGGTTGAAGGATGTAATGGAAACCACTATGGGTTTAATGAAAATTAATAAAACATTCCAAAACAAATAAGGCAAGTAATGGTAATGAATTTTTGATCATTATAAATCTATATATGTTTCCCTAGTTCCATACACATTTCAATAATTTCAAGACACCCACCACATAACACAATTTTCTCGATTGAGACAAACTGCACTAGGCGGAGGGAGTTTAAAGATATTCATCCAAAGCTACAAATAATGAATTATACAAAAACCCCCAACATGATAGAATTAATATAATTAGATGACACTGAAAAATTCATTTAATATAAAAATTAGTTTTACATTAATTCAAAAGACTCCTATATTAAAAAAGGAATCCCCCTTCCCTGATCTCTTGAAATCTATACCCCTCCATGTGATGGGAAATATAGTTGAATGGGGATGAAGTGAGAATTATAAAACAAAGAGAGAAAATACATAACCCCCAACACTTCAATATTAAAATCCTCCAACACTCCCCTATTTCTCACCCTTCAACACCTTTGAGTGGAAGTGATCACTCATACATATAGGCTTGAGGGATGAAAAATTTTCCCTCCAAATTCATTCTTCCAAAAGAATTGGTTTATTTAGAATAGTCAATGGGAGAATATTGGGATGTTGATTTAATAAATGTTGTTCCACTATTACATTTTCATGATCCCATAAAATATCATATAATTTGGAAAACTATAGTGAATGTTATTATCTAATTACATAAGAAGACCTTTTATGCCTGAGGAGACTCGTCAACTTCCAAAATTTGGGTGAATTCAAATACCACCATTGTGAGATAATTTATTCCTAAATTTTAATGTAATAGAGTTTATTTGAGTTCCATTTCATATCTATATAGAGTCTCCTCATTTGGATGTCTATACAAAGAGATATTCCTCATTAATAGAGGTGGGGTCCGTTCTATCGGTAAGAAAAATGTTCTACCTTCACTGATTTATATAGGATAGTGGAATTTGAATTGGGTATTGGTCCAAAATATAAAATTTAATCCCACAAATAGAGTAATTATAAAAATTATATCACTTAAATTGGATCAAAATTGTAAATGTTATACTCGAAATACATAATAATCAAAAGGCTGTTAAATTTCAAAAGTTGATCACATTTCAAAATTTATCCCAAAACTCACCAAAACTAAAACAAATTATGAAAATAAGCTAAAATTGATTAATTATAAGGGATTAAATCATTTTAAAACACATGAAAAATAATTTTAATATTATCTATATTAGTATTCCTATATTTTTTTGATTTCTACCATTCTAGATTGAGTGAATGGCCGACAATAGGAAAAGAGAGTGTTGTCCATCTAAGGTTGGTGGTCTATAGTTTTTCCTTTTAAGTCTCAGTTTTTTATATCATGCGACGTAGTTCCAAATTTTATACTTTTTTAGAATTTATTCATAAATTATTAGGCCTGTAAATTTGATGTTTAAACCACGATTTAAACATGTTATTACACCCATATACACGATTAGAGATTTTAAATCTCAAACTGAACCACCCATGAGGTGGGTCCATTTTTCTAATCACATTTACAAAACCCATAGGGTGATTGAGGCTATAAATTTATTTATAGAGACCATATATAAATTAAATTCATTTATAAAGGTTAAGTACCTTATTTAGAACCTCAACAATTATAAATTAATGGAGTAATAAAATGGGATAAATGGGAGTTGTGGAATGAAATGTAAAACCCATTGGTTGATGAATAAAAATTTAATTGATTAGTGAAGTGGAATAGAAAATAATATGGACCTCCTTCTTATCACTTGTATGCTAATTTAATAAATAATTGAATATGATAAATTTAATTGACAAATAAGTATGGATGCAAAAATCAACCCTAGAATCATTATATCGATTACATTGTTAATGGATGATATGGAATGACATCGAAGACGCACATAAAAATGTTATATTGTATTACATGAATTATTAAATAGGATTTGGATTGATCAGACATCCTCGAACATGATCCTTGGTCACCACCCACGTCTTTACTGAGTTTTCTATGGATGATCTCCATGGACTCGAAGATGACACTTTGTTCATTGTACCTAGTCCATGGAACTCATAGGTATGATACATGATTATTTGGAGTATTCCACACTTTCTCTTCCATTCACATGCCAATGTAGGTTGTAGCTAATTCTCATATCTATTATGCAGTCATTCATTATTTTATAGACTACTTATTATAGTATGTGCTTATAGACTCGATCACATCACTTATTTTACCACTTTTTTCCTATTATATCTACCCACTATTATTTCTTATATGAAATGACAAGATTATTTATAGACACCATTGGTAGTGGCCTACGGAGTATATCTCACACCCTGTTTGGGCCTCTAATTTGTACACCGAAAGACTTCATGATTGCACGTAAGGACAAAGGGAGGGTTCTAGTTATGGATTTTATTATTTTTTATTCTTGGATAGAGTAGATGAGGAGAGGACTGAGCTTATGCTCGTTATGATAGTGGAAATAACATTTGTGTCTTTTCAATATTTTGTATAGTGTCTTGTATATGACTATTTCTCTATTTTCCATGAACCATCACATTTTTATATCAACATGAGATGACAATAATTTTGTATATGATAGTGGATATGCTTTTTACTAGAAATTTATCATGGTTGGATGCTTTTATTATTCTGATTCCATTTATTTATTCTATATACAAAATTTTTCTACTTATTATATCATTGTTCTTATATCAGATGATGAGGTTAATGTATCCCCACCATACTATTATAGATCCTTGTTTCTAATTAGAAGCCTCTAGAATAATGGGATGTGAACTTGAGGCCAGGTGAATCTCATGTTTGGTTACTAATTAGTGAACTGAACATGCGGTGAAACAAGTTGTATCAGAGGTATTTTGCCATTTTTTCCTAGAGTCTGGGTCATTAAGAAATAGACCATGAATTTATTGAATATTGGTAATAAGCCTATACTTAGGAGTAGATAACCCATGTATAGGGAAAATATAAATTACATTGTAAGGGAATTTCAATTTTGGTTTTTTCTTATTATAGGTGTGTTGATTTCACAGTTGGGTAACTTAAAAATCCTAAGGATTTCATGGTTTCCCTATATGTCTAATCAAAATATAAAATTTATAAAACTCAGACCAGTATAATTAATTATTTATAATGTAGTATGTGGATAGTCGAGGAAAAACCAAAAAATATGTTTAAATTAGTTTAATTAGGGTATTAAAAATTATGAATTTAATTAATATGAAGAAAAAGGTGAAGAAGATATGGGTTTGATTAATTTGGAGGATGATGATTAAAGATAAACAAAATTGATTGTTTGGAAAAATAATAATTTGAATGTGTTCTGGGATTGTGTAGTTTTAGGGATTAGGTGGAATTGTATTTTTGAAATTAAATTAATTAATCCATGTTTGGAATTGAAGTTGAGATGATGTTGATCTTATGGTTGTGGTATCCTCTCCTCAACTCAACAATACACATTTTCCCATGGTCAATTAGTTAGGGAATTGTCAGATCACGCTAGAATAAATACCATATTCAAACTTGTTTTAACTAAATTTGATAATGGTCATGATTCAATTTAGGGTAATTATTTTCACAATTATAATTTCCTTTTCATATTAATTAACCAATAGCCATGATTAAACAAAAATAAATTTATTAAAATTGGATAAAAAACTGCAACAATCTAGATCATGCATAAAAATAAACAAATCCAATGAAACCTTACCCCTTCTACTACATAACCCTAGAATAATGAATGATTTACCCCCTCATCCTAGTGATGAGAGAGTAGGAGGTAAAAAATAATGAAAAAGAAAACATAATGAAAAGAGGGGAGATGCTGAACTGGTAAAGAGCCTATGCAATGCATTTTCTTACTCCAAGCTTTGTTCTCTAGATATCTTGGAAAAACATAGCTCAACTATCTATTTATAGACTCCCAAAGGGTTTTTCCGCAAGAAATTGTATCATAATTGTTCAAAAAGTGATCTTGGGTGGTCAAGTGGTTATAAAATAGGTCTCCTTCCTTAATTTTATGTAATATAGAAATTTTTTGGGTCATCCCGACATTTCCCCATGTGTAATGTTTTCAGTGCATGTATTTTTTTCACCATGTGAAATTTTTTCACCATGTGTAATGTTTTCACAAACTTAATTGGTTTCACAAATAGAAATGGATTTACAACCTAAAATGATTTTATAACTTCAAATGTTTTCATAATAAGAAATCTTCCTTTATTATGGGAGGCCTCCTGTAACATCCTGTAACTATTTTAGATATTTCTAAACTCTCTTGAAATAAATTATTAATATCTTAATTGGGAAAAGATGATTTATTATAGGAATTTTTATGAAAGTATTAAATACCTTAAATTCCAGTTAACCTCATGGAATGTTCAATAAAATATTTTTCGAGTTCGACACTGAGTTAGAGTGATATTCTAAGACCTGCAAAGTCTCCGTGAAGTCTGAATAAAAATATTAAATATAATATATTGAATGCACAATTTTTATTCAAAAAATATTAATAACTCCAATATGAATCATCTTATGAGAAATCTGAGACAATTGTTATGTCTGAAATATGGTTTTTATCCTAGGAGGGGTATAACATTCGAAGGCGCTGGATATTTGGATGCCTCACTCATGAGATATATTTATTAAATAACATTTAATATATTATTTTACAAAAATAATGAAATTTCACTCAAACGGTGAATTGTAAGGGAAATATGGGTCCACCGATGGGTTCAGAATGACGGGTTAACCCTAGATAGGGTATAATATTCATAAGCATTGGGCGTTTGGACGCCTCGCTCTAAAAAATAATCCATTCAATTTTAATTAATTATTTTTTCAGATTTTTTATATAATAAATCATTAATATCCCCCAAATGGTTCATTTTTTTGAGAAATATCATACAACTGTGGGGTTTGAAATAGGGGGTTTACCCTAGGCAGAGCGTAACTTCTATGCTCAACGGGTGATGGATGTTATTTAATATTTATGTTAAATAACTTACTTATTAATTTAAAAAATTGTTAGAACGATTTTACTATTAATCATCCCAAAACCATAATTTAACTCCATTTCTAATGCTGTAAGTTTTTCAAAACCATCAATTTCCACCCGTTTTAACCATTGCAATCCGCATCACACTAATAGGGTGAAATAAAACCATCTATCATCATGATTTAGTTGAAAGGGTGTATAAAATTATGGTATTAATTTTTGGGTGAATGAAATGTAAGAAAATTGGGGTTATAAATACTAGAAACCTTTCGTTTGTGGTTTTGGGTTGATTAGGTAAAATCTGCGGAATTGATTTCTTCATGATTTTGATCCGTGATGTTATATCGCTTTTCCACAGACTTATCCTCCGGCAGCGAAGCCATGCTGGTGCTGTGATTGGTTCCCCTAGCTTGTGTTTCCCTTCCTTATTTTATCTTTGTTTTTTATTCAATTTCATTATTCCCCATTCTTAAAAATACTAAAAAATGGTTGAATAATAATTTGATGAATCCCAAATTATAAATTAAAATTTCATCAAAATATTGAAATGGAGAATTTTTTAAAATTATCAAATGATAATTATTTAATTTATCAAAATATAATAAATAATCAAATATATATATATGTGTATATATATATTGATAACCAAACATTGGATAATTTATTAAAATTATAAAAGGTTGTTTATTTTTATTATCAAAAGAGATATATATATATACACACACACATTAGAAATACATTTTCAATTATCACTTCAGATGTTGAGGATAATTTTATTAAATATAAATCTATCAATTTGTAATTGTATGAACGATTGATGGATAATTTCAAACACATGTGTTGTTTTATTTCGATGATAATTTACAATTATCCAGGGGAGATAAATTATTATCATCAAAATAATTTATCGGCGGTTACTATAAGATAATAATCATCATGTAATAAATTATTAGAAATTATTTTCAAATAGAAAATGACAATTTGTATTAAATTATCAATAGATAATTTTAATTGATAATTGAATCAAATTATCAACAAGAGAAAGTATCATCGCATGTGATATTTTATTTACTTTGTAAATAAAATATCTACTATTGGTTCTAGGAATCCTTTTAGAATTATGACCATTGGTGTGTCGATGCTTGCAATAATAAGGTTTTGAGGAGGTGTTTTGAACCACATATGGTGGTTTAACAATACAGCGAACATCGACGCCCTTGAGGTTGGTGGTTATGTGATGATTCCTAATTTATATTAACCCTAATTTCTTAGTTTAAGTTTCAATTTTTTGAATTAAAATGCAATTGTTTAAATATGAATATTATATATTTCAATTGATTTTTTGGTAAAACCCAATTCTGATGAATTGAGGTGTTTTACAATAATGGGTTTTTGGCATGGAAATTTGAATTATTGAGATGTAAATTGTAAAAATTTAAATATAGTTTTGATTTAAATAGAATAAATTGCATTTTTGGATATAATTGTATAAAGTAATTTGATGGATGATTTATTAAAAATCTAATTCTAGTAAATTGGATACTTGTGATGAATTTTTTTGAATTTGTTAAATTGTGAAAATGGAAAAAAAATGTTTTGATAGGAATCTAGTGATTTTATCTTGTTAGGGATAAATGTTTTTTTATTAAGACTTTTTTTGGTTTTAAATAGAAATTTTTCATTTTAATATAAGTATGAGATTTAATTTTATTTGAAGAAATCTAAAAATAAATTGCTCATTATTGATTATGTAAGTTCACATGCATCCTCAAGTAGATTGGGAGTTATTTGGAAACAATCTACGATTATTCAAAATTTTAAAACATACATGTAGCATGTCACATCCCTTAGGTTATGGTGATGATTCCTCTCTGACCAGTGTCTAGGGGATGTATGTGTACACATATTTCGTGATCATATAGAGAGTGCAGAGTCCTATAGCCTGGAACATTTGTACCTACTTGGCAGATGACCATGTTGCTTATTTGTTTATTTATATATGAGATATAAATGTAATATAATGTTGATAAAACTATTTTACATGACCTTATGATTTTATATAAACTATTTTATATAAATTTTTCTAAAAACATTATTTTAGTATTATTCCATCTCTTCTAAACTAAATTAGAGGATTAAAGTATTTTTCCATCATTTGAATTGTACAATAATATTTGGTTAAATGTGCTTTAAAATTACAATCTTATTTACTATAAAATAGAAATATATTCCTTCCATTAATATTTTATTGGCATCTATTATGGAATCCTTGGTGATACTGTACTATGTTGTTTAGCTCACACCCTACTTGTTCCTTCGGGTGATTATAGATTATCTTCTTATAGGTTCGAGCAAATGGAAAGGATCCCTTGGAGGTGGATCAAACTACTGAATTGTGTCATGGGGAGTTGTGTCCTTAGGGAACTAGGTTGTATTTCCCATTTTTGGTACTTGGGTTTTAATACTTTGGTATTGTTTATACCTTTTTATTTTCTTGTACATTACTCCCAGTGGATTTGTCATTTGATATGCATATTGTATCTCTTCTTTTACTTCGACATTGTTAGTGGAAAAAATTTTCCTATTTTCATATTGTATGATTTCATGTTCTCATCATCAACGCATGGGGATTGGGAACTCCATTATTGCTATGTCAGGACCGGCTCAGTTATCAGGTTACCAGGGTACCCGGGCTTGTTCATGCCACCTCCTTTAAGTGTAAATCATGGTTGTTTTCGCTCATTTTTCTAATATCCCATAAATTAATGAATCTTGTAAACTTTGAATGATATAATTAAATAATTGGGAAATAATTAATCATTTAAACAATAAATTTTCTATATTTTAATATCCAAATTATAGATGAAATTTACGTATCAGAATCCCCCACACATCAATTCGAACTTGTCCTCATGGATGGAATATCCACAAACTACAAAGGACGTTCACTTGAACTTGATTTAAACTCAACATCAATAAAATAAATTTGTAAAATTGGAAACTAAATGTTCAAAAATCACATTGGAAAATTGATCAACACCTCATTTTTCAAAGAAAAAATCTATCAAGTATTTTAATTTTTATCTTTAAAATTGATAGTCATTTTCATTTATGTATTTTTATTTTTCAATTAATTATTAATATGTGTGCCATTTTCAATTTACCTCTCTTTGAATTTTTCACTCATCATCAAAGTTTAATTTTATATAGATTTTATCACATTCTGTATGAATGTTTAAATTATCATATGTTTTCAAGGAATCTAATTTCATCCCCACATAGAGAAAAATATCACAAAAACATCATGAGGGATTCACCATTTAGGATAAAATGACTACCAGTTTAATGGAAGGTAGGTAAATAATGTAAGATCAATAATAATAAAAAAAAATTGTATCTAAATAATTATTTTTGATAATAAAAACCAGCTCAATAAAAGTATCATATCCCCTCAAAATCTCAAAGAGCGCTCATAAAAAGGAAATTAAATAAATAAAATACCCTCTTGTATTCTTTATGTATTTTTTCCATTTTTTCATTGTTTTTCATTCAAATTTTATTTTTGGGAAAAACCACATTGCTACCACTCAACCCCAAATGATCTACTCCCGACACTATTTGTAATAGTTATAACAAGATCGCCAGTCAAGCAATGGTGATTTTTGAATTCCTCAAGAGAGAACCCATTTATTCAATAATTTTTTTTAAATTTTTTATAAGAGGTTGTGCAATAAATACAATGAATGTTCACTCCTAGATTCCCCTAAAAGTAGACCTACCATTATTTTTTAGAAAATTTGTATCCCTTTCGCCATTCAAAATTTATTCCACTCATATTTTTAATAATCATGCAAAAAATTTACAGGAATGAATGAAATTATAAAATAGACTTGTAACACAAATATTCCCTAACAATGATGTTCATGGATTATCTAGGATTTAAAATCGATTAATGTAAAGTGGTTCTCAGGAAAAGTTCTAATCAATTAAATTTAATCAATCATATTATATTTGGTTTTTATACAATCAAAGCTTCAATATGATACAATGAAACTTCTACAATATAGCATTCCCATGATTCAAAAAAATACTAAAGAGTGAATGTGAAATATTGGGATTAGAGGATATCTCAAAAATTTGATTGATGTTTTGGGAAAACTACTCATGAAAATGTATATGAATAATTAAATCAATTAATTAAAATTTCTAAAATAAAAATCATGGAAAAATATTTAAAAAACCTTGAAAAATTTCAGCTAGATTCCATAAATCATGATTTTCTAAATCCTAATACACATGCTTATCCATACTAATTCTTTTCCCTTTTATATCATTAAAATTTAATGAAAAATAACTTTAAAATCGTGGTATGGAAAGTATCGTAGAAATTTTTTATCTCCCAATTCATTTGAGTATAATAAAAAGTCAAATGTGGGCATGTAATTTGATGTTAAAAGCTCTTGAACAATTATATTCGGGTAATTCAATTGAAAAAATACAGAATTGAAACACTTACTCCTCCTATGAATTTTGATTCTATGTAAACTTCATAGGTTCTTCTTACTCTTAATTCACATCGTGTATATAATTCATGATGTGTAGTCTCTGGATTCACGTAGTGAAGGGTGTTCATAATGTGCATTGGTTTTATAGCATCATTATAACCACCCAAAGTTTCATTAATATAAATCCATTTTGATCTAATTAAATGTATCTTTATATAAAATGTTTTTATAAAATTTCAAATTCTTTGGTTTTATGTTAAGAATTTCGACCGTTGCTAATATAGTCGTTGAACAGTGATCACATGATTAGTATAAATATAGGACTTTAACAAATCAAATTTACTCAGTCAAAAGACGTTATGGCCATGTCTAGTATAATTTCCCCATACAAAGCCCATTTGTCAGAGCTCGAAAAAGAGGTGACATCTTTGGGCTTCGCCCTTGACCAAGCCCAAGCTGAGCATCATCTTTCCAAGCTCGAACGTGACCTTCTATGGGAAAAGTGGAAGTTGATTGAAATTACCACTCGAGCGATGTTATCCGAGCCACCCCAAGAGTCTGTCACCATCGCACACCTTACCCTTAGGTCTTATGCGGCTATTTTAAGGGGTTTTGTAACAAATAATTAGTACTATGTTCATGTACATTATTTTTGTATATAATAAAGAATATAACTTCTAGTCATTTTCGATACATTGTAAATAGATTTTAAAGTACAAATGGTGTTTTTAGTTATTATTTAATTTGGAATTATATTTTATTAAATTAATGGATTTTTGAATTTAATAATATTTTAATAAAATATTATTATTAATATTAAATTAATTTTTATTAAATATATATGATCTTATAATTTTATATATGAAATTATAATTTTTATTAATGTTTGAAAACAATTTCTGTCAAAACCCGTGAATTTTCGATAAATGTCCGTTTTTATTTTAAAAGTGAAAATTCAAATATTTAGAAAATTATTTAGATAAAATAAATGTTATTTTTGGAATCAGGATGTCAAAATTATCCAATGGTTAATTTTTCATAATTTTCTGAGAGAGTCAAATGTTTGGGTAAAAATTAAATACCGTTTAAATATATAATGTGTTTTATGACATCCTAATGACCCAATAGTGATGTAATAAAATACTATAATCTTTATGTTTAGCCAATATATGTTTTACCATTAAAATAAAGTGATTTTCGGTTTGTTTGACTTACTTTTCATAGCGTTAATGGACCCCTCAAGACTTATTCAACACCTTTCCTTTTAAATTAATTACCATGGGAGTGTGACTCACCTCCACATAAGCAACTCAAATATTTTAAGAAGTTCGGAAATTTTCCTTATAAAATATTTTTCTCCTCTTACCTTTTCCAAAAACCATGGGAAAAACCCTATGGGATGGTTTGTGGTTTGGAATAATTTAATATAAGGGGTCCCAAACCTAAATAATAATGAATTCCCTCACCTTTCCTATATAAACCCACCCATGCTCCCACTTCCTCCTCACGAAAATCCCTTGGAGTTCTTCCAACCTCAAACCTACTCTCTCTAGAATCCTCCCAAGGTGCCCCATGCTCCCAAGAACCCTCTCACAAGCCTCTCTATAGCCTTTGGAAGCACACTTCCATGTAAGGGTTTTTTCTTCCTTTCTCATTTTTGTCAATTTTCTTTAAGTTGTATTACCCTTTTAATTTCAATTATGAATGTTGGGATATGGTTTTTCACCTCCCCCATACTGACCTCTTATTGTTTGAATGATGGGATACCCCTTTCTCTCTCATTAAATGAATCCCATGTACACCTGTTACTATGCCGAAATTCCGAAAGGAACTTCTCTCTCCTCTTTTACATTCAAGCAATAATTTTGTATCATGAATCTGAATTCCATTAAAATTGTTGGGACATGTATCTATATGTCCTCCTTACTGTCCATTAAATGTAAATATGATGTGGAACCCCTTTCTCTCTCATCAACCTTTTTTATGAATTCTTATGTCATACCGTTACGCTGCCGAAATCGCACTGATTTTCTAAGCCAATGCCATTGTGTAGTGGATACCATGCCCATTTCTCCATCAAGGGTATTCACCTTTATGCACCTTTAAATATTGATTACAAAGTTTCATGTATGAATTCCACATTCCTTTATCGTGGAATAAATGATTATGCTTTATGAATCCATGTTTTATGATCCATGTGGCACACTTATGCATGAAATGAAATGTTTAAGAAGGGTGATCCCTTATAGCGCTCCAATTCATTGGGTAAAGTGTAGTATCATGATACGTCATGTGCAATGAGTGTTGAATCATGCTAATTCAATTTCAACGATGGTTTACATGTGATTTATGTGCAATGAGGATTTACTCATTCTCCATGTGCAATGGGCCTTGGCTCATGCTAATTCCTTGTTAAGTGTTGTTGCCACATTTCCATGTTATGATTATCATGCTTTATCATGCGTTTATGTTCATGTTTGTCTTATGATCTATTGATATGACTATTTTCTAACATGTATTTTACTCATCATGTTATTCCATGTGTACTCCCTTACTGGGCTTTATAGCTCACCCTTTTCTTATGCATGTCCTCAGGTTATCCAATGCAATGCTAAGTATGAAGGAATGTAGTGGTCATGAAAAGGATGTTTTCAATAAAGATGTTGTATTTCATGTTTAAAGTTTTTATGTAATGATCCTAATCCCCAAAGACACTAAAACTCTCAATCTTCTTTGTTGTATCAAGTGATGTTTTATGTAATAAATCATGTTTAAGTTGTAATAAAAAGCAGGGTTGTCATAGTTGGTATCAGAGGATAAGTTTAGTTATTTTTGGGATTAGGAAACCCTAGTAAAGCCTTAGATACAATTCTAAGTATAATAAAAACCTCCCTAAGTTTTGTTAAGTACTGAGTAAGTGGTTTATCAAACAATTACATCCATGTTTGGATACGAGCAGGTAGAGGCGGCTCTGGCACAGATGTATCCTAGGGGTAAAACCCAAAAACACCGCTTTAAGCTAGACTCGAACAGGAACTGGTGCATGATAATAGGCATTGCTGCACTCTTGGTTAGGACACCCCCGAGGGATATGTTTTGATAAATTCAAAATCTTAGTATGAACCCTTGTTAAGGGAAAAAATTTCCCCTAAGAATATATGTTAGAAAGTAGATCATGAAAAGCCTATATTGATGCCTATAGACTCATGAGTTAAGGAAATAAAAGTTTATTTATAAATCATCAAAATTTGTCTTTGGATTACCCTTTATGTGTTACCCCTAACTTTCCTTTTATTCTATCCAATGGCTAGTAATAGGAGGACTCGGGGTAACAAGCGTTGTGAAGATCACTGTGATGACTGTACTAATGAGATGGCCAATCCAATGGAAGCGGGAATCGCAACCTTTGTCATGCTTCTCTCTCAGATAAATCATGTTATTAATAGAAACACAGGTCAAGAGGAACTTCCAAACCCCCCTAAGAAGGAACAAGTCGCTATCGAGAGCTCCATGAGGAAAAGGCCTTCTACTTTTAGTGGATCATCTTATCCCACGATCGCTGAATAATAGATCAACTCCATTGAAATGAACTTCCCCATCCTTCAATGTACTAAAAAAGAGAAGGTTCTCCTGGATTCTTATCGTATGGAGGGTGAATCTGATCAATGGTGGACTTTGATCAAAAATACGAAGCCTGAGGAGGAGATCGAGGCATTGAAATGGAAGGATTTCCGGACGTTGTTTTTTGATAAATAGTTTCCGCGCACCCTCCATCTTAAGATGGAAAGGGAATTCCTTTACCTCAATAAAAAAGATGAAGAATCTGTTGGAGCATATGAGGCAAACATCATAATGCTTTCATTATACTCTTTAGGCTTTGTCGTTACCCCCGAATGCAAATTTGACCGCTTCTTTGGTGGGCTGATGCCTAGCTTACGGAAAGAATTATCGATCCGTGACTTCGACAGCTATGAAAAAATTGTAAGATGTGCCCTCAAGGTAGAAATAGTGATCGGGGAATCACAGGGGTATCATGGGGACAAGAAGAGTAAGGTGGACTTTAATGCTGGTGTTCTGATGGATAAATCCAATGGTTCTAAGAAGATCCAACACCCCACTTTCCAAAAGTGCGGAAAGAAGCACCCTAGAAATTGCCTTTAAGGGGACAAGAAAATGCTTCAGGTGTGGAAGAGAAGGACACCTAGCTGTTAACTGTTGGCAAGAAAAACACATAGCTGCAACAGAGGAGAGGAACACTCCGTTCGAACCTCAACGCATTGTTCAATGCTATAAATTCAAAGAACCGGGTCATGTTGCCAATCAGTTCCCTAATCCAAGGGTTTTCGGACACAGCCAACAACCTCCAAGGAAGAAAGAGAGAGCTTTTGCTATCACTTCTGCCGAAGTGAACCCCGATAATGATGTGGTGACAGGTATGCTAGTTATTCATTCAATAATAGTGAACACACTTTTTTTTTCAGGTTCTACGCATTCTATAAATATCTCTAATGTTTAGTAGAAAAATCCCAGCACCACTACAAATCATGGAAGTAAAGATGTCAGTGAGTATGGAAAATGGGGCAATCATTGCATCCCATGAATATAAGTCCTCCCCTGTAGTAATCTGTGGATTTAATTTCCTAGAGAACCTCGTCATACTCCCTCTGGTGGAATTTGATGCAATTCTTGGCATGGATTTTCTTTCCTTATAAAGATCCAACATAAATTGTCGGGAGAGGGAAATCACACACCATATGGATAATCGACTCAAGATTCTTTACAAGTGTTAGGAGGAAGATGAATCTCCATTAGCTATATCATCTCAAGCATGGATATTACTGCCTTATAAGCATGTGTATCTAGCTCAGATGATTGAGTCCAAAGAAGAAACCATCCTTGAAGAAATTCCTATTGTGAGGGAATTCGCTGAAGTGTTTCCAAAGGAACTACATGGTCTTCCTCCAAGAAGAGATGTTGAGTTCTCAATTGAACTTGTACCTAGGGCTCTACCAATATCCAAGACTCCATATAGAATGAATGTTGTTGAGCTTGAAGAGATGAAGAAACAACTACAGGAGAATCTGGATAAGGGGTTTATACGCCTAAGTGCATCACCATGGGGTGCACTAGTCCTCTTCGTCAAGAAGAAGGATGGGTCAATGCGTCTTTTCATCGATTATCGTGAACTTAAAAAAATCACGATAAAGAACAAGTATCCCTTCCCAAGAATCGATGAATTTTTTGATCAGCTGCGTGGAGCACAATACATCTCCAAGGTGTATTTTCAGTCAGGATATTATCAAGGAAGGGTGAAGAAGGAAGATGTCCCCAAGACTGCTTTTCATACAAGGTACGGGCACAATGAATTCATAGTAATGCCTTTCAGACTCACCAATACACTAGGAATATTCATGGACTTGATGAATAGAGTCTATATAAATTACCTTGACAAAATTTTGGTAGCCTTTATATATGATATTATAATATACTCCAAAACCGAGGAGGATCATGAGGAGCATTTAAAAACTGTAATAGAGACATTGTGCATGGAGAAGCTCTATGCAATATACAGAAAATGTGAGTTCTGGTTGAAGGAGGTCTCATTCTTTGGCCATATCATCACAAGAAATGGTATATCTATGGACCCCTCCAAAACAGATGCAATTGTGGGATGGTCGAGGCCAACATCGGTAACGAATATCTGTAGCTTCTTGGGGTTAGGTGGATATTATCGACGATTTGTGAGGAATTTCTCACGATTTTCCAACCCTCTTACAAAGATAACTCGAAAAGGAGTAAAGTTTTCTTGGAGTGATGAATGCGAATAAAGATTCAAGGAGTTGAAAAGGAGGCTTATCATTGCGCCCGTGCTCACATTACCCACAAGTGGGGAACTTTTTATGGTATTCAGTGATGCTTCAAAGAAGGGATTAGGCTGTGTGCTGATGCATAATGATAAAGTGATATCCTATGCCTTAAGGCAGTTGAAAATCCATGAGAGAAACGATCCAACTCATGATCTGGAGTTGGCGGCTGTGATCTTTTCCTTGAAAATCTGGCTACATTATCTCTATGGAGATAAATGTGAGATATATACTGACCACAATAGTCTTAAATATATATTCACACAGAAAAAGATTAATATGCGCCAGATAAGATGGATAGAGCTCATCAAGGATTATGATTGTTCAATACATTACCACCCTGGGAAAGTGAACAAGGTGGCAGATGCCCTAAGTAGAAAGGATCCAGCGATTCTATCAATGATGAGAATTTAGAAGGATCCAATCTTCTTAAACTTGATGAAGATGGACATGGGAATCATAGAGAACGAAACATAATTAATCCTTTCATAAATTATTGCTTAACCGTCTCTTTTGGAAATGTTAAAGGATGCTCAAAAGGATGATGTGGGAATTCAAGAAAAAGTGGAAGCTATCAAAAAGGGGAAATCCTCAGAGTTTAATGTTAATGAAGAATGAATTGTGCGATTTGGGAAAAGACTATGTGTTCCATCACGTCTGGAGCTGAAGAAGGAAATTTTGGTTGATGCAGATATTTCCAATTTCTCTATCCACCCAGGGAGCACAAATATGTATTGAGATCTATGAGAAAACTTTTTGTGGGATAATATTAAGAAATAGATCGCTGAATATACAACAAAGTGCCTGGTGTGTCAGCAAGTGAAGGCAGAGAGGCAGAAGTCTAAGGGGATGATGAAACCATTTCCAATACTAGAATGGAAATGGTAAAACATCACCATGGACTTTGTCACCAGACTTCCAAGGACATCCAATGACAAAAATGCAATCTGGGTTGTTGTGGATCGTCTTACAAAGACTGTACACTTCATTGCTATTCGAGAGGATTTCTCTTTGGATCAACTGGCACGGATATATATCAGGGAAGTGGTAAGGTTTCATGGAGTACCACTATCTACTGTGTCTGAACGAGATCCAAGATTCACCTATAAGTTTTGGAAGAGTCTTCAACATGCTCTGAATACCGAACTGAACTTCAGTACGGCCTATCATCCTCAAACTGATGGCCAATCCGAGCAGACTATCCGAGCACTTAAGGACATGTTGGGAGAATTCTCAATGGACTTTAAAGGAGTATGGGATCAACATCTTCCTTTGGTTGAGTTCTCATATAATAACAGTTTCCACTTGAGCATCCAAATGGAACCATATGAAGCCATGTATGGGAAAAGGTGCAGAACACCAGCATGTTGGGATGAGCTCGATGAACGTAAGCTGGTTGGACCGGAAATGGTCAAGGAAATGGTGGTGAAGGTAAAAACCATTCAGCAGCATATCAAGGCAGCCCAGAGTCGACAGAAGAGTTATGCAGATAATCATTGACGCGACATTGAGTTTAAAGTTGGAGACATGATGTTTCTACACATATCTCCATGGAAGAAGGTCATGAGGTTTGGGAAGAAAGGGAAATTAAATCCCAGGTACATCGGCCCCTTCGAGATTCTTGATCGTGTTAGGGCTGCAGCCTATCGACTAGAACTTCCACCTGTAATGGCCAAAGTACATGATTTCTTTAATGTATACCTCTTAAGTAAGTACATACCAGACCCTTCACATGTACTCTCTTCTGAGGTGGTACAATTGGAAGATGATCTTTCTTATGTGGAGAAACCAGGGAAGATCTTAGATCGTAGAGAAAAAGTTCTACGAAATAAGAAAATTCCCCTTGTCAAGATGTTATAGAGAAACCACAAGTTTGAAGAAGAAACTTGGGAATCAGAGGAAGTGAAGAAGCTGAGTTACCCACATATTTTTTAGTGTGGGAAAAGAAAAATTTCGAGGGTGAAATTTTTAAAGGGGGGAATATTGTAACGACCCAAAGTTTCATTAATGGAAATCCCTCTTGATCTAATTAAATGTCTCATTATATAAAATGTTTTTATAAAATTTCAACTTCATTGGTTTTATGTTAATAATTTTGACCATTTCTAATATAGTCTTTGAACAGTGATCACATGATTAGTATAAATATAAGACTTTAACAAATCCAATTTACTCAGACAAAAAAACCGATTGCCTCATCCAGTAGAATTTCCCCATACGAAGCCCATTTGTTGGATCTCGGAAAAGAGTTGGCATCTTTGGGCTTCTACCTTGACCAAGCACAAGATGAGCTTTATCTTTTCAAGCTCGAATGTGACCGACTATGGGAAAAGTGGAATTTGATTGAAATTACCACTCGAGAGATGTTATCCGAGCCACCCCAAGAGTCTGTCACCATCGCACACCTTACCATTAGGTCTTATGCGGCTTTTTTAAGGGGTTATGTAACAAATAAGTAGTACTATGTTCATGTACATTATTTTTTGTATATAATAATGAATATAGTTTCTAATCATTTTAGATACATTGTAAATAGTTTCTAAATTACAAATGGTGTTTTTAGATATTATTTAATTAAGAATTCTATTTTATTAAATTAAGGTATTTTTGAAATAAATAATATTTTAATAAAATATTATTATTAATATTAAATTAATTTTTATTAAATATAAATGATCTTATAATTTTATGAATGCAATCATAATTTTTATTAAGGTTTAAAAACCATTTCTGTCAAAACCCATGAATTTTCGATAAATGTCGGTTTTTATTTTAAAAGTGAAAATTCACATCATTAGAAAATTATTTAGATAAAATAAATGTTATTTTTGTAATCAGGACATTGAAATTATCCAACGGTGAATTTTTCATAATTTTCTGAGATAGTCAATTTTTTGGGTAAAAATTAAATACCGTTAAAATATATAATGTGTTTTATGACATCATAATGACCTAATAATGATGTAATAAAATACTATAATCTTTATGTTCTGCCAATATATGTTTTCCCATTAAAATAAATTGATTTTGGGTTTGTTTTACTTACATTTCAAAGCATTAATGGACCCCTCAAGACTTATTCAAGACCTTGCCTTTTTAAATTAATTTCCATGGGAGTGTGACTCACCTCCACATAAGCAACCCAAATATCATAAGAAGTTCGGACCTTGGAATTAAAAAATATTTTTTTCCTCTTCCCTTTCCCAAAAACAATGGGCAAAACCCATGGGATGGTTTGTGGTTTGGATTAATTTAATATAAGGGGTCCCAAACCTAAATAATAAAGAATTCCCTCACCTTTCCAATATAAACGAACCCAAGATCACACTTCCTCCTCACTAAAATTCCTTTGAGTTCGTCTAACCTCTTACCTACTCTCTCTAGAATCCTACCAAGGTTACCCAAGCTCCCATGATGCCTCTCAGAAGCCTCTCTCTAGCCTTTGGAAGCACACATCCAAGTAAGGGTTTTTTCTTCCTTTCTCATTTTTTGTCAATTTTCTTTAAGTTGTATTACCCTTTTAATTTCAATTATGAATGTTGGGATATGGTTTCACACCTCCCCAATACTACCCTATTATTGTTTGAATTATGTGAGACCCCTTAATCTCTCATTAAATGCCTCCCATGTACACCTGTTACTATGCCGAAATTCCGAAAGGAACTTCTCTCTCCTCTTTTACATTCAATCAATACTTTTGTATCATGAATCTAAATTCCATTAAAATTGTTGGAAAATGTATCTATATGACCTCATTACTTTCCATTATATGTAAATGTTATGAGGAACCCATTTCTTTCTCATCAACCTTTTTTATGAATTCTTATGTCACACCGTTACATTGCCGAAATCGCACTGATTTTCTAAGCCAATGCCATTGTGTAGTGGATACCATGCCCATTTCTCCATCATGGGTATTCACCTTTACGCACCTGTACATATTGATTAAAAAGTTTCATGTATGAATTCCACTTTCCTTTATCATGGAATAAATGATTATGTTTTATGAATCCTTGTTTTATGATCCATGTGGCACACTTATGCATGAAATGAAATGTTTAAGAAGGGTGTGCCCTTATAGCGCTCCAATGCATTGGGTAAAGTGTAGTATCATGATATTTCATGTGAAATGAGTGTTGACTCATGATTATTCAAGTGAAACAAGGGTTTACTCGTGCTTTATGTGAAATGAGCAGTTACTCATGCTCCATGTGCAATGGGCCTTTGCTCATGCTAATTCCATGTTAAGTGTTGTTGCCACATTTCCATGTTATAATTATCAGGCTTTATCATGCCTTTATGTTCATGTTTTTCTTATGCTCTATTGATATGCCTATTGTCTAACATGTATTGTAATCCTCATGTTATTCCATGTGTACTCCCTTACTAGTCTTTATAGCTCACCCTTTTCTTATGCATGTCCTCAGGTTATCCAATGTAATGGTAAGTACGAAGGAATGTAGTGGTCATGAAAAGGAAGTTTTCAATAAATATGTTTTATTTCATGTTTAAAGTTTTTATGTAATGATCCTAAACCCCAAAGACACTAAACCTCTTGATATTATTTGTTGTATCAAGTAAAGTTTTATGTAATAAATCATGTTTAAGTTGTAATAAAAACAGGGTTGTCATATTCATCTAGTGATTAATGAATATTTTTTCCATGTTGGGTCTCAATGGTTCTATAAAATAAGAATAAACTAGTGAAATACCCAAAGATTATTAGTGAATTTTGAAATATTTTTTTGTTAGTTCATGTGTTCCCCTAAAAATATAAAAATAAAAATACAAAATACTTAGGTTGAATCCCAAAACATCTATTGTTTACTATCATTGGATTGACTTTACCTCTTTCAACATAAGACTATGTGTTGGATGATTGGAAATATTTTACCATATTGTGGTCTATAAATGTTCATAGTTGTGACCTTTCCACATAGCTGAGACCCCTTCCATCTTCTCTAAACATCTTAATTCTTCCTCTTGATAACACTTTCTTTATTTCCATCAACGTAATCCACTATTTTTTCCTTAGTCCCGATGAACTATATGGATGTTCATGTATCATCCATTCCTACTGGCCCCTTTCAAACTCAATGGGGTCAGTTTCTCCTCTCGTGTGAGTAGTCTAACCTTTTTTATTTTCTTTCTTTGTCTTATTACTTTTATTTTTAATATCCTATTGCACAATAGAATCTACCTCATGCACTGCATCAAATTTTGTGATACCCTCAATTTTAGGTATTTTATCTTCTACAAACTCTTATATTCTCTCACATAATATATCTTTATTTTCCTATTGGATAATGTAACTAACTTATTCACAACTAACTATAAGACAAATTTCTCATCACTGGACTTCGAGCAGGGAACACCTAGTGGCTAAAAATGGCCTCCCTAGAATGAGTGGAGTCTTATATTGTTCCATATCCATTACTAAGAAGTTGATAGGGAATTATAATTTTTCAACGTTGATTATAATTTATTTAATGATCCTTAAAATTTATATGAGTATAGATTCATCCATTAGAAGTCCAACTAGTGGGATTTAGTCCTTCCAGTCCTAGAATAATGAAAGTGGTGTCTGACATGATATTGACACTCACACCTAAGTCACACAAATATTTTCCAAATTTATTAGCACCAATAAATACGATAATTGAATATTTACATGGATCATGTTGCTTGTTAGGAAGGTCACTCAATACCACCATCAAGAACCCACATATGAGTGTGATAATGCCAATTTCCTCCTACTTTTTCTTATTAGTCATTCTCTATTTCATAAATTTTAAGTAATTCATTTTGTTCATGATATCCCCTTCAAAAAGAATATTAATATTCAACTTTTTAAAGTGTTTGAGAAACATACATTTTTATGTGTTGAACTTTATTTGTTTCATTCAGTTTGGAAAAGGTAGTCTCAACTTGAATTTTTATGGTTCATCTTTTTTATCTTCTTCAACTTTTCATTCCTTACTCTTTTAATGTTCTCTATGAAATTATTCATGTGATTTTCATAGTTTGGGATGATCCCAAGTGACTTTTGTACTTATTAGATCCATGTTTTTTAGATCTTCATATGGGTACACTTCATAGAATCCATCCAGTGCTCTTCCTGGTCTGTCTCTATGTTTCTCATTGATTTTTCCAACTTGGAAAACAAGGTGTCATAGTTCCTCCCTTTTTTCTATTAAGTCATCCATAAACTCATTTTTTAACACACTATGATCTTTTGAATAAACCTTAATTTCATTGATAGTATCCCTGATCGAGGTTATCAAGGTACCCATGGTCCGCTATATTGTGTGAACCAGGCTTGTGAGTGAAGGCCTTTGGGGTTCTGTGAATCCAAGTGCTCTCTATTGATATACTTTCACTTGTGGTTGTTGTTGTCAGTATTCTTGAAAATTATTACCACAATTTTAATATTAATTATTTTCATCCTATATAAATATACCTTACGGTTATTTTTTGAACCATCATTATATCCATTTTTCATGTCATGGATTCCATTTATGTCATCTTTGATCTTCTATTTTCATAGTACGAACACTTATTTGTATTGTTACTTTTCTATTCCACTGGATACTATTGCTTGTTATTTTATCCAAAAAATATATCATTCTCTCAAGGGACTTATTCATCAGTGATCCTCTAGAAGAATCATCTATAACTGACTTTTATCCCTATGGAAAATCCTTATAAAAGATTTGGATCAGTAGTCATAACTCTATAATACGAGGGGTCATTTATTAGTCATATCTTTATAGAATTATCATGAATCTTGGAGTGATCCATCCTCAAATTGACAAAATTTTAGAATGATTACCCATATGTACATCGACTTAGATGGTGAGAAGAAGTGAGGTAGAATGTTCTGGTTGAGCTCATCCCATGAAGTGATGGAATGTGTTAAATTAATTGGATCCAATATCTAACATTCTCATGTAATTAAAATAGAAAAAATAAGGATTACTACCACATTTCTTGAAACATTTTGTAATAGGAGTGTGTCACAGAGCTCAAAATAGATTCTCATAAGTGTGTTCAGATATTTATGAGGTAGTCTGGTGAGTCCCATATTATTCGAGATCATTTTAACAATAGAAGGATTAGTCTAAAAGGGGTCTGATGTAATTGGGGGAACCTATATTCATTGTTTCAATCTTGTGTTTGATGGATTCTTGTAGTCTATGGGAATTCGTATCCTCAATAAACTTTGTAAAACACCTCTAGTATTTATATAATGCATTGTGCCTACCATGGTTGTAGTTACATTCCTATTTGGGGTTGAATAAAAATTGTAATTGAGATCGATGTCATCTTTTCCATATTCTCAAGTATTATAGGTGTTCATTTTATGATTTTAAACATGGAAATTTTTAGTAAAAATAACCAACAATAAAAAATGAAAATATTTTGGAATAAAAAAATTAAAATTAAATACCAATAAAACTAATTAGAAACCATCCTCAACAATGACACCCGTTTGGACAGGCCCTAACATTCTCCTTATTTCCATATGGGTCTAATAAAAATAAAAAATTTATAAAACACAATATAGTGTAATTAATTAATTAAAATTTTGTATACATTATTTCAAGGAAGAGCCCATAGAGATGGTGAAATTAGATTAATCAAGTTTTTAAAAGAATTTATTTAATATGAATTATTAAATAATTAAATAAGAGATAGATTTGATTGATTTTAAAGGAGCTCAACATAGACAAAACAAATTGATTATTTGAAAAAATAATATTTTAAAATTTTTCTAGGGATTTTTATTTTTAGGGTTTAGGAGAAACTATATTTTATAAATTAAATTTATTAATCCATGATTAATGTCAGATTCAGGAGGAGGTGGATACAATGGTCATGGTATCCTCTCTTTAACTTGGCAACCTACCTTTCTCTATGGTCTGGTAATTATGAAATTTTCAAATCAGGTTTGTCTAGATACCATATTTATACCTCGTTTCTTGGAATGTGACAATGTCCATGACTCATTTAATTGAAACCATTTGTGAAATTATAATTTTCGTTTCTATTTTATTAACAAATTTTCATGATTAAAAAAAATAAAGAGATTGGAATAGGTTGAAAAATCATCAATCCAAAAAATGAATAAAAATAAATAAATCCAATGAAACCTTCCCCCTTTGGATGTATAACATTAGAGAAAGGTGACATTTACCCCCTAATTCTAGTGATGAGAGAGTAAGAGGTTAGGAATAAAGTAAAGGAAAACAAAAAAAGAGTAGAGTCTTCGAATCAGTGGGGACCCTACATAACAAAACATCTTGGTCTAATATTTGTTCTATGGATATCGTGGAGGAAACAACTCTTCCTTCTATTTATAGAGTACCAAATAGCCCATGAAACATTCAATTTCATCATAATGGGTCAAAAAAGTAAACATGAGTGGTCCCATGGATATAAAATACCCCCCCCCCCCACACACACATAATTTCAATGAATCTGGTTGTTTTTCCATAATCCTGACATTTTCAACACATGTATTGTTTTCTCCGCATGTAATTTTTTCAATTCGTGTAATTTTTTCACCATGTGTAATATCTTCACATCCTGAATCAGTTTCACAACCTGAAATAGTTCCACAACCTGAAATGGTTTCACTACCTGAAATCATCCATTATTGTGGGAGGAATCCTCTAAGAGTAAATCAGGGTTGTTTTTTCTCCTTTTGATCATTTACCATAAATTAATTAATCCTTCCAAATATTAATGATATCATTAAATAATAAGGAAGGAATTAATCATTTTAAGCATAAAAATATTGTATTTTAACATCAAAATACATGAATGAAATTTACATATTAGTGACACACAAGATATGTGGAATTTAATATTGTTGATATGGATTCACTTTTACCATTAACATGGTATAGAAATGATGTAATAGACACTTTCATCATTTTGGATGCATATAGATACACTTTTCATGCATATTCTATGCCATGTAGATTGCATTACTTGACATCTTGATTATGTGCCATGTTTATTTGTACAAATTTTATAGATACATATTCCACATGCTTACATGTATACAATGTTTCTATAATTATTTTTATATTCAATAGTATTATTTGTCTATGATAGATTTTCTTATTTTAGTTATTATATATGATTGTTTATTAATGGTTTTGCATCAATCTAAAGGGTTTTTTTCTATATATGTTGACAGTGGAACCTTAATTAACTAATTATGACATGTTGGATCCATGTACCATTGTTTTCATGGTTTCACACATTTATGGTTTTGATTAAATCGTTTTGAATAAAGATATACAAATTTTATTTATATTTATAAATTTGGAAGGATAAACCATATAATTAAACCATCATATATGGGCTTGTGGACTTCTTATGCTAAAGGTAAAAACATGGTTATAGTTACTTGTTATCTCAACTACAACTTATAAAGAATAGACTTTTATAAATTGTTAATCGTGATCCGAATAATTGAAAAACTATAAAGGCTAGTTTCAGTTTCCTGACATGAAAATTGAAATTTAAAAATTGTATTATTTTCTAAATTGTGAATGGGAATGAATATAACATTACCATGATGAATATATATATATATATATATATATATATAAAATACATATTCATTATAAATTAAAGGATATTGTTTCCGTTAAATAGGGATTCCAATTTAATCATAACAGATTTTTACCACTATAACATGTAATTGATGCTCCATATGCTGGAACCACTAACATAAAGTAGAGAACCTTCCTCTGACTCTAACATAGTATTGCGAAGTAGGGAGTTTATCTTGCGACTTTGATGATCTTATATATCACCTAGAGTTGAATGTAGGAGAAGTTAGATGGGTTTAAATCTTATATTGGAAGGTTTGTACAAGTCTTATTATTGTGTCTATGACTTGAATCATTATCAAATATATTCTGATGTGTATTCATAAATTTTTTAGATATATGCCACCATGATTTCCACGAGTCGTGTTCCAGTAGGGTGGAAATGACCAAGCAATGGAGGTTGTGGGCCCCGATCCACAAATCTTTCCTCTAGTGATGTCACTTATGACACCTCACATTATACCAAACTAGGGCACTAATGCCCAGTTATGATAAGGATTCTTATAGATCATGCAGACTATATTGGGTGCCCCATGACCTAGCCTTATTATGGAAGAGTTGACATTAGAGTTCAATTGGTAGTGTCCAGTCACATTTTCATGGGATGGAAGTCCACATGATTCTAATTTATAGCCAGAGTACATTATATCTACTTCTCAATGATCTATTGATTCCTCCCTATACTAGGTTCAAGATTATAGCATATATGATATGTGATTCATCAAATTGATGGTGGGATGTGTTGACCTAGTATGATAAGATTTTGGATTTATTTATAATTATTTATAGATATCCTTCTATGATTTTTTTTATTTCATAAGATTTTGAGGGATTATAGTTCTAGAGAGTTTATACACATGGAGTAGGTCACTTTATTAGTTATAGACTACTCAACGCACTTCACATAGCTATAGTGTTTCACTACAATCATTCTAGGTGATGGGTTATCTTGGGTTTTTAAATTCATGGTGGTACTCATTCATTAAATATGATTGTAGGTGAACATGGTTTGTTCGACCACCATCAATAAAAAAGTGAGCCAGATCCTGATTACTGAGCGTAAACTTAGATAGGATGTGGTTGTGAGATAGGGAATTTCATCTCATATACCTTAAAATATTTCTTTCAATGATAGGAATTATTGGTTGGAGTGTTTTTTGGTAGGTTTTAGCAGTCATAGAATGATCGTAGGCCTCCATGTGATCTGTTATCTATTTGGAAAGCAGAGTCATATGAAGCCCCAATGTGATAGAGCTCTAGTTGAGTGTAGAGACTAAGGTAGGATGGGCCATATATAGAGGGTTGTTTCAGAATTTTCCACAAATTATTACTTGAAGAGGATCCTCACAGGCTCCACCTTCAAAATTAGGATCATAAGCTCCACATAATCTAGAGAGAAGGAGCACTATCATTCTTCTGGTTTGAGGAGGGTGTTATGGTCGAGGGAGCTAAACACCAGATTTATAACACCATTAGAGTATGCCTTCCTAGTGCAACTAAGATACATCTCATGGTTGTGAATTAGACTAGATATATATAGTGAAATTGATCCTTCGGGATCATACTATTGATCAATCTATATATATAAGTAATATCATAGTATCTTCTAATCTAGTTTTTTATTTATTTGATATAAGGCTTACCAATCCTTTGTTTGTATTTCTGTTATGAAGATCCTTGGGCATGAGATTTAGTATTTATATAGAATAATTAAACATGATACCCCATTGGGAATTTTATCATACGGTGTACACTAGTGCAAGGAGTTCCCCTTGTGGTAGGTGGGTACTATTTCTTGTGGGACTTATTTTTCCTTGATATGAAAGGTTTATACATCATTGTCAAAATAGACTGGTTGGTTCCTTATCATTCTTAGGTTGATTTATATCAGCAAAGGGAGTCCTTTACTTCACCAAATGGTGATAGTTTTATTCAAAATGGTGAATGGGATACCCAAGAATGTTGATCTAGACCCGAGCATCATGGGCTAGGAAGGATGAAAAACTAGATTCCTAGACTTCATATAGATGATCAAGTAACATGTATGACTGATTTCTATCTTATAATAGATCATTTTAGGGATTTAATGTCTAAAAATGTATCTAAATGACCTTCTAAGAGAGATTTATATTTTACTATAGATCTAGTTCGGGGAGAAAAACTAATATCCATCACTTTTTATTGAAAGGATACTACTGAGTTATAGGAGCTCAATGGGAAATAAGCTGACTTTGAAAATAAGGGTTTTATATGGCCGAATACTATACCTCAGAGTTAAATATAATATTTTTCCAAGAAGGAAGACAATAAACTTATGATTTTCATGGATTACAATCAGATGAATGAGCTTATGGTTAATAATTGGTGTCCACATCAATGTATAGATGACCTCTTCAACTAACTCCGTGGGGAACGGGTTTTACCCAAGATGGTTTTGAGTTTGGGTTACCATCTGGTTCATGTTATACTATTGAATATAGCACATAAAACATTCCATAATAGATATGCTCTGTATGAGTATTGGGTCATTTCATTCGGTCATACCAATGTTCCTGCAGTATTCATGGATTACATGAATCGGGTTTTCACTTGTATCAAGATTCATTTGTGGTACTGTTCCTAAAATACATCTTCTTTTGCTCACATACTTGACACTAACATTCCAAACATCATGATATTATTTTAAACACACTATGAGATAACTAGCTATATACTAAACTAGTCGAATTCAACATTTAGATCAATGTAGACTAATTATTAAGTCACATCATCTCAGAGATAGTAATATTAATTGATGAAGATAAGTTTTGAATTGTTGTTTCCTATGAACAACCTATGAAAAAAAATTATATAGAGTTTTGTAGGGATATCATGCTATTATAGGTTATTCATTTTGGGGTTTTAATTCCTATAAAAACCTCTTATGTGATTGATTAAAAAGTGTGTGAAATATATGTGGTGTGAAGCATCTGAAAGATCCTTTCAGGTTATGAATGAGAGATTGAATTTTTCATTGATAAAGATTTTACCCAAGCTGAGAAGAGGCTATATAGTTTATTGTGAAGACTCGGGATTCCATTTGGGATATGTTATAATGTAGGGGGTCAGTTCATAACATACGGGTCTCCCCTATCAAGGACCCATGAAAATAATTACCTGACACCTGATCTTGAGCTAGCAGTTGTGGTTCATGTCTTACATTATTGTAGGAACTAGTTACTAAGAGATCCTTTTTCAATTTCCACAGACCACATAATTCTAACATATATATTTACATTATGTGACTTTAATCACAAGAAATTAATATGTGTTTAATAACTACAATCATTTAACATTGATCATGCGTATATTCATGTTAAATTCAATATTGTTACTAATGCCCTGGGCTAGAAGACTTTGAAATTGGTAGTATAAAATTCTATTATTAAATGGTAGTTGATGGTCATATTTTCTGATATGAACGTAGATGTCCATGAGAATTATAGGAATTTTATTATTATACCATTATCCATGACCACATCTCTTTTGGATATAGTTAATATGAGTTGGTTTTATAATCCTGAGTGATTGATCCTACAGGAAAGTGCTTTAGGTGTGGATCTAGAGACAGGACAAATCATTGATGATGAGGAGGTATTACACATTTTTAGAAGTGTCTGACTTATTATATACATCTGAGAGGAGTTTATGAGAGATTCTCATGCCTCTTCATGGGTGGAAAATCCTATCCTTATGAATATGTACTATGATTTACACATTAATAAATTTTTTCTCGGTATGATAAGAGAGATATCTAGTTTTATTACTCAATGTTCCGCCTGATAGTAGGTGAAGGTGGAACAAAAAAGCCTAGTATGTATTTTATAGTTATTTCTAATTCTTTCTTGGAAAAGGGATGGAATCACTATGGATTTTTGGTTGGTATTACCTAGGTCACTCAAGGTCGTGACATTGCATGGGAGGTCATATGAACATTTTAAAAGGTTTCACTCTTCTAAATTATTAGAGTGACCTTATTAGTAGATTATCTAAGAAGATTATATGTTAGAGAGATCATATTACTTTATGGAGTTCCACATACTATCGTATTGGATAGAGATGTTTCTTTTATGACACGGTTTTGGAAGGGATTCTAAATGGAACTGGGTTAATAGTTTCTTATTAAGTAAAACCAATCACCCATAGACCGATGATCAATATGAGGTTATAATACAGGTGTTGGATGATATGCTTTGGGAACAAATCCTTGATTTCGTGGTTTCATGGGAGAAACACCTAGCACTAATTATGTAAATTTATAATAATTACTACACAGCAACTATAAAGATAAATACTTATGAGTATTTATATAGTATCCAAATCTATTGACCACTATGCTGGTTATAGGAAGGATGGGCAATACTATTAGGACCCCATCTCATTTAGGAGACTTCGGAGCAGGAAAAACTTATCACGAAGCATATAGCATCAACTTGGTCCAGGTTTATGTCTTATGTTGATCATCACCAATGACCAAGAAAATTCCAGGTGGGGGATTTGGTTTTCTTTGGAACATCACCTAGACTAGGGAATAGAAATATTTATAAACAAAGGAAGATATTTCCTTCTAAGGTATGGCCTTTATGATTTTGGAGAGTTTCGAGATGGAATACTATCAGTTGTATTTACCTTGTAGGTACCATACCATGAATAAATTATTCTATATATCCTATCTTCATTTTTATTATTCACACTAGTATCAATTATTATTTAGACCGATGTGGTTGAGTTAGAGGTAGATGTATCCTTTGAGGATCATGTTATATGTATAATGGATCGGAGCACAAAGGTTATCTGAGGTAGGTCAGTTTTAGTAGTTTGAGTGCTATAGAAGCACACTCATATATAGGATAAGTCCTGATAGTGAGAGACTAATGTACATGATCATGGGATAGAGTTATTATTAGAATATATCATACCAGCATCGAAGGGAAACTCTGGGATGAGTTGTTTTAAAGAGGGGATGTTATTGCATCACTACATTTATCATGAGGTAAAAATCATTTAATTTTTTAGAAAACATTTCTTTTAAAACTAATAGGGTTCTTAAGGGCTTGATCATGAGTTCAAGGGCATCTAGGGAATGTTCTGAGCTCAGAGCTCTAGTTTTTGGAGAAACAACTAGAGGCACAAGAATTCATTCATGGTTGGTAGTAATTGTTTGGCTCATCCATACAACCCACATATTGAGGAGCATAGTTTAATAAATCGTTTGATGGAGGCTTCACATCCCTGAGAAAATATATAGAGGAGTTGTATAGGAGACATGCATGGGTTGTGTATGGTTTTTCAAACCATGTACCTAGCCCACACACTTAGTGCCATGTAGGTAGTAAGCTCACACGTTTTCACTTGGTTTGGGAAAATCATGTGGATAAACCATGTACCCATTTAAATATGGTTGAAATATGGATATTACCTTTCCCTATTTAAAAGTTAAACCCACATTGCTTCTACCATTTTTCACACCATCTCACACATTGGAGCTCCCATCTCTTATCCTACTATGAATTTGGATTGCTACTTCATTTGAGCTCAGAATCAACTGTCATTGGTCACATTGGATTCACACCAGTAATCTCCTTTATCATCTTCATTAATTTATTATTTATCTCTCCATATGGAATACTAAAAATATATGAGCTAATATGACATTTTGCAGGGAATTCCTCTATTTCATTGATTTCTCCATTTCTATCCCTAGTCAAGGGATGAAAACAATGGATGAGAGTACTACCTATATAAGGTATGTGGTATATACCTTTTCCCTCCATGTATTAGTGTTTTATAGCTCGATCCATAGTGTTGTATGCTCGGAATTATGAAAATTTCTATTTAAATTAATAGATTCCCTAATTATATGTTGAAACCCGGATTTATACATGTTATTTCACCCATGTATAAGGTTAGAGGTTGTTAACCTCAACTAGAACCACCCTTGATGTGGGTTCATTTTATAAATCATTTTTATACCATACAGGGGGTGAGTTAAGCTCACCATTTATTAATGGTAGCTTTATATAACCATAAGATCCCTGAATTGGGAAAATATGGTCCTAATATTTATTAATGAAAAAGTAAAATACATGATCATGAATTATTAGAAGTTTTACACAAACCGGAATGGATCACTCACAATATATATGAATCCACCATTAGTACAAAATATTTTGGAGTTCTAAAATACCTCATCATACTCTTTTCCATGATTACTATCGTTATCAATGCATTTGTAACATGATTACCTTCTCTATACGAATGTGTAAAAATCAAGTTGGGATGCTTAGCGTGACTAATAAATTTAATAAATCGAGGAAGGATTCTCTAAGGAACATTCATGTTTCTCAAGTTGAGGGATTTCACAGTATGTTTAGAGTTAGATTAATTCCTAATGGAAGTCCATTTATGGTTAACAAAATTCTTGATGGAATATGTCATGACCCATAACTCAACTTCATAAGTAATTACACTTTTGATATAGTGATGAAAGAAAACTATAACAATGTTTTAGTGAGTATGGAAGAGACCTCCACAAACCAGCAAAATTGGAATGCCAAAGGCCACACTATTATAATTGACTTCCATCCATGATAATATAAAAGGGATACAAAATGCATGTTTAAGTACTAGAGGTTTTATAGGCCTTCCCAAAACACCAAGCATTCTTATGATGTTGAAATCATTTATACTATTACCCATGGTTTATATATGGGTATTTGAATTATTTTGGACCTCTCTTTTTATGTAAAGGATTCCTACATGTGTATAGGTACATTAGTTTCCAAACAACCTACTATTTCATTCATTCTAGACAGATGTAATAATTGTTGTTTTTACTACAAAAAATATATTTTTGAGTTTTTCACTCTGTAAATAATTGATGAATAACACCATTAAATCCCCCATTTTGTATGTGGTACATATGCGGATATTAAAAAAGTCACTTTTATATCATCATAGATCCCTGGAATAACCATAACCCATAAATAGGTGTTTTATGGTCTCCTAATCTCTCAATCATATGTGACATGTTGAAACCAGGTATTGACCATCCTTATTAATTTGATCATGGATAATTAATCTATTTTTTCATATACTAAAATTTATAATAAATATTGAATGTTGTATAAATGGTTCCTAGAATTTATAAATCCATTGTGTTTGAGCAGTGTATCCATCAAATAGAATCATGTAATATTCTTTGGTATTAAACTAGCCATTTTTTGATATGTCTGAAAATCAAGGTATCACCATTTATGAAATTGTATCTCTGAATTTCCATAAGATATTGATAGGGAACATTGTAATCATGTTTGTTTCTATGTGTAATTATAAATTTTCATGTGGATAAATTTTGTAGGTACATTCATGGTATCTTTAATAGGACTATACATAAATATGTTCTTCCAAAAATTGTAGTTGGAAGTCCAACTATCCATCCATTTAGAATAATCCATGATACCCTAAAAGTTGTTCTTGATAGAAGGCCAGATAGAAAATGCATGGTAATTTTTGTTCCCATTCAGTATCCTCCTTTTGAACCTGTAAAATTAGAAATCAAAGGAAGACTTGTTAGAAATTAAGAGGTTTCATGCAAAAAAAATTTAATAGTACCATCATTGGAGGTGTAAAGATCCTTGATTCCAAGACCCCTATTTCAATGGTTTTGGTAAAATCCTTCCATGAAATAGTTTACATTTTCCATCTATAGGTTGAACTAGTCTATATGATATTTCTGATCATGCATTGAAGATCACTAATGAGGCTTCTTATCCACCTATAAAGAGATAATTTGTAAAAAAAATTGGATGTAATAACTAAGTTGACTAAGAAAACCCTCCCATCGTTGGACATGGATTCCCTTTTCCACTTATATAGTTGGTTGATGATTCTAGATAAAATTACCCCAAGTTTTTTTCTTTTTACCTTGCCCAAAAAATAAAAGGACACCAAGGTTAATGAATGAGAGAGATGGTTTTCTCACCCAAAGAGTTATAGAGATTCTACTTTTCATGAAACATGTATTCCATAACCAAATATAATGAAGGACTTTCTCCAAAAAATTCTCTTTCAAGACACTTCATCATAAAGTGAAAATAGGAATTTGGGAGATTATATGGTTTCCCTTTAATTCTTTCAAAGAGATTTATGTCGTCAGTATATAGTATATTTGAAAGTGTAAAAGCATCTCTTCCATATTTTATTTTATTACAAATATTATGTCTGAGTTAGATCATTAATTTATCTACTCATATAATCTTCACTAATAGAATAAAGAAGTCATGGGGGTGGGTATCACTGTATAACATCCCTAGTGTTTTGAATAAATCCTTTAGGGTCCATTTAGGAGGATGGAAAGCCTTGCAGAGAAAATGGTTGTATAAACTATCCTGATAAAAAAATTTGAGAATCAAAACCATCTAAGTATATGAAAATCACTGAACCATTTCAATGTATCCAAATAAAATATCAATTTTGAGTATAAAGTTCACTTCCTTTATATTACTCTTTATTAGGTTAACACTTTTTGATGTGGTGAATAAGAATTTCATGATACTTCTTCCAATAAGAAACCCAAACTAATTTGAGGTAATGAACAAATTAATTATTCCTCAAATCCTAGTCATAATGATCTTACAGGTGTTTTTTTGTATAGTTTTCCCATGTTAAATTAGCCTAAAATATTTAATTTCAACTGCGTTATATTTCTTATATATTAGGGAAATGAAATAATAGTTGATGTCCTTAGGAATGGATGCATGATTGGAGAATTCCTTGACTAAAATTTTCATATCAAATAGGAAAATATCCAGATGTAACATGAAAATTTTGTTATTATATACCTCTTGGAGAGCATGACATTCCATGTTAAGAAATAAATTGCTAATTTAATTCCTCTTTGAAAGGAGGCATGGTGATAGTTTGACATGAAAAATCATCAATGAATGGGGATATGTTATCAACTATATTGTGTGTATTGTACAAACCATCATCATAATACAACCCATTGAAATTTTCCACCACTACACTTGAGATTAAATTTTTAAAAGTATGGAGATATTTATTAATGTTCATGTCATTATTCCATACTCCTATCCTCTTCACCTTATATAGTAAATAAATTAAATTTGAGTTTATATCTCCATCATTCATCCATTTCACACTTAATTAGGTTATATATAACCATTCTTTGATAGTTAAAAGGCTATGAATCCTGGAGATAGCCATCAAATATTCTCTAGATGGGGTATTGTGGTGTTGATTCTTGATTTTGCATCAGGAACGATGTTCTTTAGCATCCTTGACTTAATGATCAAGAATTGAGAAGGATTTTATGCTCCATTACCTTAGAATGTTTTTGTCATACTTTAATTTTATTATAAGGGCCTTAAGTAAGATTATAAGGGACTCCATCCACCAAGACTCCAAAATAATTTCCTTGTAACCATTAGTAAATAGACACCCACGGTTGAATATAAAAGGTAGATGAACTAACCTTGTTATGTAAGTGGATAGTTCAACTATTATGGGGTTGTGATTTGAGTGGTGTTTGGGGAGGGTGTGACTCGAGACCCCATTTTGAGTATTTATATCATTCATTCTGAAAAAGAATCTATACATCCTACTTGTTTATCTTCAATTAAAGGTGTACCTACCCCATATGAATTCAGATCCATCCATAGGGACTTTATTAAGACCACTATGGTCCATGAAAGAAGTAATGAAATGGGATAAATGGGTGTTTTGGAATGAAATGTAAAATCCATTATATTGTAGCCTCTATGATCTATATCAAAACCTTTCCAAAATAGGTTGTGTCACCCTCCTTCTAATTTATAACACCAACAAACACCTCGAGATATCCTTGGACACCTCTATCAGTATAATTCATTCAATGTAATTGGTCATATGGTTTGAGCCATTATAGTTTCCTTATTGGAAATACATGCAAATTTTAAAACTAATGGAAAATTTCAAATTTTATCAGACTGTGTTTTTTAAAGTCTACCAAAAAAGTTTAATGAAGTCCATCTGATGAAGTTTTACAAAGTCTACTATAAAAAATATATCAGATATAGGGAAACATTCTTTCGAAATGAACATTTATAAATCATACTGGATAAATAACTTTATACGTCTCACCTGACAAACATTTCTCATTCTAAGAGATAGAATCTACAAGCATTATAATGATGATTTATCCAAATGATCATCAGAAAAAGATGTTTTGTTGAACCATTTATGTGGGGAATGATTTATTTTGATGTCATTTCAACCACTTATTAGATATGAAAAATTATGACCATTAGGAATGAAATTATATATAAATCTATATTCAATGTGGATAAATATTTTACATCTAAAACTATCTAACGATTCTATAAATTCATGTAATATATTGTTACATAGGAGAGCTTCAATTTTAAATTTTAGATATTCTTTTTATTAATTAATAAATTGTAAGTATTTTTAAAAATTCCATAATAAATTTTTCTTTTGTATTCCCTTTGACTACTCTAGTTTGATATCTGGCTTCTATGGTGTATGATGACAATTTTTTACTGATACTCTGATCGAGGGTTCCCAAGTCTAGGGAAATAGAGACTATACCAATATTTGTAGCGAGATATTTCATTATGTTTGAAACCCATACCATTATGGTTAGGTCAGAAATGTAGATAACTAATGTCAAGGTTATTTACTCCCTTAACACTAAATGTTAATGTGTTTTTATTCTTATGAATGTTTCTATAATTTTTCATTACACACATTATATACATTTTATATTAATTTTTTTACACGTTCCTATTTCACATTTTCATGCATAAGAAAAGTATCATACTATTTATTATAATATTTTCTAAATATGATTATATAGTGAATCAATACAAATATTTTTAGTATTTACATTCTTATGTTGTTAAGAAATTTTTTAATTTTTATTTTATAAACCACAATTCACCCCCATAGTAATACCCGTACTATTTTGATCCTACATTTCATATCAGTGCAGGCTCCTACATTTAATAAATTATTACAATAACATGTTTTGTAGAAAATATAATATTTGTTTTTAATATGGTAGGTTTATTCATTGAGACACTTTATAACATAATCATTGGAAGACCACCAATATTTGATGGTGTTGATTATGTGTACTATAGAGATCACATAAAGACCATCATTGTAAATACTGTAGTTGACAACATTATTATGGTGAAATGAGATAATAAAATTCCTAATAAGGAAGTTTATACTTTTATAAGAGAATAAAATTTACAATATCATCATAAACATAATTTTAGAAATAATTTTTTATGTTCTATGATAATAAATATTGATAATTAGGTTTCTTTCTATGAAACTGTAAATAATATTTGAAAGTAATACATTTTGAAAATTCTAATGTTGTTGAAATAAAAATAGTTATGTTAAGAAAATATTGTAGATATTTCGAATTTTTACCTATATAATCATTTACCAAAATTCATAAATCTTATTATTACCATTATAAATACTCTACCGTTTTATGGAGATAAATACTTAAAATAAGAAAAGTTGGTTGATAAAACTATTGACATTATGCTAACTGAATGGGAATAAAAAAATGTAACTTAAAGATAATAAGAACCTTAATAATGTTGGTAGGTATGTATTGATTGGAACAATAAAGTTGTATGATGGTCGATTGAAATGGGATGCTGAGAAATAGAAAAAAAATGTTGTAGATTTTTTGTCTATATCTATAGCAGCTAAGATACCTAGATCAACTAAAAAATAATAAATATTTGAAGAAGTAGAAAGTGAATGTTAAGATATAAACTAGTTAGTTATAATAGATTGAGAATGAAATTTCTCGCATTGTTAATATAATTGATATGTTTTTTAGAAATAGATATTTTCAATTAAGTACATGAAAAAATTAAAGGGAATAAGTGATATGAATGATGCTTCTGAGATGAATTGTTATGAATATAAAAAACAATACCACATTAAGATAGATCTTCCGAGAAAAAAGAAGAATGATAAGAATGATATAAATTTTATGAATTCCTTCAAGTATAATGGGATGAAATTTCTACAATATTTATAGATGTTAAGTGAAAGTGTAGGAGAAAAATCAGTAGAAAACTCCTCAGATTAAAACAGTGGTAGTCAAAATATCATCGAATTATATACTATAATTATAAACACTAATATATTTTTTATACATAATGTATCGATTGATTCTTTAACCAATTTAACTTTAAATTCTAATTATCTATATTCTGATGACGAAAATAGTTCTACATCTGTAGAAGAAGAAAAATACTTCATTTGATGAAGATGATTCATTACAAAGTTAAAAAAAATTTCTTGATATTCCACATTAATTGAAAAAAACGTTTATAAAATATATGAAAATTATAAAGTATAACATTAGAAATATAAAACTATAATTTCCAAACATTCCATAAAAATTTCAAATTTTATTAAATAATTAGATAATAAATATAGTTCTACCTAATTTATTGATAATAATGATTTAGTTGAAAAAATAATGTTTGTAATATTTTGCCTCATAAATTTTAATAAAATTTTATTGTTGGGAATCGAAATGTTGATAATATGTGAAGATAGATGAGACATCCTTGATATACTTTAGGGATGGGTTTTAAAATATTTAAACCTCATTTTCAAAATAACTATTTTGTTCCTAAAATTGTTACCTTTTATAAGAAATGACAGAGAGGTCGAAAATTGAAGAACCAATATTTCTGGATTAAAGTATAATATTTTGGTCTACATACATCATATATTTATAAATAATTATTCATTACACAATATAAAATAGTTTGATATATGTGGATTTTAGATGTTATTGTTTCTAATATTGTTAGACCCAATAAAGTTTGGGTACCTAAATCCTTACATTTTTATTCCATGAAAATAATAATAATTTCAAAAACAAGAATATATATTACATAGATACTGGATATTTCTAAAATATGATTGGTAGAAAATTAAATATTACAGAATATTATCAAGATTAAAGAAAAATAAATAAATTTGAGATATAATGACCAATGGGAAATATACGGTATAGGTGACATTGTTTTTCTTGGTATAGATTTAATTTGAAATGTTTTATTTTTTAGTCTTTAAAAGAACAACCTCATTAGCATAAGTCAATAATGTGATGAAGTTCACCTTGTGAACTTCAGGAATGGTAAATTTATTGTTCAGTGTGAAGAAGTTAAATTTATTATTTTCACTGATAGGTATGAGAATTCATATACACTAAACATAAATGGCCATATAAGCCATGATCTGCCTTCCCTTAGTGAAATATAATATCCCTTATGGTTATGGAATATAATGTCTCAAAAATGTAATATTAGAACTACATAAAATCATTCTAATAAATGACATATAATAAATATAGTTGATCATAGGTTTAATTATTTGGAATTTTATGATCCATGCCAATTTGTATAGAAAGATAACTGATGCATTAAATCTATAAGTGAAGCTTCTACTAATTATTATTTATATTTATTTCACATGAATTTATTTTTTCAAACACAAACTAGAAGTATTGATGGAAAATACTTTGTATATGTCTTAGTTGATAACTACACTAGATATACATTGACCTATTTTCTAGTAAAAATATCAGAATCCATTTTCTCTTTTAAAAATTTTATTCCCTGTGTTAATGAGAAAAATATAACTTTTTTTACCATTAATAGTGACCATGGTGAATAATTTTAAAATTATGATTTTGAATCATTTTTTAGTAAAATAGGTAAAGTACCCAACTTTTTATCTCCTATAATAGCTTAAAAAATAGTGTTGTTAGAAAAAGGAATAAATTTGTTTAGGAGATTACCATAACAATTTTGAGTGAATACTTACTTTTTATTTTTTCGTTTTAAGAAGTTAGATATTATTTTGATACTATAAATCTATTTTTTTCATTGACCGTATATTAATAAAACTCATTATGTTTTGTATGTAGAAAGAAATCCAAGACTCTCTTACTTTAGAGTTTTTAGTTCAACGTATTTATTCTAAATACAAAAGAAAATTTGAAAACATTCACTCCAAAATATGATGGAGGAATTTTACGGGGTTATTCTACAAGTGGTAAGGATTATATAGTTTTTAATAAATTAACTAGTGCTATAGAGGAAATAGTGAATGTCAAATTTGATGAAACTAATAATTTTATTTTTAAACATCCCAAAACCACATCTTCATAGGATTTTTAAAAAATTATATTTCAAACCATGTTGTAACATTGTTTTTATTAGATAAAAATAGAAGAATCATTTTCTGAAGTTATAACCCTTGAATACTTTCACCCTTTTTTAGTAATAGTGTTTTACAAACCCAAGTAATTATGCAATATTAAGGAATCATCCCATTGATAATATAATTGGATATGAAGATCAACTGGTTAAAAATATAAGTTACATAATAAATGAATGTCAACACCATGTGTTTTTATCACAATTTGAACCCAAGACTCATGATGATTATTTTGGTGATGAATATTGGATAAATGAAATGAATGATGAAATCAAAGAATTTAAAAAAATATAGTTTAGAAATTGGTGGAACTTCTTAAATATTTTCTTATGATTTGAGAAAAATGGGTTTTCAAAATTAATGTAATGAAAAATGGAGTAATTATATGAAATATAGAAATACTTGTTACAAAGCTTCATAATCATCAATAAGGTATAGACTACGAAGAAAATTGTTCTCCAATATCTATAATTTATGTTATTAAAAACCTTATAGCCTATGAAATATTTTTAAATTTTACTCTTTTTCAAATGGTTATGAAGTGGTATTTTCTTAATGGATATGTTCAGGAGGAAGTTTATGTAGAAAAAACGCCTAGGATTGAAAAAGAAATCCATAGATCATGTTTTTAGACTTATAAAAGAACTTTATTGACTTAATCAATTCCCAAGGGTATCAAATGATAAATTAACTAGATTTTTGTAACAGATATTTTTTGATAATAGAGCTATAGATACAATATTTTTTTATACGTTTTTTTAATGAAATAATCACTGTTCAAATTTATGTCGATGATATTATTTTTGGCTCTTCTCAAAAATCAATTTTTGAATCCTTTGTGAATCTAAAGAAATATAATTTTTAAATGCGCATGATGGGTGAACTAAATATTTTTCATGATTTTCAATTTTCTCAAAAACTACAAGGAACAATTATATCATAGAAGAAGTATATAAAATATATACTTAAATTTTTAGGATATGAAAGTAGTAAAATTATTACTAATCCTATAAAAGCTCAAAATATTTAGACCTTGACGAATCTGGGAAACTATTTGATCGAAACAAATTAGGGGAATGACTGGTAGTCTACTATGTCTTATAGCTAGTTGAAAAAGATGGGATTATTTATAATAAGGGTATGATTTTTTAAAAAATCATTTTTACTTTTTATTTCAATATTTTGTGTTTTGTTCCTTTCAAAACATAGGTGATTTTTTAGTCGAATGTTTTCCTTCAAAACATTATATCCATAATTTTTAAAATCACGATCCATGTAATTAATATATTATACTTTAATAACATTTATAATTCTCTTGTTTTCTATTTTTTTATAGAGATTATTTTAGTTTTACTAGATATACGAAAAAATTCAATAAAAAGTTTCCTTATCAGATTTACCTGTACATAGTACAATGGAAGAATGACACAATGTTTATCAGAAGGGTGATTTTAAATTTCATCAGATGGAGTTTTATAAAGTCCATTAGAAAAAATATAATAAATTACATGAGGTAATGTTTTAAAAAGTATACATGATAAAAACTATCATAAGAATTTAACCATAATTTCTAGTTGATCTTTTAGAAATCGAACCAGATGAATAACTTTATATGTCTCACTAGATGAACATTTCTTACTCTATAAGATTGGATTTAAAATCATTGTAATAGTGATTTAGCAAGATGATCATTATATAGAGACGATGTGATGAACCTTTATTATAAAGTAAGAGTTCATCTATTGTTGTTTCAACCACCTCTTAGATATATTGAATATGAACACTACGAGTGTTCCTATAAATGAAGATACATTTTAGAAGCAGGATAATTTTACATATGTTACGATCTAAAGTTGTTTTAATGCTTTAGTAACATATTATTACATGAGGATGATTAAATTGTAACTTTAACAGAGAATTTTTATAATAGAATATGTTTTGAGGATTATTATAAATGGCATAAGAAATTTTGATTCTTTAAACACTTTCACTGATAAGGTTTGATCAATGGCTTATGAGGTTTAATAAGAAATAGGTTTACCAATATTTTCATCTTGGGTAATTGAGGCCAAGGAAATAGTGACAATATCAATCCTTGTATTAATTAATTTATTATTGTATGAAATAAATACCTGTATGTTTGGGTGAAAATAGTGGATGATGAGGTACGTGTAGGAAATTGGAGATTACCTAGGTATAGGTATCCTTTGATTTGTAATTTGGTCGATTTTATATGATCGATTGTTGGAAAACTACTGGATATGGGATAACAGTCATGTAGGATGAACGGGTACGGTTATCATGAAGAATTTTGGTAAAGAGACTAGGTTTGTGAGACATTTGTGATTGGGTTTAACCTACTGACGTGAATGATAAGTCATGGACTTGTTTTATAAATATTCTTAAGAGTGAGGTTGTGGGTTTGGTTATAGTTTTCAAGTGATAAATATTCTAGTTTAGATTATTGGAATCAACCATTGAGGTGTGATGTTGGTGTATTAGAAATTAATAAATTCCATTAAGTGGGGAATATTTGTGGAATTAGTTTAGATAATCATCACTATGGTGCACAGGACGGTAAGTTTTTGATTAGTGAATCTATATCCGGTGTAGTGTTTGAATGAAAACAACCAACGACAGGCTTCCAGTTTAGTTCATGCATCAAGATCGAAGATTGTTACATTTTGAGTAGAGATTTCAAATTATAGTGTACATGCTAAGAGAATTTACCCTAGGAATCAGGGGTTCTTGGGAGAACCACTTGGATTTAGTTTATTTCCTCTTTGTTGGTTAGAGGATGATGATATGTGGTGATAGGGACGAGTCTCGTGCATGAGACATAATAATTTTTTCATTTTATTTGAGAGTGGATGGAAAATACTCAGAGTATTTTTGTACATGATTCATGGAGTGAACCTCATTTCATGGCATGATTCATGGGGGAAAACCCTATTTCTTGAATTTGTTCAGAGTGTGAACTATTTTCATGGCTAGAACCACATTTCATTGCATGATTTAGGGGGTGAATAATATAATGAACCCTAGTAAAGGTTTCATTTGGTACAACAGTTCTTGGGAAGATGAATTCATTAATGTTGTGGCTCATGGGATTGACCAGGGCCTAGTATGTGGGTTCGTTAATGATATTTTGATCTTTTAGCCGGCACGTCCTCTAAGGAGTCGCTTTTTGGCATGGTTGATTAGTTTCAAAATTTTCCCTATGATAATTAATCTAATATAGTGTGTGTGATGTAGAAACAATGATGTTTCCCAAAGGATACTTGAGACTTGGATTCATGCATGTAGGATCAGTGTATGGTGTTGTTGGCAAGTATGTTCTAGTGTTTTCTAAGAGAGAATCTTGATAATGAACTCCTTTAATGTTGGGAGATAGTAAAACATTGGTCCTCCTATGAGGCCTGGAACATATTAATTTTGGTCATAACGCCTATATTAATTGTTGTATGAAGGTTATGTGTGGTTGGGAGTGGCCTACAAGTGGTTTTTGTGAAATAAGGCAAGTCCAAAACTACTTCACATCATGAAGAATTTCTTAACACCATTAAACTGAGGGTTATATTGGAGGAACTTGTACCATAAAAATCACAGTATGAATAACTAGTTAATCCATTGAAGCTACTTGTGTTAAATTTTTTAACGGTTTATTTATATTATTTTATGTTGGAGGATTTCATAAAAACAAAATACTGGTCTCCCATTCAGCATTAGTGGGCATGGTTCCTCATTCCCTTGTTCTTCATTCCTTCAAAGATAGATTTCTACTTTTATTTTTCAATAGTTTCACCCACCTTTAGTTTCATTCCTAATTTAGCAGTAATTCTAATATTGTACTTCCTATTTTTATTTGATTATAATGTTGTCTCTTTTACTTATTCTCTTTATTCGTTTTTCTCTTTTCATAGAGTATCGATATTCCCTTGTTATTTATACCAAATTTTCCTAAATAAAAGGATTATATAGGAGGAGTGGACAAATATAATTATGAGGATGGTGTTTAATAATTTATCCTATAGGAGTACATAATTTTGTTTAAGCATGAATTGTGTGGTCATGTCCACATTATCTTGTGTTTGATCTAAAATTAAAAATTAAATATTATGGCCCTAATTCATGAAATTGAACATCTCAACGAGACACTAATCGAAAGTGGGAAAGTAGATCCAGATATTATCCACCCACAGGGTATGTGAAACCATTGAAAATCTATTAGAAAATTAAATAGGTGAACTAACATATGTATTATTCAAAATATGTGACCATATATGTATGGCCACGAAGAGAGCCACCACTTGAGGAGTTCTTCACATGGAAACAGTTTTTGTGTAGTTAAAGAGGTGACCCTCATGGTCCCATGGAATTGCGTTATGACCATGGGTGAGTGAACAAGGATGCATAGGATGTGAATTAGGTTTTGAGTATGGTATTGTTATGTGAGGATTTTTGCTTTAAAATGAAATAAATTTAAATTGAATTGATAAATAGTTTTTCCCTTGGGGTTGTTTTGGGATAACTAAATATGAAACAAGTGGAGAGATCCAAGGATTTCCTAAGGATAAGACCTCATGTATTTTGGAATTAATGAAATTATTGATAAATATCCAGTGGTTTTTTATTATGATAAATGTTTAGAATTCCAAGGGTGATACCCCTTAGGTTCGATAGAGATTTTTGATTACTTATAATTCCTATGACAATCCTCTTATGAACTGGAAATGTTTCCTGATGACATGGAACACCAACGAAGATACCCCTTGGGTTTAGTGATGGAGTCTAATACATTGCAATTCTTAGGGTGATTACCCTTTGTATTGATAATGATTTTAGAAGTTTTGAACGCCTTTGGGTGATTCCCCCTTGATTTGGATGTTGATGGATAATTATTTTGAAGGCCATTGGTAATTACCTTATTTTTTATAGTGTTGTATGATGAAATATTTTGGACAGACACATCCATATTAAGATGAATTTAGTATCTTTGATCTTAGGTGTCCCATGGTAACCTTGGTATCAATGGAAGTTTTATTTTTTTTATATTGTGTCTTCATTTATTACAATCATTAGCATTGATTTATTTCTAATATTTTACATTATTATAGATGACATTGGTTGTCGTTTACTAAGTTATTCTCACCACCTTATCAAGTAATTTGTTGGTAACCAAGAATACCTCGTTATTTGTATGATAGGATATGAAAAAGGGTAATGTTGATGATGCATGTCTGGGTTGCTAGGATGGAGCATGGATGTTTGAGACTATAATAGGAATCAAAATCATTTTTATGGATTTTCCCAATTTTTTGTTTTGGTATTTTGGATTTTGATGTATATTAATGTTGTTGATGTATGACTAATTTACATTGTACATAGTATCATTTGACATGGAATGAGTTATATTAGACTATTTATTGGAACATTATTGGATGACTATTTACTACTTATTTATACGGATGTTTTATAAGATTATTATTATTTCCATTGTTATTATACACTAATATGTAGGTATAGTCTCCTTTATCTTTCCATCTTAGACCCACATTGTTAGTTGGTATCCCCTGGAATATAGGGAGGTGTGCTTGAGGTATAATGGACACTATCAGTCTAGGTACCAATTAGTGGTTTAGGGTGGTAGGATATTACAATGTTGTTATACTAATTTCATATAAAATATGTCCCTTCATGAGATCAAAATTTCAATGATAATTGACATTTTTATCTAATAATCTATAATAAAATATATTTATATATATTTTTTGATTAAATTGATGAAAATATTGAAATATGCATTATATAATTATGAATCATGTATTTGAATACCATAATCCTTATATTCAAGAATTTTCAATGTCAAAATATTTTTGGGTGTTAAATATATTCATTATAAAATATATTATAGCAATTCACCTCTCATGTTAATTGATGAGAATTTGTTTTAAAAGATAATGATGGGTGATATCTTTGAAAATTTCTCCATAGGTAATTTTAAAAAAGTTCCCAAAAAATTATTTTTTACATTTATTTCAAAAAGGGTTATATATGTTTTCTTCCATGATAATTAGTGCTAGGGATATTTCATTTTTTTTATAAAATTATATTTTTAGTAAATAATAACTATTTTACTTAATTATAATTGGAATTTTTTTTAATAACATTACTCACATTCATTTCAACTCAATTTTTAGTTTTGAGAAAATAAATCCTTCATTTATAAACAAATTTCGTACTTATAAAAATTTAAAATTTCTAGACCCTCAAATATTTATGAGTTAAACACACAATACTCAAACAAATTTTATTCTCTTCATTTATCAATTTATACCAATTTAATTATATTTTTTAGAATGTTCCACATTAATTTTGTATAGATTTAATGCATAAAAAATAGTTATTTAGATATTATCTCTAAATATATAACACAAAAAGATTTTATAGTATGTTTCTATTTAAATAAACTTAATCTCTTCAATAGCTTATGTTTCATGCAACACTGAATTTAAACAAATTGAAATATGTTATTAAAAAATTATTATGTGACCATTGTAACATAGTTGTTAATATTGGTGGGTAGGAATAGGAATAAATAAATGAGGGAAATTATGTGTTTTATATATTTATAAAATAAATTCATTGGTTATCGATAAAAATCATTTGAATGTAAAATAAGTTTTTTAATAAAAAATTTTTTATGTGTGCACAATGAGTTCTTATTTTAATAAATTTAATTCATAAATAGTGGAGAATTATTTTAATTAAATATAATTATTATATATTCAATCTAATTTTTTAACATTCATCTAGAGTAATTACTAGTCATAGGATAAGAATAAATTTTCTTAAAAACAAAATTTTTATAAAAAGTTATTTTCATCGTGTTTTATTTAGTTATTTAAATATTAATTTCAACAATATAGAAAAATTAAATTTTGGAGAAATGGATTACTTATTTTGAATTAGTCTTTTCAAAATTGGGAAATATTTCCCTCTTGTTTTCGGTCAATATGAATAGTAATTATGTTAGAATTTATCACCTTTGTAAATGGTAAATCAGTTTAATCTAGGTTAAAACTAAGTGATAAGGTCATAATATTTCATATTAATTATTATTTGAGGAATCTAATTATACTTTTATCACCTTAGAATCGAAACTAATATGTTTTAGGATAGTATTCAATGATAATTACCAATATAATACATAAGTCCAAGAAAGTTACAAAATGTCACTCTCTTAGTTTTAAAAGTCAATAATGTGTCCACATAGACAAAAAAACAAGTTATGAATTAATATAAATGACAACTTTCGGTATAATGAAATTATTTTTATGATTATAATTTATTTATAATTGTTAGTAATTAAATAATCACCTTAAATGATTATGCAACGCTAATAAATCATTTATTAAATTAATAGAAAATCATAATAAATGATATTAGAAATATTAATGTGATACAATTTGAGTGATTTATAGTTTTCCTTGAATTTTTTAGATAAATATAAAATATTATTGAGATTTAATGGAATTATATTTGAAATATCACTTTTTATTGATGTATTTGAAGTCAAATTAAATGAATAGGGTTAAAATTGACATTGATGACAATTTATCAAAATAATATTTTATTAAATTACTAAAAAATTAATAAAATATTGAAAGAGGAAAATGGGTAATATATATTATATAATTTCTTTACATTCCAATTTTTTATTCAATGGTTAAATAATATGTAAAATTATAACTCTTTAAGAGTGAATAATATGTTACCATGATTAAATTAAAAATTTGTTAACAAGGTGGTTAAAACCAAATATTTGGTTTAAAACCCCACAAAAACCAATAAAAATATAATTTTTCTAATGTTGTTTGAACAAGATATTACCCTAGGTTCGAATCTATGTTCATTTTGATTGATTTTTCTTGATAATTACTTCATTATAATTGAATCTTTTAAGAAATTCCAAAAGTTCCAATCACCTAAATTATAAAAGGGCACCACCTACCTCACTTATTTACACAACTTTGTGCCATATTTCTGAACCAAACCATACCCATTTCTCATCTAAATATCTTTATATAATTTATAGAGTTTTTTTTAATTTCAAAATACCTTCCCTATGTCTCTTATTAAGATATCTAATAGAGGTTTACCGAATAAGAGAAACTTGTATTTATTGACTCCTTCAAGTCTATTTATTCTCCAACTTCTTCTTAATGTGTTGTACCCAACCTAAGATAAAACATATATTATCATTAATATACTGATATGTTATTATAATTATGTTTAAACCATATTTCACCACTTTTATATCCTATGAAATGAGAAAACATCGCATGTGCGTATCTACAACTTACCACATCCACATAGTGGTGTAATTAATTTTTCATCAAAACTTATCTTGAATGGGTTTAAATATTAAACTAAAGAGTTTTGGAGTTTGTGATCTTGAACCAACTTATTTTATGCATTATTATAACTTATATTCATGGTTTTTTAGTATCAATAAACTCTTGATCACATCATGATTTTTCTTCTATGTAACATTGCATGTGATAATGTCCCAAGAGTAGCTATCACGCTAAAAGGTTATAGAAGTTCCCCACTATGATGAGAACCCCGAAGTGTTATGAAATTATTCGTAGATATATGTTTTATAGATGGATTATATCATTTGAGGGACATGACTGATATATGCTATTAGGCATGGATACTCATAGGACATTGAGGAACCATCTCGGGGTGTATGCCCTTGATATCCAGAAAGATATTATTAGAACAAGACCTGGAAAAGAAAATCAACATTTATAAGTTCCATTGGATGTTTCTATCTGCATACATGTGTATTGGCCCTTAGACTTTAAGACTATTATTAATGGATATTATTACTTGAGCACTTATATGTATTGGCGAAAACCATGATGACATATGTTCACAGTGAGTTAGGATATGTTGGGTGCATCATGAGTAATACTGTAATAATGAATAATGAAAGAAATACTTTTTCCATTCTATTCCATAATTGAATCATATATCTCAGGCCCTTTGATTGAAATCATATATCCATAATAAATCCATTTCTATGGTGTTCTATAGGCAAGTTCAATTTCTCAGGAGTCGAAGAATAAGAAATCGAGCACATGGGTTGATGGAACTTGCATGAAAACCACATGATTGGAGATATCTAGAAAAATGGATTATATTACATGGTAAATGTTTATATGAGGTGACATGTTATTTCATTATTAACTTATCTCTCTATGGGTTTCTTTGGGTGTTTCTAGACGCTACCCTTTGATATTAGGATGCTCTGCCTAATGCCATTGAGAATGGGGCCTAGAGTGTCACACAATATGTGAATCCAGTATCACAGTTAAATAATATATTATATATTATTTAATCATGTTGAATAATTATTATTTATGGTTGTGGTTTAATAATTATTCATGGATGCCTGGTCAAATTTATTTTGACACTATTTATTTGAGAGAATATATTTTGGGAATAATAATTAATAAATATTTAGTATCTATTTAGTGAATATATATATATATATATATGTTGGAAAATAATGCAGTTATATTTATTTTATAAATAAATACTCATTTTCATGTTTTAATAAATATTTTATAGGATTGGCGGACCGAGTTAATGGTCTAGTGTGAAATAATAATATTTTATATGATTTTATTAATCTATATTTAATAATAACTCGCAAGTTAATTACATGCTTGGAAATAATAATGTTGATTTAATTATTTGACATGGAGGTTTCTCTAGGATTAATAAAATAATTAAGGAACTTGTGAAAATTATTTATTATTACCCTAGTGAATTAAATACGCAGTAATATTATTCTTTTATTAGCCAAGATCTAGCATCAAAATTTCGATTATGTTGTGCAGAATGAATTTAAGAATGCTCTAAAGCCTATAGATTTCATACCTCTCCCAAAATGATCTCAAGAATGAGAGAGATGATCCTCATCCGGAGAAAGAAGAATGATATGGAAGTAGTTCTCATTGTGATGGAAGGTGGAAATCCACAGTGTAAGGATCGTCCATGCTAGCACCCATAGACTCCTTCAGCAAGATCTGGGGAAATGTGGATCATATTTGGATCACCGTTAGAGGAGATCTACCAATGATCACTTCAATGCAATGACGGTACACCTATAGATATAGTGTTAAATGCATCAATGAAGAAAAAATCACCTTGGTGGTAATTATTATTTAATTAAATTAATTATAAACAACATATTTGATCCTCTCTCTTGGTTCTGGGGAAAATTATTATTTCTCTAAATACTTGATTCTATTCTGGGGATACTGGAATTCATCTTCATATTGATACCGGATTGATGGTTTATTATGGAAAAAATCAAAGTTTGGCACTGGCCCTCCCACACTTCCACTGCACCTGGTATAAATAAGTGGTACTATAGGTGTCATGTTATTTCATATTATTATTTAAATAATTCATTGATGATTTATGATTTATTAATTTAGATTTCTAATTCATATTTAATAATTATTTTAATCTGAATCATCAAAAATGCTTATTCCTCTATCCTTTCTCATAGATCTAACATAAACAATTAATTATATTATTAAAATTATATCGAGGATCACATCTAGAGGTTCCTAGGGTTCTATAAAAATAACACATAAGTACACACCAGGTATTTAGATCTACACGCCTTGTAGTTGTGTTCAATACATTAGGAGTAGTTCAGAAATTACTCATCCCGTGTACATTATTGACATATATTGTAGTTAATTTTTACACTGGGTGTTTAGAAGGACAGACTAGAACATGGTCAACTGGACTACACAACATGTGGCCCAATAAACACGATGTGTAGCCCCTTTCAGTTCTAGATCGGTCCATGTATCCCATACAATGGATTAACCGACCGATGAACATGTAATGCAGATTCAAAAAGGCATGTGGCCCACTAGACACGTCGTGTACTCTGAAGATTTACAAAGTACAACTCACATGTTATTTCCAAGGTTTGTACTTTAGATGGACAGCAAGGAGTGTACACATCGTGTAGTCATACATGCATGCGGTGTACTTTTTTTAGATTAAAAAGATTTAAAATTTATTATTATACTATGTAACCCTTAAGACATGTACCTTAGTGTGGGTGTAAAGCTGGGAAACAATATGTGGTAGGTGTTAGATATATATATATATATATAATGTTTAATTAATACATACATAGTATAGAAAAAATGCACATCATGTATGAGTTGTATTACAGTTAATATTCTATGTTCATGACAAATGTCACAAATAATAAAGTGTATACAAGTATAATACATGTTGGGTAGTTTTGGACGTATATTCACTGAGTTACATCCATGGTACAAGTTATGTACATAGTAAATTTTAAATGAATTTATTAATTTATTTGGAATTATAAAAGTTGAGAATATGAAGGAAATTTTGAAAAATGTTTAAGATAACATGATTGATTAATTATGGATAATAATTAATTGATCCACACACGATTTATATTAAATATAAATGATTAAATAATTAAAGGCTATTTTAAATAAATTCATAATTTTTTTCATGAATATGGTTGACCATGATCTAGACTAGACCTATGTATGTGATTTATTTTCTTTAAATCTATTATTAAATAAAATTCATGGCATGGGTGTCTTATCTCCTCATTAATATGTATGGCATGAATTCTCAGGATTCTTTTATGTAAACCCCATTTTAACCCTCACATGCATTTCACGAACCAATCTGGGTCGTCATCCGAACCGGCACCCGACCTGGTTTGCGACATGGCCTGAAGGGTGTTCCCTATCCCTACAGGCTATACAAGTACTCAGGTATTGTAAATAATATTTGGGAATGATTTTACCTGATTTTTTAATCACAATTTGACCAAAAATAATAAATTAATTGAATCTAAAATTTTGAAACAAACTATTCAAAAACGATTTTCAAAATTGAATTACTAGGTTTATATGAAATCCCAAATATTACCAAAAGGGAATAAATCCCAAAATAACAGTTGAATAACCACCGCATGGTAAGGGGAATCACCCTCAAACCATCTCCATGACAGTGCACCAAGAAGGGACACTAGTAACCCGAACCACTGGTGCTAAATGCTTTACCAAAACCTGGGAAAAACATTACTAAGTCGACTTACACCAGATATTGTAAGTAGGGTGTGAGACTAATCCAAATAGGATGCCACCCAATAAGGGATTCCATACAATTAGCATTATAAGAAAAAAATATTTCTTGTTTTCATAAATAATAAATCCTACTAATAATTTTAAAGGTATGAAAGTTTAAATAAAAACAGTTTTCTAGAGGGAAACATAAAGAATAAAATTCGTTAATGAAAACACACATGCTACTCAACTTACCTCCCAAACACACCATATAATGATTATATGTTCATTATAACCATTGATGACTAATCAAGGGAAATACCCCTAAGCATTAACTAGTTGTGGGGTGCAAGGTACATCATATCTAGGTGTAAATGTAACCATAATGAATAACCTTTTCATGCACAAGCCATTAGGAGTGGATACCCCACTGGCCAAGTGGTCCCCAAATATCATTATAGCATAGATACTATTGTTATTATCAAACATTATGAGTGAAATAGGGATGAACCCACTACCTAATCATGATCATACTAGTCCTTTTCCACCCACATGAATATACATGCTTCCCATTTGTGATCAATCAAGTTCCATATGTTTTATAATACCATTTTCTTGTCTAAACTCCATTTATGAATCATAAAAACACAAAACAGTACCACACACATCTCCCTCATCCTAAAATGTAATTTTATGTTTCCTTTGAAATTTTATAAAACAATTTCAAGAGGTACCATAGGAATTTTCACAAAAAATCCATTCAAAAATTCTATTTTTAGGACAGATGCCCAAAAATACCATACCAAACCATAATTGGAAACCTTAAAACCATTTCATTAATTAGTTTCACAAAACATAAATTTACCGTAAATGAAACAACATGGAAGACACATGAATAAACCAAATTCCATGTCCAAATGGAACTTTAAAATTAAACACTTAATCAATGCTTCCAAAAATGGTTTTAACAATTTTATAAGACATTTCCAAAGTATTGACCATCAAAAATTGGCCATTCACATCAAAAATATCCATTTTAAAAATGTGCACCTACAACAAAAAATTCCCAAAATTATTTTCAACTCTTATATCATTCTATAAACTATTTGACAACAAATAAAACAACCACAAGAAACACAACATGGACATACACTGAAATCATTCCCAAAATCCTCCTTTTGAACCAAACACACACTAATACCCAATCATAACAAAATTTTCAGTCCTTACATCATTTAATAAAAAAAATTATGAAATTATAAAACACTACTAAGTGATACCAAATGGGTTTACATGAAAAATACTCCCCATTTCACATTAACATTCCATATAAAAGTCAAAAAAATGCTAATTTCATTCAAAACAACTTTAGCACTAAATATATAATTCAAAAACATGATAATGAAATTAATCAATCAAATTAACTTGCATTAAAATGATTATATATTGAACCACCTACCTTTGATGTCAAAACCCTCCAAAACTGAGGCGAACTTCAATCGTACCACAACCGCACCACATGCAAGTAGAGACTAACCCTAAATAAGAAGATTGCACCCAAAAACTCAAGGTGAAACCATAAGGATGAAACCCTAGGTTCTGGAAACTTGAAAATATAAGAAAAAGGGAATGAAACCAGAAATAGAAGGAAGAAACGAGAGAGAAACTCACTTACATGATGACTCTTGAAGTTTCACCACCGAATACCCCTATAAAATTAGGGTTCGAAGGGAGTTTGAGGGAAATTGAGGGCATCCCTTGGAGGAAATCCATGAATGAGGAAGAATAGGGGCACATTAGGTTTACTTCCAAAAGCAAAAAATGGTCAAAACCTTTTTTTTACACCTGGACACTGTGCATGGTTTGTCTTCATGTTTTAGTAAACACTATTTCCAGTTTGGAAAACCAAAACCCTCATTTTCTTCAAAAATTCAAGGGGTCCTAGGGGGAATATAGGGGGAATATAGGCCAAGAATACGAGGGAATAATTCCACAAAATTTCACACCTAACACACCTGGTTCCTAAGAAAATGACCAAGAACCCGACCCAAACCGAGATGAAGTAAAGTTAAAAAAACCTAGGGGTGACAATTCACACCACTATAATGCTTTCCGCCCTCAGAAAGCCATGAAAATGCCAAATGAAAAAACAAAATTGATTCCATTTCAAGTTCGAAGGGGGTTTTCCAACAAATTCCAAACAAAAAGGCAATAGCGACACTACCAGTATGAAAAAAGGGTTATGAGCCAATTTGGGAGACCAAGATGAACCCTCTGGTAAGTTTCACTATCCCCCCAAAACCAAAACCCCTCCAATTGATCATACAATGTAAATGATATAATCACTGCACTCTAAGAGACTTCTTAAGACAAGAACCTCATATGTTCTCGAGAAGATAAAATAGTCCACCTGAAATGAAAAAAGGATTCGAATGAGGTTACCACAACCATACTTCAATAAAATTATTGGACACACTCGAATCCCAATGTTTACCAAAGAAATAAGTTGGTGGTTATATAGCCCTGAATGGGACTACCTACCACTAAGAAAAACCATGAGCATTGATTAATTAGTGATACAGAGAGACCTGAATGGGCTCCCCACTATAATAAATAAACTACCACCCAAGACTGAACTAGAATAACAATAAGGGGAGGTCTATATAGACACCCCACCATAAGAACAACTTATTATCCTGAGATAGAATCAGGAAACCAACAGGGGGAGGCACAAATGTACTCCCCACCATAAGGTGTAGACTAACATTAGAATTATCCCAAAAGAACCTATATTGGACCCATGGTTCATCTCCCCACCATGAAAACCAACCATTTTAACCAACTAACATGGGACAAAAAAATAAAGACGACACTGGATTACTTAGTTGCCTCTTACATAGCATATTCTTCCACCATAAGTGGTCTATTCTATAAAACTCCAAACAGAAAGAGACACTACGCAGTTCACCACTCTCATGAGCATTACCAATCTTATATGATTCCAACCAAAACTGAGGTTTAAAATGACCTAAAATGTTATTCATAAATAAAAAAACATACAGAGATTTTCACCATCAAGGGTTCAACACTAATGTTTTGAGATGAAAAAATCACCCCAACTCCTTGTAACCACGGTTGGACTCTTCCACTAAAATGGATTACAAAACTGAGGGAAAGGGTCCACATGGCCCTTTCCACCACACTAGAAAACTTTAAAAAAAGCAACCACCTTGAAACCTCAAATTATCATCACATCCCTCACCAAAGATAGAAGAGAAACCAAGATCCTTTACACTGATGCGGTTTTTCTGACAGTATGATAGCTTCACCATGGGACCTACAGATGGAGATCATATGATTGAATCTTATCCAACCTCACAGTCAGGTGTTAAAAATCCCCTCAAAATAACTTCTTCCTCTGGTTCCATATGAAACTACACCACAATCCAACAATATCAACAGAACACAATACATCCCAAAAACCACTTCCCTTTTCATGGAACCTTGTCCAAGACAGGGGTCTTGATGATTCATATGAATTTACTCTATCACCCCAAACAACAAACAGAAAAAAATTAACACAAGGAATACACCTTTATTCAGGAGAGATAATTTTTGGAATTACCAAAAGAAAACAAGTTTCTACTAATGCCAAATATTTCAAATGTCCCGAAACATCCAACTTCGCATTCGAATGAGGATACAACACAAAAAAATTACTTCAATCATGACCATAAAAACCCAATAGGTCTTACACATAATGAAACCATAAAAAAGTTTATAATGGCACACAATTCCGAAAATATTCCATAAAATCGTCTCACGAAAAGTTTTTTTACACTAGTGGCCTAACATGAACCCTTACATCTAAGAGAATGACAAAATACATAGATCCCTTTAAAGACTATAGTAATCACAATCAAATGTGGGCTGATCTACCTTTGCATACTAGAATTTCCTTCACCGCTTCAAGATAGACAATATATACATAATTGTGTCAAACATCACCTATGATGACCTAGGAAACTTAAGAGACTATGTTTTATTTCAACCTTCAACAATCACTCTCCTTCTACAAAAGGATCCACTTAAATGAAAAAGAATATAGGTATTCTCAATCCCCAAAGTTCAATATTAAATTCCTTATATTGATAAATTTGAGGATCTCCCAATGGATAATCACTCATGGCAGCACTTCCATCATGCATTAACTCTTTTTTGGGGAGTACCTTAGCCAAAAATAAAACCCAAGGACCCAACAAATATGGTCCTTTGGTTAAAACATATGAAAAATCAGAACTTAACACATGAGGGGAACCATGGAAAAGGCTTCTTGAAACATTTATCATAAAATACCTCTAATCAACACCTCAACCCATATTACTGAATAAACACAAACCCAAAACATATTTCAAACAAGAAGGGCTCTCGAACTCAAAATATCCCACAATAACATTCACTAAAACACATAAGACACCCCTCTCAAACACCATTTATCCAAACATTTCACCCCATCTTAAAAAATTTCTAATTTCATGAAAAACTCCATTTCATCATTCACCATTTATTTAAGAACTCATCACTTTTCATTTTAAAAAATGGTTCCAAATATTTGTATAAATTTTCAAACGATCACTAGTTAACAAAAAAATCTAATTCTGAACTCCACACATAAATTCCAAAACACTCTATCACATCCAAAATATCTTTCAATAGTTTAAAAAGTAATATTTGAAATATATTTTCAAAACCCACGTTAATATAATTCATGCTTTCCAAAAAAATGATTCCAAAAGATCACAAAAATTCATTTCCACCCTTTCAAAAATAAACACATTTATGATTTACTGGAAAATGATATCACAAAAATTCACATTTATTTAATCTTAGTCATTTTTACTTTAGAACCATGTCTCCATGATTCCAAAATGAGGGATTTTCAAAACAATTTCCAAAACTCAAAGAGACAAAATATGCTTCTCAAATGAGGGAAACTATTTCCAATGGGTGACAGAGGAATAAAGTTGGTGGCCCCACTCCAGTCACATAACTATCATTAAGAGTGTCCTAGGAGCATATCCAAAGCTCCACGAGGATTTTTGGGCCCTACAAACTCACTAGAATTGTTGACCCAACACCCATTTCAATTCTCAAATACTGAGAAACAACAAGGACTAAAATACTTATATTGAACTAGACTTCCCCTAGTAACTCAAGTACTTCTATGAGGTGTGCTGCCTAGGAACCCTACTTGTAACCAACATGCCAAGTTATAAAAATCCTAGCTCCCATCTACCCAGACTCTATTCAAAAGGACATGACCAAAAAATAGAAAACCTCACTCTAATATCATTTTCTCATGAACCAAGCTGGGACATCATTAGAATTGGTGCCCAGCCCAGTTTGAGGAAACACTTAAAGGGAATTCTGTATCCCCCAGGATTATACAAAATCCAAAACATTTCCACAATGGAAGAAAGCCAAAAATAGCATCCCAATAACCAAATCATGGAAAGGGGGAAACACCCTCAAGCCATCTCCATGACACTACACCATGAAGTTCCACCCAACCATTGGCTCTACAATTTTACCAAAACCTGTAACAAACATTACCAAGTCTACTTACACCTAAGGGTGTAAATATAGTATGATCCTACACCCAATATGATGACACCCAAGAAGGTATTCCTAGATATAAATTTATTAGACAAAAATCGTGCATGTTTTCATAATAAATAAATGCTAGTAATAATTTTAATGGGGTGAAACATTAAATAAAAACAATTTTCTAGAGGGAATCATAAATAATGATTATTTTAAAGAAATTAGAAATGACACAGAATTTACAATCCAAATACAATGTATGTCAATGATAAGTGAAATATAATTAATGAGCACTAGTCATGGGAAATACCCCCAACGAACTAGCTAGCAATGGGACCCTAGTCACATCGTATGTCAGTGTAAAAGTAACCATAAAAAATTAAATTACCATGAATTATCCACTAGAAGGGGAAACCCCAATGCTACAGTGGTCCCCAAATATCATTATAGTTTAATTAGTGTTGTCATCATCAAGCTTGTTGAGTGATATAAGGACAAATCTACTACTATATCACTAGCATACTAGTCCTATTCTACCCACCTAGATGAATGGGCTTCCCATTTGTTCTCAATCAAGTTCCACATGGAACAAATATCATTTTCACATCAAAATTACATCTATAAATCATATACACACAAAAGAGTACCCCAAACATGTTATGAACCATCAAAGAAATATTGTATATAAGGCCCCAACATTAAACCTTACTTAATATTGAATTAAATTAATAATTAACATTGAGGATCTTTTCATGGTTTAGAGTTTTAGAGAATTCAGACATTACTATTACATCTCAAAAGATTTCAAAGTAGACACTTCTACTAAGTTTCCATAAAATATAAATTCTTAAAAATAAATATGTCTAGTTCCACGTTTTAGATAGCATGACTTTCCCTTGATCCCATCCTTGACCCTATTCCACATCAAGTCCTATGAAAAACATTTCAAAAAAATATGGGGTGAGCATAAAAAGCTCAGTAAGGGATACACAAAGAATGAAAACTGTTAGTTTTTCAAAAGAACGAGTAAACCATGTATACTTTATCAAAGTAATACTTTTCACCTTTATGAAGTAGTAAAAAACTCTTCACTGAATAAAAGATCATTACTTACCCTTTTTTAACCAAAAGATTACCATAAAACCCATATAAATAACACATAACATATAAAGGTAACTTGGGACATAAACATGTTTAAATGGAATAACCATACGGTCGACTTCCACACATACTTAATAGAATAGCCATACGGCCGACTTCCATACCCAATGCATTGGAGGTTATAACGTAACCACCCATCCTGGTATTCACGGAACCGCCCATCATATGGTTTATCACGTAACCACCCATCAAATATCCAAGTACCATTATAAAATCATAAGACATAAAACAAATATAATGGAAAGAAAACATTTCCACACTTTGATCACAATATATCACTTAAATATATTGACATAACAAATCCATTATAAAAACCATTTTCAATAAAAAAAAAATACATAAAAGACTATATGGTATTTATTCATTTTAAAAACATTACGGCTTGTTGAGGAAGCCAAAGACCAAATAATACTCGCGGCAGCGGAAAAGGTCGTTGTCACCACGTACGTTAAAAGAAACATTATTTTTTGTCGTTTAGTAAAACGCTTCGTAGAAAAATATTCCATTTGTATAAAATTAAAAGTCAAAGGGTTTTATACACCATATAAAAGAATGCCTTGTATTAGAACAAAATATGCCTCAGTGAAAGGAGATTGAGACGAAGTCCCTAACAAAGATAGTATCCTTGGATTAAGGATAAATCAACTACATAATTATGTGTGAAAAACAAATAAACCAAATATAAGTGGATATTAAGTGTAAAACAATCATAGGTTATTCACACATATTAATATAATGACATATTCAAGGAGTTCGTGTTTATCCCAATGATTCAAAATTGGGTTAAGATGTTCCCTTGCAAAAATTTGACAGCCTAACGGCATCACTTCAAAATTTAGATAATGAGTTGATGAGAGATAAAAAGGGGTATCTCATCACTTGGACATAAAATTTATAGAAATATGGATATATAAGAATATATCCCATCATAATAAGATTAGAAGACCTAAAAAAGAAGTCTTTTAAAATGAGGAGGGTGAATGGTTTTCTTACTGAATTGGGTAACTTCCGAAACCTACACCCCATGAAAGAAGGACTATACAACATTGATGTAAATACCCATAAAAAATTATATTACCCCAATACTAGAATAATGGGAAGTAAATACACCACTCAATGGAAAATGGTGGAAATTTTGCATAAATATCTTAGGAATAAAAGTGAGATGAAAAATCCCTTATGAAAACTCGACAGCCTAACGACGACACTTAAAACCTAAAAAAATGGATTTATGAGATCAAATAGGGTCTCTCATAATATGAACAAAAAATTACAGTATTATTAATATAAAATAACATCCCCAAACATAAGAATGATGAGATTATAAGAAATGACATAAAAGATAGTACTTAAAAAGAACGAGAGAGGTTTGATCCCTTACCTCAAGTCTGACTTGTCTTGTTCGTTTCCTTATATTCCTGAATAATAAACATTGGTCAATTTATAATTTCTTAAGGACCTATATTAAATATTATTATTCAGTTCATATCACATATTATAAAGTTTTAATTAGTGGTTAATAATGTGAGTTCATATGAGACGTTCTTGTCGATCTTTGGTACATGATCCAAAAATAAACTTCTTTGAAAATGATTGTCCATGTAGTTAAAATTAAATCATATCCCAAATAGTATTAATAATTTAAATATTCTATATATCCAGTACATATTCATTTTATACTACTCCATAACATTTTGAGATAAAAAGAAATGAAATGCACCATTCATGGAGACGGTAGGTCGTACGTACGCATGAAAGCTACATTCATTTCTTTGTCATATTAATGGAATTAAAAATAATTGAGATATATATATATTATAATTCCATTATAAAATATATGTTATATAGGTCACATATGTTCATTAATTTCATTCTTTATACATTCCATGTATTGCATGAACGAGTCACATCACTTGAGGTGGCGGTAGTCCACACTTCCTCGTATGAAATTATCGCATTTGTACAACATGAAAAGCATAAAGGCATGTTTTAATTATAAAATTCAGAAGCATATAGAAAACATAAATACCATATATATCATATATAAAATATAGTGACATCATAATGGCCACCATTAAAGGTGTTAAAAAAAATTGAACAATCATCGTTTCGTGAGGCAGAAATTCGCCAACCACAGAAACAGTATTTCTTTAACCATTAGACGAAGGTGTGTGTAAGTGTAGCTAGAATACATCACATAAAAACAGCCTAGTATATTATAGATACTGGTTTTGTTTAAAAATAAATTAATAAAAAGAGTTTATAGTTTTGGAGAAGCAAAATAAAACAAAAGAACACAAGTGAAGACATTACCTTAAAATCGGGTAACTATTCTTGATTTGAGCTCAAAGGCTTCCTTGGGAAGAATTAATCCCAAAGGTAAGGCTTAAATGATGACGATATGTATGTGGAAATTTGAAATGGGCAGGGTTTGGCTGAGGCAAAGGCTTGAGAGGTGTGGGTAAGGTGTTAGAGGTGGGGCCTTTTATAAGGGAAAAGGAGGGGCACTCTTGGAATGTTATAAAATATTACTTTATTATAAAATGATTTTTTGATTTTAAAGGTCCCAAAAGGATATATTTCTAGGATAATGTGATAAGGTTTCGAAATAAACCCATACAATAGGTTTTTAATAAGTGTAGGTCTTAGAGTTTACATTATCTTTTCATTTTATTTAAATCGTTAAATAATGAGGTAATCGCTGCATCATCATGGTGTCACAAATAATTTAATTTATTTAGTGAATAAAAATTTTTAAAACAAATATCATGATGTATGAAATCCTTTTATCTTTCCAATTAATAATTATAGTCAAAAATATGACTTCTATAACCCCATGTAAATTTTTTTTTAGTAAAACAACACATGTTTCTGACATTTTAATTTTAACTTTAAATAAAAAGGTATTAATGTCATTTTCCGAACAAAGTGGCTCCATGGGGTCCACAAGTTGACCCATTGATTTTCTTGGTCATCAATGACTCATTCAACAAGGTTAGGACATCTGTCAAGGTCATTTTATATTATTAAAACATTATTTTGACCTTAAATTGCACTAATTACCTTTAATCGGGATTAATAAAACTTAAAAGATACTATTCACCCAAAAATTATTTTAATCCCATTGAACCACATTTTACATCCTAATGACAACCATTTATGTTGGATTTTTGAAATTCAAATCACAGATGTGGTAAACTTTCATCTAAAAGAAAAATCAGTTTCTTTAACTACCACATACTGGTTTCACTATTCATCAAAAATTGATGTTTTTCAGAAAATTACCAAAAATTCACCATAAGATATATTTTTTGTTCAAAATTCAAAAATTATGTCCATTTTAAAAAATTAAAAACATATAAGTTTCATTAATTAATTTAATAATCAATTCCTGTTGTCAAAACAAATAGCGTGTTTTTAAGAAACAATATCTATTAGAAGATTGACACTAGTTTAAGTACAATTCAAAGTGAAATTAATTCTAATGACCACTATTGGATTAAATGGTAAAAATATATTATAATTGGACATTAAACCCAATTCAAAAGATAAAATAATCATATAAATAAATTAGATTAAAAAGAGGTTTTGAATTAAAATACAACATTTTTCACTATTAATTAAAAAATGAACTTTATTGAAAAAATACCAAAAATTTACACAATGTAAATTTTTATGTACCGATTATAAATAAGAATTTTATTTGGTCCAATATAACATATTACATTGCCAAAAAGTGGATTTAAAAAAGCGTTCTCCATCAAACAGTGGTTAATTGACCTTTTAGAGAATATTAGAATATTTACGCTTAAAATTGGATTCATTCACAATTTAAGCCTCTAACATTTATTGGATAAAAATATTTGACAAACATATATAATAATTTTTTAGTTAGTTCCGTTTATTCCCACCATTACAACGGCTAGGCGTTAACTACCATTAAAAATAATATTATTTTATTATTAGAGTGCAACGTAAGATTCCCAAGATACTCGTTGTTTTGTTTTGGGTATGCCATTGAGCATAGCGTCCCATTTAAAGTAATATTAATTTTCTATTCAAAAATATATATAAATATAAAAATGTCATATTCTTTATTTACCTGGGGTGTTACATCCTTCCCCCCTTTTGGGAATTGCATCCTCGCAAATTTAAAATTTGGCTAGGAAACTTCATTGAAAGCCCCACATCGGAAAAGGAGTAAATTAATCTACCACTTTAAAATAAATAAAGGGAAGTACAAAGGTCACCCGAGTTAACCCATACTAGGATTCCATGTGTAAAAACATGGATATGGAAGAAAAAACAAACGGTCATGTTCTGGGGGACTACGATAGAAATCATGTTTAGGAGAAAGTTATCCACCAGAAAATGACAAACTTGTGATTGGTTAAATGGTATTGGATTCCCCAGTAGGAAAAGATAACGGAAAACATTTTTTTTAGTTACTTTTCATTGAGGAATTTATTTTTGAGCTTAACTAAAACATAAGGAAACTTACTTACTTGTCATGTTGATTGTCAACTTTTACTAGATTTCTGAACTCGTATTTTCTCCAAAAAATGAGTATTTAGGATGACTTGTTTACATTAAGAGAACTATAATCAACTTCTAGAGAATCACCTAATCCACAAAAGAGAACTATATACTTCCCATGTCTTTAGACTTTAACCAAAACTAAAACCAAAAAGGTTAGTACAAGATCTGATAATCCAGAAAAGGATAACCCTTTATAAAAAGAAAATCTATTCTTAATCTCCAAAATTTGTCCAACAAAACCCAATGTTCAACAAAGACCATTCGATAAATAATTTGTCCATAAAATTCTCAAAGTAAACCAAAATAAGATTGAAACCCAAATATTTGAAGGATTTAATCACATAGACTTCCAAGGTACAAATTAACACTTATCTCCAAATAACATCAGTTTCTCTTAAAGTCTCATATTGAAAAGTAATAAACCTAATCACATATCTTCCATGATAGGCTAATAATTTCCATAGATAACCCAAAATAATCTTACTATTAATTCATTAAATCATATAACTAAAAATAATAAGTCAAACTAACCAGGGACGTCACATAGTCCAGTGCTAGGCGATAAATACCATTTGCACTTTTGTTGTGGGTTTGATTCCTGCAGCTTTGTCCGACGCGACGGGTTGTCACACGGTCTGCATGTTGTCCTTTTTTCAAAACTATATAATTCTTAAAACATTCCCCAACAATGAGAAAAAATCATCAAAAATAACCATAACATAATTTAACCACAATCTCATGCCTTTCCCTTTCCATCATAACATATAGTAACCCATAATTATCACAAAAGTTAGGATCATAAAACCACAAATGGTTCTTTATAACTATGTCCACAAAAGAACAGATAACTATTATTTGAATAACATTTTCATATATCAAACATCAAGGTTACACATACTATAAGAAGTCTTCTAATATAACCCCATCATCAAAAGATACTTAATAATCTTAAGAATTTCACCATAACTCTTGAAGCCCTTATATGTGGACTTCTTACTCATTCAACATTCTTCATGATCCATTATCCATTCCTTTCAAACTTATTCTGAAATACTTCTCTCCTACAAACAAAATCATGAATCATATCCTAAGATTCCAAAAATAGTAAAACAAATGTTAAGAACTAATCCATATCTTTGATTGGTCATTGTCAATTTCTTAATCCTCAATCGGAATGGAATTAGGTATTGGTAAACGAATATTTGTTTGATCTTAGGACATGTGTTTTCATAATGACCATGCACACCACATTTAAAACATTCAATTGATCCCACAGAAATAAATTCTTTCCCTTTCCTCAAGTCAACTGGATGCTTCCTTTTTTCATGGAAGGTTCTTGCTTTATGACCTTCATTTCCACATCTATAGCATATTTCTGTCCCATTGAAACATTTTCATTGGTGCTTCGTTCCACATCTTTGACACATAGATTTTTGAACACACTTACCATTATGATTATTACCTGTAGTTCCGTAGGGATTTGTTTCTCGCATATATGATTCCTTATAGAAATCACCATGGTTTAGGTGGTCAATCATGACTCCAGATAGTTGGTTGAGGAGAAACACAAGAGTTCTCATTGTAGCTCCCATATCAATCAGTTGCTCGCTCAGAACACTGTAACAGTTTCCTTCACATCCACTGTTACTTTGGTGCCTCCTAGATCCATCCATTTACTAAAACTAAAAAGGTCACTGTTAGTATATCAACAAAACCATCATGTACTAATGAGGAAGATAAACACTAAGATATACTTACTCATTCACTTTATCTAAAACTAGGACTCTTTCTGAAATCCTAACCATTATGGTAATGTCACTTATGCTTATAGAATACCCTAACCACTAAAATTATCTAAACCAACCTTTGATACAAACTATAAGGCCCCGACCTTAAACCGTACTTAATATTGAATTAAATGAATAATTCACATTGAGGATCTTTTCATGGTTTAGAGTTTTATAGAATTAGAACATAACTATTACATCTCAAAATATTATAAATTAGACACTTCTACTATGTTTCCATAAAATAAAAACTCTTAAAAAGAAACAAGTCTAGTTCCATGTTTTAGATAGCATGACATTCCCTTGATCCCATCCTTGACGCTATTCCAAATTAATTCCTATGAAAAACAATTCAAAACAACTTAGGGTGAGCATAAAAAGCTCAGTAAGGGATACACAAAGAATGAAAACTGTTAGTTTTTCAAAATAACAAGTTAACTATGTATACTTTATCAAAGTAATAATTTTCACATTTATGAAGTAGTAAAAAACGAATCACTAAAGAAAAGATCATTACTTACCATTTTGTAACCAAAGATTACCATAAAACCCATATAAATAACATATAACATATAAATGTAACTTGATACATAAACATACTTAAATGGAATAACCATACAGTCAACTTTCACACATACTTAATGGAATAGCCATACGGCCGACTTCCATACCCAATGCATTGGAGGTTATAATGTAACCACCCGTCCTGGAATTTATGGAACCACATGTCATATGGTTTATCACGTAACCACCCGTCAAATGTCCAAGTACCATTATAAAATCATAAGACATAAAAGAAATATAATGGAAAGAAAATATTTCTACACTTTTATAACAATATATCACTGAAATTTTTTGATATAAAAAATCCATTATAAAAACCATTTTCAGTACCAAAATACATAAATGAGTATATGGTATTTATTTCATTTTAAAAACATTATGGCTTTTTGAGGAAGTCAAAGACCAAATAATACTCGCGGCGGCGAAAAATGTCATTATCACCACGTATGTTAAAAGAAACATTATTTTATGTAATTTATTAAAACACTTAGTAGAAAAATATTCCTTTTGTATAAAACTAAAAGTCATAGGGGATTATACACCGTATAAAAGAAAGCCTTATATTAGAACAAAATATGACTCAATGAATGGAGATTGAGACGAAGTCCCTTACAAAGACGATGTCCTTGGATTAAGGATAAATCAATTAAATTATTATGTGTGACAAACGAATACACCAAATGTAAGTGGATAATAAGTGTAAAACAATCATAGTTTATCTACACATATTCATAGAATTAAATATTCAAGGAGTAAAAGTTTATCCCAATGATTCAAAATTGGGTTAAGAAGTTCCCTTGCAATAATTTGACAGCCTAACGACGTCACTTCAAAATTCAGAAAATGAGTTTATGAGAGATAAAAGGAGGTATCTCATCACATGGACATAAAATTTATAGCAATAAGGATATATAAGAACATATCCCATAATAATAAGATTAAAAGACCTAAAAAATAAGTCTTTTAAAATGAGGAGGGTGAAAGGTTCCCTTACCAAATTGGGTATCATCTGAAACGTACACCCCATGAAAGAAGGACTATACAACATTGATGTAAATACCCATAAAAGAAATTATATTACACCAAGAGTAGAATAATGGGAATTACATACACCACTGAAAGAGAAATGGTTGAAAATGTAGCATAAATCTCACAGGAATAAAAGTGAGATGAAAAATCCCTTACGAAAACTCGGCAGCCTAACGGTGCCACTTAAAACTTTCAAAAATTGATTTATGGGATATAATAGGGTCCCTCAAAATATGAACAAAAAAATTACAGTATGATAAATATAAAAGAACATCCCCAATCATAATAATTATGAGATTATAATAAATGACATAAAAGACAGTACTTAAAAAGAACGAGAGCGGTTAGATCCCTTACCTCAAGTCTGACATGTCTTGTTCATTTCTTTATATTCCTGAATAATAAACATTGGTCAATTTATAATTGCTTAAGGAAATATTTTAATGATTATTATTAATTTCATATCACATATTATATTTTTATAATAATTGGTTAATAATGTGAGTTCATATCAGACATTTTTGTCGATGTTTGGTACATGAGTCAAAAATGAACTTATTTTGAAAATGATTGTCCATGTAGTTATAAGTAAAACATCTCCAGAATAGTATTAATGATTTAAATATCATATATATCCAGTAAATATTCATTTTATACTACTCCATAACATTTTTAGATAAAAAGAAATGAAATGAACCGTTTATGGAGACGGTAGGCCGTACGTACGCATGAACGCTACTTTCATTTCTTTGTAATATTTATGGAATTAAAAATAATTGAGATATATTTATATTATAATTACAGTATAATATATATGTTATATAGGTCACATATGTTCATTAATTTCATTATTTATACATTCCATGTATTTCATGAACGAGTCACATCACTAGAGGGGGCGGTAGTCCACACTTCCTCTTATGAAGTTATCGCATTTGCACAACATGAAAAACATAAAGGCATGTTTTAAATATAAAATTCAGAAGCATATAGAAAACATAAATACCATATATATCATATATAAAATATATTGTCATCATAATGGCCACCATTATAAGTGTTAAAGGAAGATTGAACAATAATCATTTCGTGAGGCAGAAATTCTCCAACCACAGAAATAGTAAGTTCTTTAACCATTAGACGAAGGTGTGTGTAAGTGTAGCTCGAATACTTCACATAAAAACATCCTAGTATATTTAAGATAATGTTGTTGTTACAAAATAAAGGAATAAAAAGAGTTTATAGGGTTTTAGAATAAAAATAAAACAAAAGATCACAAGTGAAGACATTACCATAAAATCGAGTAATTCTTCAAGATTTGAGTTTAAAGGCTTACTCTTAAAGGATTATGCCCAAAGTTGAGGCTTCAATGATGAAGAGAGGGATGTGTTGAGATGAAATGGGTAGGGGTTGGCCGAGCTAAAGGCCTGAGAGGTGTGGGTAATGTGGTATAGGTGGGGGCCTTTTATAAGAGAAATGGAGGGGCACTCCGGGAAAGTTATAAAATATTACTTTATTATAAAATGATTTTCGGATTTTAAAGGTCCCAAAAGGATATATTTAAAAGATATGGTGATAAGGTTTCTAAATCCACCCATACAATAGGTTTGTGGCAAGTGTAGGTCTTATATTTTACATTATCTTTTCTTTTTATTTAAATCGTTAAATAATGAGGTAATCGCTGCATCATAATGGTTTCGTAAATAATTTAATTTATTTAGTGTCTGAAAATTATAAAAAAATATATCATGATGTATAAAATTATTATATAATTCTAATGAATAATTATAATAAAAAATATGACTTTTATAACCTCGTGTAAATTTTTTTTTAGTAAAACAACACATGTTTGTGACATTTTAATTTTAACTTTAAATAAAAACGTATTAATGACATTTTCCTACCAAAGTGGCTCCATGGGGTCCCCAAGTTGACCCATGGATTTTCGTGGTCGTACATCACTCATCCAATAAGGGTAGGATATGTGTAAAGGTCATTTAATATTATTAAAACATTATTTTTACCTTAAATTGCACTAATTACCTTAAATTGCGATTAATAAAACATAAAAGTTACTATTCACCAAAAAATTGTTTTAATCCCATTGAACCACATTTTACATCCTAATGACAACCATGTATTTCAGATTTTGGAAATTCAAATCATAGAAGTGGTAAAGTTTCATTTAAAATAAAAATCAAGTTCTTTAACTACCACTTAGTGGTGTCACTATTCATCAAAAATTGAAGTTTTTTAGAAAATTACCAAATATTCACCCTAAGATATATTTTATATTCCGAATTCAATAAATGATGTACATATTACAAAATTAAAAACATATAAGTTGCATTAATTAATTTAATAATCAATTCCCGCTGTCAAAACAAATAGCCTGTTTTTAAGAAACAATATTTATTAGAAGATTGACACTAGTTTAAGTCCAATTTCAAAGTGAAATTAATTCCAATGACCACTATTGGATTAAATTGTAAAAATATATTATAATTGGACTTTAAAACCAATTCAAAAGGTAATCTAATCATATAAATAAATTAGATTAAAAAGTGATTTTGAATTAAAATACAACATTTTTCACTAGTCATTAAAAAAATGAACTTTATCGGAAAAATACAAAAAATTTACTCAATGTAAATTTTGATGTCTCGATTCTAAAGAAAAATTTTATTTGGTCCAATATAATATATGAAATTTTCAAAAAGTGGATTTAAAAATCCTTCTCCATCAAAAGGTGGTTAATCGACCTTTTAAAGAATATTAGAATATTTACACATAAAATTGGAATCATTCACATTTTAAGCCTCTAACATTTATTGGATAAAGATATTTGAAAAACGTATATAATAATTTTGTAGTTAGTTCCTTTCATTCCCAGCATTAAAACGGATAGGCATTAACTACCATTTAAAATAATATTATTTTATTATTAGAGTGCAAGGTAAGATTCCCAAGAAACTCGTTGTTGCGTATTGGGTACGCCATCGAGCATAGCCACCCATTTAAAGTAATATTAATATTTTATTCAGAAATATGGATAGATATAAAAATGTCATATTATTTATTTATCTAGGGTGTTACATCCTTCACCACTTTTGGGAATTTCGTCCTCCCAATTTTAAAATTTTTCTCGGAAACTTCATTGAAAGCCCCATATCAGAAAAGGAGTAAATTAAACTATCACTTTAAAAGAAAGAAAGGGAAGTATAAAAGTCACCCGAGTTAACCCATACTAGGATTCCATATATGAAAACATGGATATCGAAGAAAAAACAAACCGTCATATTCTGAGGGAGTGTGATAGAAAACATGTTTAAAAGAAAGTTAACCACCAGAAAATCACAAACTTGTGATGGGTTAAACGGTATTGGATTCCCCAGTAAGAAACGTTAATGGACTACATTTTTTTAGTTAATTTTCATTGAGAAATTTATTTTGGAGCTTAAATAAAACATAAGGAAACAAACTTACTTTTCATGCTGTCTTTCAACTTTTACTAGATTTCTTACACGAACTCATATTTTCTCCAAAAGATGAGTATTTAGGATGACTTTTTTACATTAAGAGAGCTATAATCCACTTCTATAGAATCACCTAATCCAAAAAAGATAACTATATACTTCCCATGTCTTTAATCTTTAACCAAAACCACAACCAAAAATCTTAGTACAAGATTAGATAATATAGAAAAGGATAACTCTTTATAAAAAGAAAATCTATTCTTAATCTCCAAAATTTGTCCAACAAAAACCAAAGTTCAACGAAGACCATTCGATAAACAATCTGTCCATAAAATTCTTCAAAGTAATCCAAAATAATATTGAAAGCCAAATATTTGAAGGATTTAATCACATAATCGTCCAAGGTACAAATTAACACTTATCTCCAAATAACATTAGTTTCTCTTAAAGTCTCATATTGAAAAGTATTTAACCTAATCACATATCCTCCATGATAGGTTAATAATTTCCATAGATAACCCAAAATAAACATAATATCAATTAATTAAATCACTTAACTAAAAATAATAACTCAAACTAACCAGGGACATAACGTAGTCCAGTGGTAGGTGATAAATACCAGTTCCACTTTGGTGTGGGTTCGATTCCCGCAGCTTTGTCCGACGTGACAAGTTGTCACACGGTCTGCGTGTTGTCCTTTTTCCAAAACTATATAATTATTAAAAATTTCCCCAACAACGAGATAAAATAATAAAAAATAATCATAACATAATTTAACCTCAATCTCATGCCTTTTACTTTCCATAATAACATATAGTAACCAATAATTACCTCAAAAGTAAGGATGAAATAAACCCAAATGGTTCTTTAAAACAATGTCCACATAAGAACAGATAACTATTCTTTGAATAAAATTTTCATATATCAAGCATCAAGGTTACACATACTATAAAAATCTTTCTAATGTAACCCCATCATCAAAAGAGACTTAATACTCTTAAGAATTTCACCAAAACTATTGAAGCACTTATATGTTGACTTATTACTCTTTCAACATTATTCATGATCCATTAAGCATTCCTTTCCAAAATATTCTGAAATACTTCTCTCCTACAAACAAAATCATGAATCATATCCTAAGAATCCAAAATAGGAAAACAAATGTTTAGAACTAATCCATACATTTGATTGGTCATTGTCAGTTTATTCATCCTCAATCGGAATGGCATTAGGTATTGGTAAACGAATATTTGTACGATCTTGGTGATCCCATTCCTGAAACTTCTTCATATGACATTTGTTTGCAAAATGACCATTCACACCACATTTAAAACATTCAATTGATCCCTCAGAAAGAACTTCATTCCCATTCCTTGAGTCAACTGGATGCTTCCTTTTTCCATGGCAGGTTCTTGCATTATGACCTTAATTTCTACATCTATACCATATTTTTTTTTCCATTTGAAACATTTTCCTAGGTGTTTCTTTCCACATATTTGACACATAGTTTTTTGAACACACGAACCTTTATGATTATTACCTGTAGTTCTGTAGGGATTTGTTTCTCGCATATATGATGCCTTATAGAAATCACCCAGGTTTAGGTGGTCAATCATGACTCCAGATAGTTGGTTGAGGATAAACACAAGAGTTCTCATTACAGCTCAAAAATCATTCAGTTGCTTGCTCAGAAAACTGTCACAGTTTTCTTTACATCCACTGTTACTTTGGTGACTGCTAGATCCAGCCATTTACTAAAACCAAAAAGGTCAGTGTGAGTATATCAACAAAAACCATCATGTACTAATGAGGAAGATAAACACTAAGATATAATTACTCATTCACTTTATCTAAAATTAGGACTCTTTCTGAAATCCTAACAATTATGGTAATGTCACTTATACTTACAGAATACCCTATCCTCTAAAGTTATCTAAACTGACCTTTGATACCAACTATAATCCCCCGGCCTTAAACCTTACTTAAAATTGAATTAAATGAATAATTCACATTGAGGATCTTTTCATGGTCTAGAGTTTTAGATAATTGGTACATAACTATTACATCTCAACAAATTACAAAGTAGACACTTATACTAAATTTCCATAAAATAAATACTCTTAAAAAGAAAAATGTCTAGTTCCATGTTTTAGATAGCATGACCTTCCCTTAATTCCATCCTTGACCCTATTACACATTATGTCCTGTAAAACACATTTAAAAAAAACTTGGGGTGAGCATAAAAAGCACAGTAAGGGATAGCCAAAGAATGAAAACTGTTAGTTTTTCAAAACAACAAGTAAACCATGTATACTTTATCTTAGTAATACTTTTCATATTTATAATGTAGTAAAAAACTCTTCACTGAATAAAAGATCATTACTTACCCTTTTGTAACCAAAAGATTACCATAAAACCCATATAAATAACACATAACATATAAAGGTAACTAGGGACATAAACATACTTAAATGGAATAACCATACGGTCGACTTCCACACATACTTAATGGAATAGCCATACGGTCGACTCCCATAAGCAATGCATTGGAGGTTATAACGTAACCACCTATCCTGGTATTCATGGAACCACCCGTCATATGGTTTATCATGTAACCACTCATCAAATGTCCATGTACCATTATAAAATCATAATACATAAAACAAATATAATGGAAAGAAAAAATTTCCACACTTTGATCACAATATATCACATAAATATATTGACATAAAAAATCCATTATAAAAACCATTTTCAATAAACAAATACATAAAAGGGTATATGGTATTTATTTCATTTTAAAAACATTATGTCTTGTTAAGGAAGCCAAAGACGAAGTAATACTCGCGGTGGCGGAAAAGATCGTTGTCACCACATACGTTAAAAAAACATTCTTTTTTGTCGTTTAGTAAAACACTTTGTAGAAAAAGATTTTGTTTGTATAAAATTAAAATTCAAAGGCGTTTATACACCGTATAAAATAAATCCTTGTATTATAACAAAATATGCCTCAATGAAAGGAGATTGAGACGAAGTACCTTACAAAGACGGTACCCTTGGATTAAGGATAAATCAATTACATAATTATGTGTGACAAACTAATACACCAAATATAAGTTGATATGAAGTGTAAAACAGTCCTAGATTATTCAAAAATAGTCATATAATGACATATTAAAGGAGTACAAGTTTATCCCAATGTTTCAAAATTGGGTTAAGAAGTTCCCTTGCAAATATTTTACAGCCTAACGACGTCACTTCAAAAATTAGAAAATGAGTTGATGAGATATAAAAAGAGGTATCTCATCACATGGACATAAAATTTATAGAAATAAGGATATATAAGAACATATCCCATCATAATAATATTAAAATACCTAAAAAATAAGTCTTTTAAAATGAGGAGGGTGAAAGTTTCCCTTACCGAATTGGGTAACTTCTGAAACATACACCCCATGAAAGAAGGACTATACAACATTGATGTAAATACCCATAAACGAAATTATATTACCCCAATATTAGAATAATGGGCAGTAAATACACCACTAAAAGGAAAATGGTGGAAAATGTAGCATAAATCTCACAGGAATAAAAGTGAGATGAAAAATCCCTTACGAAAACTCGACAGCCTAACGACGCCACTTAAAACTTCCAAAATGGATTTATGAGATAAAATAGGGTCTCTCATAATATGAAAAAAAAATTATAGTATTATTAATATAAAAGAACATCCCCAATCATAATAATTATGAGCTTATAATAAATGACATAAAAGAGAGTACATAAAAAGAACGAGAGAGGTTGGATCCCTTACCTCAAGTCTGACTTGTCTGGTTCGTTTCTTTATATTCCAGAATAATAAACGTTGGTCAATTTATATTTGAATAAGGACATATTTTAAATATTATTATTCATTTCATATCACATTTTATAATGTTATAATAATTGGTTAATAATGTGAGTTCATATCAGACGTTTTTGTCGATGTTTGGTACATGAGTCAAAAATGAACTAGTTTGAAAATGATTGTCCATTTAGTTATAAGTAAATCATCTCCAGAATAGTATTAATTATTTAAATATCATATATATCCAGTAAATATTCATTTTATACTTCTCCATAACATTTGGATATAAAATGAAATGAAATGCACCGTTCAAGGAGACGGTAGGCCATACATACGCATGAACGCTACTTTCATTTCTTTGTCATATTAATGGAATTAAAAATAATTGAGAAATATATATATATTATAATTCCAGTATAATATATATCTTATATAGTTCACATATGTTCATTAATTTCATTCTTTATACATTCCATGTATTTCATGAATGAGTCACATCACTTGAGGGGGCGGTAGTCCACACATCCTCGTATGAAATTATCGCATTTTCACAACATGAAAAGCATAAAATCATGTTTTAAATATAAAATTCAGAAGCATATAGAAAACATAAATAACATATATATCATATATAAAATATAGTTACATCATAATGGCCACCATTAAAAGTGTTAAAAGATTATTGAACAATCATCGTTTCGTGAGGCCGAAATTCAGCAACCACAGAAACAGTATGTTCTTCAACCATTAGACACAGGTGTGTGTAAGTGTAGCTAGAATACTTCACATAAAAACATCCTAGTATATTTAATATACTGTTTTTGTTACAAAATAAAGTAATAAAAAGATTTTATAGGGTTGGAGAAGCAAATTAAAACAAAAAAAACACAAGTGAAGACATTACCTTAAAATCGTGTAACTCTTCTTGATTTGAGCTCAAAGGCTTCCTTGGAAAGGATTCCTCCCAAAGGTGAGGCTTCAATGATGAAGAGAGGGATGTGGAGAGATTAAATGGGCAGGGGTTCGACGAGCCAAAGGCTTGAGAGGTGTGGGTAAGGTGGTAGAGGTGGGGGCCTTTTATAAGAGAAAAGGAGGGGCACTCTTGGAAAGTTATAAAATATTACTTTATTATAAAATCATTTTAGGATTTTAAAGGTCCCAAAAGGATATATTTCGAGGTTAAGGTGATAAGGGTTCGAAATCCACCCATCCAATACGTTTGTGACAAGTGTAGGTCTTAGATTGTACATTATATTTTCATTTTATTTAAATCGCTAAATAATGAGGTAATCGCTGCATCATCATGGTGTCATAAATAATTTAATTTATTTAGTGTCTAAAAATTATAAAATAGATATCATGACGTAGGAAAGATTTTTATCTTTCTAATGAATAATTATAATAAAAAATATGACTTTTATAATCCCATTTAATTTTTTTTTAGTAAAACAACACATGTTTGTGACATTTTAATTTTAATATTAAATAAAAAGGTATTAATGTCATTTTCCTACCAATGTGGCTCCATGGGGTCCCCAGGTTGACCCATGGATTGTCTTGGTCGGCCATTACTCATCCAATAAGGGTAGGACATGTGTCATGCTCATTTCATATTATTAAAACATTATTTTTACCTTAAATTGCACTAATTAACTATAATCGCGATTAAAAAAACTTAAACGTTACTATTCACCAAAAAATTATTTTAATCCCATTGAACAACATTTTACATCCTAATGACAACCATGTATGTCATTTTTTTGAAATTCAAATCACAGATGTGGTAAAGTTTCATTTAAAAGAAAAATCAGTTTCTTTAACTACCACTTAGTGGTTTCACTATTCATCAAAAATTGATGTTTTTCAGAAAATTACCAAATATTCATCCTAAGATATATTTGATATTAAGATTTCAAAAGAATTTGTCCATTTAATAAAATTAAAAACATATATGTTTCATTGATTAATTTAATAATCAATTCCCGCTGTCAAAACAAATAGCGTGTTTTTATGAAACAATATCTATTAAAAGATTGACACTAGTTTAAGTCCAATTTCAAAGTGAAATTAATTTCAATGACCAATATTGGATTAAATAGTAAAAATATATTATAATTGTACTTTAAAACCAATTCAAAAGATAATCTAATCATATAAATAAGTTATATTAAAAAGTGGTTTTGAATTAAAATACATCATTTTTCACTATTCATTAAAAATGAACTTTATCTAAAAAATACCCAATATTTACACAATGTAAATTTTGATGTCCTGATTCTAAAGAAGAATTTTATTTGGCCCAATATGACATATGAAGCAGTAAAAAAGTTGATTTAAAAAGCGTTCTCCATCAAAAGTTGGTTAATCGACCTTTTAAAGAATATTAGAATATTTACGCTTAAAATTGGATTCATGCACATTTTAAGCCTCTAACATTTATTGGATAAAAATATTTGACAAACATATATAATCATTTTGTAGTTAGTTCTGTTCATTCCTCCATTACAATGGCTAGGCGTTAACTACCATTTAAAATAAAATTATTTTATTATTAGAGTGAAACGTAAGATTTCCAAGAAACTCTTTGTTGTGTATTGGGTACGCCATCGAGCATAGCATCCCATTTAAAGTAATATTAATACATTATTCAAAAATACAGATAAATATAAAAATGTCATATTCTTTATTTACCTGGGGTGTTACATGGTAAACCATTGGAAAATTTTATAATACAATTTTAAGAGGTACCACAAATATTTGCAAACAAATACCATTAAAAATCCTATTTTAAAGCTAAAATTCCAAGAATACCATACCCAACTAGATTTCTCTACCATAAAACCATTTGATAAATCAATCTCACAGACCATAAAATAACCCCAAATGACACAACATGGAACACACATGAAAAAACACCAAATTCCACGTAAAAATGCATCTTTAAAATTAATCTCTTAATCAATGCTGCAAAAAATGGTTTCATAAATTTTATAAAACATTTAAAAAGTGGTTAACATAAAAAAAGACCATTCACTTCAAGAAGAACTATTTTAATATCATACACCTAGAAAAACAGTTTTCCAATAAAATTTCCACCACTTATATAATTCCAAAATCAATTTGACGTCTTATAAAGCAAACCCAAGAAACAAAATATGTAATTACACAAATATCATTCCCAAAATCACCCTTTGTGAACCAAACACACACTAATACCCCAAAAAAATATAATTATTATCCCTTGCATCATTTAACAAACAATTTTCACAAATTATAATACACTAAAAAGTTATACCAAATGGGTTTACAGAAAAAACACACCCCATTTCACATAAACATTCCCTATAAAAATCAAAAACGTGGTAATCTCTTTCAAAAAAACTTTAAAATCCAATATATAATTAAAATAACATGATAATGAAATTTATAAATCAATTTAACTCCTCAAACAATGTTTATAGTTGGAACCACCTAACGTTTATGTCAAAACCCCCAAAAACCAATGAGAACATCAATCGCACCTCAACCTCACCACATGTAAGTAAAGATGAACCTTAACCCGGATTATTGAACCTACAAAACCCATATTTAAAACATAAGGACAAATCTTTAGGTTCTTGAAACATGAATCAACAAGAAAAGGGAAAAAACTCCTAATGATAAGGAATAAACTAGTGAGAATCTCACTTACTTGATGTCTCTTGTAGTTTTCCAAACAAAAAAACATTCAAAAGTGGGATCAAATAGAGATTTAGGTATCTTGGAGGCCTCAGATATACGAAAAACATGAATGGGGATGAATATGGGAGAATTAGGATTATTTATGGAAGTATAAAATGGTCAAAAACATTTTTATACACGTGGACACTTTGCACGGTTTGTCAGCACCGTTTGGTAAACCATGCAGCCTATTTTATCAATTAAAAAACCCCTCATGATCATCCAAAATTTATGGGGGGAACCTAGGAAAAAACTAATGGAATATAGGATAAGAATAGAAGGGAATAATGCCCCAAAATTTCAAACCTATCACACCCAATTCTTGAGATAATGACTAAGAACCCAACCCAAACTGGGATGAAGTAATGGTAAAAAACCCCAGTGTGACATGTGTGTGAGTAAAAGAGTATGTAATGGATGGATCTCCAAAGCTAGTGGAGGAAGATTAAGTTTGGATCCGCGGAGAAACCAATCCTAGGAGATAAAAAGGTGGACTAGTGGATAGTTGTGAACAAGGACCTATTTGGTTCATGGAGTTTCTCCCCTAGGTCATTGGTTAGTTTATCAACTTCTAGATAAATTAACCATTGGAACCAATTATTGACCATACCATTTATTTTATTTTTTTCTCTTTTATGGTTGATCATTATGAATGTTTTGTTGCGATCACATAGTTAATGAATTAATAAGAATGCAAGATGGAACTAAAATAAACTGTCTTATGAGTAAAAATTATCTAATACATGGTTAATCACTTAAGCGTATCCCACTTAATATTATAAAGCATGTGAAAAGATAATAAATTGAAAATTACGCATAAAGGAAAAACTCCCTCAATAAAATATTAATTCAATATAACATTTCATTACTTTAGTTAGAATCAAACCATAGTTCAAAGTGCATGACCAGCCAAAGATGGCGAGCTTTCAATTATCGGGGAATTCTAATTTGATGTTTTGGTTTGAATTGACTTAGATTTCATCAAGGGTTGTCTTCCAAAGTATGAATTGTTTTAAGTAATAGGAAAAGGTTGAGGAAATCCAAAATTAAAGACTTTAGGATTTGGGGGGTCCACTTAATAGATCAAGAATATTAAAGTTAATGTATTTTTAATTTTTAATGCCAACCAAAAACCATTTATATTTCTTGACCAGCCAATGTTGGGGTAATGTGATGGGAAACAAGGATCATTGCAATTAGAATATCAAGTAAATAGGGTATTCTAAATCCAATGGTGTGGGATATAGGGTATCGATAACATAGTGGGAGAATAATGAATATTTATTTATTTATTTGTCTTAATTGTATTAAATAAAGTACTAAAACTATGTTTATCTTATTTGTATAAATGAAATTAAAAATGAAATCAAACATATTGTTGGGATGCATACTCAAGAAGAGAAACATTCTCACTAGCACTAATTTCCACGACTGGAAAAGGCCCTTTCAGTTCATCCATTTCCATGAAAGGAAACTATATGTGATAGAAGAACATTTACCAATTGTGCTTGGAAATGAGGTGAGGGATGAGGAGTTATCTGTATTTGAGAAACATCTAAATTTTGCTATAGATTCTTAGTCCCTCATACTATCATGAATGAACAATGAGAACTTGCATAAACATGAGAAAATAAATTTTTATAGCATGATGTATCACCTTTGGATCTCTATCAAGAGAAGGAAAGATGAGACAAGAGAGGTATGATATCTCTAATGAAATGTTCACTGCTATTCTTGGAGAGTCTGCGCCAGCTGGGCCATATGTAGTCAAGATTATTGGCTACATTGAACATCTAGAAATCTTAGGAATTAAATTCACAAATTATTTTCATAATGATCTCTTACTATCATCATTTTCTCAGACATTCTTTAGTTTTATTATGAATTATAATATGGGAAATAATGAGAAGAGTCTATCAGAACTTCATTCTTTAATAATCCAAGTGGATAAGTATATGAGGCCTGAAAAGACCTATAATTATTATGGTGAATATGAAGAGGGAGGAAAAGGGAAGGGTCCCAAGAATTAAAAATAGTCCAAATCCCCTGAGAATCATTCGATCACGAAGAAGAATATCCAAAAGGAAAGGCAAGGAAAAGGACTCATTATGCTTTGCATGGTGAAAGACAAGCCATTGGAAGAGAAAATTCACCTAGAAGAAAGAGGAAGAAAAAGCTTCATTCATTATCGAGTGCAATATTTCCATTTCTATATATTGGGTTTTTTATATAGCTTCTAGTTCCCACATCTATATTCAATTGAAGGATTCAAGTAGATTCTATAAAATTTACATAGGAGAGGTGGATCTACGAGCTGCCAAATGGTGAGAGGTTGGCTACTCTTTCCATTGGTGACTACGATATTGCATTAACAATTTTAATGATCTTGGTTTTACATGGATATTATTATGTACCTACTATTACCAGAAACAAAATTTATATATCATTTTTGGATGCATAAGGTTTTATTTTCTTGTTTGGAATAAAGTTTGTTTCTTTTATAAGGAAAACATATGTCATGGTATCAAACATTTAAATAATAGTCTATTTTTATAAAATTATGCAAAAAAAGTGTTGGTAATTGATAATGAACCAAGTTCACATGACTCATATAACACCCAGTTGTGGCATCACTATCCCAGTCTTGTAAGCCATAAAAAATTTACAGAACTCTATCAATATGGTTATTTATACTCTTATATGCTAAAACAACTTGATAGATGTCTTTCTTATTTACAAGGAAAGATGAAAAAAACCACCATTTCGTGAATAGGGTGAAAGGGACTCAAATCTTCTAGGATTGGTACTCACTGAAGTGTGTGGACCATTTCTAGTAGTGGCTAGAGGTAGATATTCCAACATCATAACATTTACAGATGACTTGAGTAGATATGTCTATATTTACATTTTGATTTATATGTAAACGTCCTTTGAGAAATTCAAGTAATTCAATAATAAAGTAGAGAATCATCTTAGTAAGAAGATAATGATGGTTTGATCAGATCTATTTGGAGAATATATTAACCAAGAGTTCATCGAAATTCTGTTGGAGTTTAAGATTTAATCTCAACTCACTCCACCTTATACACAATAGTTTAATAGTGTTAGTGAAAGGTGGAATTATACCTTGTTGGACATGCTAAGGTTGATGATGAGTCATGGAGGTCATCCATTATCTTTTTGGGGATATGGATTACAAATTGTGGCATACATATTAAACCGAGTACCGACTAAAGTGGAAAAAGGAATTCCCTTTGTTATATGGATTGTAAAGAACCCCATCTTATCACGTACATGTATATAGGGATGTGAGACCTTTTTCAAGGCTTTATCAGGCAATAAAATAGCACCCTAGGCCATGAGGTGTATCTTTATAGGGTATCCCAACGAAACGTAGTGATACTACCTATAAAAACCCTTATGTAAGAAAGTTATTGTTTCCAAACAAGACATATTCCACGAGAGGGAGAAAATAATCAAAAATTATAGTAAGTGAAAGATTGACTTCGATGAAGTGGATCCTCAAGATACACAATATTTGGTCTAGGAACAAGTTCTATAGGTCATCATGGAAGAAGTTGTTTCAAAAACACAAGTACTTCATAGGAGTGTATGTGATGTAAGGGGACCATAGATATATGGTTTTCTGGTCACTGAGGATGGAGACTCATTATTGTTGGATAATGATAAAAGTATCTCCAATAAGGAGTCACTATAGAGCTCATAAATAGCCAGATGGCTTGAAGATATGAATTCTGAAATGGATTCCATGTATGAGAACCATGTTTCGGTTCAGGTCGATGCACTAGTTTATGTAAGGAATGTTGGTTGTAAATGGGTATTCAAGAGGAAACTGGACAAAGTAGGAAAATTAAGTACCTATAAATAAATTCTAGTAGCTAGATGGTTTAAACTGCGTCATGCAATTGACTATGATGAAACCTTTTCACCAGTTTCCTTGTTTAAATCAACAAGAATTATTTTTTCCTTAACATCTTACCATAACAATGAGATTTTTTATATGGATGTAAAAACTATATTACTTAATAGGAACATTCAATAATATATCTATATGATGCAACCATTAGGTTTTATGACACCAGGTTATGCCAAAAGTATTTTCATGTTATAGAGATACATTAATGGATTGAAGCAATCATCTAGGTCATGGAAAATTCGATTTGACGAATCCATAAAAGAATTTGGTCTCATTAAAAATGAATGTGAGCTGGGTGTTTAAAAATGGTTTAATGGGAATGTAGTCGTTATCCTAGTAGTATATTTTGATGAAATATTACTATTTGGAAATGACATACCAAAATTATAATCTTTTAAGGAATGGTTGAACAAGTGATTATCCCTGAAAGACTTAGGTGAAGCAACATACATTCTAGGGATTGAGATCATTCATGATATATCCAAGGGGCTTATTGGACTAAGTCAAATTACATATAATGACCATATACCAAATATATTTATTATGTAACAATCCAAGATGCATAAATATTTATAAGAAATTTTATCCCTAGACACAATAAGAGAAATATAGAATGAGTAATATCCCATAAACTTCAGCGATATGATCTACCATATCTTCCATGTCGTGTACTAGACTAGATGTTGAATATGCAGTAATAATTGTACGTACATTTCATGTAGATCCCGGAGAACAATATAGGACTACTGTTAAGACTATCTTTAATTATCTGAGTAGAACTAAGGATATGTTCCTGGTGTATGGAGGAGGTGAAGAGCTTTTCATCAGAGGGTTTGATGATGCTAGTTTTTAGACAGATCTAAATAATCTAAAGTCACAATCAGGATATGCTTTCTGTCTCAACATAGGAACTGTGAGATGGAAGAGTTCAAAGTAGCTAGTTGTACCTAATTCTATATTAGAGTCTGAGTATATAAAATCATTTGATATAACCAAAAATGCTATCTGGATTCATAAAATTGTTATAGATTTTGATGTGGTACTTAGTAGTAAATACCCAATCACATTATATTGTGATAATACTAAAGTGGTGTCTATTGAAGAAGACCCAAGGTCACATAAAAAATAACACACTATAGAATTTTCACCTCTTGAGGGTTTTTTATCAAAGAGGTGAAGATACAAGGATCAGAGTATACAAAAAAGAAAAGGAGGAAGAGACCTTGAATAAAGGCCTATCTCAGCAGAACTGTATTAGTACTGTACATTGTGTGGTACTCTAGCTGAACTATACACTGTGTGGGTACTGTAGCAGGCACTATAGTAGTTACTTTTTTAGGTATTGTACGGTACTGTAGAAACTGGAACTATTCACCATGGGACACCAGTTTGAGCTTGGATTCCTTATGGCTTTCAGGCCACCCTGGCCTTCAGGTCAGTAGGTCTTTCAGGCCACCTTTAAGGACTTCGGGCCAGCTCAAGGGCTTTGGGCCACATGAAGTTTCCCCAGACACACTACAAAAAATGAGTATCCCTAGAAGGGGATTCAGAACTGCTGCACTGACCATAGCAGAGACAAATGGATTTTTCGGAATGAGAGGGTATGGCTATGCCATCGGGGCCAGCCTTTGCTTGCATGGGAAGCCAAGCTAGATCGACATACGAAGGTAGAGAGCTACTATCGTGATGCAGATGCTAGGGAGGGGATGTTCCTTGTAGAAAGTTTGGTTTAAATGCCTAAAACCTTTGGGTAATGTAATCTTATAAGCCTACGAGCCATGTATTCTCTAAACCTAGGGCCTCATAATGGTTCCCCCTCATCTCTTGAAAGGGGGGTTATCAAAAATAAATAATTGAGACCTAGTAGGCTTAAGGTCAGTAGCATTTGGCACAAGTCAAAGTGGGAGTTTGTTAGAGATGGTGCCCAAGAACCAACTTATTTTGTACCTTATATGGTTTTTGAATATAAATATACACTTTATCACATCAAGACTATTCTTATGTGTAACATTGAATGTGATAACGTCCCAAGAGTAGTTTTCAAACAAAAATATCATAGCAGTTCCCCACTATGATGAGAACCTATAAGTTCGATGACACTTTTCTTAGATATATGTTCTATATCCAGATGACATCATTTTAGGGACACAAATGAAATAGGATATCATGGGTGGACACTCATGGGATATTAAATCACCTTCTCATAGTGTATTCCTTTTGTGATATTCAGTATGATATTATGATAACGAGACCTGATATTAGGAAATCTACATTTATAAGTGTCATTAGATTTTTTTATCTATAGATGAGTGTATTGGTCCTTGTACATTATGATTAATATTAGTGGGTGTTATTACTCATGTACATAGATTTATTGGAAAATGACATGATGACATATGTCTGTAGAAAGGTAGGATGTGTTGGGTGTGTCTTGAGTAATACTGCATTAAGGAATAAAATGAGAAAGGATTTGTCCCTTCTATTCCATAACATAAGTTGATATCTCCAGCCCTTTGATGTAAATGTAGTATCATAAATAAATCCATGGACATGGTGTTATGTAAGACTGTTCAATTTTTTGGAAGTCAAAGAATGAGAAATCGAGCACATGGGTTGATGACACTTTCATGCAACCCACATGATTAGAGATATCGAGGGAAAGAGATTATATTTCATGGTATGTATTCGTATGAGTTTACATGTCCTTACTTTATTAACTTATCTCTCTATGGGTTCTTATCATTTTTCTAGATGATAAACTTGAACTTTAGGCTAATCATACTAATTCTACTGAAAAAGAGGCCTAGAGGGTCACACATATAGTGTATCCAATATCTCAATTAAATAATATTATTTTTATTTAAAAAAGTTTAAGAATGATTATTCTCGGGTGTGGTTTAATAGTTATTCAAGGATTCCTGGTCACATTTATTTTGACACAAGGTATTTAAGATAATATATTATATATTTAATAATTAAAAATTATTTATTTGATATTTAGGTAATAAACTTTTTATATATTTATTGGATAATAATGCAGTGAGATTTATTTAATAAATAAATTATCATTATTCAAGGATAAGTAAATATGGTGGAGGATTGGAGGACCGATTTTCTTGTCTAGTGAGAAATAATAATATTGAATATTTTTTGATTAAATAATATTTAATTCTAATTCACATGTTACGCATATGTCAAGAAATTATAATTTTTTTATTATTTGACATGGATGTTTCTCATGGTTTAACTAAATAAATAATGCACTTGTGAAAATTATTTATTATTACCATAGTAAATTAAATTCATGATTATATTATAATTCAATTAGCCAATAACTAGCATAGTGATGCCGATTGTGTTGTGATCAATGAATTGGAGAAAGATATCATGCCTATAGATTTCATAACTCATAGAGAATGCTCTCAAGAACGACAGAGATCCTCTTTCACCAGAGTAAGGAGAATTATTTTAAGTAGTTATCAATGTGATCAAAGGATAACATCGCAAGCACAAGGATATTTCGTGCTAGAACCTAGAGACTCCTTTGGTGACATCTTGACATACGTGGAAAATGTTTGGATCGCTGCTAGAGGAGATCTACCCTTGATCACTACAACACAATGATGATACACATACAGATATGTGTCCAAACACTTCAATGAATAAAGAATCACTTTGGAGGTAATTTTAATTTAATTTAATTAATTATAAATAAAATATTTTGATAATCTCCCATGGATCCAAGGGAAATTATTCTTTTTCTAAATTCTTGATTTATTTCTATGGATACTGATGTTGCTCTATTTTTTCATAGTTTTTCCACGTCTTTTTACTTAATTTTTAATGATTTAATTAATTATTTAATCACTTTATACTAAATAATTGTACTTTTGTATTTTTATAATTAATTTTGATAATTAATCATTTTTTTTAAATAATTTTGGATTATTAGTACTTAAATTAATAATTTTAATCTTACATTACTTTTCTTATTTAAACATTTCTTAATTAGTTTGGTTAATTTAAACCTTCTTGACATTTTAATAAACTATCTTTGTTTTTAATAAATTACATTATCATCGTAATTATATTTAATTAACTTAGTCATTATTTTTATTTTTTATTTTTTAATTTAGTTACTTTATAATAGGTTAACAATGTTAAATAATTTTTCTAATCATCCTGCTAATTAATTAAGATAAGAATTTTACTTTAAATTAAATAAAAATAGTCCGCTTTTATCTTCAAGTATTCACATAGTTAGTTAATTGATTAATTTAGAGATCTAAAACCTGAATTATTTAATCTTATGTATGTAGTTATATTATTTATTCATTTTCTATTTATTTTAGTCTATCAGTGAGGTAGACAATAGATATCGGTAACCAATTAGGTCACCAATATTATCCTTTTCACTCGCTGCCTAAATTGTAATAAATTATATAGTAAATTTAATTTAAGTCATTTATCAATTTAGATTATCATATATCATGTTCTTAATGAATGCGGTATCCATTTATAACTTTAGTTGTGGCTTTAAAGTTTTATGTTTATTTAAATTTTTTTTAAATTATGGTTTTTAACATTTTTTAATTAATTATTTTCAATATTTATTTTACTTATGTTCTAATTTTAAGTTCAATTTATGAATTTTTATTTTTTATGGTCACCGTTAGTTATTTATTTTTGTTCCCACAGTGACACTTTTCTTAAGGGTCAACAGTGACTACTAAGTCACCCCGTGTCCTTTTGTCACCGGTGACCCTTCTATTTAATCTTCACTGGTAACCTATTTCTACTAGTAACCCTTTTATTTATTTTCTTTCGGTCACTTAAAGACTACATATAACATTAATTTTTAGTGCATTGGTGACCTTTTCCTTTTTTCCACAGCATTGATCTTTTATTTTCTTATAACTAACAGTGACCATTGTTTTTAAACTAGTAGTAACCTTTGTTTTTTTACAACTATCGGTTACCACTGGGAGGAGGAGTCCTAGCTATGCTTTGAGGGATTCCGCAGCAGTGGCTACTTTTTGAAAGAGAGGGGTATGTCTCGCCACCTTGATGAAAAACCTCACTCACCTGCTGCTGAGTGTAAGTTGGAGGAAGTCACCGCAATCCTAAGCTGCCTCACCTATTGGATGTGCGCCACTGTTAGATTAGAGGAGATGGGAGTTGTGTTTCTAGCATTGTGCAAGGATTCCTTGATGTGCTTGGAGGATTTTATTGCATCATGAGTTGGAGCTGGTCCAAGAAACATAGGACACCACGATGTTATCTGTTTGAAGGAGGATTCCTCTGTCACTGGAAATGTGCATCGCGCCTACTATATGAAGCCCTGTTGGATCTGAGTTGCTACCTCCTATAGCCCCTGAAGAATGAGGATTTGGAGCCATATCGCGCCACCATCGGTTTGGAAAAGACAATCTAGTTGGTCCATAGAGGAGTCGAACCAAGCCGAGGAGACCGCTGCTGAGAAGGCATCACGCCTTGTTGCTTGGAAAACAAGAGGTCGCCACTCCCTTGCTTGTGGCGCTGAAGAATGACTCCCTCCCCTGTTGTTGTGCGCCCAGTTTGGGGGAGGGGGATAAGTATTAGTAAAAAAATATAAACATAAAAAATGAAAACAAAAGTAAAACAAACTAAAATAAAACATAAAATAAAATAATAATTAAATAAAAATGATATTATGTATAGAAATTTATAAAAAAAGAGATATTTAATATTGAAAATATATTTTCTAATTAACATAAATAAAATTTTATTGAACTAAATTAACTAATCTTCTAATTTTATTTTAAATAAAATATTACTTAATCTTTCATATTAAGTAAGTATTTTATAATAAAATGAATGAAATAATAAACTAATAATAATTTATAATATTAGAATAAAATGAAAAAATTAATTAGTTAATAATTCAATGTTTAAAATGATTATGAATTTAATAATTGTTTTTGAATATCTTAATTATTATCTAGAACCAGAATTTTATCAATTTAAAAACTTTAGACAATATAAATTATAAAAATTACTAACAAAAATATATTAATTTTCAATATACATTTATAATTAAATAAATTACATAATTACTTATTGTTTAATAATAAATAATTAATTAAAGTTATCAAATTCAAATGTTCTTTAGGATTAATTAAACAATTTAATAAATTTAATATTTAAATATATAATTAAATACTATTATTACAATATTATTTCTTTTAAATATAATCTATAAAATATATTTTTTAATTTTTAATTTAACTAATGAACTAATTTATTTAACAACATTAGTTAAATGTTTATTGGTTATTTTAAAATACTTTCTTCTTAAGTTATAAATTTTTATTTCCTTCGAATTGTAACTATGTTGATTTTTTTTCTTGTGTAAGATCAATCAAGAAATAAGTATACCTCCGAGTTCACTTAACTCACTCATCGGGAGTTAGTTACGTGACAAAAACTTGTGTGATATGTCAATCGTGGAAAAAATGCACATGTGCAGTATATACAAGAAGAACGCTCAAAGTCAGTGGAGACAAATAGTGACAAGTAGCATAATACAGTGACTACATAAGATAGAGAAACTAGTAGATATGGGGGACATTTGGAGATATTTAGGGACATTTATTGGAGACATTCATTCGCTCTTGGAGGAGAGCTCCATTGGATATCTGAGAGCTTCTCTCTCATCAAGAGTAATGAGGTCCTATGAACATCTTAAGAGTTGAAGGAGTGTAATATCAGAGTATCTTTCAGGGAGATTTTCTTCCCTTGTGTTTGAATTATTACACTTTAATTTATCATGTCTCCAATTAATGTTATGATATTAAACATGTTTTCTAGAAACATCATAAAGTTCTGGGATAATTTGGAGTTCTATTGGTTATATTTTTAATCTCTTTACACTTAATCATTTCGATGATTCAGTATTGACCAGTGAGATTGATATTGAGTTCATCCAACTGCTTGTACCACTAGAGAATAATCTCAAAATCTCACAGTTAGTTGGAAAGATTGATTGTGGAAACAATTTTCAAAAGATAATAGATTCAAAAGGATTCAAGACTTAAGGTGGGTTTTTCTTGTTGTTAATTTTCTCAAAAATATCACAGTTGATTAATTTTGGACTGGCGAAGTCTTAAATTGGTTGTCTTGTATGAATTAACTCTTGGCGAGGGAGGTCAGTCATACTCATTAATAGAGTATTATATCTCTATGTCTCTTTATTTTCAACTATCATTAGCTTCAATTTCGTTAAGATACATACTTTGAAGTATTCTGTCACTTAATACTTTATAAAAATAAAAATAAATTAGATTATCCACTCCACTGCAGACCAAAGTGGTGTTTTTGAATGTTTATAGAAGAATAGTGGTTATAATTTCCTTCTTTGTGGGTTCGACCCTGCTCTCCACATATACAGTAGTTAGTAGGATTATAAATTTTAAACTTTGATTGACTTCAATGATAGTACATGTTATGTTTTTGGAACTGATTCTGAGTAAGGAATGGGCCATTACTTCTAAAAAATTAAAAAATTATATGAAAAAAAATTTAAAAACATCCAAAAATTTAAAAATTGTAAAAAATATCCTTCATTTGATACTGAATTTCTACTATTTTATTTGTTGATTGAGTTCTTATTTAGTTCTACTGTTCTGTTACTTGAATAGCTAATATACATTTTATATGCACAAGACACTCTGTTGTTAGTCTAGATCCACTGAACATAGAAATATATAAACATTCATCTGCTCTAAGGAAGAAGAACAAAACTGAAATAGAGAACATTGATAATAGAGTTCTTAATAACAACATTCAAAATCAACCAGAACTCTTAGATGAAAATGAAAGGCCTAATATGAGGTAGTTTGAACTTCCTAAAGTTTCAGGTAATCCATAATCATTTAGGATATCTCCTAGAGCTAAAAATTATGAATTAAAACAATCACACATTTCATTATTTCCTGCTTATAATGGCCTCTCTAATGTGGACTCTTCGCCCTTTATTAGAGACTTCTAAAATACTGGACAGAAAATACCTTCTCTAGGACTCAAATAAAGTGACTAAAGAATGAGAGTCTTTCCCTTTTTCCTTTAGGAGAATGCTAGGTACTGGTTTTTGAGTCTAGATGAGAACATTTTCAAAAATTGGGGACAAGTGTATAACACTTTTATAATGAAAATTTATACCCAAAGACATAAAAGTGAATGTAGAAAAAAATAACTAGTTTTTATCAAGATGATGGAGAATCCTTTCCTGAATATTGGGATAGATTTAGGGATCTACTTAGGTAGTGTCCCCATCATCAACTCCCATCTCACCTTCTCATGGATACGTAGTATGAAGATTTTCCCTCCTCTAGACGTAATTTAGTAGACCAAGATGCTGGGGGTAATTACAATGATAAAACAGAAGAAGAACATTGACAAATTAATATATTGCACTTAATTCACAGCATAAAAATTCAAGAAGGAAAAGAGTCAATAGAAATGTTTATTCAAGCACTAGATCAATGAATGAAACTCAACCTCAACTTGTTGAATTCACCAAACAACATCAATCATTAATGAACCAGAATTCTAAGAAAAATGTAAACCAACTTGGCTGTCAAAACACCAAACAATCTTTAAGGGAACACTGTGTCCAGTTTGGTATGTCTTGGCATACTGAAAACATCTGTCCTAATTTTGATATGCCAACCCAACAACAAGAAAAATCAAACTTTTCAAACTTTGCTCCTGTAATGACTCTTAATGTAGATCCATTTTTAAATAATTATAATCAAGGATATAATAACCACCCTAACTTGTCTTGGAAAGATCAAGCTTAATTAAACAATCCACCGCACCTAATTACTCTAATAAACCAATAACAAATTTTCAGAATCAAAAAGGGGTGAGTCTTCTAATGCATAAGGAAATAATGATAATCAAATGTCTTCTACGATTAATCTAATCATGACTCATCTAACCAAACATGAAAATCAATATGAGTCTGATAAAATGCAAACTGATGTGAGAATGCAAAACATGGAAACAAAACATGGCCAACTTGCTAGATATTTTTCATCTAGGGAAAAGGTGGACTTCCTAGTACCACTGAACATAATACTAGATAGAATTCCATGGCTATTATCACTAGAAGTGGGCTTAATACTAAATCTATTGCTGAAAAACTCATTGAAAATGCCAAAAATGAAAATCTGATTCAATCTGGAAATAAAAATCGTATTTACACACATGGTGGAAATTGACAGAAAAGCCATGAAAATGATATAAAACTGAATTTTTCATCTGAAACATGACCTGAAACATCCTATAAAAATGAAAAGAATAAAGGAAAAGAAAAATTTGATGAAGAGATGAGGGATATACCTATTATCCTTAAAACAATTTCCCCAACCCTACCTTTCCATGAGAAGATGAAACCTCAAAGTAACACCAAGGCTGAACTTCTTTAGCCCTATGGTCTTGTTTCTGAACATCAAGTGAACATTCCATTAATTAATGATTCAATTAAAATTCCATATTACGTGAAATCTTTGAAGAAAGCTGTTTAAAAAAATGACTCTAGAATAATTTGTTACTTACAGCCTCACTAAAGAGTGTAGTGATGTACTTTAAAAGAAAATCCCACTTAAACTGAAAGACCCCGGTAATTTTCTCATATCGTGCACACAAGGAAATTTTGATCATATTAAATGTTTTTTGTGATGTAGGTGATAGTATTAATATCATCCTATACTCATTGTTTCAACAGTTGAGGTTGGGGGATCTTTAACCCACCACATGCATACTACAGTTAGCTAATAGATCGTTCACTCATCTTGTGGGTAGGGTAGATGATTTTCTAGTTGGGGTTGGGAAGCTGTTTCTGCCTACTATCTTTTTAGTCTTGGATACTAAGTTTGATCATGAGGTTCCCATCATCTTGGTTAGTCCCTTCTTGGACAGAGGAGGTGTTGTAATTGATGTTTCTAAGGGTCAATTAATTTTTAAAATTTGATAACAACAAGAAGAGTTCAATGTGTTTAAAAATGTTAAAGGACCAATGTTTTCTAAAAACTGTTCAATGTTAGAGTCTTTCATAGATGATAACTCAACTGAAGATATTGAAAAATCTGAAAATCAATCCTCTGTTGCAGAAAATAATTTCGAAGCTGAAAGTACTATTTTAAACTGTTTTAAATGTTGAAAATTATGCTCAAACATCAAATCTGGAAAATATTCTAGAATTGGACAACTGTCCAGTTTCTGCTGTAGAAGGGTCCTCTGTTTCTAAACATAGAAGCCTTTTGAATGAATTTGAGGGTGTATATGTTAACTCAAACCTTGCAGATCACTATGATTGAATTGAGGGAGAACTATTAAGACAACTTGATGATTATTCTCTTATTAGCTTGTAAAAATCTGATCTAGAAAATGTGGAATGTGTACGGCCCACTTTGGACAGCATCCCAGTTACTTCTGAATTTGAGCATGAAATTGAAAATCTGTCATATTTCAATACTCCCTACAAGAGGTATGCTGAAGATATAGGATTACCATTCCTAAGAGTATTCATTATAATTTTGAAACACCAGTTCTTGAACTAAAACCAATCCCTACCCATCACAAATATTCATTTTTGGGTGAGAACTCCACTTTTCCTATAATAATTTCTTCTGAACTTAATTAAAATCAAGAGGAAAGATTGTTGAATGTTTTAAAAAAGTTAAAATCTTACATAGGCTGGAAAATATATGATATTAAGGGTATTATTTCCTCATTTTATATGCATAAAATACCTATGGAGGATGACCATAAGCCTTGGGTAGATAGTCATAGAAGGTTGAATTTGAACATAAAAGAAGTTTTGAGAGAAGAAGTGATTATGTTGCTGGAAACTGGAATGATATATCCAATTTCTGATAGTTCTTGGGTCAGCCCTATCTAGGTTTTCCCTAAGAAGGGAGGTTTCAATATAGATAAAAATGAAGAAAATGAAGAAGTCCATGTTAAAAAAGCCACTAAATGTAGAGTCTATATAGATTATAGGAAGTTTAATTCAGCCTCTAGGAAAGACCATTTCCAATTCCCTTCTTGAATCAAATTCTTGATAGATTGCTGATAAAGAGTTTTTATGTTTCCTGGATGGGTATTCTGGTTACAACCAGATTCCTTTTGATCTAGAGGATCAGAAAAATACCACTTTCACATGACCCTTTGGATCATTTTCCAACAAGAGGATTCCCTTTGGGTTGTGTGGAGCTCCCTCCACCTTTCAAGGGTGTATGAAGTCTATCTTTTCATATATGATTGAGAGAATCATTGAGGATTTCATGGATGATATCTCCATTGTATGTAACACATTTGATACTTTTCTTGGAAATATGGAGTTAGTCTTAGAGGGATACATTGAAATAAACCTTATTCTTCATTGCGAGAAATGTGAATTCATGGTTACAGAAGGTATTGTGCTTGGTCATAATGTTTCAAAGAGATGTCTACAAGTTGATCCTTCTAAGATTGATGTTATTCAAAAATTTCCACCTCCTAAAAATTTTAATGGTGTTAGATGTTTCCTAGGACATGACGGTTTCTACTAGAGATTCATAAAATATTTTTCTAAAATAAATATTCCCTTGTGTTCATTTATGTTCAAGGATTAACCTTTAAATTTTGATGAAAACTATTTGAAATCATTTAATTTTCTTAAAGAGAAACTCACTACATCACCCATTATCACTGCACCTGATTGGCTGTTACCTTTTGAACTTATCTGTGATTCTAGTGATATGGCTATAGGTTCTTTCCTTGGATAGAGGAATGATAAGAAACATATTATGGTTTATTATTCTAGTATACTGCTAGATGATTCCCAAAGGAATTACACCACTGACGAAAAAGAATTTTTAGTTGTTTTGTTCTCTCTAGAAAAGTTTAGAAAGTATTTTTTAGGTTCAAAAGTCATTGTTTTCACTAATCATTATACTTTAAATTACCTGATGTTTAAGAAGGATACTAAACCCAGGATGATTTTATGGATTATATGGATACAACTATTTGATTAAAGGTTATGGATAAGCATGGAGCTGAAAATTTAGTTGTTGACAACCTTTCGAGGGTTCCTTTTACTCAATCTGAATCTAAAGACTCTAGGGAGATAAAGTCTTCATTTCCTGATGAAAAGCTGCTTACTGTGTTAATAAGGAAATCTTCTTAGTTTGCTGATTTTTCCAACATCCAGGTAGTTGGTGTTTTTCCCTGTAATTTGTCTAATAACCAAAGAAAAAAAATTTATTTCTGAACTTTAGTATTATTTTTGGGATGATCCTCTACTGTTTAGGTGATGTGAGGATGGTATTCTTAGGATATGTATAAATGAGGAAGAAATGTTGTCTATCTTAGAGAGTTTTCACTTCTCACATTGGGGAGGTCACCATGGTAGTGAGGGAACTACTCTTAAAGTTCTATAATCGGGTTTCTTTTGGCCTACTCTTTTTAAGGATACTAGGATATTTTTGGTTTGTTGTGATACATTTCAGAGGCTAGGAAATGTTAGTAGGAAGTAAGAGTTACCTCAAAAAGGAGTTCTAGAAGTTAAATTTTTTTATGTCTGGGGTTTAGATTTCATGGGTCCATTTCCCTCATCCCATGGGAATGAATTTATTATTGTTTCTTTAGACTGTGTCTCAAAATGGGTTGAGGCAGTGGCACTACCGAACAATCAATCCAATTATGTAATAATTTTTATAATAAGAACATCTATACAAGATTTGGAGTCCCAATAGCTTTTATCATTTATAATGGAACACATTTTAAGAACTATAAATTTAAAATATTTGATTGAGAAATATGGTTGTGTTCATAAAACCGGTACTCCTTATCATCAAGATTTCATTGCATAGGTTGAAATTTAAAACAGAGAACTAAAATATATACTTGAGAAAACTATGTAATACTCTAGGAATGACTGGTCTCTTAAATTGAATAAAGCTTTATGGGCATATAGAACTGCTTTCAAGACCCCAATATGTTTGTCTCCTTACAGGCCGTTGTTTGGGAAATGATGTTATTTACCTGTGGAGTTGCCACACTAGTCTTATTAGGTAGTTAAGTATTTCAATTTTGATTTTAAGAGTGATGGAGTGAGGAGATTACTTGAACTAAGTGAGTTAGATAATATTAGGAGAGAGAGTTATGATAATTCTAGTATTTATAAGTAGATGACTAAAATATTTCATGATTCTATTATAAAAATAAAGAATTCAAACCTCGAAGGAAGGTTCATCTCCTTAACTCTAGACTTAAACTCTTTCCTGGAATGTTAAAATCCAAGTTGTCTAGACCTTTTACAATTGTGAGAGTGCTAATGAATATAGATTTAGAAATTGTAGGTGAAGACAATAAACCCATGTAAGTTAATGGGAAGAGAGTGAACCTTTATTTTGAGGGACAACCGAAGGGCTTGGCTGCCTTCACAGTGCTATGAAATTTATTTTGAATTATGTATGGATGAAAACTATAAAACAAGCTCTTCATGGGAGGCAGCCCAAGATTTTTGTTTTATTAATAAAAAAATTCAATTAAATAAAGTCTGACTGGAGACTTTAAATTCAGTGCTTCATGGGAGTCAACCCATTATCTTTATTTGTATTTACTTATGAAATATTTTGGGTTGAATAAAGTGATTCGGTGCAGCTTATGTGCTCTGTCTTTATTTTGAAATACCTATTACTGCTTGTTCTCGGTTTTTCTGTTCTGTTTTAGAGTTATCATGAAGCTGTTGTTGTGTTAATAAAGGAGTGGAAATACCAAGATAAAGGATTAATGGAACAAAAACTCTATGTCAGGGAAGTGTCTTACTATGAAATTCTATTTCACATCTATTATCTTTAATGATTTAAATAAAAACAATTTGTTTCATTTCTTGTATAAAAAAATCTGCTCTATATTTTTTGGTTTTTAAAAAATTCAACTTGAATTGGAAACGAATTCTGCAGTATGTCACTGTGTAAGTATAAAATCTGCTTGTACTTCACAGCTAGAAATTGAATTTCATTGTTATTAAAATCTTCTCACTACATGAAATTAAGTGGGGGAGGGGGGTACATTCTTGCTTGTTGTTGTGTGTTTTTTTAATGTTCTTTGCAAAGGGATGTTAGGAATTCTTTCTTTATTCTTAATTGAACATCCTTTTGAATCATACTTTGATAAAATGCTTATTCCCTTTCCATTGTGCTCCCATGAATTACTTGATATTTCTTGAACTGTATTGAAAATTATTCATTGGAATTTAGTGTTAGTGCTTGTACCTGGATGTGAACCTAATGTAAGTTTTTTTTTGTGGAAAACAATATTTATGAACTTCAAAGATACTCTTTTATATATGTCATCTATTTGCTGTATTTAAAATCTGTTTTGAACCATAATTTCTAAATTGTTCTTCTCCACTTTAGAAGTGAACTTTGGGGACACAGTTGGATTTTAAGTGTGGGGGATTGTGTCAATTCTTGAATGTGATAAACTATTCTTAAATTTAAGCTCATCAATTCCCACTTCATTTCAATATTTTTGTAAAAAATTGTTAAATGTTTTCAAAATTATGTCATAAATTTAGGATTTACTCTGTCTTTCAAATGGTTCTTGCATATGGATAGTAATTCTTTTGTGGTTAATTTTAGAAATGAGTATGAAATTAATGATATTGGATGATTTCTATGTGAGATTGTTTTAGTGGCTGAATGTATATCTTTTTTTAGGAATTATCTTTGAAGAGTGATTTTGGGAACATGATTGTGGAGTTATGATCATTGACTTGTAACTGGAAGTTTGAATTGATCCTAGGGACAAACTTTTTTGTTATTTGTTAAAGTAATTTCCTTCATGATTTAATGTAATTTGTTTTCATTAAAATCTATTGAAATAGGTGTAGTCTGGGAATCTGGGATCCCACGGTGAGTCTCTGAGACCCTAGATTATGGATGTGTTTCTGTTAACATTAAGCCCTCTGTTCACCTAAAATAAGTGCATTGCACAGTTCATAGCACATGATACAAGGCTTGGGAAAAATAAATAAAGTGTCAGGGTTCAAAAATGAGTTCGTTAAGGTGAGGGGAATGATGAACACTGGATGAATAAGGGGTCAATTGATTTATATGAAAATCATTTAGGTAGTATCCATAAGGTGATTCAAAAAATTATTTATTTTTGGAACCAAGGATTCTGTTAAAGTACAAAGATCCTCGGTTAAGGTCTTAATTCCATTGATATTTTACCACTTGTCACTCTTGATATTAGAACCTGAGCTTGCATTGATGTGAGTCATTAAGTTGTATGACATATGAGGCATTCCATCTTCATTTCTTTATTATTCATATCTTTCTAGATTACTCTTTGATTATTTGTTCTAGGCAAGACTTCATTTGAAACATTTTCAAAAAATCTGTAGGCAGTTTTTGCCCTCTATTTTAAAAAGTTGGACATGTTACATTTTGAACAAAATCCTAAATTTTACAATCAGTTTCTCATTGATAATAATGTATGATATTGTTTGAGTACAAAAAATGCTTACGTGTGGGAGAAATTGAAGTGGCTCAATTTTTTTATAGTTTTGCCACATCTTTTTACATAATTTTTAATGATTTAATTAATTATTTAATTTCATTATACTAAATAATTTTACTTTTGTATTTTTGTAATTAATTTTTTTAATTAGTCAATTTTCTAAAATAATTATGTAATATTTGTCCTTAAGTTAATAATTTTAATCTAACATTACTTTTCTAATTTAAACATTTCTTAACTAGTTTGGTTAATTTAAATATGGTTGACTTTTTAATTAACTATCTTTTTTTAAAAAATATTTAATCATCATAATTCTATTTAATTAACTCGGTATTTATTTTAATATTTTATCTATTAATTTATTTTCATTAGAATAGATTAACAATGTTAAATAATTTTTCTAATTGTCCTGCTAATTAATTAAGATAAGATTTTTAATTATAATTAAATAAAAAAATTTCTCTTTTTGTCATCGGTGACCCGTCTATATAATCTTCACCAGTAACCTATTTCCAATGAGAAACCTTTTATTTATTTTCTATCGGTCACTTAAAGACTACCGATAACCTTAATTTTTAGTGAATCAGTGACCTTTTTCTTTTTGGAGCAGCGGTGATCTTTTATTTTCTTATAACAAACAGTGACCATTGCATTTAAACTAATAGAAACCTTTGTTTTTTTTACAACTATAGGTTACCGCTGGGAGGAGGAGTCCTGGTTGTGCTTTGAGGATGTCCATAGAAGCGGCTGCTTTCCAGAAGAGAGGGGTCTGTCATGCCACCCTGATGAGGAACCTCACCCGCCCACTACAGAGCATAAGTCGGAGGAAGTCACCGCAAACCTAACCTGCCCCACCTGTTGGATGTGCACCGCTGGTGCAATAAAGGAGATAGGAGTCGTCTTGCCAGCGTTGTGCGAGGTGTCCCCACTGTGCTTGGAGGATTTTATTACGTCATGAGCTAGAGCTGGTCTGAGCAACTCAGGAGGCCGCGCTGCTGTTTGTTTGGAAGAGGATGCCTCCCTCGCTGGGAATGTGAGTCGTGTTTACTGGATGAAGCCCTACTAAATCTGAGTTGATGCCTCATGTATCCCTTGATGTAGGAGGAGTTTGAGCCGTATCGCGCCACCATCTGCTTGTAAAAGACGATCTTGTCGGGTGATGGAGGAGCCGAACCGATCCAAGGAGACCGCTGCTGAGACGGTGATGCAACTTGTTGCTTAGAGAAGAAGAGGTCTCCATTCCCCTGGTTGCAGCGCCGAAGAAGATCTCCCTCCCCTATTATTGTGCGCCAAATTTGGGGGAGGGGGAGATGTATCAGTAAAAATATATATAAATTTTAAAAAATGAAAACAAAAGTAAAAAAACTAAAATAAAATAATAATTAAATAAAAATGATGTTAAGTATAAACATTTATTAAAAATTATATATTTATTATTAACATAAGTTATTTTCTAATTATATTAAATAAATTTTTATTGAACTAAATTAACTAATCTACTAATTTTAGTTTAAATAAAATATTACCTAATATTGAATATTAAGTAAGTATTTTATAATAAAATGAATAAAATAACAAACTAATAATAATTTATAATATTAGAATAAAATTAGATATTTAATTAGTTAAAAAATTAATATTTAAAATAATTATTAATTTAATAATTGTTTTTGACTATATTAATTATTATCTTGAACTAGAATTTTAACAATTTAAAACATTTAGAAAAAATAACTTAAGAAAATTACAAATAAAAATATCTTAATTTGCAACATAAATTTATAATTAAATAAATTACTTAATTACTTAATGTTTAACAATTAATAATTAAATAAAATTCTCAAATTCCAATGTTCATTAGGATAAATTAACGAATTTAATAAATTTAATATTTAAATATATTATTAAATACTATTATTACATTATTATTTCTTCTCAATATAATCTCTAAAATATATATTTTTTAGTTTTTAATTGAACTAATAAAGTTATTTATTTAACAACATTAGTTAAAAGTTTATTAATAATTTTAAAATACTTTCTTCGTATGTTATATATTTTAATTTCCTTCGAATTTTAACTATGTGGATTGTTTTTCTGGTGTAGGTTCATTCAAGAGACATGTATACGTCCAGATTCACTTAACCAACTCAACATGAGTTAGTTACGTGAGAAAAACTAGCACGGAATGCCAGCCGCGGAAAAAATATATGTGTGTATTGCATTCCTGAAGAATACTCAATGTCGGTAGAGATGAATGGTGACATGCAGTAGAAGACAGTGACTACATAAGATAGTGAAACCCGCTGATAGGGGGGGGACATTTGGATATATTCAAGGACACTGATTGGAGACATTCATTCACTCTTAGAAGAGTGCTCCATTGGATATCTGAGAGGTTCTATCTCATCAGAAGTAGTGAGGTCCTCTTAACATCCTAGGAGTTGAAGGAGCATAGGAGAAGAGTGTCTTTCAGAGGGTTTGTCTTCCCATGTGTTTGAATTCTTCCACTCTTCTTTAGTATGTTTTAAGTTACTATTATGATATTAAACATGTTTACTAGCTAAATCATAATGTTAGGTGATAATTTGGAGTTCTATTGGTTATCTTTTTAATCTCTTTCCACATAATCATTTTCATGATTCAGTATTGATTGGAAAGATCGATATTGAGTTCAAACAAATACATATACCACTAGAGAATAATATCAAGATCTCACAGTCAGTTGGTGAGATTGATTGTGGAAACACTTTTCAGAAGATAATATATTTAAAAGACATCAAGGCTTACGGTGAGTTTATCTTCTTGTTAATTTTCTAAAAAAGTTCACAGTTGATTAATTTTGTAGTGGTGAACTATTAAATTGGTTGGCTTGTGTGACTTAACTTTTAGCAAGGGAGGTAATCCATACTCATTAAATTGGTACTATGCAATAACCTTTAAGTAAATCAGAATATCTTTAAAACCTGTAGAATGGAGATTTTCCCCCAAACATTTTAATAGCTTGTTCTTTTAACAGTGTACAATATCTCTGTGTCTCTTTGTTTTAAACTGTATTTTACTTCAATTTTGAAAAGATATATGCTTTGATGTATTCCTTCATTTACTGCTTTATAAAAAGAAAAATAAATTAGAGTATCCAGTCCACTGCAGACAACTGTGGAGTTTTTGAATGATTATAGAAGAATAGTGGTCGCAATTTCCTTCCATATGGGTTCAACCATTCTTCCCACATATACAGTAGTTAGTATCATTCTAAATTTGAAACATTGACCTACTTCAATGATAGTACAAGTCAGATACTGGCATTTGTCATCGTATTGATCCGAGATTGATCATCGATTATAGAAAAAAAACCAAAGTAGGGATCTGAAACTCCCCCGCTTCCACTACACATGGAACCTATAATGAGTGTATATTACACTGAAAACACAACTATAATTTCTAACTTTAATATTATATACACCATCTTACCTTTTAGCCCTTTGTAAAATGATCATGTCTCTTGTACATATGTGTGAACTACCACCTCCAGGAAGTAATGTGATCAATTTTCATTTATATCTTACAAGGATGAGAATAAAGATAGATTTAATGAATATATATGATATTTGATATTATAATAATTATAATTAAAAAGATTAATTATTATCTACCATTCTTTCAATCCATCATGAAAAAATTGAAAATGGAATCCATGCATACATACAGTACACTGTCTCCATTAACGGTGTAATTCATTTTTATATCTATATATTATATGGATGAATCTATATATATATATATATATATTGAATATATAGAATATTAATACCATTAATAAAATTCTGTATATTATGGAACGATAATAAATATACATGTATCAGAACAACCAAATCAAAGCTTATTTAAAAAACAAAGCTGTTAACAACCGGAAAAATTATAATAATTAAAGACTATTTTAAAAATAGTGATAAAATGATATAAATATATCATATAAGATTCATATATATGTGTATTTTTATGGTATATAATTATAATCAATCTAAATTTGTTTTAAAAAATGGTTAAAATAACTCACTTGGAAATTCCAACGTGAGGTTAGAGATTTCAACTAAATTTCTAGTCCATTTAGACATGATTGGTATCATGAACATGCTTATTTTTATGTGTTGTATATACTATCCCTTTGAGTTATTTAACTTGAATTTATATTTATTAATTAATAATAATGTTCATTTTAATTTTACTCCATTAAATAATATCCAAATTTTCTTCCAACATTCCTCTCTTCGGATCTAGAATCATGCACAACAATGTATAAAAGAAAAACAGATATTATTACAATTTTGATCGGATTAATTTTTATTCTTCATAAATATTTTATCTAAAAAATCCAAAAAAAATTACACTTCTATTATGATTTATCAAAACACATTGTTTCCCATTTTTTATTTTTTACAAAATGAATTTGACGGAATATTTTAATCATTTTCAAAATGTGGTACATTGTGAATTTTATGAAAAAATAATGGAATGAATTTTTTCTTTCATAAATTGCATGTTTGGATTTTACAATCATAATTACTAATATTTTATTTTAAGATTACTTTAAAATTTTATAAGGTTATTTTCAATGAAAAATTTCAACTTTAAAATTTCGTAGTTTTTTTAAATAATTGATTTCATAAAATGGAATAGTTATTTTCCTCATGAATTTATTGATGAACCTTTAATTGAATTTCTATTCATCATAGACAATAAGAAATTATATTAATTACTCACCATTATAGATATGTTTTAATGATACTATCCTTTAAAAAATTCACTTACTTGAGATCATTGGATGTTACATTTCTCTTAAATATCCAAAAAAAAATATTATAGATATGACTTTTACTAAAGACATATACCATTTCTACATATGGTTTTATAATTCGAAAGTAATTGATTTACTAGGGAATTACTAATAAATTATAATGATTTATTCAATATGTATATTTTTTTATAAGGCATACCATTCATGAATTAATTTGGATATTCAATATATGGGGAATGCATTGGACATACAATGATTGGTGGGTCCCAGAATTACATAGACCCTCGATGCATCGATAGGTCTAAGGATATAAATCATTTTTACTAATTAAAGGGTTATTTACCAATGGTTTTAAACTGTATTATAGGAAGGTGTAAAAAGTAGATATTTCATGGTGTCTGGGATCATGAAGTCTAATAATATTTATTTCCTTCATTTATAATTTAGTTTTTATTAATAATGAGATTACAACATTGGCACTTTCGATAGATTCATTTTGGGCTCAAATATTTTATTAAATGGAATGTGTTTTCAGTTATCCACCTTGACATATTGATTATGCCTTATTTACTCATGATATTTTGTATTGTATGTAACCCTTACTGATCAATTTGAGCTCTCCCTTAATTTTCTCCCTCCCACAGATTAAGAAGAAGGTATCACTGAATGTGTTTCAAGCATTCAAAATTATTAATTTTGTTATGTTTATATACTATAATTCAAATGTAATATGGGAATCATGTAAATATATATTTTACAAATACTGATAATATGATCGAACATAAATAGTGATATATCTTGAATCTGTATACACCATCTCCATGTCGTTGGAGTTGGGGTTTTTATAGTTAGTATCAAAAGATGTTTTGTAGAACCCCCAAAATTTTATGGTATCTTTCTCTGAAATACACACTTTTCATTAGGTAGCCTATATTTCATGAATCGCTGAGACCCTATGGAACAATACATGGTTACTTCTAGGAGATAACCATAACATAGCCACTAAACTTAAATTTACCACCTCTGTGATTTGAATTTTAAAAATCAGATATACACGATTGTGTTCAATATGATATTTAGAGTCTGATAGAATTAACTTAATTTTTGGTGAATAGTAACCTACCTTATGAATAGTTACATACCCTTATGAATATTAACATAGCCTTATGATTATTAATATGAATCTTATGAATGGTGTCTATACCCTTGAGTGTATAATTGAATTTGGACACCTTTAAAAATGGAGATGAATATTTTAAGTGTTTTTATATCTTGATTAAATAATAATTTAATTAAATATTTAATTAATCATATATAGAAAATTATTTTTGAAAAATTGACTTCATTTTTGGATTCTACACGTTGAAAAATGAATGGGGTGCATTTTTGGGATTTTTCTGAAATACATGAATTTTTGATGAATAGTAAAATCCGTAAATTCACAATAAATGTTAAATAATGGATTAATTGACTCATTGATTGTGATCTGCTGATGTAAGCCCAATTGGTTTGAAGTAAAATGCATATATTACTATTCATGGTCATGTAAGGATTATAATATTAAGAAATCTCTTCTCTCTTCCACTATAAAATCCCCCTTCACACCCTCTTCCATTCATCCTCTCAAGCCTTTTGGCTTCTCCAAATTCTATCCAAATACCTTCCCAACCTCCTCCCCCACGTCTAGAATGGTTTGTTATCATAAAAAGACCAAAACCTCTCTTCTTAAGAGGTTCTCAAAGGAGGAAGTCTCAAGGGCTAAATTCATCTTTCAAATCCCTTCTTTTCTTTTATGTTCTTTAATTTTTTATTCTTTTCTCACCTCCATTCACCAAAATAGTATGATAAATACAGTAACATACATGTAATGGAATGTTTTCATGCTAATGGTATATATTTCATTATCTTCTCTCCTTTCCACACTTTTATTTGAATGAAATGAAAGCACCATTTGAGATGTATTAATTTAGCACATTGAAGGAAAACAATTTATCGATTTCTATTATAATATTTAATTCTAGTCAGGAAACCATTTGTGTTTTGGTTGAACCATATTATTATGAAATATATCCTATTTTTAGTTCTGTAATACTTTTTTACAAATGGTATTATGTAATAAAGCAAAAAATGTTCATCATAATCAAACCCACCGATTAGCCAAAACGGTTATCCCTAAGGTTATATATATAAAAATTTGACATCAATCTAAGTACCACAAATTAAATTTAAAACCATGTAATCTCTTTTATGTTCACTAATAGTGTATAACTTCATTTCTGGACAACCACATCCATCTTATATATTTATCCTAACATGAATATAAGTGAACCAATCATTTAAAACCAAGTAAACAAACAAGCCCGAACAATGAAATTGAACGTTATAACCAATAAAAAAGGCCTAGAATAAACTAAAAAGGATTATAATAAATCATTTACCTATAAAATAGGTTCGGTAATTCTGAATTAATAATCCTAATTTTTTTATTGAGGTATTTAATAACAAGTCATGAACACCTTCAAGCATAATGTAATGGATCCTCTCCCTTACTTTTATTCAAGAATCCACCCTATTTTGTGTACTCTTTTTTTAATTTATAATGATGGGGTATGTTTTATCATATCCCCTATACTACCATTATGATATATAAATCATATATAAACTTTAATCTCTCATTATTCCCTTTAAAGAACACTTGTTACCATGCCAAAATGATTGTAAGGGGTTTTTCACATCTCACTTTAGATTCTCTGGGATCTCCATTATTCACCTCTTATTTCTTATATGTGGTATAGGTGTAAAGAAATTTGACATATGTTATCATGGTTCTAATTATATTCATTTTATTCTGTGACTCTTTTGGTGGTAATTAACTCTTTTTCATACGACTGAATTGAATACAACAAGGTAATGAGCTTTGTCTCAATTTTAACTTCGTTGTGACTTGCTTTGTAATTGTGCACCTACTCTTTCTTATGTGGTGCACCTACTGACTATTTGATATCACTTTTCAACTGAAATTATATTTCAATATAAATATCCATATTCTCATATTATTTATATTATTATTGTCTAAGTCGTATACCATTTTACATACGGTATTAATTTTGAATGTAGTTTTGACTATGGAAATGTTGATGAATCTGTATCCTCTAATCTATACGGATAATGTAACTACATATTTCTCTTGTATTTAATATATTTATAATGAATGCTTTAGATGTAGAGGTGGTGGGGGGGAACCACAGCCCCTCGATGCATTGGTAGGTCTCATGAGACAAAATAGTTTGACGACAGACCCTTTGAGTTTGTTTCCAAAAATCAGACAAGTTTTTACCCATAGAACTAAACCGTTTTTATGGTATTGTGGTTCATGTTCCAGATAAATGACGTCCAATTAATAAGAATTATATTTATTCATTATCATTTATTATTATTATCCATGAGTATTTCACTATGACAAAACCTATGGATGCAGTTTCATTCTCATTTTAATAAAGGTATTAGCTGTTCATTTATTCACTATGACATTTTGAATATGTCTAATTGATTATGATTATCATATTTTTGTACTCATGATTCCTCTATTTGTAACCCTTACTTATCATTTTATCTCACCCCTTCCATTTTTTACCTTCTACAGGTGATGAATAGGTGATCATTTAATGAGTTCCTGTGGTTGCAGTTTTTATGTTTTTGTTATGTATTGTAGTTTGTAACCCTTTCCAATGTAATTTTTGTTACATATATGAATATAGTTTCTTCAAGACAACTAAAATGACCATTTCTTTTGGATTTTCATTCCTTTTAACCATGTCAATATCACAAGTAATGCACCATCCGTATCCTAGTGGGGTCAGAGTTTTACTGTTGGTATCAGAGAAAGTTTAGTATGAAACTTGTAAACTAGAGTATGAAATATATAGTAGGGAACAAAGCCCTACGGTAGCATTTGAGGATAAATTTACAAGAATATCCTAATATTTTGTTAAGGAAAAGATTATGGGGATATTTCAAGCAATACATCCCTGTCTGGATACGTGCAGGTAGAGGCGGGTCTGGCACAGATGTATCTAGGGGTAAAACCTGAAAACACTGCTTTGAGCTAGACTCTAACGGGAACTGGTACATTAAAATGGGCCTTGCTGCACTCTTGTTTATGAAACTCCATGCAGATATGTTTAGGATAATTAATATTTTCATTATAATCCATTATGAAGTAGTTTAATTTAAATTTCTCTTAGATGATTCGGTTTGGATAACTCCGGAAAACCATAACTGAACAATGAAAAACTTACATAAACAATAATAAGAATGATGTTTTCTTTATTTTCAGAATGAAAAAGAAAGTACCTATCTTTTGTCTCTCCCAATAGAAGTATGAGAGACCATAGTGGGAAAATTATGTATTGAAAACTATGACACTTTTTATAATATTTGTTTATCATGAAAAACCCTCTACCGAGTATCCAACTCTCCTCAGGTACTCCAACATCTCCATGGAGTAGGTTTCGTCTATTACCTCATGATGAACGCACAATTCACATTCTATGTACGACAAGGGAAATACTTCGAGGGTATCTTTACATGTTTTACCCTAGCTAATAATTTCTTTTATCTTGAGGACTTTGAGGAGGCTGCACAAGGGGGTGACCTCCGGGCAGTAATTCTATGTCAGATTTTGACCTACGGACTTCAGGGTCGAGTTGTGGAGTTTTAATCCCTTGTGAACGAGACTAACCATTTGAATTATCAGAATCATGTTCATAATAATGTTTCCCAACTCGATACCTGACATTTTTCTCTCAATCTGAATTATAGATGTCCACATGCGGTTGACCTTAATTGCACAAGTTTCATCAGGACAAAGGAGATAGAGGAATTTGGAATCTCTTTGGGGATCCATTTGTATGAAGTTGGGTAAATCCCCATCATTGGTGGAATCTATGAGTAAGAATCTTAGAGGACGTCAGGAATTCCATAAAAGTGTTTTGTGAAAGGGGTCAAGAGATTGCATAATTTCATGATTTTTATAAATCATGTCTAAATGAATGATGTTGTATTTTCTGTTTTGATATGTTATTATAACATTTTTTAAAATGGATTTTCTATACTAAAAGTTTATTTAATAAAAATTTTCAAACAGAAGATATGAGTCAACTAACCAATATTTTATCACTACCTACTAAGTTGTTAGAGACAATAATTGTCAAAACATGATCCAAAGAGGACCATCGCTATGCCAACTTACGTCTGACATGTAAACTACTCTATCAGGTATTGAATTGTCCAAACATTCTTAATACTTACCAAGGTGACAATCTGGTCTATTATCATATTGCATATGCACAATTTCTTTCATATAGGAAAAGAGGGAAGGATCATGAAGATCTTTTTCAATGTTTCGCTTTGGATAATAACTACAGAGCTGTGGGTAAATTTCTAGAAGCTGCTTTGGATTGTGACCATCGAGAAGACTACCTATTCCAGGTCCTGAGTTTTAATATGTACAAAGAAAATTACGACATCAATATCTTCAAGAATGATGTGGTGCATGGTAATTACAGGGATTTTGTCCATACTGAAATTTATAAACTCCACACTATTCATGCCTCTCTATGGAAGCCTGAGTGCTTTAGGCATAGATTTGATGCTAGATGTCTGCAGTTTGTCTGGGATAATGAAATCAAGAAGCTGAATACTACTATAGGAATCCACCTGGGGTCGTCAGCACCCTAGCATCGGTGGTATTCCCGGTAATGGGACTTCAGGAGTGACGTGTGTCTAGTGTTTCATATAGTTCGGGGAGACAGAAATCTTTGAAATAATTTTGGTTATTTGCGGATTGGGGGAGTAGGGAAACCATTAGCCTTGTTTCACTTTTTGAACCAGTGTTTATATAATAATATAACTTGTTGTCTCTTCTTTTTTTAATCCTTTCATCGGTTATACTTTTGAATGAGTATCACTAAGTGAATTTTTATAATAAATTTTCAGATGGAAGAACAAACCCATATGTTATGCCTTCATGTGGGGGTATTGGAGATAATTGTGATCAAAACCTATGAAGAGGATTACCTACCTCTCGTAAATTTGTGAAAAACGTGTTAACAACTATATGAAGTGACAAATAGTCTAAACATTCTCTGCACCTATCATGGGAATTCTTTGATTTAATACAACATAGACACGACACAATTGTCATATTATAGGCGTAGAAGAAAATACCATGAAGGGATTTTCATATGTTTCACCCTAGGCCGGAACTACATGGCCATGTTATATATTCAAGAGGATACTTTGGAGGGAAACCTTTGTGTGGCATATATGTACCAAATCCTCAGTTTTAGCCTATAAAATAGTGTTTACAACTTAGATGTCCTCAGTCGAGATAATGTTCGGCGAGTTCTTCGTGTGTTGGTCCATTCAGACATTTCCAAACTCTCTACAATTCGAGCCTCCCTCTGGATGCCCGAGTGTTCAATGTAAGAGTTCAACCCCTTCTATCCGAGATGTGTCTGGGTCAGAGAACTAGAGGAGTTGAGCATCAATTTGGGATTTTCCGCTGAACGCACCTTAGTATCCTCTATGATGGGAGATTTGGTAAGAACTTCATAAAGCTTTCTTTTGTGGTTATGAAATGAATTGTGAGGACGAAATTATTTAAAGTAGGGAATAATTTAGAACCCCAAACATTTTATGGTATGTTTCTCTTAAATGCACTCTATTCATTTGGTAGCCTATATTTAGTTAATCATTGAGCCCCTATGGAAGAAAACATGGTTACTTATAAGAGATTTCAATAACTTAGCCCCTAAACATAAATTTACCAGCTCTATGATTTGAATTTTAAAAATCTGATATACACGATTGTGTTCAAGATGACATTTAGAGTCTGATAGAACTTAATTTTCGGTGAATAGTAACCTACCTTATAAATAGTAACATACCCTTATGAATAGTAACTTAACCTTATGAATAGTAATATGACTCTTATTAATGTTATCTATACCCTTGAGTTTATAAATGAACTTGGACACCTTTAAAAATGAAGATGAATATTTTAAGTGTTTGTATATCTTGATTAAATAATGATTTAACTAAATATTTAATTAATAATATTTAGAAAATTATTTTTGAAAAATGGACTTCATTTTTGGATTCTACGTCGAAAAATGTTTAGGGTGAATTTTTGGGATTTTTCTGAAATACATGAATTTATTATGAATAGTAAAATCAGATAATTCACAATAAATGCTAAATAATGGATTAATTGAGTCATTGATTATGATCTGTTGATGTAAGACCAATTGGTTTGAAGTCAAATGCATATTTTACTATTTTTGGTCGTGGAATACTCACTATTTCTTGTCGTGAGAGGAAATAATAAATTAAGAATTATAATATTAAGAAAACTCTTCTCTCCTCCACTATAAAAACCCCCTTCACTCCCTCTTCCATTCACTCCTCTCAAGCCTTGTGACATCTCCAAATTCTATCTAAATACCTTCCCAACCTCCTCCCCAACGTCTAGTAAGCTTTGGTCTCACAAAAAGACCAAAACCTATCCCCTTAAAGGGTTCTCAAAAGAGGAAGTCTCAAGAGGTAAATTCCTATTTCAAATACCTTCTATTCTTTTAAGTTCTTTAATTTTTGTTTTTTTCCCACCTATCTTCACCAAAATATTATGATAAATCTAGTAACATACATGTACTATAATGTTTTCATGCTAATGGTATATATTCCATTATCTTCTCTCCTTTCCCCAATTTTATTTGAATGAAATGAATGCACTGTTTGAGATGTGCTACTTTAGCACATTCAAGGACAACAGTTTATCGATTTCTATAATAATCATTAATTCTGGTCAGAAAACCATTTGTGTTATGGGTGAACCCTATTATTATGTAATATATTCTATTTTTAGTTCTGTAATACTTTTTTACACATGGTATTATGTTAAAAAGAAAAAAATGTTCAACGTAATCAAACCCACCGATTAGCCAAAACGGTTATCCCTAAGGTTATATATATAAAAATTCCACTTCAATCTAAGTAACCCAATTTTAATTTAAAACCTTGTAATATCCTAAATGTTCAATAATAGTGTATAAATTAATTTCTGGACAACCACATCAATATTATATATATATATATATATCCAAACTTCAATATAAGTGAACCAATCATTTAAAACCATGTAATCAAACTATCCCGAACAATGAAATTTAACATTATAAGCAATGAGAAAGGTCTAGAATGAACTAAAAAGGATTATAATAAATCATTTACATATAAAATAGCTTCTGAACTTATTAATTTATAATCATAATTTTTTTATTCATGTCTTTAATAACAAGTGAAGGAAACCTTCAAGAATAAGGTAAGGGATCCTCTCTCTCACATTTATTCAAGAATCCTCCCTATTTTGTGTACTTTTTTTAATTTCTAATGACGGGGGATGTTTTATAATCTCCCATATACTTCCATTAAGATATATAAATCATGGTATAACCTTTTTTCTCTCACTAATCCCTCTCAAGAACACTTGTTACCATGCTGAAATGTTTGTAAGGGGTTTTTCTCATCTCACTTTTAATTCTGTGGGATCTCCATTATTCACCTCTTATTTATGATATGTGGTATAGGTGTACTTCTATTTGACATATTTTATCATGGTTCTCATTATATTAATTGTATTTTGTGACTCTTTTGGTGGTTATTAACTATTTTTCATACGACTCAATTTAATACAACACAGTAACGAGCTTTGTCTCAATTTTCACTTCATTATGACTTGCTTAGTAATTGTGAACCTACTCTTTCTTATGTGGTGTACCTACTGCCAATTTGGTATCAATTTTTAATTGAAATTATATTCCATTTAAATATCCATATTCTAATATCATGGATATTATTTTTGTCTAAGACATATAAAATTTTACATACGGTATTCATTTTGAATGTTTGTTTGAATGTGAAAATGTCGATGAATCAGTTTCCTCTAATATTTACGGATAATGTAAATACATATTTATCTTATACTAAATCAATTTATAAATAAATCATTGGATGTTGAGATGGGCGGGCCCCACTATAGCCCCTTGATGTATCAGTAGGTCTCATGAGACAAAATAGTTTGGTGACAGACCCTTCGAGTTTGTTTCCCAAAATCAGACGGGTTTCTACCCAGAGAACTAAACTATTTTTACAGTATTATGGTTCATGTTCCATATACATGATGTCCAATTAATAAGCATTATCTTTATTCATTATCAATTATTATTATTATTGATGATGTTTTCACTATGAAAAAACCTATGGATGCAGTTTCATTCTCTGTTAATTAAGGGTATTAGTTGTTCATTTATTCACTATGACATTTTGATTATGTTAGATTGATTATGATTCACTTATTATTGGACTCCTACTTCTGCTATTTGTAACCCTTACTAAGCATTTTTGATCACAACTTCTGTTGTTTACCTTCTAAAGGTGATGAATAGGGGATCGTTTATTGAGTTCCTGTGGTTTCAGTTTTTATATTTTTGTTATGTATTGTAGTTTGTAACCCTTTCCAATGTAATTTGTGTTACATATATGAATCTAGTGTCATCAAGAATACTAAAATGATCGTTCCTTTGGGATTTTAATTCCTTCTAACCATTCCAATATCACAAGTAATGCACCGGCTCCAGCCTAGTGGGGTCAGGGTGTTACAAGTTTAGTTTTGTAATTTGATTTTAAATAAACCTAACTAACATGAGAACTATGATAATCTATTATAGTATCTGATAATTTTTACCATTAGAGTGATTTCATTTTATTGATATATATTAAGGATTATTTTGATCTAACTCAGTGGGTGCCATTATTTAGTGATACTATCTAGTGAATGAAAAATAATCAATACTTGTGGTGAATGAAGTGATTTCCCCATTGATCAAGCTAATACAGTTAGTGTTGGAGCTAAGAAGATCATGACCATATTAGGGTATCTAAACCAGTTTATTTCTACTAACCATTCCCATATAAAGCAACTTGATGTTCCATGACATGATACACATATTTTGGATCATTTCATGTGATAGAAGCCTCTATCTTTTAGTGGAACCACTAATCTAGTGGTATCTAAGAAATGAGTCTAGTCTCTAGAAAAGATATTTATATCCATGGGAAGTAATGAAATTTAAAAGTTTATACTAGTAGTGTATTATCACAGGGGAAATTTCTCTCTATGGTGGTCATTGATTAAGAATACTAAATAGGATGAAGAAATAGAACTTATAGAGTAAAGATATATTAAATTAATATTCTTTTACAAATATTTACTGCACAAACATAAAATTAAAATGAATAGAATATTTCTCAAAATAAAACCAATGGATTAAGAAAGTGATATAGGGTTTAAGGATAAATTTACAAAACATTCCACGTATTCTGTGGAATATATGATTAATCTATATAGAAAAACGGATCATTTTTAAGTCCTTAAGACAAACTCTAATGGGAACTGGTTTCTTAAAAAAATTCATCATATGATGACATAGTATTATGCGACATAAAAGTAGAGAAGGAATTTTATAAATCCATTATCTCTAAGGGAAATCAATAGAAAAAGTGGTTTTCTAGGAACCATGAACAAGGAAAAGCATCAAATAAGAAAAGGGGAATAAATAAATTCCCATGATGTGAAAATTATGATAATAAACATCCTAAAAAAATGCTTGAAGAACATGGGATTTTGTTACAAGTGTGAAGATAAGTGTCATATATATAATGAATGAAATGGGAAGAAAAAAATAAATGATTTACAGTCCTTAAAATATAGAGAAATAGGGCATTATTCACACCAATTCCCCAAGTTTGAAGAGAACATACCTCTGAATAGGCCGATGACAGAAGTCTAAGCATATGAAATCACTAAAAATAGGGTTGAAGTTCCCAATGATGTTGTTGAAGGTACATTAATCATAGAATCAAATTTAAATAATTATTTATTTGATTGTGGATCCTTAAACTCTTTTATATTATCCATGTTTTCTATGAGAATTTGATATTTCCCTCGCACTTTTAGAAGTCAGTTTTCATTCAATACAACTTGTGAAAATCTCACCAAAACAAGGATGTGTCAGTTAATTCTCATTATAACCCATAACTGGGACCTATTTGAAAACATGATTTTTATACCTATGGTTGGTTTTATATAATCCTTGTTATAGATTGGATTTAAAAATATGATTCAAAGAAATTATTACAAGGAGAATGAAGTCAAAATTCACAATAAATATGTGGATTTTATTATATTTAGAGGGGAGACTTCATAAACTTAATCATGTCTATAACCACACCCAATAGATATTATGAATGAGAGTCTTAAGGAAAAAGAGAAAAAAGCAACATATGAATGGAAAATGTAGTATTCAAATAGAGGATTGCCAATTTTATAGGAATCCATTATTGTATTTCTTGAAGAAGTACCTAGACATCCTCCAGAGTGTGAAGTTGAGTTTTCCTTTGATTTAACTATTGATGCAAGGCCTATATCAAAAACTCACTATAGAATTTCCAATGTGGAATTAGTGGAGTTAAATAAAAAACTATAGGATTTATCTAGTAAGGGATTTATTCATCGTAGTGTTTCAGCTCAGGGAGCCATTTTTGTTTTCATTAAAAAGAAATATGGATCTTCAAGGTCATTCCTTAATTATAGGGAAATCATTGTTATTACAATAAGAAATATGTATCCTATACATCGCTTTGATGAATTAATCAATAAAATCTATAGAGATCATTATTTTTTCAAGATTAAACATTTTTTTGGTTATAATTAATTATGAGAAAAGAAGAAGATATTCAAAAAACAACATTTCTAATGAGGTATCAACATTATGAGTTTATAGTAATGATGTTTCGACTAGCTAATGAACCTTTTTTCATGGATCAAATGAATAGGGTATTAATGGAATGTCATAATGAATATTATTGTATTTATTAAAGCTATATTGGTGTAATAAAAAATTTATGAGGAACATGAGAGTCACATTCATAAAATTTTTATGACTCTTATGAAAAGTGTAATATGGGGAATTTAAAAAGTGTGAATTATAGCTTTAGAATGATTCTTTTTTATCCATATTGTCTTCAAGGATATAATCTCAATTTTTCCCTTTATGAAAAAGTAATTCCAATAATGTATTACACCAACAAATATAACCGAGGTACGTAGTTTCATTTGTTTGAAAGGGTACCATAATTTATTTGTTCAAAATATTTACTAATTGGATAACCCGTTAACCAATAATACTCATAAAGGTGTTACATTCATATACAAAAATAAATATTGATAATGTTTTGAATAATTTAATAGGTTATTTTTATATGATCTGGTTTTGAATCTATCAGCAGTAATCGATATATTTGTGATATATAGTGACTCATCGAGGATGGTACATGGTTGTGTCCTCATAAAGAAAGATAAATTTATTTTCTATGAATAATGAATTTTAAAGAATCCATAAAAAAACTATCCCACACATGATCTATAATAATTAACCATAATATTTTCATTGATGATATGGAGACCCTATCTATATGGTGAATAATGTGAGATACAGAAAGGTCACAAGAGTTTGAAATTAATCTTCTCAAAGATGGAACTCTACATTATTTAAAGCCAGTGGCTCTAGCTAATTAGATTTTATGATTAATAATACACAACCATCCAGAAATGGAAAATAATGTACCAGATACACTAGTTAGTAAATATCATGGTTATGACTCAAATGAGGGTTGATAAAGATCATATATTAATGGATTTAGTAAAGATGGATATTATAATTATTAATTAAGTGGGGTCATCACTCCTTTTAAAAAATATTTTCAAACCATATTTATTAGAAAATATAAAAATTTCTCAACCTAATGATTACAATATTCAAAGGAAAATTAATTTTTTGAAGGATGGAAAAATTTTAGAATTCAAATATTAAGATTGTGTTCTACGATTTATAAATATGTTATGTGTACCATTTATACCTGATATAAAAATGGAATTATTATATGATGTTCATAGCTAAAACTTCTCTATAAATCTTGGTAGCACCATGATGTATATATATTTGAAAGAACTCGTTTCTCGTATGATACAAAGCGGTAAATTGTTGATTATGTGTTATGATGTTTATTTTTTAGATAATTAAAGTCTGAGATAAAACATCATATAGGATTCATGAATCCTATACCTATTTATATATGGAAATGGGATGGCATTATTATCAAAATTATAACTATATTACCAAATAATCTGAGAAAGAATGATGTGATATGAGTTATTATTGATCTCTTTTCCAAATACTAACATTTTCTGACTATAAGATAGGATTTATCTCTCAATTTCATTTCAAAACTCTATATTAATGAATTTTTAAGACTTCATGGAACACCGCATTCAATTATTTTTTATCATGATCCATGATTTCAACTTTCATTCTGGTAAATACTTATGAAAGCTATTAATACAGAGATTTATTTAAACGCCACTTATCATCCCCAAAATGACAAGTAGATTAAAAGTACTAATCAAACATTGGAATATATGTGGAGGTACAATAATTTCACATTCAATTCATGCAGGGTATGTATTTACCTTTGGATGAGTTTTACTATAATAATAGCTTCCATTCAAGTATTTAAATGGCATGTATGAAACATTATATGGAATGATATGTAGTACTCCCACTTGTTAGAAAGTAGTTGGTGAAAGAAAACATCTTGTTCTAGATCTCGTTGAAGAGGCAAAGACAATGGTATGATCCATTTAGACTCATATTAAATATGTATAATGATGGAAAAGTGTTATATGGATAGACAAAGGAATGATTTGGTGTTTTGACTGGGAGACCATGTTTAATTGAAAGTATATCCATAGAATGGTGTTATAAGATTTGGTAGGAAGGGAAAACTAAACCGTAGGTATGTTGGACCTTTGGAAAATTTTGAAATAATTTTAGTTTTGGCTAATCATTTAGAAATTAAACAATGCCTCTCTAAAGTACCCACAGTGTTCCATATCTCTCTATAAAGGATGATTATGACCGACATGACGCATGTGATCAAATTAAAATAAATAGAACTGGAACATTATTTATCATTCTGTAAATATCTTATTTAGATTCTAGACACTACAAAACAAGTGTTGTGGAATCCGAAGACTTGATTGGTAAAGGTACTTTGGAGAAATCATATGATAGAAACAATGACATGGAATCCAAAGGAAATTATGATGAAGAACTACCCCAATATATTCAGGAGGTAACATTTTGAGATTTTTTAAAATGAATTTTTTTTGAAGGTGGTTATAATTTGACACACTGATATTTTATATTATGTTTCTTTTTAAATAAATTTAACCACTTCAATAGGTTGTGCCACACGCAACATATAGTTTAAACAAACTGCGATTTATTATTAAAATATTATTATGTGAGAATTATAACATATATGTTACAATTATAGAGTATGTATATGACTAATTAAATTATTAAAACTATATGGTCTATAATTTTATATAATAAATTCACTTGTTATCAATAGAAATAATTTGAATGTAAAATAATTGTTTTCCTGAAAAACCTTTTTTTATGTGTGTACAATGTGTTTTTATTTTAATAAATTTATTCAATCACTATTAAAAAAAAATTAATAAAATATATATATTATAAATTCAATAAAATTTATTAACATTATTTTATAGTTTTTACTAGGAATGAGAAATGAATGAATCCAATTTTATTCATAAAACATTTATTGATCAAAAATCAATTTTCATCATGTTTTTCACAATATTTTAAAATTAATTTTATAAATTTATCGAAATTGACTCTTGAAAAATGGATTCCATGTTTGGAATCAGGATTTTCATATTTGTAAAATTGGTCCCTTATATTTTTTGTTAATATAAATAGTAACTATGATAAAATTTATCATATTGGTAAAGTGTAAATTAGGTTAAACTAGGTTGTAACTAAGTTCTAAGGTCTCAATATTTAAACATAATTATTATATGAAAAATTTAATTTTACCATTATCACCTTTTAATAGAAATGTATATTTTTAATGGACACTTGTCCATGAAAATGACCAATATAATATTTAGAAAAAGATATTTACAAAATGTCCCTCTCTTATTTTTAAAAATATATTATGTGTATACAATGGAAAAAAAGCACGTAATGAATGAATATAAATTCATATTTTCTGCATAATGAAATTATTTTTATTATTATAAGTAATTTATAATTGTTAAGGATTATATAGTACCATAAATTCCTATGCAACACTAATACATAATTTATTTAATTAATAGAAAAATAAAATGAATGAATATTAAAGTTATTAAAAGTGATATAATTTGAATGATTTATAGTGTTCTGTAAATTTTATAAATGAATATGAAATATTAGTGATGTTTAAATGAATTTTACTTAAAATTTAATTTTTTCTTGATGTATTTGAAGTCAAATTAATTGAATAGTGTCAACAATGACTATAACAATAATTTATCAAAATAATATTTCAAAATAATATTTAAAAATAATTAAAATTTGAAAAAGGGGACCAGGGGTAATATATGGTCTAAAACATCATCCCTTGTCCATCTATGAGTTAATAGTTACCTTATATGTAAAACTATAACCCTTTAAGAGTGAAAAATTCTATTACCGTGATTCATGTTAAAATTGGTTAACTAAGTTATTAAATCAAAACATATGGGTTAAAACACAATAAAACCTATAAATTTTTTAATTAATGGTGAAATATCAACCTTATTTTACCCTATGTTTTAATCCCTATCCATTTGGAACATTTTTCCTGAGAATGACATTAAGATAATTTAATATTTTATGAAATTCCAAAATTTACCCACATCACATTTATAAAAGTGGTGATCCTCCCTCACTTCATTACACCATATTGAGAAATAGATCTCAAAAAACCCTAACCATTAATTGTATCAAAATCATTAGCCTTGTTATATAGCTTCTTTTCATTTCAAAAACCTACCCTAAGTCCCTTAATAAGATATCTAAAGGAAGTCTACCGAAGAAGTTGTGTTCGTCATTACCAAGTCCTTCATGTCTATTTCTTCTTATGATTCCTCTTAGAGTGTTGTATCCATCCTAATATAATAAATCCTATATCATAAATATAATTATATTTTATTATAATTACATGAAAACAATATTCCATCTATTTCCCATCCTGTGAAAAGTGAAAACATCGTTCGTGTGCACATACGACTTACCGTCTCCACATATAGGTGTAATTCATTTTTCATAACAACTTTACATGGATAGTTAAAAATATGGAACTAATGAGTATATCATATATTTATTAAACAACTTTCATTTTGTAACTATAACATCATATATACCTTCTTACCTTCCAATCCTTTGAAAAATGATAATGTCGTTCGGGCATACTTGTGGACGACCACATCCACAAATCGATGTAATCCGTTTTTCATTTATGTTTTATATGGATAGTAACAAGGTTATACTTAATGACTATATATGATATGTATGATATAATAATTATTCTATAATGAATAATTAATTTTTACAATTCTTTCATTCCATCCATCGAAAAGTGAAACTGGCATTCTTGCGTACGTACGACCTACCATCTTCATAAATGATGTAATTATTTTTTTTAATATATATTTTATGGATGAATATAAATATCTATATATTAAATAAATATTTTATTTATAATATTATTTTTTTATGGATATTATGTTAACATAATAAATGTAGAAAAACCAGAACTACTGAATCAAAGAACACTTCAAAAATAATGTTGACAGCACAAGAAACATTCATATTAATAAAATATACTTAAAAAAAGTTATAAAATGTTATAAATGGATCATAATATATATCATATATATATATATATATATATGTGTGTGTGTGTGGTTCTGTTATATAAGTATAAAAAAATCTAAATTTATTTTACAGAAGGTTAAGAGCACTTATATGTCATGTCAAACGCGAAGTAAGATTTTTCATCTCAATTTCCACTACATTGAGGCATATTTGATATTATGATCCTATTTATTTTTATGTGTTGTATATACTACACATTTAAAGTAATTAACATGAAATAATATTTATTCATGATTATTAATGTTCATTTCTAGTTTTATCTCATCAATTATTTCCATATTTTCTTCCAACTTTTCCTCTCTTTGAACCTTGAATCAAACAAATAAATTTTTTAAAGAAAAACTAATATTATTTATCTTTTGATTAGATATATATTTCTTCTAAATCCATATTTTCTCTAAAATGTTTTCTATTTTTTTAAACATCTTTAATGATTTATCAAAAGCTGTTTTCCCCATTTTTGACTTTATACATACTAGTTTGGATGGAATATTTTTTTATTTTCAAAACAATGCACATTGTGACTTTTACGAAAAAAATAATAATGGAAGAAATGTTTTTTATCTTGTACTTCATGAGATAATTTTCCCACGGTTATGACTACTCATTAATATTATGCTTCTGATACAAATTTATTGGGTAATTTTCAAGGATAATATTAGACTGTATAATTTCACATTTTTTTAAATATAAGTGATTTCAAAATATGGAATGTTTGATTTACTCAAGAATGTGTTTATGACCATTCAATGACATTTCTATTCATAAATAACAACAACCCATTATTTAACTTATTCGCCACTAGGGATAGGTTGTAATGATAAAATAATTTACAACATTCACTTACTTGTGATCATTGGATATTACATTTCTCTAATATATTCATATTATTTATATCATGGATATGACTATTTTCTAAAACATGTACCACTATAACATACTATGTTATAATTTCAATGTAATTCATTTACTAGGGAATTATTTATAAATTCATCCTATTTATTGTATACATATATATGTTGATAAGACACATTATTCATGAATTAAATCAACTATTTGATTTATATGTAATGAATTGGACATGAAGTGATGGGTGGGACCTAAAATTATTTCACCCATCGATGCATCTATATGTCTCATGAGATAAATCAGTTAAAAAAAATTAATTGTTCAGTACCCATAGTTTTAATTTTTTTTGGCACGAGGTCTTGATGGTTGAGATATCATGATGTCGGAGATCATGACATCCATGTAAAGTCCCAACCAAGGTGCCAAAATTCAGTTCCTGGAGCTGGTTAGTCACATGACCTCAAGAACGCCTCCCCACACACCAGGGGTCTTGTGACTGATCGACTCAGGGAACCGTTGTGAGACACCCTGGTTGAGATGTCATAATGTGGTATCAAAGTAGTTTTCATTTAATTTTATTTTTTCATACTATTTGGGATATGTAGATAGAAGAATAGGATGAGTGATTCCTTGGTTTGAAGCTCATGTATAAGAGTATCTAACACATGCATGAGGGTAAAAGCAAGGTACCTATAACGGGACTATTTTTTATTGATGTGTGTTATTAAAATTGATTCCATTTCTACACAAGTGATAAACTTGTTATGTGATGTGATTATTATTTATGAGATTTTCATATTGTCCTAGTATAGAATGATATTTGATTATGCATGAATTTTTTATGCCACTCTATATTATTTTGTGACATTCATCATTTTAGGCATGAATAGGAAAATGGGTTTTGAGTAATTTGTTGAAATTGAAATGTTTTTTCTTGCTTATGTAATTAAACTAAATTTTTTTCCTAATATAGAATTGAAAATTTTAAAATGATGAAAGTTGTGGAAAAATGGGTGCCTCATGAGAAATGTTAATAATAAGAATGTGTTAAATATTTTTAACCATGACCTAGATATAGTATGGGTAAGGGTGGTGGTAGCGCCATGGATTTGACCATGTAATGGTATAACAACCCTGATATTTATTAAACACTTAAACAAGATTTATTACCTAAAATAACACTTAATAAAACCAAGAAGTTTGATAGGTATAGTTTATTTGGGGATTAGGAACATTTCATTACATCTTAAGAAATAAAATACAACATCTTTGTTGAAAACTTATTTTACATGACCACAACATTCCTTCTTACTTAGCATTTCATGGGATAAAATGAGGACACACATAATAAAAGGGTGAGCTGTTAAGCTCAGCAAGGGAGTAAAAAAGGTATAATGAAAATAATATAATACATGTTAGGAAATAGGTATAGAAATGTGTTACATAAAAAACCTGAACATAAAGGCACGATATAGCATTATTATCATAACATTGAAATGTGGAAACACCTTATAATAATACATATTAAAAATAAAGTAATTAGGTAAAAACCTATCCCAATATGATAAAAAAATGTTCTACAAGGAATCAATAAAACCCCTATCCCAACATTATTTATCATGATACTAAACATTACTCAATGTGTTGAGGAATTACCAGGTTTCACCCTTCATGAACATTTTCATCTCCTCCTTAAGTGTGCCATATAGGTCATATAACATAGATTCATTCAACATTAACATTTATTCCCTGATAATGGAATTTTTAATATATATATTATAGTATATAATCAATATGTATATGTGAATAAAGGTGAATATCCTTGAAAGAGAAATGGGCATGGTATTCACTACACGGGGATTTTGGCATGGAAAATCACGGTGCAATTTCGGCAGCATAACGACATCACATGAGGATTCATAAAATGGGCTAATGAGATAGAAAGGGGACTCTCAAAATTTAGACATTAAATGTGAAGTAAGGGGTTCATGGGTAATAATAGACCAATATATGAAATGGAATTTTATATGCATAATATAAGAGAAATGCATGAAAGGAAATGAGGAGAGAAAATCCCTTACGGAATTTTGGCATGGTAATGGGTGTACATGGGAGGGATTAATGAGAGTTAAAAGGGTATAAAATAATTTTAACATAATAAGTGAAGTATGTGGGAGGTTAAAAACATATCTAACCATTTTTAATTGAAAAAATGTGTACAACAATATAAGGAATCTTGAACATTAATGAGAAAGGATGGAAAGTAACGATCCCATACTTGGATGTGTGATCAAAAAGGCTTGGGAGAGGATTTTTGGGAGCTTTAGGGAACTATTATAGGACTATAGGGAGTGGATATCAGATTATTTACAAGATTAAATTTGTTTTAGTGAATATTAAAGTGTTCATTGGTGGGTTTATATTTGAAAGGATGGGGAATTCATTATTATTTTGGTTTTGGATAGTACACACTAAAATATTTAAAACCCCAAAAATTACAATGGTTTTTTCCAAAGTTTTTTTTATGATTAGTAGTTGAAAAATTTATTTTATATGTCCATACACCGAAGATATTAAATTATTATCCTTGATTATATGGAGGTGAGACACATTATTAAATAAATGAACCTGAAATCAGAAAATATGTAATTCATTTTGTAGGATTCACTAAGGAATTATAAAATTAGTAAAATAAATCTAAAATCATATTATTTTAAATCTAAAACATATATTTGGTAAAATATAAATTTTATGGTATTTATTTCAACTCTATTAGGTCACTATGATGTCAAAAAACACACTATATACTTGAATGTTACATAATTTTTACCTAAAAATCGATTATCTTAGAAAATTGTGTAAAATTCATTGTTGGATAATTTAAATGTACTGATTCAAAAATGTTATTAAATTTATCTAAATAATTTTTTAAATAGGTAGAGTTTCACTTTTAAAGTGATAAATGATATTTATTGAAAATTGATGGGTTTTGAGAAAAATAGTTTTAAAACCTTAAATGAAAATCACTTATGATTTCATAAAAATTATATACTCATTTATTATTAATAAAATTAATTTGATAATAAATTTTTATTAAATTATTAGTTTTTTCAAAAATTCCTTAATTATTTAAAGCAAATTCTTTAAAAATAATCTTTTTGTTTTACCATATAAAAATATAACTCTTATCAAACTGATTACCTAATCATTTATAGATTATGAAGTGATATAATAATCATTTATAGGATTTTTTATATAATTGTATTAATACAATTATTTTTTTTAAATAATAATGCATATATTTCTAAAAATAAAATTTTTACATAAAAAAATAAATTTATATAATTCATCATTATTTAAGAAAGACTACTCCCATTAAGGAATTGATGGAATAAGAATTTTATTTATAGAAAGGGATTAAAAAATAAGTAACTAATAACTTGTTACATAAACCCTTATGACACCCTCATAATACCGAAGGGTAAGGTGTATGATGGTGACAAACTCTTGGGGTGGCTCGGTTAACATCGCCTAGGTGGTAATCTCTATTAACATGAACTTCTCCCGTCAGTGATTTTGTTCATGCTTCATGTGTTTAAGATCATCTTAGGATTGGTTAAGAGAGAATCCCAATGACTTTAACTCCATTCCATGATCTAAAAAATGCGCCTTGAATGACCCAAGTCTAGTGGATAAGGCCATCCTCTCCATTGTATGTGTCAAAGGGGTTTTTTTAAAACCTTATATTTATATCAGTTGTGTGATCATTGTTCAATGGAAATATTATCAACGGTAATGATACTAAATAGTCATTTAAACCAGATAATAATAATAAAAAGAGTTCATGTGTTTTTTATATCCCTAATACATTAAAATAAATGGAATTTTATTTATAAATGATTGGGTTATTTCAAACATCCCCCCTAAAGAAAATTTGCCCTCAAAATTTAATTTTACCACAATAAAATAGATGAGGGTAGATCTTCCTCATCACTTTCTACAGTTCCTATTTTTCTTCTTCAAACATTTGGTTTCAACACACCGCTTTGAAGAGGGAAATTTTCTTATTTCATAGAACTTTTTCCCTATGATCTAAGATCTTCACCGGCCTATCATCACAGGGGAGGTCATTCTCTAATGATACCATCTCTAGATTGAGTACATGTGGTGAGTCTGGTATGTACATTCTTAAGAGTGATACATAGAACACATCATGTACTAGAGATAGGTTTGGTGGGACTGCTAGTCGATTGGCCACTGCTTTGATGTGATCAAGGATCTCAAAAATTATAATGTACCTTGTACTAATATTTCCCTTATTCTAAAATCCCATAACTCTCTTACATGGTGATATTTGGAGGAATACCTTGTCTCCAACATTGAACTCTAGTTCTCATCTGTGATTGTCAGCATAGCTCTTTTCTTGACTCTGAGTAACTTTACTGTGATTTTGGACTTTCTTAACCTTTTCCACCATTTGTTTAACCATTTCTAGACCTAGAAGCATTCATTACACAAAATCATCCCAACATGTTGGTGTTATTCACCTATTCCCATAAAGGGATTCATAAGAAGCCATTTGGATTCTTGAGTGGAAATTATTGTTGTAAAAGAACTAAACTAGAGGAATATGTTGAACTCATCCTGATTTGAAGTCCATTGAGAATGCTCTCAATGTGTCCTCAAGTGTTTGGATAGTCCACTCAGATTGAACATCAGTTTGATAATGAATAGTCATAATGATGTTCACCTGAACATTTAGAGTGTGTTGGAGACTCTTCAAGAACATAGAGGTGTATCTTGGATCTTGGTTAGATGGAATCAATAGGGGTATTCAATGATGACTTACCAATTATCTGATGCATATACATTCTAGTTGATCCAAAGGGAAATAATATTGAATCATAATGAAGTTTTTAGTATTTATATGATGATCCACCAAAATCCAAATAGAATTATTTCTTTTAGGTGCATTTAGAAGACTAGTGACAAAGTCCATGGTGATCTTCTCCAATTTGTATGATGGTGTGGGTAATGATTGTATCATCCCTTTAGACTTATGCCTCTCATCTTTCACCTACTAACATACCAGGAACTTTGATGTATATTCGGGGATCTTCTTATTCATGTTATCCCACCAATAATGTTACAACAGATCCGGATACATCTTTGGGTTTCCGGGGTGAATGGAAAAATTCCAACTATGTGCGTCATCCAAAAGTTCTTCCATTAACAGTGTATTTAATGGACCGCATAGTCTTGACCCAAATCTATCAATTTTCTCTTAATTAACATTTAATTGCGGGGATTATTATTTTTTAGATAGATTCCACATTCTTCTAAATTCCATCATAGCCTTTTTTAGCATAAAATAACCTTTCCAAAAGAGTCAATTGAGAAATAATTTGTGAAATGATTGATGATTTTATCCTCATTATGATTATCATGCCCAAATCCATCATATTTAGGAAGATTAGATCCCTGATAACTCTTATAAATGAAATAGTCTCTAAGTAGTTTATACATAGAGCATCACATACATTATTAACTTCACCATTGTGGAAATGGATTGAGCAGTCTTAATCCTTGATGAGATCTAATCATCTTTGTTGGCACATGTTCAGCTCTTTATGTGTGAATATATATTTGAAACTTTTGTGGTCTGAATATATTTTAAACTTTTCCCCAAATCAATAATTCTTCCATATTTTTTATGAAATGATCACATATTTAAACTCCATATCATGTGTGGGATAGTTTTTCTCATGAATTTTCGACTACCTTGATGCATGGGCGATGACTTTGTCATTCTGCATCAACACAAAGCTCATTCCCTTATTTGATGCAGCATTGAAGATTTCGAAAAGCTCTACACTTGTGGGTAGTGTGAGAATAGGGGTACTGATAATCCTCTTATTCAACTCCATGATGTTTCTTAACATTCAATATTCCAAGAAAACTTGACTCCCTTCTGAGTTAACATAGTAAGAGGATTTCAAATTCATGGGATGTTTATCACAAATAAATTATAATATCCAAATAACCCAATTAAGTTACGTATATCCATCTCATATGATAGACTTTTCCATCATTAAATTACTTTTTTTGGTATGATCCATTGATATCCCATTTGTTATGATGATATTCCCCATGAATGATACTTCCTTCAAAAAGAAGTCAAAATTTTTTTAATTTCATTGTGCTTATCCTTTCCCAAGGTCACTAGTATAGTTCTTAGATACTCCACATGCTCCCCCTTGGTTTTGGAGTTTATTAGAATATCGTCTATAAATACTACCAAAAATATTCAAAGTAATCGCTAAAGACTCTATTAAACATATCCAAGATAATGGATGGAGCATTAGTGAGTCTGAAAGGAATTAAAATTAATTCATAGTGCATGTACCTTGTATAAAAAGAAGTCTTGGGAATATCCTCCTTATTCACCCATAATTGGTAATATCCTGACCCTAGATGCACCATGGAGAAATACTATTCTCTATGTAGCTAATCAAATAAGTCATAAATAATTATAAAAGGATAATTGTTCTTTATAGTTATATTTTTGAGCTCATGATAATCAATGAAAAGGTTCATTGACACATCCTTCTTCTTGTCGAAGAGGACAGGTGCTCCCCAATGTGAAGCACTTGGGTGTATAAAACCTGTATCCAGATTCTCTTATATTTGTTTCTTTAGCTCCTCAAAGTCCACAACAACTATTCTATATAGAGTATTTGATATTGGCAATTCCTAGGCTTAAGATGAATAGATAATTTAACATCTCTTCATGGAAGAAGACTAGGAAATTCCTTGGGGAAGACATCAGCAAATTATCTCACAAGAGGAATGTCTTCAATGACGGTTACTCCACTAAACTCAATTATCTAAGAAAGATATGTGGGATCACAGGGAAGTAATATCCATGATTGAGATTATGTTTCTAAAGATGATTCATCCTCCTCCTTTCACTTGTACATAATCGGGGGTTGATTCACCATATGGAGAGTTATTTCCATCTCGCAACAATTTATGTTGGATCTATATAGGGAAACCCAATCTACTCCAAGAATTGCATCAAATTCCACCAATGGAAGTATGATGATGTTAGTTGGAAAGTTCAATCCAAAAACTAAGATATGGGAAGTTATATTAATGGGATACCATAATTTTCTCATTTTCCATTTTCCTTGACATCTCTACATCCATTATTTATGGTGGTTTTTGGATTGTTCTACCAAAAGTTTGGGATATAAAAGAATGCGTAGAACAATAATAAAAAATTTTGTTTTAAATTCTTGAATTAATAACTAGCATAGTTATCACCAATTTTTTCGGTATTCTCTTCGGTGGTAGTGGTTGAAAAATCTCACACTTGATGCCTTGGAGGTTGTTGGTTGCCTTTGAAAACCCTTGGATTAGAGAACTTGTTTGTAATGTGACCTGTTTTTTCGCAGTTATATCAATGAACAATTCATTGAGGATCAAATGGATAATTATTTTCCTCTATCTTAGTAGAGGGTTTTCTCTTGTTGGTAAGCACTAGCTTGGTGCCCTAACTTCTCACTCCTATATCATTTCATTATTCCCTTCAAGAAATTTTCAGGGTGTTTCTTTCGGTACCATTAGAAAGTGGGATGCTATAATTTCTTAGCACCATTGGATTTATCACTCAGACCTCCGTAATTTAAGTCCACTTTCTTCTTCTTATCCCTATGATAACCCAATGTTTCACTAATCTCCATCTCGACTTTGAGGGCACATAAGACAAACTCCACATATCTATCAACATCATCCATCACTAAGGCTTTCCGTAGGCTAGGTTTTAGCCCACCAAAGAAGTAGTCAACCTTGAATTTGGGGGTAACAAACAAACTAGAGACCTATTATGAAATTCATGTGTTTTTCACCATACTCCCTAATAAATTCTTCATCATTTTTCTTGAGTGTGAGGAAAATTCTTTCCATCTTAAGATGGAGTGTTAATGGAAAATATATATTTATTTTTTTCCATAAATCCTTCCATCCCATCACCTCAATCTATTCCTCAGGCATTGTATTTTTGATCAATTTCCATCATTGATCAGCTTCACCTTCTATATGATAGGCATCCATAAGAACCTTCTCTTGTTTGAAACATTGAAGGATGGAGAAGTTCTTCTCATTGGAGTTGATCCTTTTTTAGGTGATTGGGAAATCAGATGATCCATTAAAAGTAAGAGGCCTTTGTCTCAAGAAGGTCTTGATTGTGACTAGTTTTTTATTAAGGGTGGTTGGAAGTTCCTCTTGACTCATGTTTTTATTCAAAAGATGAGTTAACTAAAAACATATTGTGATAATGTTTGTGATTCCCATTCCCATTAGATTGGGAATCACATTAATCTAAACTTCAATTTTTAGCCCATGTCCTCCTATTACTGACCATTGGATAGAATCATAGGAAATTTATGGTTATGTATTTTAAAATATTTAATACATACAGTTGAATCCAATTTAAAAAGTGATAACTTATAAATTACATTTATTTCATTAACATATGAATTTATAGGCTTCAATCTAAGTTATCCATAATCTATTTTCTCATGAATATTCTTATGGGATATTTTTTCTTACTCCCTTATTAATGGTTCATACTGATCATATGAATTTACCAAATCATATCTCCCAAGAGTGTCGAACCAAGAGTCCGGTAAGGCCAGTTGTCATGCACCAGTTCCCGTTCGAGAATAGCTCAAAGTGGTGTTTTCGGGTTTTACCGCTAGATACATCTATGCCAGGTCCACCTCTACATGTTATTATCCAGATAGGGATATATTTTCATTATAATCCACTTAATATGTAATCACAAAAAAATATCGATGTTTTCATATACTTAGTCTTAACCAGAAGGGTTTCACTAGGGTTTTCTAATCCTAATCCCAAAAATAACTAAACTGATCCTTTCATAACCACTATAACAACACTAGTATTTATTTCACACTTAAACATGATTTATTACACAAATATATACAAGATAAGACCCATAATATCAAGAGATATTGTTTATTTGTGGTTAGGAACATTACATGACAACTTAATACATAAAACATAACATCCATATTGAAGACGTTTTTTACATTACCACAACATTCCTTCGTACTTTTCGTTGCATGGGATAACCTGAGGACATACATAAGAAAAGGGTGAGCTATATAGCCCACTATAAGATTAAAAATGTAATAAAATAAAGAATATAATACAAGTTAGTAAATAGACATATAAATGGATCACAAGAGAAACAAGAACATAAAGGCATGATATAGTGTCACACCCGGACATCGCGTTGCAACATGTTTCTAATTTTTATGTTTTATTTTTATAGTTTTATCTACTTAAAATGATTGTGATTCATTTTATTTATATATATGAGGTGCGGGCCGATCCCAACAAGGGTTTTGCACTCTTGCACTGATAAATGAGCATTTGGTCGTTGACAACTTTTAGTGCGCCACTGTCGAAGCCGGGCGGCCACGCCTAGGTCGCCGCATGGTCTCGCCAGGTTCTCCACGCACCTGCTAAATGCTTAGGATATTAAATGAAATTAATTAATAATGAATAAAACTTGATGAGTGATAAAATAAAAATAAAATAAAACAAGAAGATTTGGATATAAAGAAAATTAATAAATTGTTTTACCGATAATAATTATGTTATTATTTGAGGGTATTATTAATTATTATTAAGTATTATTATTATTTAAATTATTTATGATAATTAAGTGACTTTATTTATTATTATCATTCTTTTTTAATTTATTATTAATATTATTATTACAATTGTTGGAATTTATTATTATTATTATTGTTAAATTCTATATATTATCATTATTTTTTTATTAATTTCTATTTATTTTCATTTGTTTTGTTTTTTTTAGGGTTTCAAATCTTTTTTTTTCTTTATCCCGTCACCCCTACTCACCTTCTCCACTGTCCCTCGCGCCGCACCCCCCTTCTTCCCGATTTTTGTTGCGCGGAACTCCCCTCTTCCATGGCAGCCGGCATCGCCCCTCCCCTTCAGCTCCCGTCCGGCGTCGTCGCTCACCGGACCAGCCGCACGCCGCCCCCCCATAGCGCCGCCGCCCTTGCCACGGTAACCTCCGCCCTGCCTTGCCCTCCTCAGCCCTCCACGATCGTGCACCCCCCTACCGGCCTGCCCTCCATGGCCGGAACCTTCCCTCCGGCTCGGAGCACGCTGGACCCCCAGCCTCCCCCGCTCGGAACTGCTGCCCTCCCGTTTCATTCGGCGAAGAGCCGAACCACCACCACCCTGCTCCGTATGGCGAACACCCCCCACCCCCCTCGGTTAGTTCTTTCTTCTTGTTGTTTTTCTTTTTTTTAGCAGGATTATGTCTTGATTTCAGGGTTTTTATTTTGAAGTTTTTGGTTTGTGTTTGGTTTTCGTGCGGTGTGTTTGGCATGCAATGAGTGTTTTACATCAAATTTTTTTGGGTTAATTATTGATGTTTTGGTTCAATTGTTTGATTTAGGTCCAATTTGGATTTGTTTGAGTTGCAACTGATGTGTGACAGTTGTTGCGCACCATGGTTGTGAAGTATGCTTTGACAGGGTAGCTGGTTCCGTGCTATACCATCATTAGATGATTTAAATTGCTCCTTAATTAAATTGCAATGTTTTCTAATGATAATTTGTGTGATGTGAAATTTATTTTAGGCATGCTTCGATTTTCAGATTTGATGAATTTGATTTGTTCTTAAGTAAATTCCAATGTATTTCATGTGCGTCGAGTTTTTGAAATCTTTATATGTATTTTGGTTAATTGGTTAAGGTGTGAAAATTGTGTTTTCAAGAACGCTTGAGGTGCAAGGGTGATTAAATTGAGTTTTCCTTTTAAAGAAGATAAACAATTCTGATGTGTTAATTTTTATTAAGAACCTTGAGTGTGTTTTAGGGGTGCGAATGATGTTTTAGAAGGGTTGGGACGTGCAATTGATTTTCAAATGGTTTTGGCATCTAAAAATTTGTGTGTTTTAAAGTGAGGTCTTGTGGTATGCATATGTGAAGTTTTACAAATTAAAAATTGTTTAATTAAGTGTCGTTTAAGATGAAGAATATGGTTGGTAAGGTTTTCGAGGTTGCATGGTAGGTGCGAGATGTGTTTTCAAGTTCTTTGAGGGGTGTGTGTAATTAAATGTAGATCTTCAATCAAAATGAGTCAATTTGGGTGTGTTTGTCGTGTTGCGTACTTTTGGAATTAAATTGAAAATTGTTTGAACAATGGGAAAATATGTTTTAGTTTGCATAAGCTACACTTTTGGTTTTAAAGTGACGTTCGTATATGAAATTGAGTTCGTCGTTCTGGTGCAAACCTTTTCTTTCTAATTTTAAGTGTTTTATAAAATTGTTAATTGCACTTATTAAATTATATGTGGAGCGCGAGAGTTGTGTTTGACAGTATTAGGTGTGCGTTAAGTTTTAAAGGTATTCTTACTTGTGAAATTGGACATGTCTCATGTGAAAACTCTTAATGTGCTATTTTGAAATGTTCTTCTAATTGTTTAAATAGTTTATCAAGTCACGCAAGTGATCTGGACTATGTGATAAAATGGTTTTGGTGTGCGTGTTTTTTTTTGGTGTTTGGGTATGCAAATGGTGACGTGTATGTGTAATGTTTTGTTTGGTTTGAGATATGTGGAAGCGATATACATTATGTGAATGTGAAACTTGTTTGAGCACAAGGGAAACCCTGGGTATCTAGGTGGGCAGACTAGACTAGTGTGCTAGTGAACCAGATGGGTATCGTCCCTGTTTCACTTAGCTGGATTGACGATTGCAACACTAACTAAACATATGATATCTGAGGGTCGTGGCCTTCTAAGCCACGTGTTCTGAGGGTCGTGGCCTTCTAAGCCACGTTTTCTGAGGGTCGTGGCCTTCTAAGCCACGTTTCACCGAGACACGAGGTTCTAGGGTCCCACTTGAGCTAGATGAACCTTAGGGGATTTACCCATAGTGCTCTACCATCTTTGGCGTGGTGCCTTCCATCGGCATATGGAAGACCACTTGAGTGTGTGTGTGTGTGTGTGAGTATGTATGTGTGTGTGAGTGTGTGTGTGTGTGTGTGTGAGCATGTGTGTGTGTGTGTGAGTATGTGTGTGTGTTCCCATATTGAACATTTCTCTTCCCCTTTAAAAATCATGTTTGTTAAATGAGTTCTTTTTAATGTTTTTCATTTAGCGTTTAGCTTGTAAATGTTTTCTTAAAAAGAATTCTTTTTAAATTAAAATTTTGAATAAGCACTTTAAATTGTCTTTTGATGTTGTGGCGTGGAACCTTTTCTCGGTGGTGTCCTACTGGGCTTTTAGCTCACACCCTACATACACCCTCGGGTGTATGTAGATTCTTGTTTCTTGTGTATTCCAGGTTGTGCGTCGTGCTCAGTGATGGTGGTTGGTCGTTGGCGGCCTTCTCGTGCAGGTTAACGTTTGTGACGTGTGGATGACGCACTTCTCCTGTTGCTTGGAGGTTTGAGTTTGAGTTGAATTTCTTTTGTTGTTGTTTTCTTTTGGATGTTGGCTCATGTTGTAATCCTTTAAAGTTGGTTTTAGTTAAAGGTTATGTTTGGTGGTCAGTTCATAGTTTTATTTTTCTTCAACTTATCAGGGGTTTTCTATTTATTATTTCGGGTAAATCGTTCCCACGTGCTAGTCTTGATACCCGGGCACTTGTGCCAGCCCGTGGGGATCGGGAACGCCCTTCGGGCCTTGCCGCGGGCCGGGTCGGGCGCCGGGTCGGACGGCGACCCGGCCTGGTTCGTGACAAAATGGTATCAAAGGGAGGTTTGCTCTCTTGGGTCGTTTGATTTTGAGATGGAGTCAGAGTCGACCAAGTTTAAGGTTGTTGGAACTCAACGTTCTAGCTACGAGCAATGTGCCTGGCCAACACACCTCGTGGCGGGACTCGAGTTACCAAAGTAAGTTGGGTTTTGTCCGAGTCATTGTTCCGTGTGGTTAATCTTGCTTAAGGGAAATGAAAAGAGAGTGGGGCCAGTGGTCTTAGTGAGCTCGCAGGGTCTGGCAAACCTTGTGGAGCCGGGGACACTGTCCTAAAATACTCTCCGTGGCCAGTGGCGTGATTGGCGTATTGCCGCCAACCATATGCTTCAATCACCCGCTGACACTAGTTTTCTCTTGCGTCGTTTCTCGTCTCATTGTTTTGGATTTGTGGAAAGTTGGTTTTTAAGTTAAAATGTTTTGGTCTTAGAAAATGTTTTCAAATGAATCACATTAAAAATGAAATGATGTGGAAGGTTTGAAAAATTTGGGTTGGATGTTTTGGTTATGGAAAAATGGAAAGGTTTGGTTTTGATCCTTGGCGCTCTCATGGGCAACCACATGCATGAGTGTATACGAAAAGGGAAATGGTTAATGGCACGAGAGGATGAGTGCCTGGATGACATGTGTTGGGTGCCGGTGCGGCACAGGAACATGCATGTGCGAGGCTCATGGGACGCCATTGGTGTTTGTGCAATCCACTGGGTTTAATTATTTTCAAAATGTTTTGTTAAAGGTAAGAAATTTGGTGATTTAGTTAACAGTGTTTGTGTGGCGTGTCCTTGTGTTTTTGAGATGTGGTATGTGTGACATTTTGAGCTGGATATTCTTTCTAAATGGTTTGTGTCCCGAGTTTGAGATCTTATTTGTAAGTTGGTATGCAAGTGGGTAACTAGTTTTTATTCCTTTGAAAAGCACATTGGGGAGCCCTTGCAGTGGTTCCCTTGTACGTTTGGTGTTCGCCTGCAGTATGTGTTGATCATTGGACAAGTTTGTTTTGGGTCCATGTTTTTCTTTCTTGAATAGTGTACGCCCCCCATAAAGCATTGTCATGTGATTGAAGTACGACTACGGGGAATTCCCCGTTGGCCGACACTCCAGTTGATCGAAGGATTCTCTTTTTGAATTCTGGAATTAAACCCACCTTTACTTTTTACAAATAAGTGGATCCTTTCGCACTGGGAAGACAGATGCGAGGGGAGTTGAAGAGAGTTTTGGTTTCTTTGAGTTGCTTGAGTCATCGAGTATGAAATTTGACGTCGTTACGCTTGAAGGTTTCCCCTAGAAATGGCGAAAGGAATTCCAGTGGGTAAGGGTGAAGGCGATTGAGAGCTGTCAGTTCTTATCGATGTTTTGAATGGTTGGTAGTGTTTACATTAGCCGCAAGGGTCATGTTCGGTGACGTCTTGCAGCGTGAGACCTCTTTGATAATCAACAGTGGTTTGGAAGCAACCCTAAGTCGTCGGTGTAGCCTATCATTCTAAATGACCTCTGGTCTTTGGTTTATTTCATTTAAAGAAGGGTTCATGTTAGACTACTAGTTTGGCAGACCCAGTTGTATGAGGCTGCTATGGTCGTTTGCAGGAATCACGTGTTGTTCAAGATGAAGTCTAAAGTCTTTCTCAAAGTAATGTTTCTCTCGACAACAATGATTGTTCTTAGGGACGATTTGTGGTGTCATGTTCTCATTCAGTGTAACCAGGGATGATGCATGTGTATCAATTAAGCTCTCGTTCAGGTGAATGTTCAGTGTGAGAGTAATTGTATTTTATGACGTGTTGTGTCTGATGGTGTTTCCTCAGCTGCAGTATGATTGGGTGTGACTCCAAAAGGAGAAGCTCGGTTCGGGAGTCTTCCATGCCTGACTACGAGGTAGAAGATGCTTCAAACATCAAGGCTCCAGCCATAGGCCTCGGAGTGAAGCTGGCACGTGGTCAGGAACCCCGAGAGTGTATGAGACCCCGACTTTATTTCTGTCATTGGTGTTGAAAGTGAAATCAGCTTAAATTTGTCTTCCATGGTTGTTCTGCTCCGAACGAACCGTCGGGTTGCCTAAGATTTTCGTGACCATGTGGAGGCCTGTTCATCTCGTTGCCTTAAAGTCTTGGGGGTTGTGTCCCACTGGAAGCAATCACTTTTAGTGGTCCTTGAGAGTCTGTTGGGGAAACATCGATCCCAATTTTTTTTTATAATGCTCATCCCGGGATGTGGATGTGTTGGTCAGGTCTTAGGTCATGGTTCTGACGCCCGGGTGGTTAGGCCCCTCCCTCCCCGCCCCTTATGGTGGGGTGTTTGGTCACCATTGAGAAGTTTTTCAAAGTTCTATGCATTTTGTTAGTTCTAATGGTGGGGAGTCCTCATGGACCTCCCCATGCTGGTTTTCTAGTCTCGTCTTTGGCGTTGGCAGGTTCTTAATGGTGGGAAGACCCACATTGGGTCTCGCACGAATGTCTCTAGGATGAATCAGTGCTGGACTTTTCTTTAATGGCGGGGAGTCCGCTCGAACCTCCCCTTGTCGGTTGTCCACTCTCATTTCGAGCATCAGTGACTTCATAATGGTGGGGAGCCCCTCGAGCTTCCCCATGTTGATCTATAGCTTCTGTTTTCAAAGATGGTTTGTTGATAAGTGATAGGAGTGTTCCGAGGACGCGGTTTGACCTCTTTGGTTCATTTTAGCCAAGTGGTGTGGTTTCGGTTTTAGAGTGCTTGAGGTGTTTTCGCGTGTGAAGTTGGCTCTTGTGGGTTCAGGAGTTCGTTTTCTAAAATAATCGGCTGGAGGTGTTCTAGCTTTTTGGGGTGGGCGACACATATCGGAAAGTCTTTTATGCATTTCTTGATGTTGTCTTTGAGCCACTTTCTCTGAGCACAATGTTTCTCTCTTTTGTTGATGTTTTTGGGGATCCTATTTGATCCTTAGTGGGGTGTCGTTTCCTACTTTGGGTCTCAGCCTCAGCTGTGGCTTTCCGGGGGCGGAAAGCTTTATGGTGGGGAGAATTGTCACACCCGGACATCGCGTTGCAACATGTTTCTAATTTTTATGTTTTATTTTTATAGTTTTATCTACTTAAAATGATTGTGATTCATTTTATTTATATATATGAGGTGCGGGCCGAGCCCAACAAGGGTTTTGCACTCTTGCACTGATAAATGAGCATTTGGTCGTTGACAACTTTTAGTGCGCCACTGTCGAAGCCGGGCGGCCACGCCTAGGTCGCCGCATGGTCTCGCCAGGTTCTCCACGCACCTGCTAAATGCTTAGGATATTAAATGAAATGAATTAATAATGAATAAAACTTGATGAGTGATAAAATAAAAATAAAACAAAACAAGAAGATTTGGATATAAAGAAAATTAATAAATTGTTTTACCGATAATAATTATGTTATTATTTGAGGGTATTATTAATTATTATTAAGTATTATTATTATTTAAATTATTGATGATAATTAAGTGACTTTATTTATTATTATCATTCTTGTTTTAATTTATTATTAATATTATTATTACAATTTTTGGAATTTATTATTATTATTATTGTTAAATTCTATATATTATCATTATTTTTTTTATTAATTTCTATTTATTTTCATTTGTTTTGTTTTTTTTAGGGTTTCAAATCTTTTTTTTTTCTTTATCCCGTCGCCCCTACTCACCTTCTCCCCTGTCCCTCGCGCCGCACCCCACTTCTTCCCGATTTTTGTTGCGCGGAACTCCCCTCTCCCACGGCAGCCGCCATCGCCCCTCCCCTTCAGCTCCCGTCCGGCGTCGTCGCTCACCGGACCAGCCGCACGCCGCCCCCCCATAGCGCCGCCGCCCTTGCCACGGTAACCTCCGCCCTGCCTTGCCCTCCTCAGCCCTCCACGATCGTGCACCCCCCTACCGGCCTGCCCTCCATGGCCGGAACCTTCCCTCCGGCTCGGAGCCCGCTGGACCCCCAGCCTCCCCCGCTCGGAACTGCTTCCCTCCCGTTTCATTCGGCGAAGAGCCGAACCACCACCACCCTACTCCGTATGGAGAACACCCCCCCCTCGGTTAGTTCTTTCTTCTTGTTGTTTTTTTTAGCAGGATTATGTTCTGATTTCAGGGTTTTTATTTTGAAGTTTTTGGTTTGTGTTCGGTGTTCGTGCGGTGTGTTTGGCATGCAATGAGTGTTTTACATCAACTTTTTTTGGGTTAATTATTGATGTTTTGGTTCAATTGTTTGATTTAGGTCCAATTTGGATTTGTTTGAGTTGCAACTGATGTGTGACAGTTGTTGCGCACCATGGTTGTGAAGTCTGCTTTGACAAGGTAGGTGGTTCCGTGCTATACCATCATTAGATGATTTAAATTGCTTCTTAATTAAATTGCAATGTTTTCTAATGATAATTTGTGTGATGTGAAATTTATTTTAGGCATGCTTCGATTTTCAGATTTGATGAATTTGATTTGTTCTTAAGTAAATTCCAATGTATTTCATGTGTGTCGAGTTTTTGAAATCTTTATATGTATTTTGGTTAATTGGTTAAGGTGTGAAAATTGTGTTTTCAAGAACGCTTGAGGTGCAAGGGTGATTAAATTGAGTTTTCATTTTAAAGAAGATAAACAATTCTGATGTGTTAATTTTTATTAAGAACCTTGAGTGTGTTTTAGGGGTGAGAATGATGTTTTAGAAGGGTTGGGACGTGCAATTGATTTTCAAATGGTTTTGGCATCTAAAAATTTGTGTGTTTTAAAGTGAGGTCTTGTGGTATGCATATGTGATGTTTTACAAATTAAGAAATTGTTTAATTAAGTGTCGTTTAAGATGAAGAATATGGTTGGTAAGGTTTTCGATGTTGCATGGTAGGTGCGAGATGTGTTTTCAAGTTCTTTGAGGGGTGTGTGTAATTAAATGTAGATCTTCAATCAAAATGAGTCAATTTGGGTGTGTTTGTCGTGTTGCGTACTTTTGGAATTAAATTGAAAATTGTTTGAACAATGGGAAAATATGTTTTAGTTTGCATAAGATACACTTTTGGTTTTAAAGTGACGTTCGTATATGAAATTGAGTTCGTCGTTCTGGTGAAAACCTTTTCTTTCTAATTTTAAGTGTTTTATAAAATTGTCAATTGCACTTATTAAATTATATGTGGAGCGTGAGAGTTGTGTTTGACAGTATTAGGTGTGCGTTAAGTTTTAAAGGTATTCTTACTTGTGAAATTGGACATGTCTCATGTGAAAACTCCTATTGTGCTGTTTTGAAATGTTTTTCTATTTGTTTAAATAGTTTATCAAGTCACGCAAGTGATCTGGACTATGTGATAAAATGGTTTTGGTGTGCGTGTGTTTTTTTTGGGTGTTTGGGTATGCAAATGGTGACGTGTATGTGTAATGTTTTGTTTGGTTTGAGATATGTGGAAGCGATATACATTATGTGAATGTGAACTTGTTTGAGCACAAGGGAAACCGTGGGTATCTAGGTGGGCAGACTAGACTAGTGTGCTAGTGAACCGGATGGGTATCGTCCCTGTTTCACTTAGCTGGATTGACGATTGCAACACTAACTAAACATATGATATCTGAGGGTCGTGGCCTTCTAAGCCACGTGTTCTGAGGGTCGTGGCCTTCTAAGCCACGTTTTCTGAGGGTCGTGGCCTTCTAAGCCACGTTTCACCGAGACACGAGGTTCTAGGGTCCCACTTGAGCTAGATGAACCTTAGGGGATTTACCCGTAGTGCTCTACCATCTTTGGCATGGTGCCTTCCGTCGGCATATGGAAGACCACTTGAGTGTGTGTGTGTGTGTGTGTGTGAGTATGTGTGTGTGTGTGAGTGTGTGTGTGTGTGTGTGAGCATGTGTGTGTGTGTGTGAGTATGTGTGTGTGTTCCCATATTGAACATTTCTCTTCCCCTTTAAAAATCATGTTTGTTAAATGAGTTCTTTTTAATGTTTTTCTTTTAGCGTTTAGCTTGTAAATGTTTTCTTTAAAAGAATTTTTTTTAAATTAAAATTTTGAATATTCACTTTAAATTGTCTTTTGATGTTGTGGCGTGGAACCTTTTCTCGGTGGCGTCCTACTGGGCTTTTAGCTCACACCCTACATACACCCTCAGGTGTATGTAGATTCTTGTTTCTTGTGTATTCCAGGTTGTGCGTCGTGCTCAGTGATGGTGGTTGGTCGTTGGCGGCCTTCTCGTGCAGGTTAACGTTTGTGACGTGTGGATGACGCACTTCTCCTGTTTCTTGGAGGTTTGAGTTTGAGTTGAATTTCTTTTGTTGTTGTTTTCTTTTGGATGTTGGCTCGTGTTGTAATCCTTTAAAGTTGGTTTTAGTTAAAGGTTATGCTTGGTGGTCAGTTCATAGTTTTATTTTTCTTCAACTTATCAGGGGTTTTCTATTTATTATTTCGGGTAAATCGTTCCCACGTGCTAGTCTTGATTCCCGGGCACTTGTGCCAGCCCGTGGGGATCGGGAACGCCCTTCGGGCCTTGCCGCGGGCCGGGTCGGGCGCCGGGTCGGACGGCGACCCGGCCTGGTTCGTGACATATAGCATGCTTTTCATAACAAGGAAATGTTTCGACAACATAAAATAGTACATCATAAACATAAAGAAATTTATTTGACCACTGTCCTAACATGGTGTGAGAATTTCTTAAAAGGAATCAGTTAAAACCCTATCCCAAAATGATGTATCATGACACTAAAACTTTCTCAATGCATTGTAGTACTATCTTTGCGTACCCTTCACGAACATTTTAGTCTCATGCTTGTGTGTGCTACATAGATCACATAACAAGGATTCATTCTACACTATAATTTGTTCCATGATAAATGAAAGTGGAAAAAATATATGAAAGTATATAACAAGTAATTATATCCCTTGACAGATAAATGTTCATTTTATTCACAACACAATGATTTTTTTCATGGAAAATGACGGTGCAATTTCGGTAGCATAACGACATCATATGGGGATTAATAAAATAGGTTGATGAGAGTAAAATGAGTATATTATAATTTTACATGAAATTTGAATTATGGGGATATTTTATAATAATATCCCAAGAAATGAAATGTAATTTTAGATGCATAATATAACATATAGGCTTGAATGGAAATGAGGAGAGAGAAAACCCTTAATGAATTTCTGCTTGGTAATGCGTGTACATGGTAGAGATTAATGGGAGTGAAAAGGGTATACAATCATTAAATAATAAAAATGGATGTATGTGGTAGGTGATAAAACATATCCCATCATTTTTAATTGAAAAATAAAAGGTTATAACTATATAAGGAAACATAGACAAAAATGAGAAAGGAAGAAAAGTAAGGATCCCTTTATTGGATGTGTGATCCCAAAGGATTGGGAATGGATTCTTGGGACCTTGGGAGCCTTGGGAGGACAATAGGTAGTGGAGAGGAGTTTTAGGAATAACTTAAAGGAGTTTGAGTAAAGGGTACTGGGTTCTTTGGATGTTTTATATAGGAAAGTAGGGCGAATTATTTATTATTTTGGTTTTTGACACTACACACTAAAATATTCAAAACAACAGTACTTAGCATGGTTTTTACAATATTTTTTTCAAACAATGAGTGGAAAATAATATTTTATATTTCCATGGACCTATTATATTCTAATATTATCCTTGATTAGGTACAGGTCAATCACATGATGAAATAAATGAACTTCAAATCATAAAATATCTTCTTCGTTTTGGAGGATATACTAAGGAAATACAAAATAATTCAGATAAATATAAAATTAAATTATTTTAAATTTCACACATAAATTTTATATAAGATCCTCTTTTTTGTATTTATTAAATTACTATTGGTTCATTATGATGTCTTAAAACACACTATATACTTATATATTATTTAATTTTTTCCTAAAAATTCGATTGTCTTAAAAAATTATGAAAAATTAACCATTGGATAATTTCAACATCATGATTCCAAAAATAATATTAAATTTATCTAAATAATTTTTTAAATATTATAATTTTATCTTTTAAAGTGAGAACTTAAATTTATTTAAAATATACGGGTTTTGACAAAAATAGTTTTTAATCCTTAATAAAAAATTACATTTGACATTATAAAAATTATTAACTCATTTAATATTAATAAAAGTAATTTTAAATTAATATTCAATTAAAATATTCATTATTTAAAATATTCATTAATTCCTTCTAATAAATTCATTAAAAATACACTTTTTTAACTTATAAAAATACAATCTTATCAAACTGATTACTTAATAATTTAATGATAAGGAACTGATATAATCATGCATATAATAATTATTTTTAATATTTTATTAATAAAAACATTGTTCAATAAAATAAAGCATATATTTCTCAAAAGTATCATTTTTTTCCAAAAAATCATTTTATCAAATTCATCATTTTTTTAAAAAAGAATACTCCTATAAAGAAATTGATGGAATAACAATTTTATCTATAGAATGTTATTACACAATATGTAAGTAATAACTTGTTACATAACCCCTTGTAACACCCACATAAGACCTAGGGGTATGGTTTTTGATGGTGAAAAACTCTTGGGGCAGCTCTAATAACATCTCCTGGGTGGTAATATCTATTAACATGAACTTCTATAGTAGGAGATTATGTTCAATATTAACGTGTTGAAGCTCAACTATGGCTAGGTAAAGATCAAAACTCAGTTACAATACCTCATTTATGAGCTCCAAAAATGATCTTCTTATGGACCGAGTCTACATGATGAGGCCATCCTCCCCTTTTATTGTGTCAAAAGGGTTTTTTAAACCATATATTTATATGAGTTATGTGATCATTGTTCAGTGGCTATATTAGAAACATTAATGATACAAAATGGTATTTTAATCCCAATAATAATAATAATAGTGAATGTGTTTTCTATATCCATAAGACATTAAAAGAAAGGGAATTTCATTAACAAATGGTTGGGTTGTTAGAAGTGGGGTTGGGGGGAATGGATTATTGTGTATTATTTTGAAATCATCTTATGTATGTGTATTAAAGTGGTGTTATGTGTCTTGAGATGTGTGTTTGGAATTTTAAAGATATGTATCTGCAAAAAATTTTGTTGGTAGGATGAAAAGAGGACAAGGATAGAAAAAATCCTCTAGTAGTGAATCTTGAGGCACCAAAAGTGTTGGTTGAGTATTTATGAGAGTATTTCCATGAGGATTTTTCTAAATTTATGCAGCTTATGGAAAGAGACTCAGGGAAGGTCATGAAAAGCGGGACTGATCTGATGTCGGAATTCCAATTGCATCATCCTCTAAATTTCTTCAGAGAGGGTTGACCTAAGGTAGAAGATTTCTGGATTGAGTCTATGTAGACGGTACGTAACAACTTAGAGACTCCTAATGAGAAATGAGTTATGCTTCTAGCTTATATGTTCAGAGTTCAGGAAAATCATTTTTGGGAAATCTAGGCTCACGGTGGAAAAATAGAGAACATGGCGTGGAAGAACATTCAAGAAAAATTCTTTGATCACATAGACCCTAAGATGCTCAAGTAGGAGAGAGAATATGAGTTCATGAGGTTTGTTTGGTGGAGTCTATCTGTGATGGACTATAATGGATTCTTTACAGGCTTGAATCACTTTGATTCATTGTTTCTGAGAGATTAGGATACTATGGAAATGTTCTTTATTGATGGTATTAAATGTGAAATTAAGTCTCAGGTTAATATCTTCTGGCTGAAAAAGTTTTCAAAAGTGGTGAATAAGGCTATCATTTCTAAGGTAAATCTAAAAGATTCCTCTAGTAGACGATAGGTAGTTCTACTATATGGTCATAAGGTACAACTTCGGAGAGTATTAAGTGTCATTATCAAATTGATGATCATGGTAATTGAAAGAAGAGTGGCTAGAATAAAGGATCGGTTACGTAGGACCTTACCTGGGTGAATTTTCACTAGTGTCGTAGGTTAGGTAACATTCATAGATAGTGCCCCTGATAGCTGGTAGAGTGATGATCTTGTGGCATGATGGGATATCAATAGAGGATCTATAGGAACCTATAATAGATGGGTAACGATGAAGAATCTAGGCTGAATCAATGTGTGAGAATAGGATCTTCTAAACTGTACCGGTCTAGTAGATGGTGTTCAAATGGTCATGGTGGTAAAGGCCATGGAAGTGTTACTTCTAGGAAAGATAACCTATATCAACAACGTTTTGTAAGTCAGGGGACACATACTACATCCTAGATAATAGGGGAGGGATAGTTTCGTGTGGTTCAGCCTACAGTTTTGGATAGTGAGGCTGGATTATTAACAGCTATAGGTTTTTTCTTATTGGTTTTATGCTTTCTAGTTTCTTATTTGATACTAGTGCATCTCATTATTTTATATCTTTATAACCTATAAAAATTCCTAGAATGATTATGGAGATCATTAGTGGGGTTATGATGATAGATATACCATTGGATGTTCAGTCGATAGATACTCCCACACTCATGACGATCATGGATGATATCTTGATATCTTATCGATTGCACTGATAGAAAATAATCTATATGTCAATAAATCAAAACTGCCATTTTTTGGATTGATCAGGTACACTTATTGGGTCACATCATCTCAAAGGTAGGTGTTATAGTAGACCCAAAGAAGGAGTGTGTAGTTATTTCATAGTAACAACCCATGAATGTATTTAATTCATATAGTTTTCTGAAATTAGCGGGTTATTATCAGAGGTCCATCCAAGACTTATCTCATTTGGAAGCACCTCTTTCAGGCTTTACCATGGTAGTAATAAAGTATGAATGGTTTGTATCATGTGTCAATTCTTTCTATGAGTTGGCGATGTGTGGACTATGATACTGAAATTGATCCTACTCGAGCCAGGTTAGGAGAACATGATGTTTTTTGATGCTTCAAGGATTGATCTTGGAGTGGTGATGATATATGAAGACCTTGTTTTAACATATGGGTCATGGAAGATGAGGCCACATGAATAGAACTACCCCACACACAACCTTGAGATAGTTAAGTGGTCTATTCTTTGAAGTGTTACTGACATTATATATTCAGTAAAAAATTCAATATTTTTACAGATCACTATATATTAATGTATATATTCTCCTAACATGATTTTAATATCTAGTAGGGGATATGGGTTGAGTATATAAAATCATTTGACTCTTATCAGGCATATACACCTAGGAAGGGTAACAGTGTTGTTAATTATTTAAGAATGAAAACTCGGAATCCGGAAGTTCAGCTGTTTAGTGTTAAGAGGAGAATGATGAGTTTAGTAAATGAGATACATTTTGTGGTTTGATATATCAAATTGTATAGGAATCTCATATTATTCTCAGTATATTATTCACTTTTGAACCGGATCAGGGAAAGGTATTATGAGGATCTGAAATTTTTCTTATTAAGGGAAATCCTTGATGGAGGGGAGTCAATATTAGATTGGACCATAGATGAGGATGAGATCATTTATATCTGAGGCTATATATTAGTGACTATGAGTATGAGGGAGGAGACGATGCATGAATTTCTAGCCTTGAAGTGGTTTGTGTGTCCATGTTTGACCAAAATGTACCATGACAGATATCAATAGTATTGGTGGCCAGGAATGGAAAAGGACATAGTAAGGTTTTTGACGTGATGTTTCACCTGTTAATAAGTGAAGGTCGGGCATGAATGACCTAGTGGTTTACTATAGTTGTTTCCCATTCCAGAATGGAAGTGGAAAGAAATTACAATGGACATTATGGAGGGTCTCTCATATATTCCATGGAATAATGGTGTTATTTGGTTGTTTACTGATAGACTAATGAATGTAGCACATTTCCTGCCTATACAAGAGAAATTATCAGTGGAATAGTTAGGATATATCTACGTTTGGTAAATATTTTGTCATCACGGGGTTCCATGGAGTAGTGTTTCTGATTGTGACTCTTGTTTTGCTTCATGCTTTTAAAAAGTCATATAGAAGTCTATTAGTACACATGTTTTATTTTGTTCAGAATTCCACACATAGATAGATGGGCAGTCAGAATATATTATACAAGTGCTTAAGGATATTCTTCAAGCATGTGTCCAAGTCTTTAGTGGGTCTTGGGATAATCACCTAGCACTTATAGAGTTCATCTATAAAAATAGTCATCAGAAAACTATACATATGACACCATATGAGGCTCTCTAGGATAGATCTTTCTGATCACCTCTATGTTGGAAGTAGGAAGCTGAGTCATAGTTGTTGGGACCGAGTCTTATGAAGAAGATGTAAGAGAAGTTTTATCTAATTTAGAAGCATATGTCTATGACTTTGAGTAGACATAATTCACATGATGATAGATGTCTATGACCCAAATATTTTACAAAGGGTGATCATGTGTTCCTTTGGGTGTCACCTAGTTTGGGATTCCAGAGGATTCACAGATATGGAATTTTAGAAAACATGCTTGATGGACCGTTTAATATTGTCGATAGAATCAAGCTGGTGGCATACCGATTGGCTCTTCCATAATGGTATAGTGATATACATGAAATTTTTTATCTGTCAAAACTCTGGAGGTATCACTCCAAACATTTTCATGTGATCAATGTGGATGATGTTGATCTTGAGACCGATGTTTCCTTTGAGGAGCATCTGTTACATGTTTTGGATCACAGTGAATAATTGTTGTGGGGAAAGACTGTACTAATAGCTCGTATATTGTGGAAACATGATGATGCCCCAAAGGAAACATGGTATATAGAAGTAGATAACCAGGCGTGGTTTCCCAATCATTATACCATATAATTTTAGATATGCTTGGGAGTACTTCTCGAGGATGATCTGTTATAAGGTGGGGAGAATATAAGATCTCATCTTTTTTTAGAGGTGTCCCATGATTGTTTGAAGGTACTCAGTAACCTTGTTTTAATTATATCTCATTTGGGTTTTAACCTAGGCATGTTTGGATGGTATTGGGAAAAGATGGAAGGGTTTTGGGCAGTGCAAGATTTGGAAAACCTTTTGTCCTCTCAGCAGTAACCATGCGGCCACCTAAGAGGAGGTGCATTGTTGGGGGGAAATCACGTGCCCTATATAGGAAACCATGCACATGAATATTAAACCCCTCAAAATTAATTTAAAATTTCATAAACCCCCTTCTTATATTACTAAACCCATTAGCTCAACCCTAAACTGATTTCTTTCATTTTTGGTGGTTCTCGGATAGATTCCAATGCATTCAAACCTCTGTTATTTTCATATCAAAACCCAGATTGAATATCTGCAAATATCCTAATAAGAGATTCTAATTTTTATTGGTTTACTACCTCCCTCATTTATTTCTCTCATCCTTTGAAGGGATGTTTTCCTCTATTGGATCTGGATCTAGATCATGGTTTTCATAGATCTAATCTGTTTGATCTTAGATAGAGATTTCATTTTTCATCGTGATCTTTCTTGTTTCGCCTCAATAGGGGATTTATGTTAGCAAGCATTCTTCATCTATTTCGAGGTAGGTGGTATAAAATCAATTATCATGGTATTTAATTTTAATTGTGTGTGGGTGTTGTGGAATGTCAATTGGCATTTTTTACAATTAAATATTGAATTGAATAGATTGATTAATTAATTAATTTATGGAATTGTGGAATTTATTAATTGAGTATATATGTGAATATGATATGAGTTGTACTTAGGAAATTTTATTTCGGTAATTTATATTATTTAATTTGTGGAATTATATTAATTAATTGGTTAATTAATTAATGGAATGTTATAAATGTGGAATTGATGGGAAATTAGGATTGTGTAATTGCTAAATTAATGTGATATGACATTTTTGAAAAAGGGGATTATGATATGGTTGACTAGAACATAATGGGTCAATGGGTTATATGATTTTAATATTGAGACATGGGTAAATGGTGAATTTCCAATATTATTTAAGGTGATTATAGTATTGAACCATGAATTGTTGTGAGAAATTGAAATGGTATACATGATCTAAAATTTTGATGAATGGTTTAATGATGTTTAAATAGGATAATTGTGATATATGGGATATATGTGTTTAATTGAAGTATGAGTTTGTGACACAGTTCACTACTTCAAAATTCCACATGTATGATTGATTGATATATGAGTGTTGGACACAGACTGTTGCATCAAAATCTCACATGTGTGAAGGATTTATAAATGTGCGTGGGACGTGGAAAACTGCTTCAAAATGTCATATGTGATTGGTTGATATACATGTGTGATACATAGACTACTAATTCAAAATCCCATAATGATAAACAAGATGTGTTAATTGAACTTATGCTTCAAATACCCATTGGTTGCTAGATATGGAATTCTAGCCCCAAAATATAGGCATTAGACTATAGTTCTGATTGTCCATGATATTCAATGGAAATGAAATGACTAATGAAATTCAATGTGTTATAATGAAATTTTAATTGAATATGTTTTATGGTTCATACTTCAACATAAGCTGAAGCAGGAATTGATGGGTTGGGTGTCCTTGAGAACCCATAAGTTAATCTACTAAAATAAAGAACAATTTATTTTCTTTAAATTTCTTACTTTATTGATTGTATTATAATATTTATAAAACTACATAGACTATTTTTTATTGGATATTGTTTTAGAAGTCTTTGTTTGTGGCCTAATGATTTGTACTCACACTATACTCTGGCCGCATGATCGGTACTTGAATATACTTCATGTTTGCAGAATGAGATAATGGAAAGTGCCTCATGCTAGATGATTAGGCTGGGATGGAGCATGAATTGGGGTACTAGACATAGTTTTCGGACCCTCTTGGGATTGTTAGTGTGTCTTTACATTATTTTCTAATTTTACAATTGACACATATTTGGTGCAACATATCTACTGTTTAATTTTGGATATTTTCTTCCTCTTTTGTTCATCATGTGATACTGACTGAAGATTAATTTTTTTATTTTCATAATCCCCTTTTAAGGGGTAAGGGGGAATCCAAAAAAACATCAATCATCATGTTGTACAAGTTTGGTTGAGTTATTGATTATATCATTCGGTTACTCTTATTTAATTCCACTAGTTTGTTTCTTTAATAAAGATGGTAAAGTCTCCTCATGATCGATATTAGACCCTTGCTTCTAGTCAATATCCTATAGTGTATTGGGAGGTGCACCATAGGTCATGTGATCGAATGGCTCGGGGCACCAGTGTGTGGAACCTGGGATGGGACCTCACAATCCACTGGTATTCATTTCCTTCATTGTGAAATCAAATATTATTATCTATGAGATTACCACATTGACATTATCAATGAAATCATTTTGTGCTAAAATTTTGATTAAATAACATGTGTTTTCTATTACTTACCGTATTATATTTATTATGCCTTATTTATTCATGATTTCTTCCACTTATATAAATATTACTGAGAATTTGATCTCACCATTATTTATTTTATTTTCTTTGTTTTATGAAGATGAAATCATTGAATCAGTTTCAAGAATACATAACTTTTACTTGTGTTATATTCATATTTTAAAATTCCAGTGTAATATGAGAATCATGTATATATTTAATTTACCAAGACTACTAAACTGATTGATAATGTGTGGTGAGATCTCATATATCTATGTCAGTGTAATAAAGTATACACTGTATATGGGTTACTTGATTTGGTGTTGTTACAAAACGAAATTGATCAAAGAAAATTTAAAATTTGTGAATAACTAACCCCTGATCTTGAAGTTCCAGTCACTTCAGATTTTTTTTGACTTGTTACATTTTCTTTAAAAAATGGAGGATAATATGTTGACTCATCATTTAGCTACTCGAGGCCTCTAGAATGACCCACATTTCTGGTTGGATTTTTTCCTCAGTTGGTTTTCATCTATTGTTTTACCTACTCTTCGATCTCTGAGTATATGATTTAGTCATTTTTCCTCAAAAAAATATAAACAAGTATCTAATAATTTTTTTTAAACATAATAATTTATCTATTTGGATGCTTTAAAGATCCAAATAAATATAATTTTAATTGTATTTTATATATTTATATGATAACATCAGTGAATGAATTAAAATTTGGTGTTTCTAAATGTCCATTTATGGAATACTCACTTTCATCCCTATTAAATTTATAAAAGGCTTTAGAAAATAAAATAATTTATTAATGATTTTGTTAATTTCCAGGTTGATTTGGAAAATGATATTCATTGTAAAGAATTTCACATGATCCACATCAATGGAGTAATAATTCTGTCACTGGATACTTTTTTTAAAGAATTAAATTTTTATTATGATTTAAATATCAAAGTGTTTTTTAGAAGGGAAATGATCATGATAATATTTTTCATTTATTTTAAAATATTGAGAAAATATAAATCATTTTTAGATAATATCTTATATTTGGATATTGGGATATTGAGAGGGTTTGAAATTATTGTAGATGTCCCACATTGATTTACAAATAAAAAAGGAAAATATCTTAGCCTAATACATATGATATGTTTGGTGATGAATGATTACAATTACATTAACATTTATCCATGAATATATTATCATTATCTCATAAATCTACGATTATGAATCAGATGAGGGTTCTCCCACACTACCCCTCCGATGAGAGGAAATATTTCAGGTGATTTCTATGCTGGTTATTTCTTATCAAAATCTGTATACTATTGGTGGCTCAATGAAATCCAATGATGTATCCAAACCATTAACTATCCATCCTCACTAGAGCCACCGCAGAAGGTAATGTAGTAGGATTTGGTTTCACGTTAAACTTGTTTACCACAATGTGAGAGAACACTCCACTATTATCTTCTTCTAGATTTCATTCAGAATCCACTTGGAATCACTTTAGTTATCTACCTTTGAAGACCGACTATATCATTTTTCTATGATTGAATCAAAAAAAATTGCTTTGTTTTTAAAAATTTTATTCTATGTTTTACGAAAATGTAAGACTTTACTTTTAAGTTATTTTCAAAACATTCCTAGGAAGTCATAGTAATAACCCAATAGGACACCCCAAGTGCTAAACAATTCCATATCCATGCTCATGTATGTCTAATAATCAATGTATTTGAAATTATAGAACATATTCATAGCCTCAATGTGCATCATCCACCAGTGTTATTAAGGCAATTTTTGGATTTATATGTATTGGATGATGTCCATACCTAATCCCACATTAGATATCACTCCCCCAATATCAATGCTCTTGTAAAAACTCATGCTAAGAATATATTCCCTTGGTTATGCCCTTAGTAATGGGGTAATTTCATTATATAGATGGGGGATCATGTAACGTTTGTTATATAGTTCTAATTAAGGTATTTCATAGCCCCATCATGATGGATTATGCAATGTAGAGCCTAACATTGTGCAATTGAATCCCTTAAAACAAAGTGTTAGTTAGTGGAATATCACATCGTATCGAGAAAAGTGTAGCGAACAATGAAATAACAAGAAAATATCAAAGTAAAAAGGCACCTCAAAACATTTGTGATCACTACTATCTATAAGGAGAAAAGAACACACCATTTTTATATAAGGATCATTCATCAGTCAGCATTACAATTTAGTACCCACATGTCATACTCTAATTTCACACATAATCATGGCATCGACTTTGGAATTTTTAGAGATGAGTCCATTTTATATGAAACCACACTATAATTAAACTACCCTCCAATAGAAGTGAATAAGAAAAACTCATCATCAAATAGACATGTAGAATCAAATCATCGATCCTGATTGATCATTGATGTCCTTTCTCTCATGAAAGACTATCATCACCAATTTTCATTGGACTATTATCACAGACATCCAAATCCAAAATATTAGTTTAGTTGGAATAAAATTTTTTACTCTCTCAAAACCCAAAAAAATATATCATTTTGTTTTCTTTTATTAAACAAACACGGGTTGTTTTGAAATTTTTATAGGTTGATTTATCACCAATTTGATGTCTAAATCTCTAAAATGTCCAAAAACCCCTATAAATTCTCTAAAATGGCATGAATATTTTATCCATTAAGATATATATATATAAATGAATAAAATTAAATATATTTAGGAATTAAAAAACTAACTATGTGGTGGGACTGTGGCACATGGTAGAGGGGTAGAATGTCTCCACATGAGGGTGCTAGGTGTAATGACCTAGATAGGCAACAGACTATCAACTAGAGATGGAGCACCATGTGGCCTCAAGAATTCGTCATTATACACAAGAGGTATCTTACTAGTGCTGAGATTCTATAACCATCATTGAGAAACGTACAATCATTATTACAACATTTAATAAAGGATAAATAATTGAATAATTTAAAACATCAGAGCAAGTGCAAGGATTTGTTGAAAAACTAGTAACCCTAAACCCAAATGGAAAAATACCTTTCGATTAAAATATCATGTATACTATAGAAACCCTAGCTTTATTCACATATTATTATATTATTTAAATCATAATTAAGGGTAAAATTATAAGACAAGGATTTCAATGTGTAGTGTCTTTGGAAGACTAGGTACAAAAAACTAAAAACATGAGCCTAAATAAGACATTTCATTATATATCATCTTTATGAGGTCCTAGCATCCTTTGAGACCTCATATCTGCATATGATAACCTGGTGATAACATGAACAAAGGGATTAGGTAAAAAGACTATCAAGAGAATAAACCTTAGAATAAAGCATACCATATGGGTTAGTGGATATAATAAGATGACATAAAAGGAATGGATATACATAAGGAATCATTACATAAATAATAATGGTATCATAGGATATGTGGAGACAACATATAGAATGACATAAGCATGATTCAAGTCTCATTTTACATGAATTATCATGAGTCAATTTGGACCACCAAGACTGTTACACAAGGAGAACGAGTCTAGGATAACCACAAAGACTGTTGAACATGACGTCACATGAGACAAAACATTACCCAATAAATTGGAGTGATATCTAATAATAGCCATCATAAAATGTTCATCGATATTTGTTCTACATGAATCATCATAGATAAGGAATCAAACCTAAACATAAGGGTTACCCATGGTATGAATTATATATCGAAATCCTTTCAAAAAGGTATAACATAAGAGAATATCAAAATGGTTTCCTTGAATGAAAGGATTAAAATAATAAATGGACATTAATAAGTGAAAATTGGGATAGAAAATGATATTTTATGTCAATATAAAGTGAATACATGTAAAACTGTTCTCTATGAAACTTTAGAAATAAAACATTCTAGTGCAGGTTAAGAAAAATATTAAGGAGGATTTAAAGAAGAAAAGGAAATAGTATTTTATATAAAACAAAAAGTGAACCAGGAGTATTTTCATAATAAAATTAGTGACTTTAGAAAAATAATGGTTGATTAAAATAGATTATTAAGAGTAATTGAAAATTTGTGTGTATTTGGGATGTTCGTTTAAATATGGCTTGTTATCGGGAATAATTGAGTATTGTACCTTTTAAAAACATGTATATCCCTAAAAAAAGGATGAATAGATATGGATACCTGAGTTTGGAACATATAAATAGAATTTACAATATATACATAAATGGAAATAGAATTTCATTTGGGTTAAAAGGAAAAATAATAACCCGATGGAATAATGGAGGTGCATGTAGAATCCCTTACCTTAAATACTAAGGTGTTCTTCACTTGATCTTAATGTACTGGATAATCAAATTTTATTCATTAAATGATAATAAAATAAACATTTATACATGTATTTTATTTATTATATCTTTATTAAGTTTATTTATTACCTTTTTATGGGTTGATAGATTAAATTTCATCTTTTGGGAGCGTTGGTTTCCTTTGTTTTCATGATCGGTTTACTTGTATAAATGTATGAAAGGACATGTAATGTGGGGGTAATTATCCAAAATTAAACTTATATATTATTAATTATAGTAAAAAAGTAAAATTGGACTTATATTAAATTTTTTTAAGGAATGATTGTGAATAATTGTATAAATTGTTGGGGATAATTGTTTGGGTTTGTTTTGGCGGTTTATGATCACAAAGAATTTATTTAGTTTTATAAATTAATATCATGTGTATAAAATGATTCCAAACCATTATATTAGATATGATACAAATATTATAATCTGGTTCAACCATAAAAATTGTATCATGACAATCTTTGAATATTGTAATGGAAATTGAAAACTTATTCATCCTTGAATACGATAAATTAACACATCACAAATGATGTTTCATTTTAAGTATAAAAGGATGGGGAAAGAGATATGATGATGAATTATTCCATTAAAATAATAAAATTATAGTATATTTAATATACTAGAGTTATCATACCATTTTTATAAGGGGAGTTGAGGGGATAAAAATAAAATAATTGAACAGGAAAAGAAAATAAAAGAAAAGGAAGAGGCTTTTACCTCTTGATTTCTTCTTCATGAGAACCTCATTAGGGAAATTATTTTGGTCTTTATTTAAGAAATAAAATTACTAGACATTGGGAGAGATGTTTTAGGATATTTGTGTAGAATTTGGACAAGGCTCAATCCTTGATATGTGTGATGATAAGAGGTTGTGAGGGTGGTATTTATAGTGGAGAAGAGGGGTGTTTTCTCAATATTCTAATCATTAGTTTATTATTTTGGATCAAGAATATGGAGAGTTTGAGAATTATCATAACAAATATTAAAATAAATAATGTAATTTCATGATTATGGTGTTTACATTAGTGTTGACTCAAGGAGTATTGTATTTAACATAAAATGTATAACTACTGTAAATTATCTTATTTCACTATACACAAAAATTATAGTAATTTAGAAAAGTATGAAAAATTAACCTTAACAGTTTTGTGACATGTTGAGTTGAAAAATAAACTCCATTTTATGAAAAAAAAATTTCCAAATATGATAAATTTAATTTTTACATAAAATCATAATTTACTCGAAAAATAATGCTTCTAAAATTATAACGGATTTTATATCATTTTGATAAATTAAAAAATTTTAATAAAATTATATTATAATCAAAAGAAATATAAATATTAATTTATAAATTTCATGAAAATAAATTTTATTTTAAATTATTAAATTAATCAAAATTTTGAAATAAAATATTAATGACTTTCAAAAATTTAAACACTTAATAAATATTTTTTAAAATACTTATTTACTAATACTATGATATAATTAATTCATATTTTCACTTATAAGATGAATAAATTTTATTTTTAATTTTTTTGGTGAGGTTAGTGTTCAATTGTCCGGTTTACTATTCTTAAGGGTCGTAATACAATTCCAAATTTCATGTTACAATTTTATTAGTATAGGTTTCGTAATATCTAGAAATACCTTTTATTTCATTAATTCCTCAATAATAAAGCTTTTATTGTTCTCAAAATGTTATTTTATGTGTTTTATACAATGTGAATTAATTATAAGAAGATAATTTCCATTGAATGAATTTAGGGTTTTACATTCTTCCCCCCTTAAGAAATCTTTCCCTCGAGTTTTTGTTTTACATTCTAATTTGATAACAGGTGTGGGTACTTTTCCTTCATCGCCTCCTTCAGTTCCCATGATTCAGCTTCATACATTTGGTTCCACCATTGTACTTTGACCAGGTGATTAGTCCTATTCAGTAGAACATTATCTCTACGATAAGAGATCTTCATGGGCTCCTCCACGTATTAGTGATCATTTTGCAACTATACCACCTCTATATTTAGTACATATGAGGGATCTGGTATGTACTTTCTTAAGAGGGATACATTGAACACAGTTTGTACTTGAGACATGTTAGGTGGAAGTGATAGTTGATAGGCCACATCTCTTCTACGATTAAGAATTCAAAGGGGTATATGTACTTGGGACTCATCTTTTCTTTCTTCACAAATCTCATGATCCTCTTATATGGTGATAGGAAGAGGAATACCATGTCTCCAACATTAAACTCTAGGTCTCTTCAATGATTGTCTACATAACTCTTTTGATTAAATTGGGCTTCCTTGATGAGATGACGAATGGTTTTAAAATTTTTCACTATTTCCTCATCCATTTAATGTCCTAGTTGCTAATTCTCATTGACTTCATCCCAAAATGTTGGTGTTCTACAAATTATCTCATAAGGGGATTCATATAAAGACATTTGGATGTTCGAGTGGAAATAATTGTTGTAAAAGAACTAGACCAGAGGTAATTGTGGGTCTCATCATAATCTTAAGAATGTAAAACATACTCTAAACATGTATTATAGTGTTTGAATAGTTCACTCATATTGTCCATCAGTTTAGGATTATAGGTCGTACTAAAGATCAACTCAGCATTTAGAGTAAGTTGGAAACATTTCAATAACTTATATGTGAATCATGGATCTCAATCGGATGCAATCAATAGTGGTACTCCATGTATCCTTACCACTTCATTGATGTATATTCGGACAGGTTGATCCAATGAGATGTCCTCTCAAATTGTGATAAAGTGATATGTATTTGTAAGACGATCCATAATAACCCATATAGATTTGTTCCATCTTGATGTCTTTGGATGTCAAGTGACAATGTCCATTGTTAAGTTTTCCCATTTCCATGTTTTTATGGGTAATGGTTTCATCAACCCTTTAGACATTTGCCTTTCACCCTTCACTTTCATACATACTAGGAACTTTTATCTATATTTAGAAATCCCCTTCTTCATATATTTCCACCAATAGTTCTCTTGGAGATCATGATACATATTTGTGCTCCCTATGTAAATATAGATGGTTAAGGTATGTGGATCATTCTAAATCTCCTTATTTATCTCTAAATTGGAAGCTACACATAATCGTGACACAAATTTCATTACTCCTTCATTAGTTTTGGAACTATGATGATTTACCATTTCAGATAGCATCAACCCTTTTCTTAATTTCCACATCATTTCTTTGTACATCCTTTATTTTCTCCCGGAGGAATGATTGAACAATAATTCTAGAAAGCATTGATTATGTTCCTAACTTAATTATTATCATGTCTATCCTTTTTAATTCCATGAAGATTAGTTCCTTGTAAATTTTTATCATTGATAAAGATGTAGGATCCTTTCTACATAGAGAATTTACCACCTTATTGGATTTACCAGGATGGTAGTGGATTGAGCAGTCGTAATCATTGATGAACTCCAACATATTTTTTGGTTCATATTAAAAATATTCTATGTGAATAAATATTTTAGACTCTTGTGATCATTATATATCTCATACTTCTCACCATAGATATAATTCACCCATATTTTCAATTTGAAGATGACTTTCACCAAATCTAGATCATTTGTAGGATATTTTTTCTCATGAATTTTAAAATACCTTGATGAATCGGCTATTAAATTGTCATTTTTCATTACTATACAACCTAATCCATTTTTTGAGGAATTGTTGTACACCAAAAAGAGTTCAACACTCATTGGGAGTGTGAGTATTGGCACAGTGATAAACCACTTTTTGAGCTCCTTATTTCTTTTCTCACATTCATGTTTCCATAAAAACGTCACTCCCTTACATGTTAGATTGGTTATTAGGTCCAAAAATCTAGATAAGTTCTTCGAAAATCATTGTTAATACCCATCTAGGATAGGGATCTAGGGATTTTCATTACAAATGTTGGCATGTGACACTCTTTGATTTTCATTATCTTAGAAGAGTCCACAAATATCCATTTTTTGGTGACTAAATTCCCTAAGAATGATAATTTATTTATCTAGAAGTCACATTTAATGTACATTGAATATATTATCTCCCTTCCCAAAGTCATCTTCATAGTATTCAAATGCCGCACATATTCCACCTTACTCTTAGAGTATATTAGAATCCCATCGATAAAGACTACCACAAATTTATCGAGATAATCTCTAAAGACCCTATTCATTAAATCCTTGAAGTTTGTGGGAGAATTAGTGAATTTAAAGGGAATACCTATGAACTTATAGTGTCGCTACATTGTTTGAAATTTTCTCTTTGAAATATCTTCCTTCCTCACCTTTAATTGATGACATCCCGGCCAAATGTCCACCTTAGAGAAATAATTTGCCCCATATAGCTGATCTAAAAAGTCATTTATCTGAGATAGGGGATACTTGTTCTTTATAGTGATTTTATTTATCTCATGATAATCAATTAAGAGGCATATTTATCCATCCTTCTTCTTATTAAATAGGACTAGTTCACCCCTTGGTGATGTACTCGGGCGTATAAAACGCTTGTCCAAATTGTCATGTAACTGCTTCTTTAGCTCCACCAGCTCTACAGTGGCCATTCTATAAGGTGTATTTAATATAGAAAAATATCCAATAATATGTTAAATAATTAACTCAACCACCCTATCATGAGGAAGACCAGAAAACGCTTCGTGGAACACATTAATGTAGTCCTATGAAATGGGTATGTCTTTCAGCATGATTCTCCCCTTTGTCTCAATCATTGAAACATGATATTCATTCTTTTAATGTTGTAATATCCACACTTGAGACAATTATTCTAACGAATATTCATCCTCATCCTTATAGTTGTACAGAATTGGGGGGTGATTTGGTATGTGAAGAGTGATCTCTCTTTCTCGAATGTCGATGTTGTCTTTGTATAAAGACAGCCAATCCATACCCAATATAGAATCAAAATCTATAAATGAGAGTAAGACAAGGTTTTACAAGAGTCTAAGTCCAAAAAAATTAATTGGGGATGAGTTTTATTCTTTGGATTCAATAATTTCTCAATTTTATGTTCTCATAGATGACCCAAATTCTGTATTTTGAGGTGGAGTTAAAATAGTTTTACTATGCTTGAATGATATGTATGAATGTGTAGAACCGTAATCAAATAGTATGTTCACAATTATTGAATGAATAACTAATGTACCTTCCACAACATCATTATCCAGCTGCACAAAAATATTAGTGATATCATATTCCCATCCATGTTGTTGTGGACATTGATTTCAATTGCCTTCGAAAACCCTAGTCTTAGTGCGTTGGTTTGTAAAATTCATATGTTCTGTATAGTTGAAACATTTCACTACTAGTAGAGTGTTGGCCTGAACCTTTATTTCTTCTTCTACATTTGTGGAATACCACATATCCATTTGGTAATTCTTATACAGATTCCCCATTATTCCATATTTGAAGCATTTCCGGGTTCCCTTTAGACAGTTCCTAGTATTCTTCTTCCAACAATTTTGACACATGGGATATTTGGTCTTCCTTTAATCATGGGATTTATTTTATAATACACCCACATTAGACTCAATTTTCCACTTTTTTCACTGGGACCATGTGAACATTGAGATTATTTGATCTACATTTCAATATTGAGGTCACAACAAACAATCTCCTCATAATTTTCAAAGTCTCAAATCACCAATGATTTTCAAAGAATAATCTTTAGTCAGATAAAGAAGTGATCCCCCTTGCTTTCAGTGTTCATGAAAAGGCCATAGGTGTGTCTTTAAAGACTTGTAATGTTTTCCTCATATGCCCTGATAGAATCATATTACTTCTGCTTAAGTATGAGGAACTCTTTTTCCATCTTGAGATAGAGGGCTCAGGGATAATATTTATTGAAAAACAGTTTCTTGAATTCGTCCCAATCCATGGAATTAATTTCCTCCTTGGACATTGTATTTTTGATTAGTGATCCCCACTGATCTGCCTCCCCATCAAAACGATAGACCTCTATCACAACATTCACTTATTCTGAGCACTGGGGGACATATAATATCTTTTAAGTTGAGTTTATCCACTATTCCATGAGAAGGTGATTTAATGGTATACAAAACAAGGGAGGACTTTGACGTAAGAAGGATCGTGTGGAAACATTCAATTCTTTTTTAGAAGAATGGAATTTCACATTATTCAAGTTATTATTCATAACATCTTCTAATTGATCTAGTATTATAATGATGTTTTCTACCCTTTTTCCAATCATATTTGGAATATAATTACTGTAATCACCACATTTCCTATCACATTTACTTTTGTAATGTATTATTCTATTTCTAGCCACTAACTAAGAAAACTAAAGTACAATCAGGTGTCTTGAATACTTAGCTAATAACCAAGTAAAAAATTACTTGAACGTAAAAAAGGATAAAATTTTAAAGGAAAAGGATATCCAAACCTGTGATTCCTAGGTTTTAATATAGGTTATACAAGGTTTAATTCCTAACATATACTCTTGTGGTATTTTTCCCTTAATAATGGTTCATAATAATATTATGAATTTACCAAATCATATCCCCCAGGATTGTCAAACCAATTGTGCAATAAGATATGTTGTTTTGTATCAGGTTACCCCGGGTCAGGCCCACAACACCTTTTAAGAGTTAGTAATCCCAGGTACATATATTCTAGAACCACATATACTTATATTATCTAAATAGGGATTCATTTTCTTGATAAAAAACATACTCTATACTTACAAAAAATTAGGGATGTTTTCTTTGACTGAGTCTTATCCCATAAGGTTATTACAGACGTTATCTATCCATAATCACCAAAAATAAAAAGACCTTTCTTTGATACCAAATATAGATGCCCTATCATATTCACATAATATTACATTATTTCAATCATAATTAATTATCAAATTATAAGCAAAGGATCGTAATGTCTAGTGTCTTTGGAAGAATAGGTACATAAAAATAAAAACATGATACTAAATAAAACAATTAATTTTTTATCATCCATTATTAGATAGTAACATCCTTTGATCCATTAAAGTTTTATTGGATAACTTAGAGATAACATGAAAATAAAAATGATATAAAACCCATGTAAGGGAATAAACATATGAAAAATGCATAACACATGGGTTAGTAGGCATAATAAGATGAAATAAAAGGAAAGGATATTCATATGGAAGAATAGAATATGTAATCATGATATCATAGGATATGTAGAAACAAAATAAAACATTACATAATCTTGAATCAAGGTTAATTTCATAGTAAAGTTCACAATTCAAGGTTAACCACTGAGACTATTGCACATAGAGCATAAGTCAAGGCTAACCACTAAGACCATTGCACATAACGTCTCATGAGACTAAACATTTTACAATTAATTTGAGAACTATCTGGGTTCACCCATAATAACATGATTATGAATATTTGATCCACATTAATAATAATAAATAAGAAATCAAACATAAACATAAGGGTTACCCATGGTAAGAATTGCATATTATAATCATTTCAAAAAATCATAACATAAGGGAATAATATAGTGGTGTACAAGAAAGAAAAGTTTTAAATCATAAATTGGCATTCATAAGGGAAAACAGGCATAGAAAATGACTAGTGATTTCAAACTGAGGTGAATACATGTAAAAATGGAATTTAAGAAACTTTATAAATAAAACATTGTAGTGCCGTATAAGGAAAATATTAAAGAGAATTTAAGGAAGACAAGGGATTATTTTTTATATAAAACAGAAGAAAAAAACAATGTTTATATAATTAACTGAGTTATTTTATAAAAATAATTTTGTACTAAAATATATTATGTAGTGCACTTGAAAATTTGTATGAATTTGGAAAGATCCCAAAAACCGGGTTTGCTTATCGAGAGAAATTGGGTTGGGGACCTTTTAAAAACACTTATATCCCCAAAAAAGAAGGATGAAAGGATCCTGATAAATGATTTTTGGAACATATACATAGAATTTATAAGATTTTCATAAAATAAAATATAATTTTATTTGGTTATAAATATAAAAATAATAACCCAAATTAATAATAGAGATTCTGGTAGAATCGCTTACCTTAAGTCTGAAAGTGTTCATTACTTGATATCAATGTACTGGATAATAAAATTAGATTCATTAATTAATAATTAAATAAACTCTTATACATTTATTTAATTTATTCTAACTTGATTAAGTACATTTATGGTCTTTTTTATGGGTTATAAGATTCAATTTCATCTTTTTGGAGTGTTGGTTTCATTGGTTCCCATGGTCAGTTTACTTGTATACATGTACGAAAGGTCGTGTAAAGTGTGGGAAATTATCCAAAATTGAGCTTATATGTTATTAATTATCTTAAAAAATATAAATTCATCTTATATATCATTTTTTATGGAATGAGAGTGATTCATTAGATAAATAGATTATGATAATCATTTGGGTTTATTTTGGTGGTTTTCGATCACAATGAACTCAGTTTGTTTTATAAATTAATATCATATGTATGAAATGATTATAGAAAATTATATAAGATATAATACAATTATTATAATATTGTTAAACCATATAAATGGTTTAATGAATATCCTTGATGATGGTAATGAAAATTGAAAACTCCATCGTCCTTGAATACGATAAATTAACACATCACGAACGATGTTTTAATTTTTTTTATAAAAGGAGGGGGAAAGAGAGATAATGATGAATTATTACATTAGAATAATAACATTCTACTATATTTAAGGGTCTACAGTTATCATACCATTTGGGTAATGGAAGGTGAGGAGAGAAAAATAAAATAATGGAACATGAATAGAAAATAAATGAAAATGAAGAGGCTATTACCTCTTGATTCCTTCTTCATGGGAAACTCATTATGGGATTGGTTTTAGTATTTTGTTAATAATTAAATCTCCTAGACGTGGGGAGCAGATTTTGAGGATATTTGAGTAGAATTTTTATAGGTCTCAAGGATTGAAATGTGTGAGGATAAGAGGTTGTGAGGGGTGGTATTTATAGTGGAGGGGAGGGGTGTTTTCTCAATATCTTAATCATTAGTTTATTATTTTGGATCAAGACTATGAATAAAATGATAATTATCATAAAAAATTATTAAAATAATTAAGGTAATTTCAATACTATGGGTCTTGAATCAGCGATGACTAAGGGAATATTTTATTTTTCTTATAATGCATAAATACCATAAATTACTGTATTTCACAATTCACAATAATTCTTGTATTTTAAAAAAAATTAAAAAAGATTTCACCCTTACCATTTTTCAACATGTAAAATTGAAAAATTAAATCTATCTTATGAATATAATTTTCTAAATATGAAATATTTCTTTTTTACATAAAATCATAATTTTCCCAAAAAATAATGATTTTAAAATTATAACAGATTTTATAACACTTTTAAAAATTAACTAAGGTCTTGTAAAATTATATTATAATTATAATAGTTAAAAATATTAATTTATGAATAACTTTTATGAAAATAAATTTTCCTTTAAATTATTAAATTAAACATAAAATTGTAATTAAATATTTTTGACATACAAAAATACCAACAATTAATTAATAACTTTTTAAATATTCAATTACTTATACAATGATATAATTATATCATATTTTCACTTATAAGATGGGTAAATTTTATTTATACTTTCATTGGTGAGGTAACTATTCAATTGACACATTTACTATTCAGACAGGTCACATAACTATTCCAAAGATCATGTTACTATTTCATCGGTATAGGTTCCTTAACTTCTAGAAATATCATTTATTTCATTCATTCATCATTTCTAAAGTTTGAGTTGTGTTGAAAATTTTATTTTATGTGGTTTATACTCTATTAATTAACTATAAGAAGGGAATTTACATTGAAATAATTCAGGGTTGTTACATATAGAGTTAGTTATGCATGATGTATTCTTACCAAAATTATGTTAATATTTATATAAAAACTATTTATATATTAATGTCCTTGTATTACTTTTCATATCATCAAGTTATAGTATTTTCCATTCTATAATGAGAGCCTAGAGATACCAATAACCATAAACTTATTCTCTATAGTATATATACATCATGATTACTGGTTAGAGATGATGTGAAACCATAAAGTTTTTTGGACTCCTAAGCATTGAGAATTATTCTTAATAAGTTTTCATTTGGTGATCTTGATTTGATGAGATCGTGAGGAATTACCAACCAATAGGAACACCACATGTTTCAACTCCCATTGGCTGTTCTTATGTGTGAAATTGATTAATGGTTTACTGACTTAAGACTATTATCAGTGCATAATATTTGATTATGAAATTTAATGTCAAATGGAAATCGTGGAATTTATATCATGGTGAGGTATCATTCATTGGGTTTTTCATTGGTCATATGACATTGATTGAATAACGAAGATAGAATATTTCACTTCTGATAGGATGTGATAACCCAAGACTAGTTTATCAGTATGGTTGTATATTTTCTAAATTCATCTTCATGGGAATAGATGGCAAGTCCTTCGAGTTACAAGAACCCAATTTTTCCTATGAGTAATGAATCATTTTATTTTTATTCAAATTATTTTCCTTTTACCAAATATGAATTCCTAGTGAGTCTGTGAAAGAAACAAGGGTGTTCAGGGATTGTTTGGAGCTTAGAACCCTGAGTTGTGGAAGAACCAATTGGGTCGCACAGTTAGTAGAAACTATGTCACCCAATCCCAATGGTTTTTCCTAACCTTGTGTGGTAATTCTATGATAAGTAGGCACTACATGGTTTTCCCTAACATTGTAGTGTAGGCTACACACCCATGTGAATGCTCTGTAGTGTTATTAGAGTAAAACACATGGGCTGTTTAAGATTTCTGAAGCAGTATACATGAACCAAGTGAGTCCCCCCTTAAAATTGTCGATCACTCATGGTTGGTGCATGGTTTGGGAAAATATTTGGTCAACCCATGTGATCTAGTTTTAAAGGTATAAATTTATATTTTTCCCCTAACGATTATAATTTTACCCCTCCTTCCTTATTTCCTCATCCGATGGATTGAACTCTTAATCTTCCCTCGTATATAGCACCTCAAGCCTCCATCACCTAGGATTATCTCCTATTTTACCACCCGAACATGGAATCATGTTATTATCATCTCATTGGATTCCAATTTTTATGTGTTTTAATCCATTGGACCATTTCATCATTCTTTTTCCTATCAATGATGTTATTTTCTTATTATCTCTTATTCCCTATTTTCAGGACATTTTTCTGTTCTTCCATTTTTTTTCTGATCATCTCACAAATATGGGTTGGTATTAGATGAGGCATATACTATAGGAATAATATTTGAGATCTATGTCTTTTCCCTAAAATTCTTGTCTTTTATAAATTTTCATCCTTTTATGCATTCCAATTTCACTAGGCATCATGCCTAAAATTCCTATTCCTTAATTATAATTATTTAGATTGTGTACATAAGACTAAATATACATGTTCTTTATGTTATTTAATATTTTGACCTCAACACCCTCCATATAATTAGGGTGTGTACCTTGTTATTCTTCTTTGACCCTTTATTGAGATTATTGAGCCACTCTTCAGGTGTGATTAACTTGGCCTTGATAAGGTATGTGTTCTACCATAATTAAATAAATATATAAATGGTTAAAGAGAAGGTGTGTGTATATATATAAATATATTACATGTACTATCTAATTATTAATTAAATTGATATTGGTTTCATGTCATAGATTCACCTTCTCATGTTTAATGAAATGTAATGGATTGAACCAATTAAATGATTAAACAAAATAATTATTATAAGACCCATGATTACATATGATATAAATAGAATAAAACTAAGGTTCCTATCAGTTTATACATTTTTATATTTATTGGAATGTATACAATTTATCCATCCTTGTATTACCAATGGAATGCTATGTTCACTCTTAGGATTCCATTCTGATTCATTGTACTGATTTTCATGGGAGATACCCCCCCCCCCCCATAGAATCTAGTATTTGTCTTATTATATTAATTCCATAGTGTAGTACTAATGATTCACTTGACATACATTCTAGATATTAGAATGACAAGGATAAACTCCTTATATTTAACTTTATTTCTTCAGACACACTGTGTTAGGGATTCACCCCATTGGGGCCAATCATGCGTAGCTTGTTATTATAATGGAAAAGTTACAGGGACACCGTTTGAATCATTTACAGTTAAATTCTTCGGGTGTAGAACTTAGATTACACTTATACCACATATATCCAGACTACTTGTGATTCTATAATGATTTAGCTCAACCCTAATGGTTATGAATACCTTGGTAACACCTTGGATCCTCTCTTGAAACTACTTTTTGTTACAGTACTACTGATACCATTTATAAATGATTTCCTAATTAAAAATTAAATAATGATTAATTAATTAAATGATATCATTTTTAGAGGCATGTCAGATTGTAGCTAAACCTACTATGGGTTATTTATTATAGCATTTATTTTCATTTATATATACCTACACACTATTCAGTTTGTATTCACAGACTGGATTTTATTGACTGCTGAGATTTATATCACACACTATCAAGGTCATTGTTGGTACCTATTCGGACTATATGATATAAGGATGGGATATAGGGAATAATCCTACTTTATATACCTAACTTTATTGCCTTCTTTAGGATGGGATCTTGGTAGAAGATGACCGAGCCAGTGCTCATGATGCTTGGATATTTGTTTTACCATTTTTTATTCTTTTGTATTGATTGTACTGAATTGCCTACTTATTTCCATGTATGCTTGTTTTCCCATTTTTAGAGGCATGAAATTACATAATTATTTTTATATGATATATTTTACAACTTCTGAGTTATTAATTCACTCCATAAATATTTGTTCTTACTTATTCTGCCATTTTTATTATTGTTCATATGTTGTCTATTAACTATTATTATGTCTTATATTCTCTACTCTATCCTAAGGTCATAGTTTCCACACTGTCACACCATAGGCCCTTGTTGTTAGTCTATGGCCTCTAGCATACGGGGATGCGTGGTTGAGGCCATGTGGCCGACCAAGCTTGGTTACCCATTAGTGATACAGGTCCGGGATGTCTAAAAGTGGTATCAGATCAGTTTTATTTTCTTTTGTCCTATTGTTTTCAGAAATTTTGATTAGAGATTGTGAATATGTTTTAACATGGTTATAATTTGTTCATAGAGGTATTTAACCCATGCTTATGGTAAATAGAAATTTCCTTATGAGTGGAAAATTGTGGTTTTGTTTTTCACATATTATGGTTCATATACATTCACCATTACTATAAACACATGAATTAAGGTAAATGTTATACTTTATGGATATTTTAACATGGCCTTGTTTGATAAGGATCATTTTTTATATTCATTATTTCAAGTAATAAGGATTCACATTGCATGCATATTCAATACTACATAATTTCTTTTTACTACATGGATTTTTGGTGTTTCCTATGATTTTTGAATGTGCCTCAATTGTGATATATGACTATAACACCAACAAATTATATATGGAGAATAAATTGGTGACTTAAAATTTCATCATCAATATAAGTAGTGTTTTCATATATAAATTGATATTGGCATCGTAAATAGAAAATTTCAACCCATATAAGATGTGTAAATTTGGTTACATGAGGCTGCGAAAACATGACTGGAAATTTAAATTTATAAGGTGTATTAGCCCTTATAAATTGGAAGGGGTAATTTATCAAAATTTAGCCATTGTATTGTACCTATTACATTATGAGTCCCAATGTTCAGGGATTCGGTTTCAATTATATGGGTGACAATTTTATTTATAAAGTGTATTGTTATTTATTAGCTGGGAATAAAAATACATTTAATTGAACCTTATTCTATGTTTAACTAACATTAAAAATTAAAATGTAAATTCTTGGAAATAAATGAAATTGTTTCCCGTAAATGGAGATATCAAGTGTATTCTGAAGAGTATTTTCCACCTTGAATTTCAATTGACCTTCCATATACTAGAACCCATGTAAATAAAATCTTCAGCACTTTCCATTACTCTAACCCTCTAAGTGATTAGTTGGAATATAATACCTTAGTTCATGAACCCCTTACTTATTTTCATATTCTATAGATATTATATCTTCTTTAAATCTTGTTTTTAGGCGTGTACTTGGAATTTGTAGAGCTATTACACCACAATTTACTTGATTCAGGTGATACGAGGATGGTGATGATCATGCCCTAGAGGTTGTGGGCCCCTATACACCAATTATACCTCCAGTAGTGCCACCTGAGGCACCACCTACCATTCCAAAACTGGGCACTGAAGCTCATTTAGAGGGGGTTCTTATTTTTGATGTAGTCTATGATGGGTGATACATGACCTATGACTACGATGTATTATATGACTCATGATTTCTAGTTTCAGTATCCTACCATATTTTTGGGGGCATGGTCGACCGTAGGCCACTGATTCATGTGTAGTATCCATTCCTTATATAATTGATCATCTGAATAAACCTCCATAAAGGAGGGTCAATCATTCCACCTCCATTCTGTGTGTTTTCACAAATCACTAGTGGGCTGTGATTACCCATGATTGTTTTCATTACTTCATGGTCTGGGAAAACATTCATATTGCCTTATATGATCAAATGTTCTCATATATGCTAAGAGAGGACCGATCAAGAGAGTTCATGCACTTAGAGTAGGGTGATAGGTCAATAATGGACTATTCAACATGAATCACTGAGTTTTAGTGATTTAAACCACATATGGATTGTGTTGAGAAATCATGAATAATACAATTCAATGATTGGATCAAGTATTTCATCTACTCAGAGGTGAATATCTTTCACATATCCACCTTTTTTGATATCGTGAAATAGTCTCATATCACTAGGAAGAACCAATGATAAGCTTATTGTATTGGGCACAAAGGTTAAGTGCTGAGTCATAATAATGGTTATTTTAGTATAAGGATTTGTATCCATGAGTTTTCTAATTTGAGAAGTGGTGGAAAGGTAATAACATTCTTGTTCATCAATGTCAGAGAAGGAAGCATAGCATTGAGGCTTCTCATCAAAAAAATTAGCATATCATTGAGGCTTGTGATAGTTATACATGTCTATTTTATGGTTATTAGGGTGTAAAAAATAAAATAACACTCTTGGTCATTGATATTAATAACTTTATGTCTTACATTGGCATTCACTCTAATACGGTAGAGAAAACTCCTTGTTTACTCCTATCTTTAAGTGATTGTGTTTTATGAGATTACATATTCGTCAATTAAAAATTTATTTTCGATTAAAATATAAATATCATTTTGATAGTTTATTTGAAAAAAATCATTATATACTTTTAAAATTTAACCCATAATTACAATGTATGTTCAAATGGATGAATTTATTAAGATTATAGTTGACCAAGTTAACATAAATTCTAATATTGATGATGGAAATCAGACCATTATATTATTATCATCTCGAGAGAATATAGATTTTAATATTGAATATGAAGATCATATCATTATATTTTTATCATCTCAATTTAGTTCACATAATATTTTTATAGACCCCATGACATATGGGAAGGAGTATTTGTCCTTATATAAAGATAAATATTCCCAATTGTCTTGGTATTTTTAGAATCATAATCTGGTGAAGTTTTAGGATACAGGACAAAGTGGACTAAAGGAAAAGATAATAATTAGTCCAGGTGTAGAAGATCTAAGTATAAAAATAGAGAAATAAAGTGTAAGCCATATAAATAACTACAACATAATAAGAGGTGTTGATCAAATTGAATTCCTTATGTAATTATAAATATGGGGTATCCCAATATTTAATGTGAATGATCATTTATTGTCAAGATATTTTAATTTTTTCTCTCGGTTCCCTTAATAATGAAAAAATTAACTTTTTTTATTTCACTCCAAACTTCTTAGGTTTCATAATTGAATTATAATATCAATTTAGTAAATATGGGTATTAAGTAATCCAATGGAAATAGGAGATTAATTATGATCATAGGCTTAATTAGTTTACAAAAGTGCCAAGGATATTACAATAACAACCCAATAGAACACCCCAAGTGTAAAACAACACCAAATACAAGATCAGGTGCGTATAATAATAAAAGGCTTTAAAACCATAAAATAGTCATAATGTACTTTTGAATCACCTTTTAGGGTTATTTAATTCATAAATGGATTTATTGGTATTGGAAGGCATTCGTTCATAATCTCACAATTAATATCACTCCCCCAATATCAAGGCTCATGAAAAATCTCATGTAGAAAATATTATCCCCAGGCTATACCCTTTTTCATTTGTGTAATGTTGTAATATATATGGGGGTTCAAGTAATGTTAGTTATATGGGTCTTATTAAGAGATTTCATAACCCCATCATGGTGGATTATGCAATGTAGATCCTTGAATTATGTAATGGAATTCCCTAACTCCATGTGTTGGTTACTGGAAGATCACATTGCACCAAGAAAAATGTAAGAGGAGAAATTATTTAACTCAAGGATAAATCGGTTATTTATAGGTGAACACTATATAGGATCTTAGAGTTGGTATCTCACGTATATAACTCAAGGTAGAAGTTAATTGCAATATGACCACTGAAATAAAAAGAAACTATCACATGAAAAATAACATCATGGTTTTCATGATCACCACTATCTCCAAGGAGATAAGAATTCACCATGTATACTCCAATTATCCTTCATCAGTCAACATGATGATTAATTACCCACATTCCATACTATAATTCCACTCATAATATTGGCCTCAACTTTGGAATTATGAGAGATAAGTCCATCTCCAGGTCAAACATCACCATAAGAACACTACCAACCATTAGTAGTGAATAATAAAAACCCATCATCAAATATACATGTATAATCAAATCATTAATACTAAGTTATTATCAATGTCCTTTCCCAATTTATCATTCCCACTAAGAGATCCTCGTGAACCATAATCATCACCATCCAATGTTGGACTATACTCGAACACATCCACATAAAAAATATTTTTTTAGTTAGAATGAAATTTTAGGGTCTCTAAACAACCTAAAAGAAGATTTAATTTTGTATTACATGATTAAAAAAACACTTGAAATTTTGAAATTTTTATATGTTGAGTTATCATCAATTCAATGTCCAAATCTTATAAAATTTCCAAAAAAAACACTTTAAATTTTCTAAAATGGAATGATTATCTACACCAATATTCTCTATATAGAAATATTATTAAAATTAACTATATCCATAGAATAACAAATATCAACATGGTAGGACTGTGAAACATGGTAGAGGGGAATTGGATCACCACATCAGGGTGCTTTGTGTAATGACCCAAATAGCGAACCAACTAATGACCTGAGCCAGAGCAGCATGTGGCCTCTAGAATTCCTCCTTGTACAACAATGATATATGAATAGTGGAAAGACTCTATAACCATAATGGGTAAACCATACTATCATTATCATAGAACATAATAAAGGATAAATAATGGAATAATCATAAAAAATTAAATAATGTGATGTAATTGTTTTGAAACTGGGTTCCATATATGCAACTTCAACCGTAATTTTTTATTACCATATCATGTATATAGTGATTTGTGCATGATGTATTCTTACCATCATGGTTTTTATATTTCTATGTCCTTGATTTGTATGGTAATTTCCTTAGATTACTTGTTGAATCAATAGGTTATAGTAGTTCCCATGATATAATGAGAACTTAGAGATACCAGGACTATAACCTTAAACCTAAGTCATATGGACTATATAAATCATGTTGGTAGTATAGAGATTATGGGAAACCATAATGTGTTGTGGACTCATAATAATTGAGTCTTTTTCTTAAGAATTTTACATTTGGTGATCTTCAGTTGATGAGATCATGGGAAAGGACCTTCTAATTGGAACACCACATGTTTCAAGTGTCAGTGGTAGTTTTTATATATGATAGCATGTAATGGTCTCCAAAATTGAGGTTATTATCAGTGTATAATTTTTTATTTTATACTTGTATGCAAGATAAAGACCGTGAAATTTATGTCAAGTCGAGATATATTGCATTGAAAACGTCCTTACTGGTGTGACATTGATTGAATAATCAAGATATAATTTTTTATTCTGATAGGAAGTGATATCTCAATCCTAGTTGACCATGATGGTAGTATCTTCAATAAATTCATTGTCATGGTAGAAGAAGTTAAATCCATTGAGTAAAGTCAGTAAATTATAAAGTAATAAAGGATGATTACAGGAAGTGTGCATCTGGATTTATGAGCTATCATTAGAAAAAGATATTATAATACATGTCATGTTTTTATAGGAGGTTTTCATTTCCATGAATATAACTTATCTCCATAGGGGATTTGATGACTTAATAGACTTATCACCTAGTTTGTGAGTAGTAATCACTGCTATCGAGACAAGGTCCTAAAGAGTCACACAATAAGAAAATTCAAAAGTCTATAATATTCTAATAAATAGGTGTACATTACATGGTGGTACCCATCATGGGTTCTATGATAATTCAAAGTGTTAATTATAATTATCAAATAAATAAATTCGTATTATTTCAGTTTAGAAAAATTTTCTCCATCGAGTAATTTTTTTTTAAAAGGGAGAGGCACAATGGCCACAATCAATTAGGTTTCATAGGGGGCTGACGTAATGTAGAATGAGGGAATCCCCTCGAATAAACATAACCCATTCAGGTTTCATGGACATCAAATTTGTGGAGGATAAGGGGGTCAGGGCCAGAAACATCAAGGGAATCAAGGTGATCTGAGACTTGGTTCCCCTCTCGCTATGAGTGCATCGCTTTAATGTTGTTATTGAGTATACATCTTCCCTTTATGATGATGTCTGAAATAGTCTAGGGGGAGGGGCTATGACCAAGCATGGAATTATACCCGATCATGGAGTCTGTTTCTACCTATGATAACACAATGTTCCTCTAGTAGCATAAAATGATACCTAGGAACAAATCCTTGGCCTCCTCTTGAAGGTATGAGATGTGACCAAAGCCAGAAGAGTAAGCAAGGATAACTGACCCTTTGTCATCACGGACTACTCCTCTTCTGCGGAGGACCCCCATGAAATAGGATCCATTATAATTTACTTTTGAGACCACTTGAGGGGTGTTTCATCAAATCCAGTGACCTTCAACATTGTTTTTACTTGGCTGGGATCCATGGGAGTTCATTTTGAGAAAATGGAGGAATGGTGATCCCACGAGTTGTTGAAGAGATGGTCCATATACAGAAGTAATTTTTTGGTTGTGATGATGATGGAGATACCTATGGAATATACCCTATCATGTCTAGCTTATTATCATACATTCAAGATATTCCAAAACCCTGCATGTAAGATAATGTTGTGGGCCTCCCTCTTTGAGCCCTCGTCTCCCGAGCCCTGAAACCACCACTCTAGAAAGAAGACATCATCCATGCTCTGTTTAGAGATCTATATGAATTATCCAAGGGTGATCCATACACCACATTCCAAGCCACCCTAAGAGAAAATGAATCAAACAATATCCTCCTTATTATTACTTCAAGAGGGGAAATGGGAAACAGATGAAATACCATAATGTTGATGTTATCATCCGTATGAATAACTCTGTTTCTGATTCTCCATGAAAGGAGTTTATATGTTGAGGTAAGAGACTTGGTCCATGTATTTTCATTCTAGGATATAATGATTTTCAAAGAGGGTAGTGTGCTACGGATGTCCCGGGTGGAGATGGTCCCGGAGGAGGGCAAAGCCAAAATACAATGGTCTAGCTCTAGGGAGAGGTCAATGACATTGAAGGTGTCATGTTTATCATCTTACAAACCTATGTTGGTGAATGACTGGTATCATTTAGCTTCTATAATGTATATATTGGGAGCAGGGAATCCTGGGAATCCAATGAAGGCTTTATAATGGGTTTACATATAGAAAATTTAATTTTCCATTTAAATTGAGTAGATGGTGTTGCAATGGTTCCACTACAACAAACAATAATTTTATATTCTATTGAAAGACTATGTTGAATTAAATATATTTTTTAATTCATACCGTAGTAAGTGATATTATATATTCAAAATGATGAATAAATATGTTTATGTATGTGTGTTATTTTACTCAGAGTTTGTTATAGGTGATTTTTCAAGTGAAACCCCAGTTTTCGATGAACCCATGAACTCTATAAAAGTTTTTGTTGGCTAGATTAGTATTTTTTGAATACCCATTTTTCTACATAATTATATAATTATTATTTATTTTTTTATAAATCCTAAGATCATAGAATTTAGAAAATAATAAATAGAAAACAAAAAAATTAGAAAGGGTAAGGGGTGTTTCTTCCGGCGCCAAATGCATTGTCCTAGATTTCCTCAAGAGTTATAGATATTTTAATTTTTTATTTATACAATTAATTTAAAACTAGTTGATGTTACTAAGATAATGATAAAGAGTTAGAGAGTTTCAATTTCTTCTTTAGATCATGGTCCTCTATTTTTTGGAGAAACATCATAAGGTGCATGGTTGGCGCATAGTTAGTAGTAATCATGTAGCTCAACCACCAAACCCAAATATATTGGAGAATAATTTGATAAAACATGTTAGGTAGGATGCACAGATGTGTGAAAAAACAACAAATAAATTGTTGGGGGACCCACATAGGGTATTCATGGTTTTCCACCATTGCACCTAGCATATAGGGTTGGTGCATGGTTTCGCCAAATTCTGCATCCAAACCATGCATGCATTTAAAAATGGATGAAATAACAAATTTACCCCTTCCCGTATTGAGAATTATAACCTCTTTACTCCTCCCATTTTTCATATAAGACTGCTTGTTTGAGATCCCATCACCTATCCTCCTTGGAATTTTTATATCAACATCATTTGATCTCAGATTCATGTTCCATTGGATGCATTGGATTCATACCATTAAGCTCCCAGATCCTCTTAATTACATTATTAATTTATATCATCATATGGAATTCTATATCATTGTGATCTAATATACCCTATTTTTAGGGTATTTGACATGTTCCTATAATGAGGTGTGACAAAAAATATTAACTATGTTAATAATGCAGTAAAGTGGGTAACCTAGGATTTCTCTATAGATGAGCACTGAAGAATCACGTTTGTCACTTGAAATTATAGAAATAATTGATATTTTTTAAAATTGTTTTATTTGAAAATTAATAAAAGAAATTGAAATGATGATTGAACCCATAGTGATGGAAATGTTGATGGGGTTAGGGTAGTATTTTATTTTTCCATGTCATCATGGTCATAAAAATCATTTCTATTATCTTCCTAGTGAATGATAAATGAACAAATCCTCAATAGAGTTGTCAATCACAGTTTCTAAAAGTATCCAATACAAACCACTCTTATTTACATGAAAATTCATAAACCATTCCCAAAAAACTAAGGAAAATACCGATCAAGAATTGTTTGTCCTTATAAATCTAAAAAGGATTCACTAGTTCCACACACATTCCAACGATTTCTAGACACTCACTAATTAACAAAGTCTTATCAATTTACACAAACTGCACAAGGTATAGGGAGTTTAAATATCTTCAACCAAATAATTAAACAATTATTAAAAAAACCAAAACATGACTTCATTAACAGAACTGGAGACAACTAAAAACCAAAATCATTCAATATAGAAAAATATTTTTACATTAAATCACGAGACTCGAACATTAAAAAAGGAAAATCAACCCAACCCAGATAACTCAAAATCATTACCCCTCCATGTGAAGGGTAATAGAGTTGAATGGGGAAAAGTGAGTGTTATAAAACTAAGAAAATATAGAATAGATCATACAAAGCACTTCAATATTCAAATACTCTAGAATAAGCCCTCCTTATCATCATTGAACACCTTTTAATGGGAGTGATTACACATATTTATAGGCTTGAGGGGTGGAAAATGTTTCCTCCCAATTCATACATACAAAACAATGAGTTTATTTAGAATAGTAAATGATAGAATATTGGGATGTTTTCTTTATAAAAGTTGTTCCTTGATATATTTTTCATGCTCCCACTAAATATCATCGTATTTGGACAATTGTAATAAAATTTATTCACTAACATCTAAGGAATAATATTTCTGCCTGAGGGGGCTCCTCAACATCCTCCATTTGGGTGCATTCAATGGAAGCATTAATGAGATAATTTATACATGAAATTTAATAGGATCATAATGATTTTAGTTAAATTTCATATCCATCAAGAATAACCTTATTTGGAGGTCCTTAGATGGATACATGCCTCATTAACAGTGGTAAGGTCCATTCTGTCAGGTAGACAAATGTTTTACCTTGATTAATTTATCTACGCTAGTGGATTTTGAATTGGGTATTGATACACGATAAAAAAAAGAGTCCCAATAATATAGTAAGTTTTATAATAATTAATCACTTCAATTGGATCAAATTTATAAATTTTAATCTCGAATTACATAAATAACATAAAGATGCTAAATTTATATAATTAAAAACTTTTTAAAATTCATCCCCACACTTACAAAAAAAATGATGAAACTGAGCGTAAATTGGTTAATTTGACAGGATTAAATCATTCAAAAACACATGAAAATTATTTAAATATTAGCTCTATTAGTATCCATGTATTTCATTGATTTTACCCATTCTAGCCCAAGTGAAAGGCTGACAACAGGAGAAGATAGTATAACCCATATAAGGTAGGTGGTCTATACCATTCCCCTTTATGTCTCGTTGTTTTATAGATTTCACCATAGTTCCAGATTCTGTACATTCTGATCATTTCTCCGTAAATTAATAGGCCCTTAAATTGGATGTTTAAATAATATTTTAAACATGCTATTACACCCATATGCATGATTGGTGGTTTTGAATCTCAACCTGAACCACCTTTGAGGTGGGTTCATTTTATTAATCACATTTACACCAACCGAGGGGTGAGTTAAGATATAAATTTATTAGTGGAAACGATATATAATTTAAATTAAATATTAAAGGTTGAGTTCCTTATTTAGAACCTAATAATTTTTAAATGAATGGAGTATTGAAATAGAATAAATGAAAGTTATTTAATGAAATGGAAAATAAATTAGCTTATGAATAACTCTTTAATTGATTAGTTATGTAGAATGGACACTAATACAGGCTTCCATCATATCACTTGTATATTAATTGATTAATGAATTGAATGTGAATAATATCATTGAAAAAAATGTATGAACACTAACATGGACCCTTGAAACATTATATTTTTTAAATTGATAATAGATGAGGTGGTATGGCACTGATTACCCACTTAAATATGATATATTTTATGACTTGAACTCTTACCTTGGATATGGACTACTCAGACTGCCTCGAACACACTCCTTGGAGACCACCCATGTATTTACCAAGTTTTCTATGGTGGAGATCCATGGACTTGAAGAGGACACTATGATAAATATACCTAGTCCTTGGAACTCATATGTATGATAGATGATTATTTAGATTATTCCATACTTTCTTGACCCATCACATTCCAGCTTAGGTTTAGCTAATGCCCACCTCTATTGTACAGTCATTCATCATTTTATAAACTAGTTATTATTGTATGTTCTTATAGACGAGATCAAATAACTTATTTTACCACATTATTCCTATTATTTGTTCACACTATTATAGATTATATGCACTAACTAGATGTATTATAGACCCCATTGGTGGTGGCCTACTGAGTATATGTCGCACCCTATTTAGGCCACCAATTAGTACTAGGAAAGACTTCATGGTTATAGGTAGGGATAAAGGGAGTGGTCCAGTTCTAGATCTTTGATTTCTAAAGCTAGGATGAAGTACATGAGTGGATGAATAAAATTATTCTCGTGATTCTAGTGGAAATAAATTTTGGGACATTGCAAGATTTTTTATAGAACGTTGTATATTACTATTTCTATATTTTCCATGTACCATCCCTTTTTTATATCACCGTGACATGATAATCAATTTGTATATAATAGTGTATAAGGTTTTTACCAGTAAATTATCATGGTTGGATGTTTTTTTATTTTTCTATGGTTTATTTATTCTAATCCCACTATTTATCTACTAATTATAACAGTGTTCTTAAATATGATCATTTGGGAATAATCTCCCCACCATACTATTATAAATTCGTGTTGTTAATCGGCATCCTCTAGAATATTGGGAGGTGGACTTTAGGACAGGTGGATCTAAGGTTCAGATACTAATTAGTTAACCTGACCTAGGGTGAAGCAAGTTGTAATATATGATTTTTTCCATTTTTCTTAGAGTTTTGGTTATTAGAAAATAGAATAGGAATGCGTTGAAATTTGGTAATACGACCGTTCCTAGGAGTAGCTAACCCATGTATACGGAAAATTCAAATTACATGGGATGTGAATTTATTTTTTGGATTATTCATGTTATATTTGTAATGATTTCATAGTTGGGTGACCGATTTGTCCTAAGGGTGTCATTGTTTCTCTATAGGTATAATAAAAATACCAAATTTATAAAAGCTAGAAATTTGTAATTAATTAATTAAAATGTAGTATATGGTAGGTCATGGAGGAACCCAATAATATGGTTAAATTAGTTAAATAAGGTTTTTCAAATAATTTATTTACATAAAATTAAGAAATAAGTGAATAAGATATGGGTTTTATTGATTTTAAGGAAACTGAATGAAGACGAATCAAATTGATTGTTTGGAAAAATCAGATTTTTCAAATGTTCTAGGATTTTATAGTTTTTGGGTTTGAGTGAAAATGGATTTTAAAAATTAAATTTATTAATCCTTTTTTGAATCTACGTTGAGACGAGGTGGATCCAATGGTTATAGTATCCTCTCCTCATCCTAATAATCCCTCTTTTCCCATAGTCAAGTAATTAGGGAATTATTCAATCATATTTGTATCAATACCATATTTAAACATGGTTATCTTGAATTAAATAATGATCATGACTCAATTTAGGTAAACCATTTTCATAGTTATAATGTTCATTTATGATTTATTAACCAATGTTCATGATTATTCAAAAATAACAAGATTAAAATTGGATAAAAATTTACAGCAATCCAGATCATGAATAGAAATAAATAAATACAATGGAACCTTACCCCTTCCACTACAAAAACCTATAACAAAGAAGGATTTACCCTTCATTATAGTGATTATAGAGAAAGTGGGAAGGAATAAAGTATAATAAAATATAAATAAAATAGAGGAGACATCGAACATGTGAGGACATTATGCAGCCTAGCTTCTCACTCGAAACTTTGGTCTCCTGATCTCTTATAATAAGTAGCTTATCTTTCATTTTATAGTCTCCCAAAAGCATTGTGTAACATTATATGGTGTCATAGTGGGTCAAAAGTTATCCTGGGTGGTCATTGGGTCATAAAATCAGTCTCCTCCCTTTATTTTATCAAATCTGGGCATTTTTTGGGTTGTCCCAACATTTTCCTCAAGTGTAATGTTTTAACCACGTGTAAGTTTTTCACCATGTGTAATGTTTTCACCATGTCTAATGTTTTCACAACATGAATTGGTTACACCACAGGAAATGGTTTTACATCCTAAATTATTTCGTAGATTGAAATGGTTTCACATCCTGAAATCATCATTTATTATTGGTGGCCTTTTGTAAGTGTAAATCATGGTTGTTTCACTCATTTTTCACACTTCCATTAAATTAATGAATCCTATCAATTATTAATGATATTATTAAATAATAGGGTAATAATTAATCATTTTAGCATAAATTAAATGTTTTTTAATCTAAAAACTATGCATGTATCGAAATCCCCCACACTTGAATTCAAACTTTTCCTCGAAAAATGGAAACTCAACATACTAAAAATGATTTACATCTTTCCATGATTTAATATCAATATCAATAAAATAATTTGAAAAAATGGGAAATTAGATTTTCCGAAATCACATAGGAAAATCCATTAACTCTTCATTTTTCAATGAACAAATCAATAAAGTATTTTACTTTTTCACTTTGAAATAGATAATCCTTTTTATTCATCTATTTTTATTTTTCAATTCATTATTAATATGAATTCCATTTTCAATATACCTCTCTTTGAATTTTTCCTCTCATCATTAGAGTAAAATTAAATATATATTTCATCAAATTCTTTAAGAACTTTTCAATTTTAATATCCTTTCATGGAATTTAATTTCTCCACCCCATAGAGACAAAATCATAAATAATCATGAGGGACTCACCATTTAGGATAAAATGACTCTGAGTCTTAAGCCATGTAGTTCAATAATGTAAGACTTGTAAAGCTCAAAAAATAAGTTTTTATCTAAAATAATATGTCATATAATAAAAAACAACCCAATAAATATCTAATACCCCCTCAATAACTTAAATAAGGCTTATAAAAAATGAAATGAAAAAATAAAAGACGCTCTTATATTATTTATCTCTTTTCCCCTTTTTTCATTCTTTTTATTTAGAAATTTGTTTTTGGTAAAAATATCTCATCCCCCACCCAACCCCAAATGATCTACTCCTGACACCTTTTGTAATAGTTATAATAAGATCACCAGTCAAGCAATGGTGATTTTTTAATTTCTCTAGAACGAACCAAATTTTTTAATCATTTTTTTAATTTTTTTTATTAGAGGGTGTGCTGTAAATACAATGGATGTGACTTCGAAAAATCCCTTGATGGTCTCCCAAATTTATATGTTACATAAGGTGTTTCAATTCCACCATTCATGATCTCCCCAACTCTTATTTTTTATAATATTGAAAAATAATTAGTGGAATGCACGAAATTCAAAAAACGGCTTGTAACATGAATATTCCGGGACAAGGCTGCTTAGAGAATCTATGGGTTTTAAAATTGATTAATGTATAGGGGGTCTTGGGATAATGTATAAAAAATTAAATTTAATCATTCATGTTAAATTTGGTTTTTGTGCAGTCATAGATTCGATAAGATAATAAGAATGTTCTAGAAGAATAAATTCTCAAGTTTCAAAAAAAATATACTATAAAAAGAATTGAAAATATTGGGTTTAGAGGATGTCTCAGCAATGGGATTTAATGGTTGCGGAAAATACTCATGAAAATGCATACGAATAATTTATTAGATTAATTAAAATGTCTAAAACTCATATCATGGACATATATTAGATAAATTTCATTGAAAAATTTCAACTACTGTCCTTAAATAATGATTTTATAAATCCTATTCTACATACTTATCCCTACTAATTCTTTTCCAATTTTTTCCATTCAAATTTTATGAAAAATAAATTTAAAATCATGGCATAGAATGTATCCCAGAAGTTGGACCTCTCCAATTTCATTTGAGTAAAGTAAAAAAAACCCATTTTGGAGATGAAATTGGGATTTAAAATCTCTAAAATAAATAAATGCGAAGAATACAAATGAAAAAATATATAATTTAATCACTTCCTCTCCATTCTAATTATGATTCTTAATTAGATTCACATGTTTTACCTACTCCTAATTCAGGTCGCATATGAAAATCATGATGTTTAGTCTTTTTATTCACGACGTGAATGGCGTTCATGATGTGTATTGGTTTCATAGATTCATCTAGTGCTTTTTATGCTTATTTCCTTCAATGGAATAGATGGTTTTGTAAAATAAGAATAAATTATTGAAATCCCCATACATTATTCGTGAATTTTTAAATATTTTGGGGCTATTTAGTTTGTGACTCTAAAACTAGAAAAACAAAAATACCAAAAACTCAGGTTGAATCCTAGAAGCTATTTTGTTTACTGTCATTGGGTTGACCTTACCTCCTTTAACTTCAAATTATGTGATGGATTATTAGTAATATTTTACATGGTTTAGGTCTATAAATGGTCTTACTTGTGAACTTTACACATCGGTTTGACCTTATTAATCTTCTCTAAACATCATAATTCATCCCCTGGATAGCACTTGCTTAACTTTCATCGACCTGATCCCCCATTTCTTCCTCATTTATGATGAACTAAATGAAATGTTGGGTAAAATAAATACCTATTAGAACTTTTCTAATGTGATGGATTTAGTCACTCCATTGGTGTCATTTGTTTGACCATTCAACGTTTATTTTTTGTTCCTAGTAATTATATTTTTAATATCCCTTTTCACAATAGCAGCTACGTCATGCACTTCTTCAACATGAGGGATACCCTCAGCTTCAGGTATTTTATCATCTCCAAACTCATTGTATTATCTCACATTATAGTTTGTTATTTACCAGTGGATATTTAAACTTACTTTTTGATAGCTAACACTTAAAAAAAGATCTCATATTTGGACATTGATCAGCACACACCCGGGGGTAAAAATGGTCTCCATAGAATGAGGGTGTTTACTCCTCTTCCATGTCCATTACTAAGAAGTTTACATGGAATTAGAATGTGTCAACATTGATTAGAATATCTTTGATGATCCCTATAGGGTATTTCACTATTGATTCATCTAGTTGGAGTCCAACTATGGAGGGCTTTACTCCTTCCAGTCCCAAAATATTTAGAGTGGTGTATGACATGATATTGGAACTCAAAGCTAAGTAACACAATGCTTTTCCAAATTTATTATATTTGATAAAAATGGGAATTGAAAATTTATCTGGATCATGTTCCTTATTATGAAGGTCCCTTGATTCTACCGTCAATCACTCACATGTGAGTGGGATTGTCCCCATTTCCTCCATCTTTTTATAATTGGTCACCATCTCTTCGATAAATTTGATGTATTTCAGCATGTTCATAAGTGCCTCTTCAAAAATAATATTAATATTAAATTTTTTAACGTTTTTTGGAAATTTACCTTTTTATTTTTTGATCATTATGTGTTTCATTCTTTTTGGGAAAGGAAGTCTTGACTTTAATTTTTGTTGTTATTCTTTATTATCATCTACAAATTATCATTCCTTACGCATTTCAGTCTCTCCTTGATTTTATTATTATGATCTTCTTGGTTTTTGAAGATCCCAATGGACTTTTCAAATTCATAGATCTTTGTAATTCAAATATTTAATTGGGTGCACATCATTGAATTTAGGAAGGTATTTCTCCTACAAATAATTCAAGTTGCCATAATGCCTCTGTTTTTTCTCTTGAGTGATCCTTCAACTCCATTATTAATGCACTATGATATTTTGAATAAGCCTCAATCTATTTGATAGTAGCTCCGATAGAGGTTATGAATGTTTCCAAGGTCACCTTTATTGAGTGAACCTAGCTTGTAAGTGGAGGTCCTTAGGGTTCTTGGAATCCACATGCTCCCTATTAATATCATTTCACTTGAGGTTATTGTTGTCTGTACCCCTGAAAATTATTTCCATACTTATAATTAACATATTTGCACCCTATGTAAATGTAACTAGGGGCTATTGCTGTTGATTCATCATCATGTCTATTTTTCTCATCGTGGATTCCATTTTCACCATTATCCAAATAATATTTTTTATTGTGTTAATGCCAATTTTTTTAGTACCTTCACTTTTCCAATGTAAACTATTAATTTTTATTTTATCTCAAATGATTTAGCTCTCTTCAGTAGATTTCTTCATCAGTGATACTCTATCATAAGTATTAATAATTAACCTATTTCCCTATGTAAACCCCTTATAAAAAGTTTGGATTTGTAGTCATAACTCTATAATATGATGGGGAATTTATGAGTCATATCATTGTAATGTTCTCTTGCAGAGTGGAGTGATACATCCTCAAATGGAAAAAATTATATAATGTTTACCTATATGTCCATTAACATAGAATGTTGGAACAAGTGGGGGAGAATGTTTCTAGTCATTGTTTCCCTTGTAGTGATAGAATGTGTAGAAAATATTTAGATCCAATAATAAGCTCTCTTGTGTAATTAAAAACCAAAAAGAAGGATTCCTACTAAATCTCTTCATACATTTTCGAATTGGAATGAGTCACAAATACCTAAAAACATACCTAGATGTGTGTTCAGATATTGATGAGGTATTCTAGGGAAATCCAGGTTGTTTGAGAACATTTTAATAATAGAACATTTGATCTCAAAGTGGTTTTCAGTAATTGGGGGAAAATGGATACTAAGTTTAAATCAAATATCTGATGGATGCCCATAGTTTATGAGCGTTTCATGCTTCAAATATATTTGTAAAACCATCTAGTATTTATATGTTTCTTTTTACCCACAAAGGTTGAAGTTACTTTTATCTTTGGTCTTGAATCAAAATCAAAATTGAGATCGATGTGATCTTTCCCTAGTAATCAGGTATTTTAGTTGTAAATTTAATGACTTTAAGCCCTGAATTTATCAACAAAAAATACCCAAAATTAAATAAATAAAATATAATGAAAAAATTCAAATTAAAAAACTATAAAACTAATTAGAAACCATTCTCAATAATTACATCAGTTTTGATAGTCCCTAACGGAGTAATTATTTCTTAATGAGTCTAATAAAAATAAAAAATTTATAAAACCTTGAATAGTGTAATTAATTAATTAAAAAGAATTATTTAGTAGGTCGAGGAAGAACACATAGAGATGGTGGAATTAGTTTAATCGGTTTTCTAAAATAATTTTTTTAATTACAATTATGAAAGTGGTGAAGATGATATAGAATTTATTGATTTGAAGGAAGCTGAATGAAGGAAAAGAAAATTTATTTCTTCGAAAAATTATATTTTGAATGTGTTCTAGGGTTTTGTTGTTATAGAGTTAAAGTGCAATTAGATTTTATCAATTATATTATTTAATATAGGTTTAGTGTCGGAGTCGAGATGATGTGGATCCAATGATCATGGTATCCTCTCTTCCACTTATCAATCCCCCTTTCTCCATGGCCTTGTAAATAGGCCATTATCGAATTGAGTTTGTCATGGTACCATATTTAAACCTAGTTTCCCAGAATGTGACAATTGTCATGACTCAATTCAGGGTAACCGGATGTGAAATTATAATTTTCTCTTCTGATTTATTAGAAAATATTTAATGAATAAACAAAAATAAATATAATAGAATTGGACAAAAAAAAAAGAAATAATCTAGAACAAGAATAAAAATAAATAAATTCAATGAGACATTCCCCCTTATGCTACATAATCATGTAAAAAGGTGATATTTATGCCCTCATCCGAGTAATGAGAGAGTAATAGGGACAGAATAAATTAAAATAAAACATAAAGAAAAGAGCATAGATGTTGAACTAATGACGAACCTGCAAAACACAACTTCTCACGCAAAGCTTTGTTATTTCGATCTATTGGAACCAGTAGCTCATCCCTCAATTTATAGACTTCCAATGTTCTCACGTAACATTCAATGGAACCATAACGTGTCAAATGGTGATCCCAAGTTGTCCTAGGGTCATAAAATACATCCCTCCCCACCCCTTAATTTCATTGAATCTATACATTTTGGGTTTATCCTGAAATTTTCACCATGTGTAATGTTTTCACAACATGTAATGTAGTAACCATGTGTAATTTTTTCCCCATGTGTATTGTTTTCAAATCTTGAATTTGTTTAACAGCATTAAATGGATTCACAACCTTAAATTATTTAATATACTAAAATGGTTCACTCCCTGAAATCATCCATCATTGTGGGTGATATCCTTTAAATGTTAATAATTTTTGTTTTCACTCCTTTATATCATTTCCCATAAATTAATGCATCCTTCCAAATATTAATGATATCATTAAATAATACGGAAATAATTAATCATTTAAAACATAAAATTATTTTATTTTATTATCTAAACTATGGATGCAATATAATTATCAGTAACTCACATGATATGTGGAATTTCTTATTGTTGATATGGATTCACTTTACCATCATATTGGAACAGAAAGGAGGTATTAGAATCATGCATAATTTTTTGTACATAGATATTCACAAGTCATTCATATTCTTTTCCAAGCATATTACATTTCTCGAACACCTGATTATGTTCCATGTTTATTTTTATACCATTTTAGATAGATATTCAACACACTTACTTGTATACTATGTTTCTATTATTACTTTCAAAATTAACAGTATTATTTATCTTTGATAGGTTTCCTTATTGTATTTATGATATAATATTGGTTAATAAAGTTTCTACATCAACTTAAAGGGTGTTATCTTGTATACCTTGATAGTAGCACCTTAATTAATTAATTATGAAATGGTAGATCAATGGACCACTAGTTTCAAGGGATGAAACATTTTTGGTTGTGATTAAATGTTTTACAATAATAATTTATAAAGTGTGTGGATATTTATAAATTGTTATGGGTAAACCATATATTCAAATCTTATAATATGGACATGTTGCCTTCGGATGATAAAGGTAAAAACTTGGATTTAGTTACATGTCATGTCAACTATGAATTATAACGAATAGAATTTTTTAAATTTCAAATTATGACCCATCGAATTGAACTAATATAGAGGTTATTTTCTGTTACATGACATTCCAATTGAAATTTATAAATTGTAATACTTTACAAATTAGAAAGGGGAACTCATACAGTTATACCATGATGAATATATATATATATATATATATAAACTATATATTCATTATAATTTAAATGATACTATTTCAATAAAATGGGGATTCCAATTGCAATGTAATGGTTCCTTCCCCCTATAACTTGTAATTGATTATCTATAGGCTAGAACCGCTGATATAAAGTAGAGAAATTTCAATTGACTCAGACATAATATTAGAAATTATGGAGTGTCTCTTTTGTCCATTATGATCTTATATACCACCTAGAATTGGTCATGGGACAAAGTAGAGGGGTTCAACAATTATATAGGACGATTTATGCATTTATTATTCTTGTGTCTATGGTTAAAATTGGAATCAAATCAATTTTGAAGTGTGTTCTGGAAATTTTTAAATCTATGCCACCATGATTAACTCGAGTCATGCACCCATAGGGTGGAAATGAGCATGCTCTGGAGGTGGTGGTCCATGAGCCACAAATATTACCTCTAATGGTGCCACTTGTGACACCTCCCATTATACCCTGCCAGGGAACTAATACCTAGTTTTGACAGGGATTCATATGACTCATGCAGACTATATAGGGAGTAACATGACATTTCCTAAATATGGTATAGTAGATGTGAGAGTTTCATTGGAAGCATCCACCCATAGTTTTGGGGTATGGAAGTCCACAAGCTACTAAGTCATGGATGGAGGACATGATTTATATTTTTGATCATCTTGGGATGCCTCCTGAGAGGAGTTTCAAGATCATATCTTATATGATATGTGATTCATCCAAGAGATGGTGGGATTTGTTGACCTTGGATGATCAACATTAGGGTATTTCTAGAGTGATTTCATGATATCCTTATACAATTATTTTTTTCCTGGGATGTTGAGGGATAATATTTATTAAGATTTTATACACATGGGGTAGGTCACATTATTATTTATAGAATACTTATATTATTTCCCAGAGCTCTAGAAATTCACAAAGATCATTATTGGTGATGAGTTATCTAGGTTTAGGAAATTCGAGGATGGACCCAGGCATGAAATATGATCACAGGTGAATGTGGTTGGTTTGACCATCACAACTAAAAGAGTGAACCATGAAATGATTATTGCGTGTAACCTAAGAGACGATGTGGGTGTGAGCCAGAGATTTTCATCTCCTAGATCGGAAACTACATTGGAGAATGATAATATGGGTTTCATGGAGTTTTTTTCAGGATGTAGTACTAGTCAGAGAATGCTCATAGGATGTCATGTTATTTATCATTAGTGTGTTATGCATGGAAATATGAAACCCCAGTGTGATAGAGATCCAGTTGAGAGTAGAGTCTAACTTAGGATGTTCCATCTATAGAGGGTTTGTAAGAATTTTCCACCCATTACTATTAGAATAGGGTTCGCAGAGGCTCCACCTTCAGAAAAAGGATCAGAATCTCCACATCATATAGGGAGCAGGAGCACTATTGGCCATGTTAGATGAGGAGTGGGTAACAGTTGAGGGAGCCAGAAACCATTTTTATAGATCTAGTAGTGTAGGACTTCCCAGTGCAACCGGTATCCATCTAAGGGTTGTGAATTAGATTAGATATATGTAGTGTAACTGATCACTTAGGGTCATAGTGCCGATCCATCTATTGTTATAGGTAAGATCTTAGTATCCTATAATCTAGTTTCTTCCATATTTGATATAGAATATTCTCACATCATCATATCAATTTCTATTTTGGAGATTCTTGTTCTTGAGATTTAGTATTTTTATGGAGTGATGACACTTGATACCCCATTGGTAATTTGATCAGAGGGTGTACAATAGTTCAAGGAGTTACCCCTTGAGGTAGATGGGTATTGTTTCTTATGGGGATTTTTTCCTTGAGATGAAATGTTTTGACATCATTCATAGGATAAGTTGGTGGTTACTTATCATGATTATGTTGATTTATAACATCAGTGGGTATCCTTTACTTCACTAGAGGGTTATAGTTATATTCACCAGGGTGAGTGGGATTCCAAGGAAAGACGAGATGGTCCCAAGCATCATGGGATAGGAAGACTGAAAACCCTGATTCCTAAACATTATATAGATGATTAGAGAATAGGTAATGTTGATTTACATCTTCTAGTAGATCATTTCCGGGTTGTCTTATCTATAAAATTTTCAAGATGACCTCTTAGGAGATAGGTAGAGATTAATATTGATCTAGTGCCCAAAAGAACACTAATATCCATTCCTCATTATTTTAAGGGATACTAATGAGATATAAGAGCTCAAGGGGCAACAAGAGGGATTGGAAAATAAGGGTTTTATATGGCCCAGTACATTCCCCTGGGCTTTACTAGTCCTTTATCCAAGAAGGAAGATGATACCCACAAGGTTTTCATGGATTACCATTGGTCGAACTGGGTAATGGTTAAGAACTTGTATCCACATCCATGTATTGATTACCTCTTATACTAGTTCTGAGGAATAGGGTTTTATCCATGATTGGTTTAGGGTTGGGTTTCCGTCTGGTGCTTGTTATACCATTGAATATACCACATAAAATATTCCATAATAGATATGGTTGAATGAATATTTGGTCGTGCCATTCGGTCTTACCAATGTACAAATAGTATTCATGGATTTGAAAAATCTGGATTTCCACTCGTATCTAGATTCATTTGTGTTAGATTTCATGGAATACATCATTGTGTGCTCCCTTGGTCTACACAAACATTCCCAACATCTTGATAAGTTTGTGAGCATACTGAGAGGGAACTTGTTGTATACTAATATCTCCAAATGAAAATTTTATATAAAAAAGATCAACTTATTAAGTCACATCATCTCATAGAACAGATGATTACATAACCTGGATAAGTTGAGAGCCTTGATTTCCTAGGAACAACCTAAGAATGTCTTTGATATATGGACTTTCTTTGGGATAATATGCTATTATAGGGGAATCATTCATGATTTCTTGTGCCTAGAAGCACCTTTTATGGGCATCATAAAAAGGGTGTGAAATATATGTGGTCGAAATCATTTGAAATATCCTTTCAGGAGATGAAAGGGATATTGAATTTAGCTTCGATATTAATTATACCTGACCCTAGAAGAGGCTATGTAGTTTATTATGATGCCATGGGAATTAGTTTGGGAGATGTTCTAATGTAAGGGGTTTGTTCATAACATGCATTTCTCCCCTATTGAGGACTCATAAGAATAATTACCCAACACATGATCTCGAGCTAGATGTTGAGGTTTATGTCTTGTATTTTTGTAGGCAATATTTATTGACAGAGCACTTTTCGGTGTCCACATACTAAAAAAGTATCAAGTATATATTTACATCGTGTGACTTGAATATCATGAAATTATGATGGTCTGAATACCTACAATAATTTAACTTTGGTCATGCTTATATTCATCATGAATTCAATATTGTTATTGAGGCTCTAATCTAGAAGACTCGGACATAGGTCGTACAGAAGGATATTCCTAAATGGCGGTTGATGGCCCTATTTTCTATGTTGAAATTAGATTTTCATGAGAATAATAGGAAGTATATTATTATATCTTTATCCATGAACTCATAACTTATGGATATAGTGAATATGAGTTCATTTTTCGATCCTAAGGGATTGGTCAGACAGGAAAGCGCTTCAGGCGTGGATCCACCGCCTAGTAGAATCATTAATGAGTATGAGGTATTACCCATTTATGGATGTTTCTATGCTCTTATAGACATCCTATATGAGTTTATACAAGAGTATCATGCCTCTACTTGAGCGGAACATCCAAGCCTTATGAATATGTACAATGATTTTCGTTGTCAATACTTGTGGATTGGTATGACAAGGGAGATAGATGGATTCACTTCTCAATGTTACACCTATCAGTGGGTGAAAGTGCAGTGGATAGTGGAGATTTAACATTTTTTTTTCAATTTTTTAGTGGAAATGGGATGGAATCACTATGAATTTTGTGATGGGATTACCTATTTCACCTTGAGGATGTGACATTTTATGGGCGATTATAGGAATATTTTAAAAGGTTTCTCATTTATTACCTACCAAAGAGACCTTTTTAGTAAATGAGATAATAAGGTTATATGTTAGAGATATCATATTCCTTTATGAATTTCCATGTACTATCATATCGAATAGTGATGGTTGTTTTATGAAACAGTTATTGAAGGGGTTGTAAGGGGAACTGGGTTAATAGTTGTTGTTGAGTATAGTCTGTCACCCACAGACCAATGGTTGATCTGAGTGTAAAATATAGGTGTTAGAGAATATACTCTGGGAATGAATCCTGGATTTTGGGAGTTTATTGGAGAAACACATACCACTAACCAAGATTGTTTATAATGATAGCTTCCTATTAACTGTAATGATAAATACTTATGAGGATTTATGCAGTAGGCCATTCCATTCCCCCTTATTCTAGTTATAGGAAGGGGAGTTAGTGATATTGGGACCTAATAACATTTAATAGACTTTAGAGTAGGTAAAACTTATATGTAATCACATGGATACAACTTGGTCTAGGTGGATGTCTTGTACTAATTTTCACCATAGACCACTAGACTTACAGGTACATAATTTGGTTTTCATGAGTGTTTCACCTATACTCGGGCATAAAAAATTTTATAAAAAAGGGAATAAATCACAAAGTTATGTAAGTCCTTTCAATATTTCTTAGAGATTAAATCGTGAAGCCTATCAGTTGTAGCTACCTAATAGGTACCATTCCACGTGTGATGTATTCTATATTTCACATCTTCTATAATTCATTTTTTTTGATATTTTCTAAGATCCACTTTATGAAAAATTGGTAACCATACATCACAAAATACATCACAAAAATTCAAAAACTACACCACAGAACAAAACTCACATCCCGCCTTTTTCAAATCCAAAGTGCCACACCACCACAAGAACATTCAAATTCAAAATTCACAAACAAAAACCGCTTCAAGTCCACATGCTAGCCATCATCATTCTGAGTTTATCTAGAATCCACCTAGATTCACATAGACATTGAATTGCTCATCCACCTTGAGTCACACAGACACTGAATTTCTAAGCTACCTCAACTCGTGCCGACATCGTAATCATCATCCATTCACCTCCATCATCATCATTTCTTGGATCCATCATCGCCGTCATCGTCGTAGCTTCCATCACCGGCGTTGCTAGAGATTCCAACGCTATCTTCGTGGTCCACTTCAATCGACACCAACGTCCACTTCTTTGACATCTACCACCAATGTCACCCCCTTCACCTTCAACTTCCACTCCACACACAACTTAGAAGGACACACACCTCCAAACAAGACACCTTCGGTTTCACTAGAACACCCGAAAAGAAACCAATGGAAGGATCTACCAGTCGTGGCTCCATGGACACCCTTCCACTCTCACGAACACTTCTTAAATCTTCCTTGGAAGCTACAACGCCCAACCAAACTGGGAGGTGTGAAGAACCTAGAAATCAGAGCTGAGAAAAAGCATTGGGGTATCCAAATATAACGCTATAATAATCCTATATGTATCACTGATAGGAACATGAAGGATATCCTAGGTAAGTCAGTTACACTAATTTCAGTTTTATGGAATCACACCTATTAAAAAGATAAGTCTTTAGAGTGACATATCGATGTACATGCTCCGTGGATGGAGTTATTATCATAATATACCATAACACCATTGGAATGGAAACCCAGGGATGATTTGATTTATGTAGGGGATTTTATTTCATACCAACATTTCCCATGAGTTACAAATACTTTAATTTTTTCTTTAAACCATTATTTTCAAACTAATGGAGGTTCGTAAGTGCTTAATCATGATTTTGGGGGCATATAAGGTTTCTTCGAAGCTTAATGCTCCTGTTTTTAAAGAAAAAACATGAGGAAAATGAATTAACGCATTGTTAGTAGTAACCATGTGGATCGACCATGAATCCCATATATAGAGGAGAATAGTTTGAAAAAATGTGTGATGGGGGATTAAAATCCATGAGAAAAATCTATAGAGGAATTATTGAGGGGACCCACATGGGATGTGCATGGTTTTCCAAACTATGTGCCAAGCGCACACAATTATTTCCACATATGTTGTATGTCTTCATGGTTGGCACATGGTTTGGAAAAATCATTTAGATAAACCATGTGCCCCTTTAAAAGTGGGTGAAATGTGGGTTTACATTTCCCTCTTTATGAATTAAACCCTCTTTTCTCCTCCCTTTTTATCCAGTATCCCAAATGTTAGAGCTTGCATCTCTTATCCTCGTACAATGAATTTTAATTGCTCCTCAATTTGATATTGGAATCAAGTGTCGTTGGTCATATTGGATTCTCACTAGTAGTCTCTTTGATCAAATTACTTTGTTTTTTTTCTCTCCATATGTAATAATAAATCAATATGAGCTCATATGACTTATTTTTAGTTAATTTTTCTATTTCTATGATTTATCCTATTCTAGCACGAGTCAAAGTTTGATAGTGGAGGAGGAGAGTACTACCTATAAAAGTTATGTGGTATACACCTTTTCCCTTGAAGTGTTATTTTTATAGTTTGTTATATAGTGTTTCATGCCGAAATTTACCATAATTTCTATTTATATTCATATACCCTTTAATTATATGTTCACCCCATGATTTAAACAAGTTATTTCACCCATATACAATGTTAGAATTTTTCAACATCAACCAGAACCACCCTTGAGGTGGGTTTGTGTTATTAATCACATGTATACCTCTTAGGGGGTGAGTTAACTTGTTATTGGGAGCTGTATTTACCCAAAAGATCCATGATTTGGGGAAAGAAGATCCTAAAAATTATTTATGAAAAAGTGAAATACATGGTCAAGAATTATAATAGGTTTTACAAATATAGTAGTGGATCACTCCCCACATATCTACATACAACATTAGTGAAAAATAATCAATATATTTTAAATACCCCATCATACTTGTTTCCTTGATCACTCTATTTAATAAGGAATTTGAAACATGATTCACTTACCTATTGGAATGAGTAAAAATTAAGTTGAGATGCTTAGCATGATTAAAAAAATCAATCTAATGAGCAAGGATTATCTAAGGGAAATTAATGTTTCTCACATTTAAGGACTTATTAGTAATTTTAGATTCAGATTAAATCTGAAAGGAATTCCAATTATGGTTAACAAAATGATTGATGGAATATATCATGGCCCATAGATCATCTTAATAGATAATTCCAATTCCAATATAGTGAGGAAAGAAACTGTTAACAAAGTCTTGTTCAGTACCAAAGACACCTCCATAAACCATGGGTATTGGAATTATAGAGGCCTCACTATCAGCATTAACCTTCATCCATGATGAGATCGATGGAATCCAACAGGAATATTTAAGTACTATAGGTTTTCCAGTCCTTCGCTAAAAACCCAATACTCCATGGATATTGAAATAATTTATATTATTATCAATGGTTCCCATATGATTTTTGTAGTAGTGTGGACCTCTCTATATATGGAACGTATTCCTTCATGTATAGAGGAATATTTTTTATAAAATATCCTTCCATTTCTTGAATTACCGATAGATGTAATCACAGATGTTGTTTGTGAAAATCGGTGATTTTGGAGTTTTTCACTATGAATATCCTTGATGATGCACATTATCAATTCCTTCAATTGGTATTTTTTATATATACTGACGTCAAACAAGTTGAATGTATATATCCATTGCTCTATGCATAACCATAACCCATATTTAGGTGTTTTATGGTCTCCTAAGTTCTCAATCATAGGTGATATGTTGAAACCCGGTATTGAAAATGCTTCTTTATTTGATAATGGGATGGTAATATATTTTTTCATATCCTACAAAGTACATGAAATCATGAAGTTTGTATAAAAGGAACCCGTAATATCAAAATCCATGATGGTGGAATAGTGGATCCATCATATTCATTCATGTAATCTTCTTTGGAATAAACTGAACATTTCTATTGGGCGTCCAAATCAGAGTATCATCTTTTATGAAATTGTATTATTGAATGTCCAAACCATATTGAGAGGGAACAATTTAATTAAGGCTATTTCTTAGTTTAAATAGTTTTTAAATTGTAAAATGGATCATGTTTGGGGGTACATTCATGGTATCTTTAAGAGGACTATCTAGCTATATGTTTTTCCAACAATTATAGTTTTAATTCATACCGACTGACCATTTAAAATTAGAAATTATATCCAAAAAGCGGTGCTTTATAGAGGTCAAACAGATGATGGAAGGTAATTCATGTTCCCATTAAGTATCCTCCTTTTGAACCTATAAATTTAGAAATCAATGGAAGACTCATTAGAAGTTATGAGGTTCCATGTAAAGTTTTTAATAATACCACCATTGATGATATTAAGATCCTTGATGCCAAGACCCCCCCAATCTCAATGGGTTTGATATAATCCTTCCATGAAATAGTTATATGTTTCAATTCATAGACCGACCCAGTCTATATGATGTTTCTTATCAAGCATTTAAAATCACTAATGCGGATTCTTAGCCACCTATAAAGAGACAAGGATAAAAAAATTGGATGTAATCACCAAGTTTACTATGAACACACTTCTATATTAAGACAAAAAATTCTCTATCCACTTATCATGTTGGTTAATGATGCTATATAAAATGACCCTAAGGTGTTGGCTTCTTACCTTGCCCCAAAATAAGTAGACACCATGTTTATTGAATGGGATAAATCCTTCTTCACCACAAGAGTTGTAGTGATTCTATTTTTCTTTCCAACAGGTATTCCATAACCTAATATAATGAAGGATTTTCTCCAACGGATGGTATTTCTATCCTCTTCCTCAAAATGTGAAACGAAGATATTAAAAGATTGTATTTTTTTCCTTGAACCTTCTCCAGGGAGAAGTATTTCATTAGCATACAATAGATATGATAGAGTGAATGAATCTCTTCCATTTCTGATTTTCTTAGAAATTATAATTTGAGTAATATCCATAATTTATCTACTCATATAATCATTAGTAAAAGGAAAAATAAGTCATGGGAGTGGGTATCCTTATCTAACATCCGTAGTGTATTAAAAAAATCCACTTGGGGTCCATTTATGAGGACAGACAAACTTTAATAGCTAAAGGTGGTATTAACTAACCTGATAAAATAATTTTACAATCCATACCTCCCAATGATAAGAAAAAATAATGCTCCATTTCAGTGTATCAAAATCCAATAGCAATTTTGAGTGAAAATTTACCTTCCTTCATTTTCCACCTAATTAGTTTAACACTTTTCAATATATGGAATAATAATTTCTAAATACCTCTTCCATGAACAAAACCTAATTTATTTGGGGTAATTTACACATTAATAATTCCTCCCCTGCTGGTCATAATTATCTTACTATAATTTTTGGGTTAGTTTTCCCTAGTGAAATGAGACTGAAATATTTAATCTCAACAACATTATATTTCTTAGGTATTAGGGAAATGAAATGTTAGTTGATTACATAAGGAATAGATGTCTAATTGGATAATTAAATGACTGAATTTTTCATATCTTCTAGAAAAAAATCTGAATGGAATCTTAATTTTTTTTGGTAAATCCATTTGGGCTAGTATCACATTCCATGTTAGGAATGAAAACTGATGCATTAACATTCTATTTATAAGGAGGCATGATGAATGTATGATTTTAGTGATCCTTAATGCATGGGGATATATTACTAACCATATTGTGTGTTTTTTACATCCCATAATCGTCATACAACCCATTGAAATAGTCCACCTCTGCACTTGAGATTTAATTTTTATATGTTTAGAGAAATCCATTAATGTTCATGGTATTATTCCTTTCTCTTACCCTCTTATCCTTATATTGCCTATAAAAGAACATTGAGTTCAAATCCCCATCATTAATCCATTTAACATTTAATTGGTTTTGTTCCAACATTTCATTGATATTTAAGTGTTCATCAATCCTACAGAGAGCCTTCAATTCTTCTATAAAGGGGTTATTATGGTGTTGATTATTGATTTGGCATCATGAAAGATGTTCTTCAGTATACTAGACTTAAAGATCAATATAGGATAATGATTCCATTTAAAATTACCTTCGGATAATTTTTTTCATACTTTAATTTTCTAGTAAGGAGCTGTAGTGAGCTTCCAACAGACTTCATCCACCAAGATTCCAAAATAATATCCGTATATCTAGGAGTAACAAGGAACCCATTATTGAATCTAAATAGTAGTGGAACTGAACTTGTTGTGTAATTCGATATATAAACTATGATGTGGTTTTTATTTGGTTTGTTTTTATGGAGGGTGTGACCTGATGCGCTAGTAGTAGTACTTATATCATCCATTTGGGAAAAGAATCTATCAATCTTACTTATCTGTCTTTTATTCATAGAGTACCTACTCTATATGAATTCAGCTCCAATAATTGGCCCTTTAAAAAGGCCACATTGGTTAATGAACGGAGTAATGAGATATGATAAATGGTAGATTTGGAATGAAATGGAAAATCCATTACAGTGAGGCCTCTATACTTCATGTCGAGGCCTTTTCACGATTGGTAGTGTCACTCTCCATCTCCTTTGGAACACAACCAAACTCTTAGAGATATCCTTTGATACCTATATCATCAAAATTCATCAAAATTAACTGGTTGTATAGTCTAATACATTATCATTTTCTATTTGGAAATACATTTACATTGTACATCTGATGGAAAATTTCAAATTTTATTATCAGATGTTTTATAAAGCCCACCCGACAAAGTTTAATACAGTCCGTTGGATGAAAATTAATAAAGTCAAGTAGAAAAAAATATAATATGGAGGAAAAAATTCTTTCTAAATGATCTTTTATAAATAATACTAGATTTTTAACTTCATAGATCTCACATTAGGAACATTTCTCATTCCACTAGAAAAATTTTTCAAGCATTATAATGATGATTTATCAAAATGATCATTAGGAGAAGATGTTGTGTTGAACCTCTTAAGTGGGGAAGGTGTTATTTTTATGTCATTGAAACCACCTGTACGATATTAAAAATATGGCAATTGGGAGTGTGATTATAAATAATTCAGTATTCAAGGATGGAGGAATATTTTACATTTTACAACGATCTAATGTTTCTGTGAAATCTAGAAACATCATGTTACTTGAGGGAGGTTCAATTGTAACTTTTAAGGAGAATTTCACTTAAGTAATCCATTGTAAATATTATTGAAAAAACCTTAACAAATTTTTATTTTGTAATCAATTTGACTAATCTAGTGTTCTAAATGGCTTATTAGGTTCATAAAGATATAGTATTTGTGATATTATGATCAAGGGTTCTTAAGGCTAGGGAAACAGAGACTGTGCCAATATTTTTTTGAGGGATTTATTGGTGTAAGAAATACAGACCTTTACAGTTTGGTAAAAAATATAGATAACTAAATTTAAGGTTATTTACTTACTTAAAACTTATTTTCAAAGTGTTTATATTATTATAAAAGTATTTATAAGTTTTTAGTACATAATTTATATAAGTTTTACTTTACTTGTTTTTACATATTCCTATTTCTATTTTTCATGCATATGAAATGTTTATTAACATTTATTATAATCCTTTATATCTATGATTATAATTTTAATCAATATCAATCTTTATACAATATATATTTTTATGTTTTTAAGGAAAATTATATTTTTTATTTTAAAAACTACAATTAACCCCCCCCCCACGTAGTAAAACACATACTCATTCAATCTTAAATTTCAAATTAGAGAAGCTTCCTACTTGTTATAAACTATTACAATAACATGTTTTTATAGAAAAGTGTATATTTTTTTAAAATGGAAGGTTTATCTATTAGGAAAATTTTGAAATTAATCCCATGAAGTCCTCCTATAATTGATGGTTCATATTATGAGTACTGGAGATATCACATAGTGACCATAATTAAAAATACTGGAGGAAACAACATTATTATGCTGAAATGAGATTATAAAATTACTAAGAAAGAAGTTGATACTTTTAAAATAGAAGAATATTTCTAATATTATCTTTAATATCTATTTAGAAGTAATTTTTTATGTTATATTATAATAAATATCTATAATTATATTTCTTTTTATGAGACTATAAATAATATTTGAGAGTAACACATTTTGTAACTGCTGAAGTTGTTGAAACAAGAAGAGCTATGTTAAGATGAGAATTTAGATCATTTGAATTTATACCTATAGAATCATTTACACAAATGCCTCAATGTTTTTTGGCCATTTTAAATATTCTACGATATTTGGGAGATAAATACATAATATATGAATAGTTGGTTGAGAGAATTATTAAAATTATACTGAATGAATTGGAATCTAAAATAATGTATCATAATGATACTAAGAACCTTAATAATCATATTTAGGATGATTTAAGTCGAACCCTCATGTAGTATGAGGGTATATTGAAAAGAGATGCTGATAAATAAAAAAAATAAAATGGTGTAGTTTTTTTCATTACATTTATAGTAGCTAAGATGTAAAGATAAACTAAAAAAGTTATCAAATATTCATAGGATAGGAAAGTAAAATTTTAGATAGAAAGTATTTATTTATAATATATAGAGATTTAAATTTATTATATTATTAATAGAATTAATAATATTTTTAGAAATAAATATTTTTAATTATGTGCAAGAAAAATTTTAAGGGCATAAGAGATATGAAATATGCTTCTGAGATGATTTGTTATGAATGTTAGAAACTGTGCCACATCTTGCTATATTTTCCAATACTAAATATGAAGGACAAGAATGATATAAATTCTAAGAAGATATTCAAGTATAATGTTAAGAAAATTATATAATATTTAGACACATATAATGTAGGTTTTGGAAAAAACACTTTAGAAAACTCTTCATATGATGGTAGTGATAGTAAAAAGATCATGAGATTCTATACTATAATTATATAGACTAAACAATGCTTTATATATAACGTATTCATTGAATCCTTAAAAAATTTAACATTAAATTATAATTATCCAAATTATGTTGATGAAAATAATTCTACATCCTTAGAAGAAGAAAAATATACTTTATCTGATGAAGATTATACTTTACTAAGTTATGAGGAAGTTTCAAGATATTCCACTTTACATGAACAAGAAATAACAATGTTTCAAAAAGGATTGAAAATTACAAGGTAGAACATTCAAAATGTAATTCTATAATTTCAAAAGATTCACTAAAAAGTTAAAATATTTCTAAAGAATTAGATAATAAATATAGTTCTACCTCATCTATTGATAATATTGTTTTAGTTTCAAAACTAATCTCTACATATTTTAGACTAAAAAAACGTCTATAGAATTTTATTTCTGGGAATGAAAATTTTGATAATATGTGTAGATAGATAAGACCTCATTGAAATAATTATAGGATGGGTTTTAAAATACCTATAACTTGTTTCCAATATAACTATTTTGTTCCTAAAAGTGATCCCTTCTCTAATAAATGACAAAGAGGTGGAAAATGGAATAACAAATATTTCATGATTAAATTACAATCATTTGGTTTTTATAGAGCTTATATTTATAAATATTTATTCATTATATGATATAAAATAGTTGGATAGATGGGGTTTCCAAATTTTATTTTTTTCTAATAATGTTGTATACAAACATGTTTGGGTACCTAAATCATAACCTTCTAATTTTAAGAACTTTATAATATTACCACCAAAAAGAATATATAGTACATTGATAGTGGATATTTCCAAAATATGATGGGTAAAAAAATTTATTCTGAATATTATCAAGATGAATGGTGAAAGGTTAGTTTTATAGATAATCCCCAAGGGGAAATATACGGTATAGGTGACATTGTTCTTATTGGTATATATTTAATTTCAAATATTTTATTTTGTGTCGACCCTAAGCATAATCTCATAGCATTATTCAATTTTGTGATAATTTTAACCATTTGAGCATTATGAATGGTAAATTTATTGTTCAATTTTTAAATGTTGAATTTGTTATTTCTATTGATAAGAATGATAATTTATATACACTAAACTTAGAATCCATAGAATTCGAGATCTACCATGCCTTAGTGCAATATAAATCTCCCATGGTTATGGAATAGAAGGTTTGGAGACTGTAATGTTAGAACTATAGTAAAACTATCTAAAAATGACATATAAAAGATATACCAGTGCTTAGGTTGAGTTATTTTAATGTTTATGATCCTTGTAAATTTGTATAGAAACATAAATCATTTTTTAAATCTGTTAGTGAAATGTCTACTTATAATTATTTTTATTTAGTGCACATGGATTTAATTTTTCCAACACAAACTGGATGTATTGTGGAAAAATACTTTGTATACATTTTATTTGATGGCTAGACTAGACATACATGTCTCTATTTTCTTGATAAAATGTAAGAATCTGTTTTAACTTTTAAAAAAAAATTATAACCTATATTAATTAGAAAAATCTACCTTCGGTTACCATGCATAGTGATCATGTTGGATAATTTTTAAATTATGATTTTGAAATTTTTTTATTAAAAGAGGTCTAATACATAAATGTTTTTCTACTAGAACACCTTGGAAAAATAGTGTAGTTGGAAAAAGGAATACATTTCATCAAGAGATTACTATAACCATTTAAATTGAATACGTAATTACTAATTTTTTTCGGGTTGAAGTAGTTAGTAATTAATTCTATACTACCAATAAATTTTTACCTAGACCGTTTGTTAATAAAACTCCTTATGAGTTGAATACCAGAAGAAGTATAGATGTTTCTTACTTTGTATTTGTTTGTGGAAATTATTTATTTTAAATACTAAATATAATTTATAAAAATTCACTTCAAAAGTTAATGAAGGAATTTTCCTTCTCTATTGTACAACTATTAAGGATTATATATTTTTTAGTAAAAGAACAAGTGCTATAGAGAAAATAGTGCATGAATAAATTTATGCAACTAATCCTTTTATTTTTAAACAACCCAAAACCACATCTTCATATTGTTTTTATAAAATTATATTTCAACCCATATTGGAAAAAAAATTATGTGTGAAAAACATAATATCACTTTCTAAAGTTATACCCCTTGAATAAATTCAACCTTTTGTTGAATAATAGTGTTTTACAAACCCAAGTTATTAGAAAATCACGAGTAATCATCCCACTGATAATATAATTGGATATGTAGATCAGCCAGTCAAAACTATAGATTCCTTAACAAATGAATGTGAACATCATGTGTTTCTATGACATTTGGAACCCAAGACTCCTGATGATTCTCTTGGTGATAATGAATGGATAAAAGAAATGCATAATGAACTCAATGAATTTAAAAGGAATCATGTTTAGACATTGATTGAATGTCGAAAATATTTTCAAATGATTAGAGTAAAAAGGATTTTCATATAAATGTAATATGAATGGAGTAATTATATGAAATAAAGAAATAATTTTTGAAAAGTGTTGTAATCAACAAGAAGGTATAGACTACAATGAATTTTTTTCTTATATCTAGACATTAATATATTAGAATGCTTATAACCTATGCAACATTTTTGAATTTTTCTCTGTTTCTAATGTATGTGAAGTGGCATTTTCTTAATGAATATTTTTAGGATGAAGATTATATAGAAACGAAAACTGGTTTTGAAGACAGAAAATCCCTAGATCATGTTTTTATAATTATTAAGGAATTTTATAAACTTATGCTTCCCCAAGAATATGGTAAGATATATTAAACAAATTTTTGTAACAAAATTTTCTTTTAATGGAGCTATAGATCTTATAAATTTTAATAAAAATGTTGTTAAAGAAACTATCATTGTTTAAATTTATGTTGATGACATTATTTTTCACTCAACAACAAAATCACATTCTGATCCTTTTAGAATCTAATGAAATCTATGTTTGAAATGATCATGAAGGGTGAACTAAATATTTTTATTTGTTTTAAAATTTCTCAAAATCTAGAAGGAACATTTATATCTTAGAAAATGTATGAAAATTATCTACTTAAAATTTTCAGATATAATAGTAAAAAATTATTGGTAATCCAATTTGAAGATCAAAATCTTTAGACCTTGATGAATCTAGGAAACTTGTTGATAAAAAAATAATTATAATGGTTTAGAGTCTACTATATCTTATAATCAGTTGAAAAAGATGTGATTATTTATAAACGGGATAAATTATAAAAAAACATAAATTTTTTTATTTTTACAAGTTAGGTTTTGCGATTTTAAAAAATTGGGTGATATTTTAGTCGAATTTTTTCAATAAAATCATTTTATCCTTAATTTTGAAAATCACAATCCACTTACTTAAATTTTTATAATTTAATAACATTTATAATTCCAATGTATTCATTTATTTAGAAAATGTGAAGGTTTTACTAGACATAGTCAAACCTTTCCCTCAAAAAATATTACTTATTAGTCGTACATGAACTTTCTACATCACAAGGAAGATTTCAGTGTTCAGAGAATGGATAATTTCAATTTTTATCTAATAGAGTTTTATAATGTCAGCTATAAAATATAAAATAAATTCCATCAGATAATGATTTACAAAGTATAATTGATAAACATTATTAGACTAAGGTAACCATGATTTTTTAATGAACTTTTATAAATCCTACCAGATGAAGAACATAATATATCTCACAAGATAATTGTTTATCATTCTATTAGTTTCCATCTACATAAATTGTAATAGTGATTTATCAAAATGATCATTATAAAAAGATTGTGTGATTAACCTTTAGAGTGAAGTAGGTGTTCATCTGATGTCATTTCAACCACCTCTAAGATGTATAGAATATGACCACTTGGAGTGTGACTATAAATAAATATACATTCAAGTAAGAGGAGGATTTTACATTTGTGGTGATCTAAATTTGTTGTGAAGTTTTAGTATAATATTATTACATGATAGTGATTTAATTGTAAGTTTAATAGTGTTTTTTAAGGAATATATTTTATGGATAATTATAAATTAAATATGAACTTTTTATTTAGAAATTACTTTTAACAATCTAGTGTGTTCATGGGATTCTGAGGATCAATAAGTAATAGTTTTACCAATCTTTTGATATAGGGTTCCCGATGATATGTAACTAGTGAATGTATGGATCTTTGTATCAAGGAATTTTTTTGTGTATGAAAGAAACCTGTTTATGTTTAGGTGAAAACACATGGATACTGAGTGTTGCGTAGGAAATGAGAGATTACCCAGGTATAGGTGTCATTTGATTTGGAATTTTTATGGATTTTATTGGATCAGTTGTTGTAAAACTACTAGATATGTGATAACAATCATGTTGGATGACTGGGTGTGGTTAGCAAGAAGAAGGTTGCTAAAGATACTTTTTCTGTGAGACATTGGTGATTGTTGTTAGCCTACCAATTTGAATGATATGTTGAGGGATTTTTTTTCAAATAGTATTAGGAGTCTGGTTGTGGGGTTGTATGTAGTTTTTAGGTTTGAAATAGAGAGGTTTATATCAGTTTCATCAACCTTCGAGGTGTGATTTTGGTTCATTCAAAATTTATAAATGCCATCATCTGGGGAATATGTGTGGAGTTAGATGGTATAATCATCACTATGGTTCGTGGGTTAGTGAGGTTTTTATTAGTGAATTTGTATTTGGTATAGTGTTGTAATGGCAACAACCAACGAGATGTGTGCAGTTTGGTTAATGCATCACAATTGATGATTGTAAAAATATATATTACTAATAACTATGTAATATAAGACATAATAATGGAACTGGATATATATATATATATATATATGTGTGTGTGTGTGTGTGTGTGTGTGAGTACTTACATATATCTTATTCACATAGTTCTGTTCAATACGATATGAAAACGGAAACAACGTTTATGTGTACGTATGGACTACCGTCTCCATAAACAGTGTTTTTCATTTCATATATATATGTCTATTATACATATTTATATTCTAAATATATGTGATATATAAATCACTTTTTATATTCTAGAAGTATTTAAATCTTGATCTATTTGATACAATCAAGAGTAACAAGTTAAAACACATGCGATAAAGAAAGCGATTATTACCCGAAATGTTAATTTAACATGGAAATTATTATTAAATGGGTAGTATAAAGTCATAACTGAATCATGTATGATATCATAAATATTATTATGGTTCTGGTATAATTTAATAACATACTAAGATCTTCATACAAGAGGTTAAACGTACCCTCGACAAAAGGAAAGTGCAAGGTACAGGTTAATTCCTCATTCTATTTATTATCTGATATTGTTTATGTGTAATTATTTACTAGGACATTTTTATCATCCATGTCCATTTTTTAGAGAAATGATTTCAAAATTAATATTTTAAGGATGTGTGAATGTTACTTTTTATCAAGATCATAATTTCAAATGTTTTAAAGATTCATCTTTCATAATATTTTTAATTAATGTCCATGATTCAAAATGATTTGAAGGATTTATTTATATGGAAATGAATGTTTTGAAATGATAATTATTATTACAAGTTTCAAAGTGGTATGGGAAACTTTGATTAAAAAAATATCTTTTAAATTACTTCCTTTATAAATGTGTGACTTTTCAATGATTAAAAAACATATACTTCTCCCAAATAGTTTTGATTTCATCAATGTCAACATCCTTCGACGGATTTTAAGCTTATTTTAAGTTGATTTATTAGGATACTAAACATCCATATAGTATTGATGGTTTTGTGATATTTTTTACTATGGATGTGTTATTTTTATACCATTCATGGTTTATGGAGAAACTATTGACATTTCGTATGCTAGTTTTAATATGAATGTCTATCTTATGTTTAAACTTGTTCATATGAGGAATGCATTAGACTTAGTAAGTGACGGGTGGAGCCCGCTATAGCTCCTTGATGCATCGGTAGGTGTCATGAGACAAACTAGTTTCTTGGAACAAGGTCATGACAAAAATTTTACTTGTAGTCTTGGCACGAGGCTTTGACTTTGCGGTAATGATGTCTGGTATTAGGCATTCCCTCATTGTGAAATTAGTTATTAAATTTGATTATTCGACTATTAGAATATCCATGTGCATGTTTATATGGTAATGTTTCATTTATTTTTACAATATTATGTTCAAGATTATGTTTAAAAGGATTTTTTTATTACACATCTTGCCTTAAATTTTTATAGCTTTCGCTAAATTATTTACCCTTACTCAGCATCTGAGCTCACCACTTTCTAATGTTTTATTTTCCCTGGATTCCAAGAAGTGTATTATGATTGATATGCAAGGTTAATGAAATCCACTGTGTTGCATTTGTTGTCAATGAGGCATGAAGTTGTCTTGGAATGAATGGATGTCAAGGAATGTCAAGATGTGAATGAAAAAGGATGTGATGGTGTTGGTGATGAATGGAGAATGGCCATGGTACTAAGATGCATGTCACTTAGGAGATTCACTAAGTGACATAGGATGTTGTGGTTGAAACATTCTCTATCTATATCTGATGATTGTTGAGCTAATCTTTAAGTTCAAAGAACTTGTATCCTGATGATACAATGTCACAACAATGTTAGAAGTCTATGCATTGTCTTCACAATGCACGAGGAGATGAAAGTGATCCATCCACAATCACTAAGTGGATGAAGTGGTTGAATGAAGTCCATGCACTATCACTTAGTGCATGTGAATTTGAAGAAGTTCCAATTTGATCTCTGATTGGATCAATGAAGAACATTGAAGATCTTTGATTCAGGAGTTCGATTGAAGATGAAGAACCATCGGGAATTCCATTCCAAAGTGATGAATAAATGTTGAATAGAATTGGAGGAATTCTAATGAAGAAGAAGAATAGATGAGGGGAATGGCTTAGTGGAAGATGGCTTGGCATTTAGAATTGGAATTTGGCTTATACTCATAGGAGAACATTGTATTTGAAAAAGTCTTTATTGATGCCTTTGCCAAAAAATATGGCCAGCCAAGGCACCTTGAGGGTTCAAACCCCAAGGCATGGGCGCTAGGGCACCACGCCCATGGGGGAACCCGTGGGGCAAGCCAGGGAGGCAGGGCGCACCCAAGACACCGCATGGGCGCCTGGGGCACGCCCGAAGGAGTGCGGTAGGGGCGTATGAGCGTACCCCCAAGAGTGTCAGTGTGCATAGAGGGCGCATAGCACGCGCCCGATGGGTAGGAGTGGGCGCAGAGCGCGCCCGCAGAAGAACTTGGTGCGGGGAGGCACCGAGAGGGGAGGAGATTCAACTGGCCGTCTCTGGGAGCGGCTGGTTGATAAGCCGTGAGAAAATCCCACGGCGTTTCGATGTGGGACGGTGGATTTTTCCGCGAAAGCGATCTTGGCCGCTCGATCGATCGTGCGCCAGATCTCGACCGCACGATCGATCTCGCGCGATATCTTTTAATCCAGGCCGTCCAAGATCTTTTAAACGCCGGATCCGACGGCTCCCCGTCCGTCTACTTCCTCGAGCTCGAATGAAGCCACCCACAGCCTCCGTTCGAACCAGGCACCTCCCCGACGACGGATTTTGAGTTCTCGGCTGTCTCTCTCAAAGCCGAAGGCACCCTCGTGCTCGTCTGGCCATAACAAATAGTACCATGCACAAAAAGAGTCTTGCATGCATTCAATGAGAGAATTCGAAGTTCGGACGATGCAAATGAAGGTGCGAGGCCATTCAGTGTTGATGCCTTGCATGGATTGGGTTTAAAAAAGACCATGCACAAGTTCAACGAAGCATGCACGAAGAGAAAAATAACAGAGGAGGGATCCCGCGTGAAACATGAGAGAAAGTTCAAGATTTGCAAAATCTTGAAAACCCGATAAATTCTGGGATTCAAAGATATAACTCCGCGGATGTAAAGCACCGCCTCTGCCTATAAAAATGAGTTCGAGCCCTTGAGGCTTGCTTTCTAATCCTTTTTTGAAAACCTGATGTCCCTTGAGTGCTTCAAAGCCTCACGAAGAACACCCTACGCTCCCTCTGCGCGGTAGTGAAGCCCGGAGCCATCAGAGGCTCCGTGAGGTTCCTTTTGCGCACTCCTTGCGCGAAAGATGAAAGAGAGGTCCCCTGCGCGCCTCCCTTGTGCGACAGGAAGAACCCCAGCCGCATCTCCTTGCGCGCTCGAGGTTGGCACCCTCACTGCCCGTGAACCTGCGTGGCAGGAGGAAGTGCACGCGGGTGTTGCAATTGCGAGCCCTGCGGCCAGTACACACTTGAGTGCCCTTGTGGCCTTGTGCACTTGCGCGGCTGTTGAGAGTGGACACATCCCCTTGCGCTACTCCTTTGAGTTTTCCATGTGTGTGCTTAGTGGAGTGAAGGCCGTAGCCTTTGGTGGTTGTGGAAAATAGCAAGTGAAGGCCGTTGCCTTATGTGGGTGCACATTTTGAAGAACAAGAACACCCTATGGGCATTTAAGTGTGTTCCAAGTGCTAAGAAGACCACACATTGTGTGTGAAGTGAAAAAGGCCGAGAGGAAGTGTGTGCAAGTGGAATAGGCCGTTGCCAAGTGTGTGTAAGTGAATAAGGCCAAAGACCACACCTAGTTGTGTGAAAAGTGGAGAACCTTGTGTATGAAAATTGAAGAACACACCTTGAGTGTGTGTGTGAAAACCAGAAACAAGTTGGCCGAACCTATGTGTGTGCACTAAGTGGTGTGAACACACTTTGAAGAAGTAGAAGAGTCACACAAAGTATAACACACATTTATTTGTGTAATCAAAAAGAACTAAACGTGTGAAGTACAAGCGAGAAGGTGTGTGCTAAAAGTGTTACACCCATTGTGGGTTTATTGCACCAAGAGAAAGAAGAAGGGGAGTGCATGCATGCATGCATGCACATGCACATGTGAACAAAGCCAAATCTGGTTGTGTGCATTTGAGGAGTCCAAGACCAGGAGATCTTGAAGATATTGAGAAGCCATGCAGTCAGTGCATGAAGAGGCAGAGATGCCATGCACTCACTGCATGAAGTTGATGTGAAGTCAGAAAGAAGCCAGACTGAAGTTAAAGAGATTAGTTGTCTGAGTTTTCAGTGATTGAGAAGAACCTGATCAACAGAAGTGATCAGAAGCGGAGAGCAAGACCAACAGACCTTTTCAGAGGCTGTTGAAGATTCTTGAAGAGAGAGGCCAGATCATCCTGAGAAGAAGGAGATAAATCCTGAGCAAGACGAGAAGACCTGATCAACTCAAGTGATCAGAGGTACAGAGCAAGGCCGGCAGTCTTTATCCCAGACTGCTGAAGATACTTGAAGAAGCTTAAAGTGAAGAAGAACTACTCGTGTGACTCGAGGATCCAGGAGAAGCCCCCTGTGAGACTCAGGGTGGAAGAAGTCTTCAGTGGGATTCTGGAGCAGGCCAGTGGGACTCTGGTAACACTGTGGGACGCAGTATAAAGACCCTCGTGTGGGACTCAGGAGAGATACAGTGGGATATTGTATCAACCATTGTAATACTATACAGATTATAATGGAAGAAACCATGTTGGGGCGTATAACCAACATGGCAAGGACGTAGGCCATTGGTGCCGAACCTTGTAAATCCTTGTGTCCAGTACCTTTATATTTACAGCATTATTCGAGGACAGGTTGAGAGACACAAGAAGAGTGGATCGAGGCTTTAACCAGCCATAGAGGTTTAATTGATAAGAATCAATTAGTAAAAAGTTTTAAGGGATCACTGATTCACCCCCTCCCCCTCTCAGTGATTCACACTGATCTGGGAACTTCAATTTGTATCAGAGCAGGTTACCTCTAAAAGATCCAAGAGAGTCTATATGGAGTGCAGATTTGAGGAAATGAAAGAACATCCTCAAATGGAGATATCTACCAAGACTCTGAAAAACATAATGAAGAAACAGGCAAAGAAGATGAAGAAGAAGGTTGGTGCAATCAGAGAAACTCCTTCTATGGAAAGAAATGTGAAAGTCACATCAGATGACAATTCCTTTTATCATTCTTCTGATGAAGCCTTCTCTAGATGTGATGAATATGGAAGGAACAATGATCTTCTAAATGCAATCAAATATCTTCAGAAGACAGTCCCCAAGGAAGTGACAATGTGTATAGCTACATGCATCCTTGATCTTCATGAAGAAATATTACAGCTAGAAGATGAATCCAATTCTCTGGAATTCCAATTGGCTAAAAGGGTTGGCGTAACCAACACTCTCAGAAAGCTGGTGAAGGCTAAAGATGAAATAGTATCGCTTTGCAATGAAAGATATGAAGACACTACTAAAGAATTGCAAAGAAGATCTTCTGAGAAAGAAATCTTTATGATAATAATCAAAGATGTGTTTCATGCACTGGAGAAGTTTCACAAAGTGTCAATGAATGTCAGAGATGCTCAAATTGAAGACAAAGTCAAAATGGTGAAGGAGCTTGACAACTCATTGCATGAAATAAAGAAGGTGCCTGATGACCAGATGGAACAGCTGAAACAGAATTGGGAAGGTAGGCTAAGATTGGTTGAGGATGAGAAGAACTCCCTCAACATGAAATGCTTTGAATTAGAGGTGATATTGAAGAATCTGCAATCACCCAAAGCTAAATCCTCCCAGTTAGCTGAAAGAAGAAATGTTTCTACTCAAGTATTCTTTGAGAAGGATGATTCTAAAAGAAAGACAGCCTCTAATGAAAGGGAAACATCTTCTACAAAGAAGGTACCATCCATACCATCTTGTACTAATGCTTCTAATTGTGTTTCCACAAAAAGTGCAGGATGGAAGAATAATTCCAAACATGTATGGATGAAGACAATGAAGAAAGAAAGCTCTCCTGAAGTAGCACAGCAAGTCAAGAACAGTACCCAACAATAAGAAGGACTGAAGAGGTCAAGATTTGTGGGTCAATGTTGGTGTTGTAACAAGTATGGGCCTTGTGCAAAGGATTGTTGGTACAATCCACTGAATGCCAAAGCACAGAGGAAGCCCATGCCTAGGGGGAGCAAGCCAGAAGGAAATAAGCAACATCCACAGGTCCAGAGACATATGTTTACTGCTAACAGATTTGGATTGCTTTATAACATCTGGGATGTGTGAAGAAGTGGTCAAATAGATACATGTCAATCTCCAACTGTATCCAGAGCTCAAAAGAAGAAAAGATCACAGAACCTGGCTTAGAAAGAATCCTTGGGTAGCAAGAAGAAAGTTGAAGATTATCCCAAGAAGGTTTTGAAAAAGGAAAAGAATTCCTTGGAGTCTAAATCCAAGAAGGGTGATGCATCCAGAAGGACCACCAAGAAAACATGCTTCTACTGTGGAATGAAAGGTCATACCATGGATCTTTGTGAACAATCCATGGAACTGAATAGAAGCAGACTGGACTCAAAAAGACAATCAATCCAGAAGAAGCAGAAGGGATTGATTGAAAATAAGTTTCCTAAGAAAGGTAGCTTAACAGCATCAAAAGAACCATGTGGAACTTCCAGAACTGAGGCCACACTTCCAAGTGACTTACTTGTCATATGGCCATATCAGTTGCAACTTGCCAAAGATCTGCAGAGAGCTGAAGATGAAGTTCTGGCAATTGCTAAGGCAAAAGGGAAGAAGAATACTTCACATGAAGATCAAGTTCTGTGTGTGAGGTGTAATCAAGCTGGACATACTAGAGATAAATGCATGATATTCATTCCAGCTCATAAGGGATTCTTCAAAAGAATGAAGATTGAACCAGGAGAATCTAGTGCTCAAGAGGCACCTAGAAATATAGGAGTCACACACAAAGAAGTTGAAGAGGTTTTAAGATCTACACCAGCACAAACATCATTGAAGATCAAATGTGCAAGTGTGAAGAATGGTGAAAATGGGACATCTCGGTTGAGAGAATCTTCTCAACCTTGTTGTTCACATTGATGAACCAAGGAGGTTCCATCTTATTCCCTTATACTTCTGGTATTTACATGTGCTAACACTGCAGGGAATTGAAGATGATGATCATTCTCAACTGGAGGATGGTTTGGACAGAATGGAGTGCACCCCTTGAGGGGGAGCCAATCTGTAGAAGATGGGATTCTGAGATTTAATACCATCTTGAGAAAAGTGAAGGTATTCCAATCATACATTCATCCCTTGTTTCTTAATTGTATTCATCATGATAATTAAGGGGGAGTATTGATTGAAGAGAAATGGTTGAAAGGGGAAGGTTTATCATTGCACTGAACTTTCTAATGAGTCTTGTGATGTATGTGCAGGATTTAGCAATTTATTGTTATATCTGAAAAATTTCAACCCCTTAGAGCATGATCTCACATGTACAGTGAATGTTGGAAAGCATTGAGTAACTTGGTTACATCACTCTTGTTTTCTACACCAAGTTATCCCAAGTAGACTTAGAGTTGATTTACTAAAGGTTCTTTTCTAAAGAGAACATGTGACATCATCCCTCTCTCAGTGTTTTTCAAGAAAATACTTTTCAAAGGGAGGAAGAGATTTTTGAAAGATAACCACACCACACCTTTGCATTTGATTGCCAATAATGGGGAGAAAAGATTGGCACACATATTGACCCATTCATATGTGCTGAAGAAGTGTATTGACAACAAATACAAAGGGGGAGATTGAAATGCACTGTGTTGCATTTGTTGTCAATGAGGCATGAAGTTGTCTTGGAATGAATGGATGTCAAGGAATGTCAAGATGTGAATGACAAAGGATGTGATGGTGTTGGTGATGAATGGAGAATGACCATGGTACTAATATGCATGTCACTTAGGAGATTCACTAAGTGACATAGGATGTTGTGGTTGAAACATTCTCTATCTATATCTGATGATTGTTGAGCTAATCTTTAAGTTCATAGAACTTGTATCCTGATAATACAAAGTCACAACAATGTTAGAAGTCCATGCATTGTCTTCACAATGCATGAGGAGATGAAAGTGATCCATCAACAATCACTAAGTGGATGAAGTGGTTGAGTGAAGTTCATGCACTATCACTTAGTGCATGTGAATTTGAAGAAGTTCCAATTTGATCTCTGATTGGATCAATGAATAACATTGAAGATCTTTGATTCAGGAGTTCAGTTGAAGATGAAGAACCTTCGGGAATTCCATTCCAAAGTGATGAATACATGTTGAAGAGAATTGGAGGAATTCTAATGAAGAAAAAGAATAGATGAGGGTAATGGATTAGAGGAAGATGGCTTGGCATTTAGAATTGGAATTTGGCTTATACTCATAGGAGAACTTTGTATTTGACAAAGTCTTTATTCATGCCTTTGCCAAAAAATATGGCCAGCCAAGGGACCTTGAGGGTTCAAACCCCAAGGCATGGGCGCAAGGGAACCACACCCATGGGGGAACCCGTGGGGCAAGCCAGGGCGGCAGGGCGCACCCAAGACACCGCATGGGCGCCTGGGGCACGCCCGAAGGAGTGCGGCAGGGGCGTAGGAGCGTACCCCCAAGAGTGTCAGTGTGCATAGAGGGCGTATAGTGCGCGCCCGAGGGGCAAGAGTGGGCGCAGAGCACGCCCGCAGAAGAACTCGGTGCGGGGCGGCACCAAGAGGGGAGGAGATTCAACTGGCCGTCTCTGGGAGCGGCTGGTTGATAAGCCGTGAGAAAATCCCGCGGCGTTTCGATGTGGGACGGCGGATTTTGTCGCGGAAGCGATCCTGGCCGCTCGATCGATCGCGCGCCAGATCTCGACCGCACGATCGATCTCATGCGATATCTTTTAATCCAGGCCGTCCAAGATCTTTTAAACGCCGGATCCGACGGCTCCCCGTCCGTCTCCTTCCTCGAGCTCGAACGAAGCCACCCACAGCCTCCGCTCAAACTAGGCGCCTCCCCGACGACGGATTTTGAGTTCTCGGCTGTCTCTCTCGAAGCCGAAGGCACCCTCATGCTCGTCTGGCCATAACGAACAGTACCATGCACAAAAAGAGTCGTGCATGCATTCAATGAGATAATTTGAAGTTCGGCCGAAGCAACCAAAGGTGCGAGGCCATTCGGTGTTGATGATTTTAATGGATTGGGTTTAAAAAAGGCCATGAACACGTTCAACGTAGCATGCACGAAGAGAAAAATAACAGAGGAGGGAACCCGCGTGAAACAAGAGAGAAAGTTCAAGATTTGCAAAATCTTGAAAACCTGATAAATTCGGGGATTCAAAGATATAACTCCGCGGATGTAAAGCACCGCCTCTGCCTATAAAAATGAGGTAGAGCCCTTGAGGCATGCTTGATGATCATTTGTTGAAAACCTGACGTCCCGTGAGTGATTCAAAGCCTCACGAAGAACACCCTGCGCGCCCTCTGCGCGGCAGTGAATCCCGGAGCCATCAGAGGCTCCGTGAGGTTCCTTTTGCGCACTCCTTGCGCGAAAGACGAAAGAGAGGTCCCCTGCGCGCCTCCCTTGCGCGACAGGAAGAACCCCAGCCGCATCTCCTTGCGTGCTCGAGGTTGGCACCCTCACTGCCCGTGAACCTGCGTGGCAGGAGGAAGTGCACGCGGGTGTTGCACTTGCGAGCCCCGCGGCCAGTACACACCTGCGCGCCCTTGTGGCCTTGTGCACTTGCGCGGCTGTTGAGAGTGGACACATCCCCTTGCGCGACTCCTTTGAGTTTTCCTTGTGTGTTCTTAGTGGAGTGAAGGCCGTAGCATTTGGTGGTTGTGCAAAATAGGAAGTGAAGGTCGTTGCCTTATGTGGGTGCACATTTTGAAGAACAGGAACACCCTATGGCCATTTAGGTGTGTGCCAAGTTCTAAGATGACCACACATTGTGTGTGAAGTGAAAATGTCCGAGAGGAAGTCTGTGCAAGTGGAATAGGCCGTAGCCAAGTGTGTGTATGTGAATAAGGCCAAAGACCACACCTAGTTGTGTGAAAAGTGGAGAACCTTGTGTATGCAAATTGAAGAACACACCTTGAGTGTGTGTGTGCAAACAAGAAACAAGTTGGCCGAACCTATGTGTGTGCACTAAGTGGTGTGAACACACTTAGAAGAAGTAGAAGACTCACACAAAGTATAACACACATTTATTTGTGTAATCAAAAAGAACTAAACGTGTGAAGTACAAGCGAGAAGGTGTGTGCTAAAAGTGTTACACCCTTTGTGGGTTTATTGCACCAAGAGAAAGAAGAAGGGGAGTGCATGCATTCATGCATGCACATGACCACGTGAACAAAGCCAAATCTGGTTGTGTGCATTTGAGGAGTCAAAGACCAGGAGATTTTGAAGATATTGAGAAGCCATGCAGTCAGTGCATGAAGAGGCAGAGATGCCATGCACTCAGTGCATGAAGTTGATGTGAAGTCAGACTGAAGCCAGACTGAAGTTAAAGAGATTAGTTGTCTGAGTTTTCAGTGATTGAGAAGACCCTGATAAACAGAAGTGATCAGAAGCGGAGAGCAAGACCAACAGACCTTTTCAGAGGCTGTTGAAGATTCTTTAAGAGAGAGGCCAGGTCATCCTGAGAAGAAGGAGATAAATCCTGAGCAAGACGAGAAGACCTGATCAACTCAAGTGATCAGAGGTACAGAGCAAGGCTAGCAGTCTTTATCCCAGACTGCTGAAGATACTGGAAGAAGCTTAAAGTGAAGAAGAGCTACTCGTGTGACTCGAGGAGCCAGGAGGATCCCCCTGTGAGACTCAGGGTGGAAGAAGTCTTCAGTGGGATTCTCGAGCAGGCCAGTGGGACTCTGGTAACACTGTGGGATGCAGTATAAAGACCATCCTGTGGGACTCAGGAGAGATACAGTGGGATTTTGTATCGACCATTGTAATACTAACAGATTATAATGGAAGAAACCATGTTGGGGCGTATAACCAACATGGCAAGGACGTAGGCCTTTGGTGCCAAACCTTGTAAATCCTTGTGTCCAGTACCTTTATATTTACAGCATTATTCGAGGAATGGTTGAGAGACACAAGAAGAGTGGATCGATGCTTTAACCAGCCATAGAGGTTTAATTGATAAGAATCAATTAGTAAAAAGTTTTAAGGGATCACTGATTCACCCCCTCCCCCTCTCAGTGATTCACACTGATCTGGGCACTTCAGTTAAGATAAAGGGAAAAATGGAATTATCAAAGAACTATATATGCTATGTTTTATGTTTCAAGTTGTAATGTAATGTTAATGTATGTAATCTTTTTTTCAAGACTGTTAAACTGATGGGTCCTTTGGTACGTGATTCCTTGTAATCGTGCTAATATATTAAAATAATGCACCGACTCTGGGTAACTGGGGTCGGGGTATTACAATATTAATGATGTAAAAAGTTAGAAAAGTGTTATGTTGATATCCAAAGGAAATATTTTGAATTTTGAGTGGTATATCATGTTTTCTTGAAAATATCACCAATGAAAGGTGTTACAAGATTCAGTAAGAAAGGAAAACTAAACCATCAGAACATTTGTCCTTTTGAATTTTTTTAAATTTTTGGAGTTGTGGCTTAATTTTAGAAATTCCACTAAGCCTCTTTAAATTACCAAAAATGTTCCACATCTCTCTATAAAGGAAGTGCATGCTAGACCTGACGCATGTACTCAAATTAAAAGAAATAGAATTTGAACTTGATTTATCATACTGTAAGGATCCAATCCAGATTATAGACACTAGAGAACTAGTGTTGAGGAATCATATGACTCAGCTAGTAAAGGTACATTAGAGAAATCATAAAATAGAAATAGTGACTTGTAAACCTGAGGAAATTATGATAAAGAGCTACCCAAATCACTTCATGAGGCAATATTCTAGAAATTTTTAGGATGATGTTTTTCGAGAAAAATGTAACGCTCCAATATTTTATGGTATGTTTCTTTTTAAATAAATTTAATCTCTTCTATAGCCTCTATTACATGCAACACTAAGTTTAAATGAATTGTGATATATTATTAAAATATTATAATGTGAGGAATATAACCTAGATGTTAAAATTAGAGAGTATTAATATGGATAAATAAATTATGAAAATTATATGCTTTACATATTAATAAAAAAATCATCGGTTATAAATAAAAATAATTTGAATGTAAAAGGATTATTTTCCTAAAAATACATTTTTTTATGTGTGAAAAATGTTTTTTATTTTAAAAAATTAATTATTTTAATGGAATGTATATATTATATATTCAATAAAATGTGTTAACATTCATTTATAGATTTTACTAGGCATGTGAATAAAACTAATCCAATTTTATGCATAAAAACAATATTGATCTAAAAAATTATATTCATCACGTCTTTCACACCTATTTTAAAATTAATTTTTTAAATTTATTGAAATTTAATCATGGAAAATGGATTCCAAATTTGTAATCTTGAGGATCAATATTTGAAAATTTTCTCTTTTATTCTCTGTTAATATGAATAGTAACTATGTTAAAATTTATCACCTTGGTAAAGGGTAAATCGTGTTAATGTATGTTAAAACTACGTGATATGGTAACAATATCTTAATTTAATTATTATATGATTAATTTAATTTGACCCTTATCATATTTTAAATGAAATTTATATTTTTAATAGAAATTCTTCCCAGAAAATAACCAATATAATTTCTAAAACAATGAAAATTACAAAATTTCACACTCTTAATTTTAAACATCTATTATGTATCCACAAAGGGAAAAAATAAAGTAACGAATGAATATAAATTTAAATTGTTTCCACAATGAAATTATTTTTAATATTATAATTTATTTCTAATTTTTAATGATTATATAATTACCATAAGTTCTCATGTAACGGTAATACAATATATATTCAATTAGAAGAAAAATAAAATGAATGAATATTAATGATATTAAAAGTCATAAAATTTGAGTGATTTATTGTGTTTTAGATTTTTTTTAGATGAATATCAAAATATGGGTGATGGTTAAATTAATATTGTTTGAAATAAAATTCTTATAGATTTATTGGATGTTAAATTAAACAAATAGTGTCAAAATTAACGTTAATGATAATTTATCCTAATAATATTTTATTAAATAATTTAAAAATAATTAAAATATTTTATGGGTAATAGGGGTAATATATATTTTAAAATTTCATCCCTTTTCTATTTATGAGTCAATAGTTACCAGATATGTAAAATTATAACTCTTTATGAGTGAAAATTATGTTATCGCGATTAATGTCAATATTGGCTAACCAAGTTATTCAATCAAAACATACAGTTTAAAACACCATGAAAACCTATAAAAATTTTATTGTTTGTTAAAATTTCAATCATATCGTATCCTAGGTTTTAATCTCTCTCCATTTCGTAACACCCCAAGATTTCATAGTATGTTATTTCATCAAAGTAATTCAACAACTTGTGATACACGCACCACTGAGTTCAAATGCACCTGACTTACCAAAGTAGTTGTTAAAAAGTGGTTATGAATAGTATTATATGAAATTTGTATTTTATATATTCCATATAAATTTTAACATCCATATTATGTGTTCCATATACATAATATAAGAACAAATACAATTTTTTAGATAAAGGAATTAATTTTCAGAAAATGCAATTGTACCACCTTGTAATGGAGAACACTTTCTAAATCCAATATTCGACACTTTTATATATTAATTTTGACAAAATATACTTCTTCTTTATAATCGGTACATAAAAATTTTGATTTGATAAATTTTTGGTGTTTTTTGGATAAGTTTTATATTTGGAAAAATAGTTAAAAGTACTAAATTATAACTGAAAACATCATTTTTTATTAAAATAATTTATAGTGTTCATTTATAAATATTAATGGCTTGGAATTATAATTAGATTATATTTTTATCATTTAATACAATTCTGGTCATTATACATAATTTCACATTTAAATTTGACACACCCATGTCAACCTTTTGATAGTTTTTACTTTATAAAAACCAGTTTTTTGGTTTTGACAATGAGAATTACTTTTAAGTTAATTAATGAAAATTATATATTTGGAATTTGGTAAAATAGACTTCATTTTTTAATTTATAATATCAAAATTATCTTAGGGTGATTTTTTGGTATTTTTTTGAAAATTTGGGTTTTTCATGAATTGTGAAAAACATTATGATATTATTTAAAACTGAATTTTTATTTAACAATTATCTATTTTATTTTAATTTATTTTAAGTAAAAATATATACATAATACCTATATATGTTTAATTAATTCATTAGAGTCATTTTATAATAAGTTTATATATATAAAAGTTTATTGAACTTTTTACCTTCTTTTACCCACCTTCTAGGAGCATTTGAAAATTTGTATAAATCTTAATTCTACATCTTCTGTGAGTTCAATCTTAAAAATCCAAGAGACATGGTTAACATCAGTATGTAAAATGTGGTTTAATAAGATTATAATAATTTTTTGGTGAATATTAACTTTTGACTTTTATTTACCACAATTAAAATTAAATAGGGCAATTAAGGGTAAAATGATATTATAATTACCCTAACACATGTCCTAATTCTACAGGAAAAGTTTAATTCGACCCTAAACAACATTATGAATAAAATATGATCCTTTAGCTCCACTTGGATTAGATTATGACATTTATTTATTTTTTAAAGAAGTGTTAAATTTTTTAAATTCAATGTTTATTAAATAAACATTTTTTAATATAGGGTTATACATAAGATAAATAAAACTATAAATAATCATTAGAAAGAATAAAATATTTACTACATAACAGTATTTTATTTATAATTTTCTTGATATTAAATAATTAAATTTATTTATGACATAGTGATGATGCAGTAATTACCTTTTTAATCAAAGGTTAAACTATTTGATGTTATAAATATCCAAATAAATTTAATTCGAGACTTTTTATGAATTACACTAATTTTATAGGTTAATATGAAATTTTAGGGTTGATTAGAATTTTTTTTTGAATTGATAACATTGCTATGACTTTCACGAAAACACAATACAAAATAGTGTCAAATTTGACATAAATTTATTTTTAAAACAAATACTATATTATTGGTCAATATAATGTTCCTAAAAATCATTAGTTCGGCCAAAGGGCATAAATAATATTAAAAATGTCATTAATGAACCACTTGAGGTTCTCTTGGAATTTTAGTGTAAGTTTATTAACCATATAGTGTAAAAATAAAAGAAGACACGGTAAAAGTTAATCTATTTAACTAAGAGTTAAATCTAAAAGATAAGGTTACAATGGTAACCTAAAATTGTCTAAAACCTATTGGTTTAGAGTATTTCGACCCATAACCACCTATGGATCAAAATAAATTCATTTGGTCCCATTATAATCTGAATATGATTGTATAATAAATTAATACTTTAATCTTATCCTAAAGTGACCCTCGCCCCTCTTATAAAAGGAAATTTGGATTGGCCAACACCTTCCCCAATATCCTCCCAATTTCCCTCACATCGACCTAGATTCTATAAATTGATCAGAAATCCGACCTATAGTGCCCTTTTGATCAACTCCAAAGGAAAAACCCGAAGAACATGTAATAATTTCATCACCCTCTTTTGAGTTCTTCTCTTATTCCACTTCCACTCTGTTGTTTCCATACCAAAATAACAAATCCAGTAACTTCTACATACATTGAAGTTATTATAAATATGGTACAACCATATTCATTATTTTATCCATCCTATAAATGAAAACGTCACCATACGTGCGTACGTACGACTTATTGTCTCCACGTCGTGGTGTAGTTTGTTATTGATACACTTCATTATTTATATGGGTATAATAATGAGTATAACTAATGTAAATAATAAATAAAACGTGTTAATGATTCTATATATATGATATATCATCCAATTAAATAACATTTCACCATCAATATAATGATATTTTTGCTCGTTCATATGTACGGATTACCGTCTCCACAAACGTGATGATATTCATTCCCAATCGTAATCATTCAAGAATAATATTCATTTTATGATTAAAAATAATGTTTAAGAACTTAATATAATTCTGGATATGAATCCAATACGTCCTATCCATAACAAACAAGCCTTACATAACTAAGCATATAAAGGAAAACAAATCAGTTAACACCTGAAATGATGATACTACTAAAATATTAATAACAAATAAAGATTATAAGATCATATATGATATAATATTTATATATGCTAGTTTTAATACGAATGTTTATGTTATGTTTCAACCTTTTCATATGGGGAATGTATTAAACATAGTAAGTGGTTGGTGGTGCCCGCAATAGCTTCTCGATTCATCTGTAGGTCTCATGGGACCATTAGACGTGGAATTGGTCAAGACCATTCCCAATTTGAATAGAGTTTTGGCCAAGGCCTTAATAATTTTTAGACATCTTGGCTGAGGCCTCGAAAAATTGTTTCAGAATGTCCCGCATTATACATTCCCGCATTATGAAATTAGTTATTACATGTGATTATTAGACTAGTAGAATATCCATGTGAATGTTTGTATGGTAATGTTTGATTTATTTTTACCATATTATGTTCAAGATAATGTTTTAAAAGGCTGTTGTTTTTATTACACACTATTACATAAAATATTATAGTTTCTACAAAATTATTTACCCATACTGAGCATCTAAGCTCACCCATTTCTTATGTTTTATTTTCTCAGGATTCCATGAAGTGTATTATGATTGATAAGCAGGGTTAAGATATGGGATTAATGGTGTTCTCAAAGGATCATTTATGTTGTGTTTCATCTTCTAATGTGTAATGTAATGTTCATATATGTAATATATTATCCAAGACTGCTAAACTAATCGATGTTTTGGGACATGATTCCTTGTAATCATGCCAATCTATTAAAATAATGCATCGATTCTGGGATTCTAGGGTTTGGGAGTTACACATTTAGAATAGAGGATGTTTAGCGACAACCTTAGAAATAGATTAAGATAAAAATTGATTAGATAACATTACCCTGAGATAGACTTTGAGGATTAGTATAGAAGAACATCCTAGAATTTTGGTAATGTAGAGATTTTATGTATTTTCCAAGCAATACATCCCTGTCTAGATACGAGCAGGTAGAGGCGGCCCTGGCACAGATGTACCTAGAAGTGAAAAATTTGACAATGAGTTTCGTGCTTGACCTTTTCTATCCTAGTACACAATAATAGGCCTTGCTTCAATCTTGGTTACGAAACTCTTAGGGGATATGCTTGGGATAATTCACATTTCCATTACAAGACATTATGAAGGATTTATGAGTAAATAATTTCTAAAAGAAAAAATTTATTATTATAGATTGTATGAAAAATATTTTCAATTTACGATAGGTATTTTACAAGTTTGGAATTATTCATTTATATTCATAAACTAACCTATTTTATACCATTATTTAAAAATGATGCCTAATAGAAGGAATGAGAATACCAGTAGTACGCATGATCGAAAGATTAAGAAGAATCATATCTTTCATGGTATTAAGCCAATATTTAAAAGGTAAATAGTCTTCCATGTATAATCATCATATACAGAAATAATATCATGTCTTAATAAGATAAATAAATAAGTTTCTATGTCATGTGGTTTTAAGGGAAGCAAGAGAAGATAAATATAGAAAAGAGAAATATGGATAAATGGAAGAGGGGAATAAAGTATTTTCCCATATGTGATAAAATTGGAAAGAATCGCCTTGGTAAATGCTTGAAAGGAATGTGAGTTTTTTATAAGTGTGGAGAAAGAGGACACCAACTACATGTTTTAAAGTGTAAGAAAAAAGTTTCAAATGTACTATGCTTCATTTACAAGAAGTTTGGACACTAAGCGAATCAATGTCCAAATCATCAGAGTATACCCCAAATGCTACTATTGGATAATAATAAAGTTATGATACTACCGAAGATGAAGAGGAATGATCATATTTCTTATGTTGTTATTAAATTATTGTTTCATTTGAGTGTTGTATTAATGAAGTACATGTTATAAGAATTATATACTATATAAGGATTATACTGTAGTATAATTTTATTAAGGACATGAGATTATGTGGAACCAAGAAAAGTTACTAAATAACAGGTTAAATTTTATGGAAAATATATATTTGAGATAAAGATAAACCATAATATTGTTCTGATACTGATGTAGTGATTTTTCAATAATATATGATTTATTGGATATATTATATTTGATATTCTTGACTACCTTGAAATTGATTAAAGATTTCAATATTCCATCATTGTTGGAGTTTAAAAAAAAATTGGATAGAAGGAGTCTATAAAGTATTATATAAAGAATAAGGGATATTGAATGTAATAAATAATGTTTTATGGTAATTTAGGATGTTACGGTGTTTTAAAATAATATATGATAAATGTTTTCAAATGTTATTACATGGTAAAAAGTATCTTCATTGTGTTTACATTCCTTATATATTTTGGACTGCAAGTTTGGATAGAAGTATTTTGGATTAGCCTAAAATTTGGAATTGACTATGTCTAACATTGGATACTATTGTTAAGGTTAAATAATTACATGATATTATTTTTGGATTGCAATAAAAAGGACAACATGGAGGTTGGGCAACAACCGGTCGTGTCTGGGAGGGCCTTGAGACTTGAAACTGCAACCAGAGGATGACAATGGTGGGTCACCAACCACTGGCATACATGATGAGATGGTTTGTATAATGTATTTTTTTAAATAGTCTTTTAAATGAATTATAAATTCATTATTTTTGGAACCATATATGTTTAGGATAAATAGAATATTTTTGAATTCTATTATCTTTTGGAGTGAAAGATGAGTTTGTGGTAGGAATTAGTTGAAGAATGAAACTCTACGTGTCAAGTTTATTATTTTCCTCTTATTCTATGAATAAATTAATTCTTAAACGTTAGGGAAGGGATCTTAAAACCAAAAATTTGTTATCCTAATACCTTATGTTTTGTTGAACCAACTATGTTTAAAATCATCATATATTGATGGAATTGAGGCCCTCAATTTTACACTTGTTTGTGATGGTTGACCTCAGCTACTCTCTATAAATATTTACATTTTTTATAAAATTATGTGTCTCTAATTGACACCAATGTTCTCATAATCAATATCATAATTTGGTGGTGACATTTTCATTTCCCTTTCCCTCTAATTAAGACTTAATTTTATTAAAACAAATTTTGATGTGGGTTATCCACAATGTTATTTTTCTATATTTAACCATTTATTTTCGAAGAACAATTTTAAATTATGAGGACCCATTTTATTGAAGTATGAGAGAATTTAACACCCCATTATTTCATTGTACGTTATTTCTTCAAAGTAATTCAATAACTTGCGCTACACACAAAACCGAGTTCGAGCCCACCACGACATAACAAACCTATTGTTCAAAAGTTGTTATGAATAGTATTATCTTCATTTTGAATTTTAAATATTTCATATAAATTTTATCATCCATATTATGTGTTTATTAGAAATAATATAAGTACAAATTCATTTTTTTCAGACAAAGGAAATATTTTTAAGAAAATGCAATTTTACTGCCTTTTAATGGAGAACGCTTTTTAATTTTAATATTTGACACTTTTATATATTCAATTTGACAAAATAATCTTATTATTTAGAATTAGGACATAAAAATTTAGTTTTTATAAATATTTGGTGTTTTTCTGATAACTTTCCTAATTTGGTGAATAGAGAAAAATACTAAATTTTAACCAAAAACAACTTTTTTAATCAAAACAATTTAAAGAGTTCAATTATCCATTTGAATGGTTTGGAAGTATAATTAGATTATATTTTTATCATTTAATAAAATTTTGGAATTTATAAGTAATCCCACATTCAAATTTGACTTAAACACATGTTAATCGTTTGATAGTTTTTGATTTTTCAAAACCCACTTTTTGGTTTTAACAACAGGAAATAATTTTAAATTAATAAATAAAACTTCTATGTTTTTAATTTGGTAAAATAGACATCATCTTTGAATAAAAAATATAAAAATTTGTTTGGGGGGAATTTTTAGTGTTTTTCTAAAAACATTCACTTTTTTATTAATAGTTTAAAACACTACTTTATTGTTTAAAACAGACATTTTATTTGAGTAATTAGTTATTTTATTTTAATATAATTTCTGTCAAAATATATATATAATACCTATATATATTCAATTTAATTAATTGGAGTCATTTTATAATAAGTTTAGATATATATAATTTTATTGAACTTGTTACTGTCTTTTACCCACCTTCTAAGAGTATTTGAAAATTTGAATAAATCATAATTTTATAGATTCTATGAGTTGAATTTAAAAAATCCGAGAGACACGGTTAACATTTGTATGTAAAATATGGGTCAATAAGATGAACATAATTTTTTGTGAATAGTAACTTTTGACTTTTATTTACCATGGTTAAAATTAAATAAGGGTAACTAAGGGTAAAATGATATTATAATTACCCTAACACATGTAATAATTCTATTGGATAAGTTTCATTCATCCAAAAACAACTTTAGGAATAAAATATGATCCTTTACGTCCACTTGAATGAGATTATGACATTTATTATTATTTTATTTAAAGAAGAGTTAAAAGTGATAATTTCCAAGTTTATTAACTAAAACATTTTTAATAAAGGGTTATACAGAAGATAAATTCGACTATAAATATTAATTATAAATATAATAATATCTCCTACATATTTAATGTTTTTTAAAATTTTATACATTAAATAATTAAATTTATTTATGACACAATGATGATGTAGTAATCATATTTTTAATACAAGTTTAAAATAATTGATGTTATAAATATCCATATAAAAGTAATTTTATACTTCTCAAGAATTAAACTAATATTCAAGTTTAATATGAAATTTTAGGGTATATTAGATAAATTTCATTTTAAGTGATAATGTTTTTATGAATTTCGCCAAAACAAAATACCAAATAGTGTCAAAATTGACATAAATTATTTTTTGAAACAAATACTATATTATTGGCTGATATAATATTCCTACAAATCTATGGTTTGGCTGAAGGTATTAAATAATATTATATATTCTATTAGTGAACCACTTGAGGTTATCATGTAAGTATAGTGTATGTTTATTAACAATATAGTGTATGAATACAATAAGACATGATAAAAGATAAACTATTTAACTAACAGTTAAATCTAAAAGATAAGGTTAAAATGGTAACATAACTTATCTAAAACCTATTTGTTTATAGGGTTTCGACCCATAAACACCTAATTATTGAAATAAATTCATTTTTTGGCATTATAAACCGAATGTGATTGTATAACAAATTAATGCTTTAATATTTTCTTAAAGTGACCCCACCCCTCTTATAAAAGGGAACTTCCCCTTCTCTCAAAATCAATCCTCCAATATCATTTGGGTTGGCCAAACCCTACTCAAATATCTTTTTAATTTACCTCAAATCATCCTAGAGTCCTTACATTAATTATAAATCCAACCTAAGGAGCCCTTTTGATCAACTCAAAAGGAAACACCCGAAGAAGAGGTAATAATTTCACCACCCTCTTTCGTGTTATTTTCTTCTTCCACATCCACCTTACTTGTTGTTTAAATTAAAAAAATATAGTACGTTATACATAATGTGATGTTATTATAACTATAGTACAACCATGTTCATTATTCCATCAATCCTATAAATGAATGACTCGCCATACATGTGTACGTATGGCTAACCGTCTCCACGTCACGGTGTAGTTTGTTATTCAAACACTTAATTGTTTGGATGGGTATAAAAATGAGTATAACTGATTTAAATAATTAACATAACATGCTAATGATTCTTTATATATGATATAAAATCCAATTACATACGATTTCCCCATCAATATAATGATATTCTCTCTCATGTGTATATAAGGATTACCGTCTCCACGAACGTGATGAGATTCATTCCCCATCATAATCATTCAAGAATAATTTTCATTTTGTGATTAAATTTATTTATTAAGAACTTAATATCATTTTTCATATGAATCAAATACATCCTATCCATAACAAACATGGCTTATATAACCAAGCATATAAAGGAAAACAGATCACATAACACCCGAAACGATGATACTAATAAAATATTATTAACAAAGAAATATTTTAAGATTATATATGATATAATATTTATTTATGTGCTTCATGTATAATTTAATAAAAATGAAAAAACTATTATATAGAAGGTTGACGTACCCAAGACTCAGGAAAAGTACAAGGTAACGGTTAATTCCTCAATCTCATTATTATCTGAGACTGATTATATGTTTGTATTTACTAGAAACTTTTTATCATACGGGTCAATTTTTCATAAAAATGTTTTCAAAATAACTATTTTAAGTATTTTTTTAGGGTACACTTTAGCAAAATCATCATTTTAAATATTTGAAAATTTTATCTTTCTAAAATTTTTAATTATTTCCCATGTTTTCAAAATGATTTTAAGGATTTATTTATATGGATAAGAATGTTTTGAAATTATAATTATTTTCCATAGTTTCAAAGTGGTATCGGAAACTTTGATTCAAAAATCCATTTTAAATTACTTCCTTTATAAATTTTTTACTTCTAAAGGATTTCAAAAAAAATGATATTTCCCTCAGAGGGTTTAAATGATTATTTTCAACTATGTCTATATCCTTTTGGATATTATTCTACACTAAGGTAGATTTATTGTAAATATAGTCTTAAATATTTTATTGAATGATTTATGATATGTTTCATTGTGACTGTACATTTTTAAACCATTCATGGTCTATGGTTAATGTATTGACATTTCGTAGGCTATTTTTAATACGAATGTTTATGTTATGTTTCACCATTTTCATATGAGGAATGCATTGGACTTAGTAAGTTACGGGTGGAGCCCGATATAGATCATCGATGCATCGATAGGTATCACAAGACAAATAGAGATGGAATTGGTCGAGGCCTTTCCCAATATAATATATGGTTTTGGCCGAGGCTTTAATCATTTTTAGGCATCTTGGTCTAGGCCTTGGCAAAATGTTTCGGAATGTCCCGAATTATAAATTCCCACATTACAAAATTAGTTATTACATGCGATTATTCAACTTGTAGAATATCCATGTGCATGTTTGTATGATAATGTTTGATTTATTTTTTCCATATTATGTTCAATATTATGTTTTAAATGGTTGTTGTTTTTATTACACATCATTCCTTAAAAGTTTATAGCTTCCGCTAAATTATTTACCCTTATTGATCATCTGAGCTCACCCATTTTTTATGATTTATTTTCCTAGGATTACAATAAGTGTATTATGATTTATAAGCATGGTTCATCTAGGGGATTAATGGGGTTATCAAAGGATCATTTATGTTGTGTTTCATTTTTCTAATGTGTAATGTAACGTTCATATATGTAATCTGTTTTACAAAACTGCTAAACTGATCTGTCTTTTGGGACATGATTCCTTGTAATCATGCCAATGTATTAAAATAATACACCAACTCTCAAATTTTGGGGTCAGGGAGTTAAAAATTTGGAACATTTCTTGAGAAATAATTTAATAAAATTTAATATTTTAAAATTTTAAAAATTTCCACTTGCCACAATTATAAAAGGGAACCTCCTCCCTCTCTTCCTTGCACAACTTTACAACATAGATATTGACCAAAGATTACCATTTTGACTTCTAAATATCCGTTTATATGTTCTACATGTTTTGTTCATTTCAAAAACCTACCCTAAGTCCCCTAATAAGATATCGAAACGAAATCTACCGAAGAAGTAGTATTCGTCTTTACCAACCCCTTCAGGTTTATTTATTCTTTTAATTCCTATTAAAGTGTTGTATCCATACAAAGATAATAAATAAGGTATCATAAATAAACTGATATTTGATTATAATTATGGGAAAACCATATTCCATCTATTTTCCATCTTATGAAAAGTGAAAACATTGTTTGGTTGTACGTATGGCTTACCATCTCAACGTAAGGGTATAATTCGTTTTTCATCACCACTTTACCAGGATAGTTATGAAGATATAACTGATTAGTATATATTATATTTTTGACAAAAATATGATTTTATGACTATAATATAATAAATACCTTTTTACCTTCCAATCATTTGGAAAATGATAACGTCATTCGTACGTACGTGTGGACTACCACCTCAACAAATCGATGTGATCTATTTTTCATTTCTGTTTTACATGGATGGTAATAAGGATATAAATAATGAATATATAAGATATATATTATACCATAATTATTATATAAATATTAATTATTTTTCACCATTATTTCATTCCATCTATCGAAAAGTGAAAATTACATTCATGCGTACGTACGAACTACCATCTTCCTGAACGGTGTAATTCATTTTACAATCCCTATATTTTTTGTATGACTATATATATATATATATATTAAATAAATATTATATTTATATCAATAAAAACATTTTGGAGATGATGTAACCATAATAAATTAACAAGTACTGGAACTATTGAATCAGAACATACATGAAAATTGAAGTTTTTAGCACAAAAAACAATGACATTAAGAAAATATTATTAACAAAATACTGATAAAATGTTATAAATGAGTCATATAATATGTCCTATATATGTGTATGTTTATGTTATATAAGTATAATAAATCTAAATTTATTATACATGAGGTTAAAATCACTTATGAGGCATGTAAAATGTGAAGCAAGAGATTTCGTCTCAATTTCCACTCCACTGAGACATATTTGATATTATCTAAATTTTTATTTTTACGTGGTGAATATACTTCCCCATTGAGGTATATAACATGAATTTATATGAAATCATTATTATTTAAAATTATTTCATGTTTAATCAGTTATATAATTTTTAAATTTTCTTCCAACTTATATTCTCTTTGAAACTTGGATCAAACAAAAAAATGTTTAAAAGAAAAACCAATATTATTTATCTTTTGGTCAGATATATATTTCTTCCACATATATATTTTATAAAAAAAGTTTAAAAAAATGTTTTTTCAATTCTATAATGATGAATATAAAATAAATTTTTACCCACATTTAAATTTTTACAAAATGGTTTGGAAGGAATCTTTTTGAATTTTTCAAAACAAGGTACATTGTGAAATTTCTGAAAACAGAAATGAAGAAATGTTTTTTTAATTTATATTGCTTGAGGTAATTTTCCCTTAGTTATGACTACAATTTTATTTTATTCATCCATTAAAATTTTATAGGATTATTTTCAGTGAAAGTATTTTACTTTATAATTTCACAATTTTTTAAAAAAATTATTGATTTTAAAAAATTTAAAGCTTATTTTCCTTATAAATTTGTTATTGAACTTTTAAAGACATTTATCTACATCAATTAAAATGACCATTTATTTTACTTATTCACCACTGGGGATATGTTTTAATGATAAAATCTATTAAAACATTCACTTACTTTCAGACATTTAATATTATGTATCTCTTATATATTCAGGTTCTTTGAATCATGGATATGATTATTGCCTAAATCATGTACCATTTTTACATAATATTTTATACATTGAATGTATTTTATTTACTAGTGAATTATTGATAAATTCTTAGTATTTATTCAATATCATTAATTTTTTATACGACATATTTTTCATGGATTAAATCAATCATTCGATATATGAGGAATGCATTGGAAATGCCGAGATGGGTGGGACCTAAAATTAAATCAACCATAGATGCATTGATAGGTCTCATTAGATAAATAAGATAGACAAATTTCAATGTTCTTTACCCATATTTTTAATCTTTATCGGCACAAGGAATTGATGGTAGTGATATCATGATGTCTGAATCACATCCATGTGATGTCCTGACCTGAGGGCCACACATTGGTTTCCCAAGACGGTCAATTACATGACATCAGGCGCACATACCTATATGGAAAAGGTCATATCATTGAGACGCTCTGAGAACCGATGTGTGGAACTTGGGTCGGTATGTCATAAAGTGGTATCGAAAGATTTTTCCATTTTTTCAATTTTTTTAATATTTTGTAAAGGTAGATCGGATAATAGGATGAGTATAGATTTAGTTAATAGCTCATGCATAAGAGTAGCTAACCATTTACAACCCATCCGCAGGGGTCCATGTCGTGACTACCCTATGCTCGCCTTCCATAAGCCAGGATCTGGTGACTAGCACTATAAAGGCAAAACCAAAAAATGGGAAGACATTTCCTTTGAACCTGTACACAATCAAACAGGGAAAAATGTGCACAAATAATCCCAATAGAAATGGATTAGTATAACCACTACTAAAAACCACCACTAAGTGTAAAATTATGTAATGAATGTAAAGGGACAGTATACATGACCAACTGGAATAAAATTAATGAAATAGGTAAAAAAAATTCTCCAGATGTCATCCACCAAGGATCCTACCTGATGGGTAGGTACCGCTTGTCGTTTGTTGTCAGTGCCTCTCACCATGCCTGTCAATCACCTCTGAAAACCATCAAGCCCTAGATCCCCGAGTCTCGGTGAAGTTTTCAATCATCTGCACAAGACATAACAAGGTGAGGGAAAAGCCCATGCATGGGTGAGTATAAAAATACTCAGTAGGGACCAAGACACCCCCGAAGGTCTCTCCGAATTCCACAAAGGAAAAAAGACAAAGTATGATCTCAGTCAAAAATCACAAAATAAAGGACATCTCACACCAGGTATAACATATGTACAAAAGTAAAGATGATTAGTCAAAAATTTATATCATCATATTATATTGAAAGTCTCTACTACTGACCCACATAGGATCGATAAATGCTGATCCACATAGGATCTCTAGGCGCTGACCCACACAATATCGTTGAGCGCTGACCTACACAGAATCGATGCACACTGAAGCACATAGTATCTCTGAGTGCTGACCCACACAAGATTGATTGGTGCTGACCCACACCAGATTTCTATGCACTGACCCACACAAGTTCAAAAGGTTCTGACCCACATGGGATCTTTGTGCGCCAACCCACATAGGATCAATATTGATTATTCATGTCAAAGTCAACCAATGGATTTCCACATATAGAACACTTGATTCTGGGAGGATTTAATCCTCAAGAACTCAGTCATACCTCAACCACCATGAAGTCCCATAAATATGTAACTCAATGAACCACAATTTTATAAGGGTTCCAACTCTATAGACATCATTGAAATCGGACACTAGGTTTGTAAGTTGTAGGCATTTTAGTTTTGAGGGCCTGGCTTGATTCAGGTTCGATACAAGTCAGTCATACTCCAAAATTCTCCATAACCAAATTTTAGTGTCTCAAAAGTACCTCCTTATCTCAAGGGTCCTCATGTTGTTTACGGGGCGTCAAACGGATGCTCGGTATGCAAGATTCGTCATTTTTAGGGAAATGGGGCTGGACGGGTCTGAGTCCGGTAGGGTTCCGGCCTAGCAAGTGGGTCCGGCTCGACCAACGGGTCTGGCTAGGCTGGCGGGTCTGGCCCGACTAGTAGATGCTGCCCGGATAGTGGACCTGGCCTAGCTGGCGAACCCAGCCTGATTGGCGGGTCTGGCCCGCATGCGGGCTAGTTGCTGGCATACCGACTGAACACAGAGCGTCCTATGCGTCCAACGGGCAGTGCCAGCAAGAACCGACCCCTCCTCCAAAATGGCCAGCTCAACTAAATTTTTTTTCTAGACAAGGAGCCCAATCGGGATGCTCCTCCCTCCCTATGTGGCACGTTGGTTCCCCTCCCTTCCACCATCGCGGCACGGCTAGCTACAGCGCCTGCAGGCACTGCTCCTCTACATGGCCGGTTCGGCCAGTCATTGCTGTCGCACCGACGGTTGCCTCCCCGGGCCTCCGGAGATGCTCCGGTGGTCTAGTTTTCTTCTCATCTGTGCCTATGGGACTCCTGGGATGACGCCTTCACTATGAAGCCATCATAAACTCCATGCCACCACGTTTCCCAGTCACACACAATAAATGCTAATAAACCAAAAATGGTGTGGGGTACAGACCTTGTTTTGATAGGTGTGCACCACCGAGTTAGTGTTCTAAAATGGGGTGGTATCAATAATCTAAAAGGAAGAACAATCCAAAATTTAATACCTCTCAACAACAACCTGCATGAATAGACGAGATGTGGATCGACCTGTTAGTCGGTTGGTCCGCGTTCGTTGTATTTTCCATGAATGGGATGAGAGGATTGATAAAACATGTAAACCCCCTACCATGAAATGGTGTTGATGTCGAAGTAGAAGATTCACATTTGTAGACGTTGCATGTTCATTGGTGCTTTCAATTTCCCATCGATGTTCAAATAAAATCCTCCAACGGTCGTTGATCAAAACTTTATTCTTTGTTAGAGGAAGTCGTCACTGGTGTTTCATTAGCGGATCCTCTCAAAGGTTTCCAAACACATTCCAAAGGATTGTTTATATTAAAGAAAAGGAATCATCCACATTGTGTTCATTACTGTGGTTCATTAATGTACTGAAATTAATGATCTATTAAATCTATGAGCATCACGGTTACACAACTGAAGGTTCATGTGATTAAATGTCTCTTATTCAATGCCTGAAGTTACACTACATTCCCTCCAACTACAGCTCAATGGTTAGAGAATGAATAAAATAACACATTTAGTTATTTTATTATTTTTCTGTAAATTCCAAGAATTACCTTTTTTGTCTGACCCTTTCCAGTCGATGTTATGCTTTTCCTAATTGAATTTCAATGTTCTGAATTCAACAGTGCCCTTGTATTTTTAATCTGAGCAGCATTTCAAAAGATATAAAATACTGCTTGCACATTTACTGAACTTACTGTAAAAAAGATTCAAAATTTATTAATAGTCACCCTCGACCCACACTGGTAAAGGTATTCTCCACCTAAGGGGATCACGCCCTCACGAACCCAACGGTACTCTCGTATTTTCAATCCAAGTTACCGTTTAAGATTTATAAGTATTTGACAATAAAATAATTCTAAATTAATTTTTATTTTTATGGAAAAAAACTAACATCCATTATTGGCCCACACCACCCAATGTTAGGAACTGCCTAAGGAAAGAATACCCCCACTAGTTCAGTGGTGGTCTCTGATTTTTAATCAGATTCACTTTTCATGATTTAGATACATTTGAAGAATAAACTACTTTTTTATGTTATTTTAATTACGGTTATGGAATTATCGGGTTTTCTCAGCAGAGGAATGTGCCAACTAAAATTATGTCACTCCTAGGGTAAACATGCAATCTTAAAAACAACTGTTCCCTTGCATTTTTGATCTAGGAACCTGTTTAATAGTTATTCCACTTTCCTATGAAAATTTCCCATGCAAACTCTTTAATGATTGTCATTTTACTACGGATCATTATGGGCACTCTGGGCCATGGAATCACATTCTGTATAATTTCATAGTCTAAAAAAATTCCATTTAATTAAAAAAATACATGGAAATTATGAGATGTTAAATTCTTCCCACCTTAGGGCTTTAAGTCCCTAAAATCCAAAACAACAACTAAAGAAAATATGAGGGTACTAAGAATGAATCTGAGCCTCCTGCTCTCATGTGCTTCTATGGTGATTCTTGTGCTGCAACGGAATGAAAAAAAGAGGAATTGACTATCCATGAAGGTCCCACACTTGTCGATCATCGATCTCCACTGGGAACTACGCCAATGTCAGCCCATCATCAATGTCCATCTCACCATAGTCAATTACGTGTGTTGGATCATGCACGTATCTCCTCATCTACAACACGTGGAAAACAGAATTCACCCTATGCATCTGTGGGGGACGATCATGGTAGTATGCCACCTCTCCAACACTTCTGAGTATTTGTAATGGTTCAAAGAACCTCTAAGATATCTTTCCACCCTGACCAAATCCCCATAAACCTCATCGCGGTGAGACCCGTAGGAAGACATGCTCTCCCTCCTCAAACTCCAACGGTCTCCATCCTCTGTCAACATAGGACATTTTCATGATTTTTACGGTCTTCATCCACTCTTGTATTATTTGAACCTTTTAAGTGGTAGGTCATACCGACTATGGACCCATAAGTGCTCACTTCCTTGGGTCTGTCCAGCATATAGGTGACCTGCTTGGTCGCCCATACAAGGCCTCAAACGGTGTCATGACGATGGTAGAGTGATAAAATTTGTTGTATGTGAAATCCACCAGTGGATGGTTTTCCTCCCAACTATGGTCATAAGCAAGGATTACAACACGAAGCATGTCCTCAAGTGTTTGTGTGGTCTGCTCTGTCTGACCATCTGTCTATGGGTGAAAGACAGTTCTCAAGTGTAGATGATTCATGAATGACTCTTGTAATCCATTACCTAACCAGGATGTAAAACAAGTGTCATGATCTGAGACAATATTCGATGTCACCCCATGAATTCATACAATATTCTTGTAAACAGTGGTGGCCCAAGACCACTACTGATCCCTACTCTCAGATGGGTAGTAAGATTGATGACTTGGTGAGTCTGTCAATAATCACCCAGATGGAATCATGGCCCCTATACATACATGGTATCCCCATCACGAAGACAATAGATATTTCATCCCACTTCCATTCTGGCACCCCATGTAGGTGTGCTAAGCCTTCTAGAACCTGATGTTCAGCCATCACTTAGTTACATGTGAGGAATCATGAAACGAACATCGCCACTGGCTTCTTCATCCCTAGGCACTAGTACTGATATCGAAGGTCCTGATACATATTTTCCATACCGTGATATACTACCCAAGGTGGTTTGTGAAACTCCATCAACACCTCCTCTTGTAGTGTCACTCGTACCATGGTGCATCCATTGAAAAAGATGGCATGGTCACCACCATTAAAAAATCCTCCAGGAGCCAGTGCTAATGATATCTGGGCACGTTGGGTCTTGCGGTCAATGTCCCCAAGATGTTCCTCCCTGACTCGCTAAATGAGTGGTGTAGTGACTATCATATACTTGAGGTAAGGTGCTTCAACACTATCCAAAAAGGATAACTGCAATGCAACTATCTGCTCTGTCACCTCAATCAAAAATTGTAAACAAAAACTCTTAATAAGTGCATCAACAACCATGTTCCCCTTCCTAGGTATAGAATCAAACCTTTTATTATATAACATTTCATTACATTTTACAAACAAAGGATCTTTAAAGAATAGTGTCTTGGAAATCAGGAACAATAAAACATGAAAACATTAAAAATTATTCTAATAAACTTGTAAGGATTCATCATAAGTTCATCCTAAGTACAATTATTGAATCTCATAACCTGGAGATATACATCAAAGGAACGGGTGAGCAGAAGGCCGATTAAGGAAAACAAGTGAAACAATTTACATGTGATCTTGAGTGATATCAATAAGAACATGAGGGATATAATAAAGTAATGACAAAGAGGAATATAATAGCAATAATAAATTTAATTATATATTGAAAATGTGTCTACAATAATTAATTTATAAATTCATGAACATATCACCATGGTATATCCCCATGGTTTCATAAAAATTACCAAGGTTAATCTCCAAGGTATCGTAAAACTTGTCATCTCTAGAGATTAAAATTTTTTCCCAGTGCATTAGAGATCTATCATGGTGCACCCTTATTATATATTTATATTCATGTGATGCACATAGATCATAAACATAAATTTATTAAATAACCCATATAGAATAAATGAAATGGGTTTCATATCAAAATCTTGACGTTTAAAAAAGGGATTAAAAACAACAACATTATGTCATTTATAAACCATAGAAAGGGAATCAGGGATTTATGTACGTAAATTATAGAATGAATAATTTTATTTTTAAGTCATTATGAACACCACTAGAAACCAAATTAATCTGGGTATTCACATAAATAAGATAAGATAATTTCTTGATAGAAAGAGAAAAAAATTTGGGACGAAATTTCTACAGCATAACGGCTATATAACATGGTTTTAGAAAACAATAAAAAGAGAGAGGAAAGGGGTCTACCATCCATAAATGAATCATTTAAAATATAGGGACAAAATAAAACAAATAAAAGATCATGGTGTGTATATTTGGATGAAATTACACATGGAATGGAAACTTGAAAGAAAAAAATAATATGTTTTTTCTTTTACGAAAATTCAGCAGCCTAACGGCTTCACATAAAAATTAAAAAAAAACAATTTATGATAGAGGAAAGGGTATCTCATAATTTTGACATTAAATGGATAGTAAATATAATATATAATACCTTACCCTCAAAAAATAATATAGAAACTACAAGACATATCATAAAGGAAGTCCTTACTTAAAAGAGGGGGGTGACAGGTTCCCTTACATTGAAGAGTAACTTTGAAAGCTTAATGGTTGGGACCTTTGAGGACATTGAGCACCTTGGGAGGAATTCATTTGATGTAAAAAGACCATAGATTCGTTGAAGAAGAATTGGAATGAAATTAATAAAATACTGGGTTGGTATTTGTAGCAAAATTGAAGTAATATTTAATTAATTTCCAAGGGACACCTCATCGGTGGTATTTGAAAAACCATGGGCTTCCCATTGTTTTGGCCAATGGTATTGGAAAATTGAGACACCTCATATCAAAAAACACTCTTCATAAGTTTACCAGAATCATTACATCATCATTACTTCATTAATTATTTCATTAAACACCTGAAACCCAAAACAATATTTTTACTATTCACCGAAAATTGAACCATTTCAGAAAAAACCATAAAATTAACTACAACCATTTTTCATTGTGAAGAATTAAAAAATGAAATCCATTTTTTTAAAATAATTTTCTATATATTTTTAATTTAATTTTTAAATAAAATCATAATTTATTTCAAAATAACAACTTTAAAACTATAAGTTGTTCTATAACACAGTGTGAAAATAATCGTGGTCAAATGAAATTATCTTATAACCATAAGAAAATAAAGTTACAATTTATATTTACATATTATGAAAATAAATTTCCATTTTAAATTAATAAATTAATCATAAAATTTTAATTAAAATATTTATAACATATAAAAATACCAATACTTATACTACAGTCATTTTTTCACTTTTAAGATGTCTAAATTATATTTATAAATGCGTGGTTGAAGATTCTATTTGTTTGGCTGATTCGCTATTAATTACTATTTATAAGTTTAATAATACTATTCATAAATTACTATTTACTAAAAATAAAGTTGATCTTATTAGACTCTAAACTTCTTACAGATCACAACTGTAGAAGATCATTTTTTTCAAATCATTTCACATTATTAATTATTTAAAGTTCACATAAATATTTTAAAATACCCCTTTTTTTGAAATTCATCAATAATATTCATCCTATATTTAGCAGGACATTTGAAAAGAAATTTTTTTACCAAAAGAAGAAATACAAATTTTATTTATACAAAAGGATTATATAATGTAACTGAGGCCTCATTACATAGCCCCTTATAACACCTACATAAGACCTAAGTGTAAGGTGTTCTATGGTGATAGAATCTTGGTGTGGCTCAGACAACATTTCCTGAGTGGTTATTTCTATCAGCTTGAACTTATCACGTAGGTGATTCCGTTCAAGCTTCACATGTTAAAGCTCAACTTGGGCTTGGTCCAGAGAAAAGCCTAGGGATGAAACCTCTTCCCAAGCTCTGACAGATTGGATTTGTATAGACCATGTCTACTGGAAGAGGCCATCAACAACTATTTCTGTATTAATTAACCAAGATATATTGTACTTAAAAACAATAATAATAACATCAAAATTTTTGTTTCCAACGGTCATATTGACCAACGATCATATTTACCAACGGTCATATAATAATCAAATCCAAATGGTCTCTTTTTTATTATTCTCACTTAATCAATTAATGGATATAGTTCTGTTGATTATAATATAAAATAGCACACAAATTTAGTAAAATAATGTTATTGAAAATTTTAGATCGTTACATTCTTCCCCCCCTTAATAAATTTTGTCCCTGAAATTTTAACTCATACCCTCTGAAGAGAAAATGTGGGTGTACTTCTACCATATCGACTCCTTTGGTTCCCATGTGGCTTCTTCAAATTTGTGGTTCCTCTATAACACCTTAACAAGGTGGGTAGTTTTCTTGCATAGATCATTGTCTCTATGATCCATGATCTCCACCGGATGCTCCTCGTAAGAGAGGTAATGTTCTATTTGTACCACTTCTAGATTTAGTACACGTGAAGGGTCAATTATTTACATCCTCAAGAGGGATATGTGGAAACAATCATGAACTTGTGCTAGATTTGGAGGGAGTTAAAGCTGATAGGACACTGCTCTTATGCAATCAAGAATTTCATAGGGGATAATGTGAATAGGGATGAGATTCCCTTTCTTTCCAAACCTGATAAATCTCATCCAATGTAAAATTAAGAGAAAGACCTTATCACCAACATCAAACTCCAAGTCCCTTCAGCGGTTGTCAGCATTTCTCTTTTTCTGACTCTGAGTATCCTTATGTGTTGTTGGATGGCATGGAACTTTTTTGTCATCTATTGCACAATGAGTATGCATAAGAATCATTCTCTCCCAAAATTCATCCCAACATTTTGGATTTCTAAATCACTTCCCTTATAGAGCTTTATAAGGTTCCATTTAAATGTTTGAGGAAAAGTTGTTATTGTAAGAGAACTCAACTAAAGGGAGATGTTGATCCCATCCACCTTTAAATTCCATTCAGCATGTTCTTATCATGTCATCAAGTTTTTGAATAGTCCTTTCAGATTGACCTTTATTTTGGGGGAGATATGTCGTACTGGAATTTAATTTAGTTCTCAGAGCATGTTGAAGACTTCTCCAAAAATTTTATGTGAACATTGGATCATGATCAAATGTGATAGAATGTTGAACTCCATGAAACCATAACACTTCCTTCACATAAATCCTGGAATATTGATCAAGAGATAAATCATTTCGAATAGAGATAAAGTGGCCATTCTTGGTGAGACAGTCCATAATAACCCATATCTTATTGTTTCCCTATGAAGTTATCAGGAGACCAGTGAAATAGTACATAGTGATATTGTCCCAATTCCATATTGGTATGGGCAGTGGTTGTAATACCACCTTAGAAATTTGTCACTCTACCTTAACTTGATACCATACCAGGAACCTTGAAGTGTAGTAAGGAATCTCCCTTTTCATATTATCCCACCAATAATGATCAGGATGGTCTCTATAAATTTGTGTACTCCCAGTATGTATAGAGAAAGTAGAGCTATAAACATCACCAATCATCTCCTTCTTTATTTTTGGAACAGATGGAACACATAATCTTGTACAAAATTTTAGTACACCTTCTTGATCACTATTGATCTCAGGAAACATCACATCCTTTACAGCCTCAAACATCTTTTCTAACAAAGGATCTTCTTTCTTATCTTTCTTGATCTTCTATAGTAATGACTTTTGATAAATCATTTGTGTTATGGAAGATAATGTCACATCCAATATAATTCCTAGGTCCCACTTTACTATGTCATTGATCAAAGGATCTCTTTGAATCCACATCATGGAATGAACAACTGGTTATTTCCTACTTAATGCTTCAGCGACTTTGTTTGCTCTGTCGGGATGGTAATGAATTGAACAATCAAAATCATCAATAAATTCCAACCATCTCCTTTTTCACATGTTCAATTAATTTTTTTGAAAATATACTTCAAACATTGATGGAATGTATATATATATATATATCATTTCTCCCCATAAAGATAGTGACTCCATATCTTCAGAGAAAAAACAACTACATCCAACTCCAGATCATGCGTAGGATAGTTCTACTCACAACTCATCAACTATTGATATGCATAAGCAATGACCTTGTTATTTTTAATGAGGATGCACCCAATACCTTTTAGAGTTTCATCACTAAAAATAACAAATCCTTCTCTACTTGGGGAAGATTTAACACAGGTGTAGTAACTAATTTCTTCTTCAGCTCTTGGAAACTTTCCTCACACTTCATTGTCCAGATGAACTTGACCCCTTTTTGAGTTATCATTGTTAATGGATTAGAAAGTAGTGAAATTTTTTTCATAACCCTCCAATAATATCCCAATAAACAATGGAATCTACGAATCTTAGTTATTTTTGTAGGTTGAGGCCACTCCTATACAACTTCTATCTTTTCATGGTCAACTGTGATTCTACCATTTGTAACAATCTTCCCCATGAAAGCAATTTATTGTATCCATAATTTACATTGGTGGAATATTAAAAAAAGCCTTTCCTTCCTCAATGTTTCTAATATAACCCTAATATGATCTTCATGGTCCTTGATACTATTGGAATAGATCAAAATATTTTCAATAAAAACTACAACAAATTTATCAAGGTTGTCATCAAAGACTCTATTCATCAAATCCATACAAATATTTGCTGCGTTAGTGAGTCCGAATGGCATAAAAACAAACTAATAATTCCCATACCCTGATCGGAAGGCAATTTTTGGAATATCATCTTTATTAACCCTCAATTGATGATGACCAGAACAAAGAAAAATCTTAGAAAAGAATTGGGACCCATGAATTTGGTCAAATAAGTCATCAATTCATGGAAGAGGGTATCTGTTCATTACTATGATCCTGTTTATTTCTCTATAATCAATGCATAGCTACATCAATCCATAATTATTATTTAAAAAGAGAACATGTTCTCCCCAAAGAGACACACTCAGTCGAATAAACCCCTTCTCATAATGATCTTGGAGTTGTTTATTTAATTCCTCTAGCTACATAGTTTCCATCCTATATGGGGTCTTAGATATCAGATGAGATCTTGGTATGAGTTCAATATATAACTCAACCTCTCTTTCTAGGGCATGTCCAGGTAAACCCTCAGGAAATACGTCAATGTATTCCTGGACGATGGGGACATTTTATATCCTTGAACTCCCATCTCCTTCTTCTTCTTCGCCGATCATCTCCATAAATATGGATATAGGAGGTTCTTCTAGACAATGAGAAAATTTACATATTTCTACTTGGAAGATAACTATTGTCTTTCCATTCAAGAATACTGAGATTTCCTTACTTCTTGCATTTGATCTTAGTATTATACTTTGAGAGATATTCCATCCCAAGTATAATGTCGAATCCCAGCATGGGAATGACTACAAGATTTGTGATAATATTGTGCTCACTAAAGTAAGTAATAGAGTTTCTAAACACTAATGATGCTTGGATAATCCCACCATGAGTGTTGACTGATAACTCTACTTTTAACAAATCATGGATTGATTCTAAATTCTTTGACAACATGGTGGAAATAAAGGAATATGTAGAACTAGAATCAAACAAAGTACTTGATATCTCTGAGAGAATAGAAAGAGCACATTTGACCAAATAATTCGGAACGTCCACTTTAGCTGTAGTGATGGTAAAAGTACGACATTGTTCCCTTGGCCATTGCTATGGCTGATAGTGATTCTCCTACACTACCCTCAGATTTGGACAGTGATTAGAAAAGTGACCAAGTTGTCCACACTAATCCCATTGGACATCATGTAGGGCCTTCACCATCTTACCATTTTTGGTAGTGTTGGGATGTTGAGTGTTCCCCACACTATGAAAATTTTAAGCGATATGGACATCTCTTCCACACTTATAGCACTTCTTGCTCCTGATCAGGCAGTACCCTGAATGTTTTTCCCAGATTTGTTACATGTGGGATGCTTCACTTTCTTGCCTTCTCTTCCCTGATCAATACTTCTCCCTAATATTGGATCCATAGATATCTTCTTATCATTATATTTATGAGACCAATGCATATCTCCAAACTCCAGTTCTACTTTCATCACACTCTTTATGATCTCTTCATAGTTTTATTTGTCTTTTTTGTCTAGATTATTCCTCATATTGAGGTCTTAGTCCAGCAAAAAATCTATTAACCTTCCCATTAGGATCCATGAAAAATCATGAGGTATAATGGGAGTGTATGGTGAAGTTCATCTCATATCTTCCCAACGATTCATTTTTCCCTGCTTCAGATCGAGAAACTCCTTCTCCATTCTTGTTATCATGGAACGTGGGCAATACATACTTAAGAAGATTCCTCCGAAATCTTCCCACTCCATAGAATTAACCACTACTCTAGGAATCATGTTTTTAATCATTTCCCACCACTGATCAGCTTCATCCTCTAAGTGGTAAATATCTAGAGTGACCTTCTCTATCTTTGAACATCGGAGAACAAAAAAGATCTTCTCTATAGAGTTGATCCACTATTCAGAAACCAAAGGGTCGGTCGATCCACTGATGGTTTGTCGTTGTTGATGCATAAAGAACTCAACAGAATATTATTCCCATTGGGGTGAGATTTGTATCTCATATCGATTCATGTTATTTCCCATAACATTAGTGTGTTGGTTCATCATTCTCATGAATGTTTCCATTCTGACTTCCATTGGAGGGTCGTCAGTGCATGGTCCATTATAGTCACCATTTAAATGCTTCCTCCTATTGCCCGACATTTTTTAAAATAATTAATCTTTAGTTAGAAAATAATTTCATTTACGAATGTTTTAACAATAAATTATTTTCTGTCTTAAAACTTCATTCTTAAACAATTACATTTCTCTATAAATCATTCATAATGATTCATAAAAAGGTTATGATTAACCAAAAATATCCCTTAGAAGTTTCATAAACAATTTTTCAGTAAGGCCTATTGTCATGTACTAGGATACCCCAGATCAGGCTTGAAACTCCTTGTTGGAGTTTTCACTCCTTGGTACATCTGTTCCAAAGCTGCCTCTACCTACTCGTATCGAGATAGGGATGTATTTTCTTGATAAACCACTTACCCAATACTCAAAAAAATTCCATGACTTTTTCCTATATTTAAATTTTTATATAGGGTTGTTCCAAAAGTTTTAATATCCTAATTTCCATAAATAACTAAACTATCCTTTGATACCAAATATAGAATCCCGCCTTTTATTACATAATGATCCATTACATTTTACAAACAGAGGATCATTAAAGGCAAGTGTCTAGGAAACCGGGAATAATAAAACATAAAAATATTAATTATTATTCTAATACACTTGTAAGGACTCAAAATAATATCATTCTAAGTATAATTACTGAATCTCATAACCTGGAGACATACATCAAAACAAAGGGTGAGAAGATGTCACAATAAAGAAAACAAAAGAAAAAGTTTACATGTTATCATGAGCGATATCAATAAGAACATGAGCGATATAAAAAAAGGAATGATAAATAGGCATATAATAGCAATAATAAAATGTATAATATCTTGGAAATGTTGCTAAAAATTTTAATTTAGACATTCATGAACATATCACCAAGGAAGATCCCTAAGGTGTTATAAAAATAACCAAGGTTATTCACCAAGGTATCGAAAAAATTATCATCTCTAGAGATTAAATTATTTACCCAATTCATTGGAGAAATTTTAGGGGGAACCCTTAATATGTATTTATTTTCATTTGATCCACATAGATCATAAACATACATATCATTATTAACCCAAATAGAATAAAATAAATGGGTTTCAAATCAAAATAAATACTTTTTTAAAAGTGTTTAAAAACAAGATCATTGTGTCATTTATAACCCATGGAAAGGGAATCAAAGCTTTATGTACATCAATTTCTGAATCAGGAATATCATTTTATGTCTTTATGAACACCCCTAGAAATGAAAGATGTCTGGGTATTCGAATAAATAAGATAAATGAATTTCTTGAGATAAAGGGAGAGAAATATTGAGACGAAATTTATAAAGCATAACAGCTATATAACATGGTTTTAGAAAACAATAAAAAGAGAGAATAAAGTGTTATCACCTCCATAAATGAATCTTTTGAAATTATAAAGACAAAATAAAATATAAATAAGATCATGGTGTGGATATTTGAATGAAATAACACATGAAAACGAAACTTGAATGAAAAGATAAAATGTGATTTCTTTTATGAAAATTTGGCAGCCTAAAGGAGTCACTTAAATATTCATAAAATCAATTGATGAGAGTGGAAAGGGTATCTCATCATTTGGACATGAAATGGAATGTAAAAAAAGAATATATATGAACTTACCCTCACATAATATGATAGAAACTAGAAGACATAACATAAAGGAAGTCATGAATTAAAATAGGAGGGTGAGTGGTTTCATTACCTTGAAGAGTAACATAAAAAACACGAAGACTGGGACCTTAGGGGGTTTAAGGGAACATTCGGATGACTCCTTGGAAGGTAAAAATACTATAGATTCTTTGAGGAGGAATTGGAATGAAATTAATGAAGGAATGGGTTGGTATTTATAGCAACATTGTGGGGATATTTAAATAATTTCCAAGGGACACATCATCGATGGTATTTTCCAAACCATGGGCTTTCCCATGGTATTTTTCTCATACTATTGGAAACTGGGGACTCCTCATATCATAACATACTATTCAAAAGTCGACCAAGATTATTAAAACTTTATTACTTCATTAATGATGTCATTAAACACCAGAAACCCAAAACGACATTTTTACCATTCACTGAAAATTCAACCATTTCAAGAAAAAAAACCAAAAAATTAACCATAACCAATTTTCATTGTATAGAATTCAAAAAAAATACATTATTTGAAAATAATTTTCTAAATATTTTTATTTTTAATTTTAAATAAAATCATAATCTATTTCAAAATAACAGCAGTAAAACTAGAAGTCATTTTTTAACACTATGAGAAAATAATCATGGTCCCATAATGTTATATTATAACCAAAAGAAAATAATGTAACAATTTATGATTACATTTTCTGAAAATAAATTTCCCTTTTAAATTCTTAAATTAATCATATTATTTTAATTAAAATATTTATGACATATAAAAAATATGAATACTTATACTATGATCATTTTTTCACTTTTAAGACTTCTAAATTATATTTATACATTCATGGGTGAAGTTTCTATTTTTTTGGCTAATTCACTATTCATTACTATTCATAAGTGTAATTTTACTATTCATAAATTAATATTTACAAAAGATTAAGTTGATCTTATTAGTCTCTAAATTTTCTTCTGATCAAAACTATAAAATACCATGTTTTTCAAATCATTTCACATTATTAATTATTTAAATTTAAAATTTATATTTTAAAATACCCATTTTGCCAAAATTCATCAATAATATTCATCCTATATTTATCAGGACATTTGAAAATCGAAAATTTAACCATAATAATGAATAAAAATTTTATTTATACAAAAGGATTATAGAAAGTAACTATGTCCTCGTTACATAGCCCATTATAACATCTCTAGAGTACCTAAGTGTAAGGTGTTATATGGTGATCGAATCTTGGGGACGCTCGGACAACATTGCCCAAGTGGTGACTTCTATCAGCTTGAACTTATCACGTAGATGATTATGTTCAAACTTCACATGTTGAAGCTCAGCTTGGGCTTGGTCCAAAGAAAATCCTATTGAATCAACCTCCTACCCATGCTTCGACAGATGGGCTTCATATGGACCAAGTATACTGGATGAGGCCATAAACTCCTCTTTCTGTTTTAATTAACCAGGATCACTGTTATTTATAAATAACAATCTTAAAGTTAATATTTTAGCTTCCAATGGTCATATTTACCAACACTCATATAATAGTAGAAACCCAAAGGTATCATTTTAAGTATACTCACTTAATTAATTAAAGGATATTATTTGGTTGATTATAATATAAAATAACACACAAATTTAGTAAACTAATATTATTCAAAAGTTTGTGTCATTACACCAGGTGTATATACTATCTCAAAGTCATAGTCCTTAAAGAACACAAACCATTTCTGTTGTCTAAAATACTGAAAAACCTACGGGCACCTTTCCATCCATGTGAATGGATACCCCCTTTAACTGATTGATGTTCCCATAGAACCTTTGGTAGTTGGTACTCATTATCCAAGTACACTTTGTTAATGTTCCAGTAATTCACAGATAACATCAAACAACGAGTCTTACTAAGCCCTTCCATGTTCCTTGTCACTCACCATTGCCTATTGTTGTCCTGTTCTAATCCTCCAAAGGATGCAAATTAAAACTCTGTTCTTCGTTGGAGGAAGTCGGAAGTGGTGTTTCGTCATAGTTTCCTCTCGTAGGTTCCCAAAACCCATGCCAAATGTTTTTTTAATAAAAGAAATGGAACCACCCATGTTCATTTCATAATATATCGCAATTTAGTATCCATTAATCCTACGAGCATCACAGTTACGCAACCAAAGGGTCTTTTTATTAAATGTATCTTATTAAATACCCAACGTTGCACTATGGTCTTTCCAACTTCCACTCAACGGTTGAATAAAATAACTCATTTAGTTATTTTATTATTTTTCCTTCATGTCCAAAAATTACAATTTTTTGTCTGACCCTTGCCGGTTGAAGTTAAGCTTCGCCTTACTGCGAATTCAATGGTGCCCACTAATTTTCAATCCAAGAATCAGTTCAAAATATATAAAATCCTTCTTCCAAGTTTACTGAATGTACCTTAAAAAATGTTCAAAATGTGTTAACAGTCACCCCCAACCGATGATAGTTGAGGTTAGACTCCACCTAAGTGGATCACTCCCTCACGAGCTCAATGGTACTCTTTGATTTCCAATCCAAGTTACCGTTTATGATTTATATGGATTTTAAAATAAAATAATTGTTACTTAATTATTTTATTTACGATCAAAAACTAACTTCCATTGTTTGCCAGTGCCGACCAATGTTAGGATCTTCCTAAGGAAAGAATACACTCATGAGTTTAGCAGTGGTATTAGATTTTTATTCTGAGCCACCATTCGTGACTTATAAGCATTTGAAAAATAAAATTATTTAATTTAATTATTTTATTAATGGTTATGCCATTTTCAGGTTTTCTCACCAGAGGCATGTGCCGACAAAACTTAAGTCGCGCCTTGGGTAAAGCCGTTATCCTGAACGCAATGGTGCCCTATGATTTCGGATTCGGGCACCCATTTAAGAGTAATTCCAATTTTTGAAGAAATCTTCTCCCTCACGCTATTTAAAGCTTAACATTTTATGGCAAACCATTCTAGGAAATCCTAGACTCGGAATCATGTGCCATAGAATTTTTTGGTCTTGAAATAATTCCATATAATTAAAAAAAATTACATTGAAATTCCAAGATGTTGAAAAACCAGTGTATGATGTTAAAATCCATGTACCCATGGTGGGACTATTTTTGTTGTTGTGTGTTGTTATAGTTGATTCCATTTCACCTCAAGTGATGCGCTTGATAAGTGATGTGATTATTGTTTCTAAGATTTTCTAATTTTTAAATTGTGGCCTAGTATGGAATGATATCTGAGTATGCATGCTTCCTTCTAGGAACCCTGTATTATTTTGTGACATGCATCATTTTATACATGCAATAGAAAATGGGTTTTCGGTAATTTTATGAAATTTAAATGTTTTTTATTTTATTTGTATTAGAATTGGTAATAATACCTAATATGGAATTGAAAATTATAAAATGATGGAATGTGTGAAAAAATGGGTTCCTAATGAGAAATTTTGATAATAATAATGAGATCACCCTTATTAACCATGACCTAGAGGTAGGATGGTTAAGGGTGGTGATAGTGCCTGGGTTTTGACCATGTTCCGTGGTTTGTGGGAATGACTTGTTGTGGATTATTTTGAAATTCTTTTACACAAGTGTGTTAAAGTGGTGTTATGTTTCCTAAGATATGTGTTTGGAATCGTATAGATATGTCTCCATGATGACCTTTTCTGGTAGGATAACAGGAGGAAGTGGCTAGAAGTAATCCTCCAGGAGTGAAGCATGAGGCACCAAAAGTGTTGGGTGTGGAAGTGTTAGAGTAGTTTCCTGATAATTATTCTCAGTTTATGTAGTTTATGGAATGTAACATAAGAAATGTTTTGAAAAACAAGTCTGATCTAACATGGGATTCCAGTTGTAGTATGCTCTAAATTTCATCAGAGAGGGTCAACCTGAGCTAGAATAGTTTTGGATTGAGTGAATCTAGATGATACTTAACAACATAGATATTCCTAATGTGAAAAATGTTAAGATGTCAGCTTATAGGTTACCTGGTCAAGAAAAGTATTGGTGGTACATCCAGAAGTGGGATAAAAAAAGTAAAACATGGAGTGTAAAGACTTTCAAGAGAATTTATTGGATAACTTTTACCCTTAGATGATCAGGGATGCGAGAGAATATATATTTATGAGGTTTACTCATGGGAGTATGTTCATGATGGACTGTGTTGTTTTCTTTATAAACATGTAGTGATTTGTTCTAGCATTGGATGGAGATGAGGATACTATGGAAAGGTGGTTTAAGGATAGTCTTAAATGTGAAATTATGTATCAAGTAAAGATCTTCTTTCCGAAGAATTTTTAAAAGTTGGTGAATCAAGATCTCATTTCCGAGAGAAATCTGGAGGTGGCCTCTAGTAGAGGATTGTTATTTTCTACTATATGGTTAAGAGGTACGACATGAAATATCATGAAGTTTCATTATGAGAACATTGACCAGGGTAATAGGAAGAAGAGTGGCTATGGGGGAGGATCAGTGAAACAGTACCTTAGCTGAGTGAATTTTCACTAGTGATGTAGGTCAAGTCACTTTTATATATAGTTCCCCTGACCACCAGTAGAGTGTCGATATTATGGAAAGATGGATCATATATAGTGGTTCTTAAGAAACCCATGATCACTGGGTAATGATGGAGAAGCTAGGAAGAATCATAATGTGAGAATAGGATCTTCTACACCATATCAGTCAAGAAGCTGGAGTTCAATATGTCATGGTCTTAGAGGTGGTGGGTATGGTCTTCTAGGAAAGAGCACCCATATTATCAGAGTGCTTTATCTTAGGGGGATTAGAATTCAACACATAAAAGAGGTCAGGGACAGTCACATGCATTCCAGCCTACAATTATGGAGAGTGAGGATGGATCATCGATAGTTAGATATACTATTCTTATAGATTCTATGTTTTCTAGTGCCTTATTTGATATTGGTGCCTCTAAATATTTTATATATGCACAACTTTTGAACAGTTTGAGCATGACAGTGGATTTCATGAGTGGGGTTGTGATTATAAATACACCTTTGGGAGTGTCATCTAGAGATACTCCAAGACTCATGAAAATCATTCTGAACATCTTGACAACTTATTGACTACACTGAGGGGGAATCGGCTTTATGCCGAGATATCTGAGTGACTTTTTTTGATTGATCATACAGACTTCTAGGGTCACATAATCTTTGGGGAAGGTGTTTTAGGGGACCCAGAAAAGGTGTATGCAATCATTTACTTGGAAAAACCAAATAATATATTTGATCTACAGATATTTATAAGATTAGTTGGTTTTTATCAGAGGGCCATCCTATAATTTTCCCATTTGGTAGCACCTATTTCAGGATTTATGAAGATGGGAATAAAATTCGAATGGTTTGTAGCATGTTAGAATTATTTCTAGGAGCTGAAAAATCCTTTGACTATGATATAGATCTTGATCATACTCGATCCAGGAAAAGGGAACATGGTGTTTTGTAATTCTTATGGGATCTATCTTGGAGTTATGTTGATGTAGGAAGTTTGATTTTTGGTATATGGGTCTTGATAGTTGAGTCCACATGAACAAAAATACCCTATGCACAACGTCATGTAAGGTATTGTGGATCATTCATTGATGTGATAGTGGAATTATCTATTAGAAGAACCTTTTATTGTGTTTACCAATCACAATATCTTAAATTAAAGATTTTACTAACAATATTTTAATCTCAGATATTGTAAATGGGTTGAGTATATTCATTCTTTCAAATTTTATCTAGAATATATTCCTGGGAAGGTAAATAGTATTACTGATTCTTTAAGTAGGAGAACTCAGATTTTGGTAGTTCAAGAGTCTAGTGCTGATTGGGAAATGATGAAATTACTGGATGTGATACATGTTGTTGTTTGATAGATATATTAGAATATGACTTTCATATTAGACTTAGTAGAGTCTATACTTTTGAACCAGATTATGGAAAGGTCGTATGAGGATCTGGAATGTTTTTACTTAGGGGAAAGCCTTTAAGGTGTGGAGTCACCTTCATATTGGACCATAGATGAGGATTATATCATCTATGTCTAAGGATATGTAGTTGTTCTTATGAGTTTGTGAGAAGATATCTTGCATGAATTTCATTCCTTGAAGTGGGTGGTGCATCAATGTTTGACGATAGTATTGGTCGTCACGCATGTAAAGGGGGATAGCATGGTTCATCCCTTGATGATGCACCTTTCAATAGGTGAAGGTCGAGCATCAATGTCTAGTTGGTTCACTATTGTTGTTACCCATTCCATAATAGAAGTGATACAATGTAACTATAGACATTATAGGGGTCTCCTGAGGACTCCTTGGAATAATGGAATTATTTGGGTGGTTGTGGACCGAATGATGAAAGTATAACATTTCTTACATGTATGAATATATTAGTGGAACGGTTGTGAGATTTGTACATTCAGGAAATTGTATGTCTGTATGAGGTTCCATGGATTATGGTTTCAGGTTGTGTCTCTAATTTTATTTTGTGCTTCTGGAAATCCTTATTGAAGATTCATGGTACAAAGTTTTTTCTGAGTACAAAATTCCACCCACATATAGATGGGTAGTCATAATGTACTATATAGTTTCTTAAGGATATGCTTCAAGAATGTGTCCTAGACTATGGTGGGTCTTGATAGAATCACCTAGTAGTAGAGGAGTTCACCTATAACAATAGTTATCAGAAAATCTATAGATGGAATCATATGAGGCTCTTTATGATAGGTCATGAAGATCACCTCTATGTTAGATGGAGGCATGTGATTCAGATCTATTGGGGCCAAGTATTATGAAGTAGATATCAAAGTATGTTTATATAATTTAGAATTATATGTCTATGACATTGATTAGATAGAAGTCCTATGTTGATAGATTTTAATGACCCCTAGAGTTTAGAGAGTGTGATCATGTGTTCCTTCATGTTTCACCTCGGTTGGGTCACCATAGGATTTAGATATAGTGTATGTTGGTGACTAGGTTTGTTAGGCCATTTGAGGTTATGGAGATAATCAGGCTGGTGGAATACTGATTGGATCTTCCACAATGGTATAGTTTAATGCATGATGTTTTTCATGTGTCACAACTTCTATGGTATCACCACAACCCTTCTCATGTGATCGATGTGGATGAGGTTGAGCTTGAGTCTGATGTGTCCTTTGAGGATAATCTGATGCAGGTATTGGATTTTAGTGAGAAATTGTTGTGAAAAAATACGGTGCTGATAGCTCATATATTGTGGAAACATGGACATGCTCAGGAGAAAACATGGGAAAGAAAAGTGAATAAGTGGGCTCGGTGTCATGATCTTTTTACCATAGAATCTGAGATATTCTTGGTAGTACAACTCAAGGATGAGATGTTATAATTTTGGGAGATTGTAAGATCCTGAATTTTTGAGGGATTTCTCAAGTAGGTTTGTAGGAACACTTTTAACTTATTTTGAGTATATATAGTTTGGGTTTTATATTGGGTGTGTTTGCATGAAATTGGAAACTGTTTTCAACATTTTGGGCAGTGCATGTTTAGCACACAATTTTCCCAAATAGTGTGCCATGCCCTAGAACACCATGAAACCCTTGGATGTTGGAAATTTCATGGTCAGAACATGGTTTGAAAAACCATGTGCCCTCTTATCAGTAATCATGCGACCACCTAAGAGGAGGCACACAGTTGAGAGGAACTATATTCCCCATATAGGAAACCATGCACATGCAATTTTAAGGCCCTAAAGTTCATTTAATATATCTTAAACCCCCCATATTATATCATTAAACCCCATATCTCGACCCTAAATTGATCTAACTAATTAAAGGAGGTTATTGAATAGATTCCAAGACATTCAAACCTCTTTTCTTAGCAAATAAAATCCCAAATTGAAGATTTGTACCTATCCTGGTAAGAGATTCCAATTTTAATTGGTTTCTTATCTCACTTATATCATTCTCTCATCCTTTGATGGGATGTTTTCTTCTGTTGGTAGTGGATCTAGATCTCAGTTTTGATATAACTAATATGTTTGATCTTGGATCTATTTTTTTGATCTATATCTCCTTCTTCGTCATGATATTGGTTGTTCTGCATCAATTGGGTATTTCTATTGGCAAGAATTCATCATATATTTTGAGGTAGGTGGTCTAAATTTAGTTCTCATAGTCTTGATTTCTAATTTCACACATATATTGCGAAATTTCAATTATAATGTTTGAAAATTAAATCTTGAATGGAATAAATTAATTGATTAGTTTATTTATGGAAGCATGGAATTTATTAATTGAGTTTCCATGTGAATATGAGATGAGTTGATCTTGGGAAATTTGATTTGGGTAGTTGTGATTATGAAATTAGTGGAATTATATTAATTAATTGTACATTTAATTAATGGAATTTTGTGAATGTGGAATTGATGGGAAATTGGGATTTTTTAATGGGTCAATTAATGTTATATGAATTAATTGTCAACGAGGATTATGAGATGGTTGACCATACCTTAATGGGTCAATTGGTTATATGAATTTAATATTGAAACTTGAGTTAATGGTGAGTTGATTATTTTATTTCATTTGATTAAAGTATGGAACCATGAATTGTTTTGATAAATTGAAATGGTATACATGATATAAAATATGGATGAATTAGTTAATGATGATTAATCAATATAAATGTAATATATGGGATATATGTGATTTATTGATATATGAGTGTGGGACATAGAATGCTGCTTCAAAATCCCACTTTTATGGTTGATTGATATATTAGTGTGGGACACATACTATTGCTTCAAAATCCCACTTGTGAGATTGATTGATAAACATGTGTGAGACCTGGAAAACTGCTTCAAAATACCATATGTGATTGGTTGATATATGTTTCTGATACATGTAATACTACTTCAAAATCCTATAGTGATAAACGAGTTGTGGGATATGGGCTGATGCTTTAAATACCCATGTGGTGCTAGACATGGAATTCTAGACCCAAAATGTTTGCATTACATTGTGGTTCCAAATGGCTATTATATAGAATTGAAATGAAATGGATAATGAAATTCCATTTGTTATAATGAAATGTGAATTGAATATGTGTTATTGTTGAGACTCCAACATAAGATGAAGCAGATATTAAGGGTTCATGTGTCCCCAAGAACCCAGAAGATAATGTGCTTAAATAATGAATAATTAACTTTATGTAAATTGTTTAATTTATTGTTAGAATTTTATTATTTATACAACTACATTCACTATTATTGACTGGATATTGTTTTAGACGCCGTTAGTGGTGGTCTACTGTGTTGTACTCACACTATAATTGGGTTTTCTGATTGGTACCCTAATAGACTTCATGTTTACAGGATGGGATAATGGAAAGGCCCAATATTATATGGCTATGTCGGAATGGATCATGGATGAGGGAACATAACATAGTGTTGGGACCCACTTTGGATTGGTAGTGTGTCTTTCCTTTGGTTTTTCATTTGATGCTTGAGATGTATTCGGAACGACGTATGTACTATTTAATTTTGGATATTATATTTCTCTTTTGGTTATCAGGTGATATTGGTTTGGTTTAGTTATTGGTTATATTATTTGGTTACTCTAATTTATTTCCATTATTGTGTTGATTTAATAAATAGGGAATAGTTTCTGCATGATTGATATTAGACTCTCGCATCTAGTTAACAGCCTCTGGTATACAGGTTGGTGCACCTGAGGTCAAGTGATCAACTGGATCGGGGAACTAGCATGTGGCACCTGGGTTGGGACGTCACAATCCTATAGTATAAATTTGCTTCATTAATAATTCATTTATTATTATCCATCAGATTACAACATTTATATTATAAATGGATTCATTTTGTGCTCAAATTTTCGATTAAATGACATGTATTTTCTATTATTTACCTTTCAAAATTGATTATGCGTTATTTGCTCATAATAGATTCACTTGTACATAACTCTTACTAATCATTTGAGGTCTCTATTATTTTTTCCCTTTATTTAGGATATGAAGAAGAAATATTTGAATCAGTTTCAAGAATGCATAATTTTTTCTTTTTTTCTTTTCATATTGTATAATTCCAATGTAATCTGAGAATCAAGTATATAGCTAATTTACAAAGACTGGTAAACATATTGATGATTTATGGTGATATCTCTTGTATCTATGTCAATTTAATAACGTATACACCATCTATGGGTTACTAGATTTGGAGTTGTAACAAAATCAAAGTGAGATAAAAAAATTAAATTTTTGAATAACTAACCTATGATATCAAAGATTCATTAACATCAGCGCCACCATTTGAATTGCTTCTTCCATTTTACAAAAATGGAGGATAATATGGTGTCTCATCATTTATCTACTTGAGGCCTCTTCAATGACCCACATTTCAAGTTGGATCTATTCCCCTGTTCCTTGTCTTCTCTTGTTTAAAATAATCTTCGATCTGTTAATATATGAGCTACTGACTTTTCCTCAAAAAACATAAACAAGTGTCTATTAAAAAAAATTTCAAAATGAAATAAGTGATATGTTTGTAGGCTTTAATTATTCCAATAAATAGAACTTTTAATTGGATGTTATACCTTTATATGATAACATTATAGAATAATGTAAAATTTGTTTTGTGTAAATATCCTTTTATGGAATACTCATTGTCATCCCTATTAAATATATAAAAGGATTAGGAAAATAAATTTTTTTTATTTAATTTCTTAAGTTCCATTCATTTGGAAAATTATAACCATTTTAGATAATATCACATAACCCACATCAATGGAGTAATACATTTGTGTCGTTGGAATTTATTTTAAATGAATTAAAATGTTTTTTATGATTTAAATATCAAAATATTTTTTTGGTGGGGAATTATTCTATTAATATTGATTATTTATTTTAAAATATTTATAAAAATAGATAATTATTATGGAAGACTTCTATATTGGGATTATTTGTCTAATGAGAGGGTTTGAAATTAATTGGAGAAGTCCTAAATGGATTTACCAACAGAAAAGGTATGTCTCTCAATCCAAAAAATATTTTATGTTTGATGAAGAGTGATAAAAATTACTTTCACATTTATCCCGGAATATATAAATGTTATCTCTTAAATCAATGGTTTGGAATCAGATGAGGGTTCTCCCACACTATGGTGAATGAGTTCAACACATAACTCTCTCCCAAGAATGTAAATTTTATTTCTTGGTAATTCATGGATGCTACCCCTCCAGTGAGATGATAGATTTATAGTGGGTTCTATTCTGGTTATTTCTTATCACAATCATTATACAATTGGTGACTCTATGATAGTCCATACTTACTAGGTCCACCGAAGATTGGCATGTAGTAGGGTTTGGGTTCATGTTAAACTTGTTTATTGCAATATGAGAGAACAGTCCTCTATTTTGTACTCTTATATTTCATTCGGAATCCACCCTAAATCTCTTTTGTTATATTCCTCTAAAGACCGAAAATATCTATGTTCTATGATCGATTCAAAAAAAAATTACTTTTTTCACATTTTTATTCCATGTTTTATGAAACTGTAATGCTTTACTTCTAATTTGTTTTCAAAAATTTCCTAGGACTTACAGTAACAACCCAATAGAACATCCAAAGTGCCTATCAACACCAAATCCAAGCTCATGAATGTATAACAATCAAAGTATTTGAAATCAAAAAAGAATGTCAAAACATAATTTTGAATCACCCACTTGGGATACTTATGTCATAAAGGGATTTATAGGTACTGGATGTTGTTCATATCTAATCTCACAGTATATATCACTCCCCTAGTATTAAGTCCCATGTAAAAACTCATGCTAAAAATATAATCCCAAGGATATTTCCTTAGTCACTGGGGAATGCCATTATATATATGGGGATCATGTAATGTTGGTTATATGAGAATATTTAACTGATTTCATATCCCCATCATGGTGAATTGTGAAATGTAGAGCCTAACATTGTGTAATGCAATGCATTAACTCTAAGTGTCAGTTAGTGGAAGATCACATCACACTGACTGATGTGCCAGAATAGAAATTCAATAACTCCAATATAAATCAATTCATTTTAGATGAACACTAGATATAGTGTCTGGGTGTTAGAATTTCACCTCGAAGAACTCAATGTAGATGTTAATTACAATTAAACACCTGAAATAACAATAAAATAACATATTAAAAAGCACATGAATACTTTCATGATCACCGCTATCTCTAAGGAAAAAATAATCCACAATGTCTACCCCAATGACCATTCATCAGTCAACATGATGATTAAGTGCCCACATGTCATACTCCAATTTAATGCATAATCTTGGCCTCGAATATGGAATTATGAGAGATGAATTCATTTTCATGTCAAACCCAACAATAGACACACTACCCACCATTAGTAGTGAATAAGAGAAACTCATCATCAAATAGACATGTATAATCAAATCATCGATCCTAGCAGATCATCAATGTCCTTTCTCAATTCATCAGACTCTCTAGGAGCTCCTTATGTACCACCATCATCACTAAACAACATTGGACTATACACAGATATATAAAATTCCAAAATATTATGTTAGTTAGAAAGAAATTTATGGTCTTTAAAAACCCAACGGAATATTGTCATACCCTTCCCTAACTAGGTCTCGAGCCACAACTACCCCAAGCACACCTCCATAGGCCAGCGGGTGGCGAAAAGCACTGAAAGACATATCCTAAATAGAAGGAATTGTCTTATTATACCTACAAACACACACAACAATATTAATGCAGAAGAGCAGAAGAATAATAGTTAAAGGATGAAATAGTTATTAAGTATACCAATATTGAAAAAACTCTAGGGTTTATAAGAGTATGATAGTGAAAACTAAAATGTAAAGGGGAAAAATACACACCCAACTAGAAATGTTTCACAACCTGATAAAAACTGGAAAGTAAACTACTGAGAGAACCAAATCGTGATCTCCAATCAACAATGATCATATGTGGTTCAAAGATCCCAGTATCCCTAACATCGTTTGATGTCTTCATAGACATGTTTGTTGTTTGAATAAGACATGGAACATGCATGCATATCCCATATAGGGCTGAGTATATACATATTTAGTAGGATTCCCCAAATGCTGATGGGGGAGTAGTAAGAGTTTCAATAGGAACAGAAACACAAAAGAAAGTAAACAGGATGCATATCATCCTAAACAAATAGAGAGAGAGACAGAGAGAGAGTAACCTATTCTATGCATAGAGGGATCCACAAGTTGTGTAGATGAAGTACATATCAAATCTTTACCACTCATAGTAGGAGAGTAAGATCATCCAACAAGGTTAAGATAAACTTGAAAAGCACCTGGGATACCCCCACATCATCATAACCTATGGCTAGAATTAATAAAATCAGAAGGTATATATACATGTGGGGGGGGGGGTCTTTGTGTATATTCTTAGAAAAAGAATCATAAATGAGAGAGAAATGGGATCTCCATCTCATAGATCATCCCAGGAAAAGAGTTTCCAACAGTTCCAGAAGTCTGTAAATGATGTCCAGCATCTCATGCGTATGATCATAAGTATCCATGTGAAGGCCCAAACATATCCCTATTCCTCACATCTGAGGGGGAAAATCCAAGTATATGTCTCATGCCCTAGTGATTTAGGGGGGGGGGGTTCAACTTTGTATGTATCCGTAGAGTACATATACCCAGGACGATGGAGGGTTCCACTCTGTGAGTATTCATATAGGACATGTTCTCAAGATGATTGGGGGTTCCACTCTGGTGTTATGGGGCCTCAATCCATAAATGATAGGGTGTTCCACTATGTAGGTATAGTAACCATGCCGAAAATGATGGTTTTTCCACTTTATAGATCGAGGGTTCTTAGTCTTGTGGAATAGGGGGTTCCACTTGGTTGGTAGAGGGATTTCACCCAAGATGATAGGCGCTTCCAATCTATAAATCAAGGACCCACATGTTGGTGCAATGGGGGGTTCCACTGTGTTCATCGAGGACTCCTACCCTTTTTGATAGGGTGTTACTCAGTAGGTCGAAGACACACAACCAAGATAATGGTGGGTTCTAATATATTGGTCGAGGACCCACACACTAGTGTGATAGGGGTTTTCACTTTGCTCATCAAGGACCCATGCCTTATCCTATAAGGGGGTTCACTTGATAAGTAGAGAACCCATTCCCAAGCTGATGGGGGGTTTCACTCTAGTGTCTCTGGTGATCCTCTGCCTCATCATTGTCCTCATCGATCATCCCCTAAACAAGAACCTTACCCAGAAAATTTCACATTAAATCCCAAAAATCTACAATGGATGGAACCATCACATTATACACTTAAAAACTCTCAATACATTCTACTTGTGAGCCAAAATATGTGTTCAAACAATGGAGATACATAGGATTGATGTTTTCTAAAAAGGAGTCAAGAGGTACACTACATTTGGGGGAACCCACATGGATTGTGGTCATGCTCTGTCACCTAGCTATGTACTTTGAGGTACATGGATCACCTACCATGTGGGTATACACGGGGTGTGTGGTATAGACATGGCATGCCCATGCCACTCGGGGTCCCACCCATGTCTGTGTACTGTACCCGATGTCCATGTACTTCGGTACAAAGCATTATTTTTAGTCGTGTACTTCCAAATGAGATTCTTCTCGTGTTCCACTCCAAATGGCTCATCCACTCATGGAAATGGTACACAACGTGTAGGAAGTCTACATAGTGTACCATCCTTATAAATTTCCAAAATCCTAGCCATCTAAGAATAGGGGCTACACATCGTGTGTTCTTCTAACCACAGGACGTGTAGTTTGGGTTTTTCTAGAATCTCATATTCATTCGCCACACACCATATCTAGTCTTTTGAATTCATATTACACTCCTACTTCACATGGTATTGATGGATCTAGTCCCTATTTGTCATTTTCATCCAATTAGTGGCCGAAAATCTGATCTTGTCCACCCATGTGGTTTCATCATGTGTCCTTCATTCCTTCGTTCCTTCCACTATGTAAGATTCAGATACTGATCATTGAAATGATTTCCCATAACCCATAAATAACTCATATCTCTCATTTATTCATCAATACACCACTCTTATGTTGTTTCATCATGAATCCAGGAGTTTGATCAGGCTCGGTACCACCTGAAAACATCGAACTGGGACTCCAGGGTCCAACAACTGAAGAATGAGATGTAATTAAGGGGGGAAATACACAAAAACCGATTTTTAACAGTCATTGTCAAGATTTATTGGCCAAAAATCAAGAATGATGATATCCATGGTAAGAGAAACTAAATAATAATTAAATAACTGATTCATAGGTGCATGAAAGGGTCACAATTGGCACAGATCAAAGGAGGGGATTGATCTACTGAATAACTTTTATACAAATTAGTGTAAACCATAAATTGATCTGTCCTACCAATAGATCATAATTTTCTTCATCAAATAAAATACTATCTAATTATTGATAGAATTCCTTGTGTTTGATGCATCCCAATCTAACCTGATCCATATTTTCATCATTGTCAGATGCAATTCTTCTATGGAGGACATGATGAAGAAGCTCTCAATGATCCTGAGATTACATGACTAAGCCTAGGCGATTCACAATAATAATATATTTATAGGAAAATATATTATGTAAAATGAGTGAATCAATTAATTAATCCACTGAATATACTACCAATGGGTGAGATATCTGAAATCCCCACATTGTCTTATTTAAGGTCACTCTTCGGGTAAACATCAGATTCTTGACTAAATTGCGGTCTCAGCATTATGGTAAAGTTTGTAATTAATATTTAACCCGTTTTATTTATGAAATTTCATGTACATAATATAAAATATACTAATTTTTTTTACAAAATTAATTTCAGGTGCACCATGCCTCAGAATTGTACTCTGTCTAAGCACCTAGCTCTGGAATTTTTTTTTGAAATATTTCCGAGTCTTACAAGGAAAAAATTGATTCTCTATATAATTACCTCCTTCAATATTCTCATCACTAAAAAAACTAAACAAAAAACTAAGTACAATGAGAATCAATTGGGATCTCCCTCTCCCGGGATCTCTCTTACACATTCTCATTCTACCAAAACATGCAAACCAATGGGATAGTCGATCTACGTTGGATCTTCTCCTATTAATCCTTGATCGGCATTGGCTTATTTGTAAAGGTGGATCAATTCTGGATGTCCAGCTCTCCCCATTGAATGATGTGTGTTGGGTCATGCATGTATATCCTCAGCTATGACATGTGGAAGATGTCATTCACCCACTCCAGCCTTGGGTGAGGGCGTCGTGATAACCAACCTCATCCCCCTCTACAAAATCTCGAACAAACTAATGAACCTAGAGTATAGATTGCCTCCCCAGCTGATCCTATGCAATCCTCATCATGGGGATACTGTCAAGAATCCATGGTCTCCCTGCTCAAACTCCAAGGGCCTATGACGACAATATACATATGATTTCTACTAGTTATAGGTCATCATTATGCACACACATATAACCTAGAAATTCTCTGTCATCAACTTCACAATATATGGACCCAAAAGAGCTATATTGCGGATATCTTTCCATTACAAGGGAGACCTATATAGTCAATTTTATTATGCCTCAAAAGGAGTCATGCTGATAGTATAGTTGTAGTATTTTTACATAATCTCCACAAAGGGCTTGTGATCCTCCCTGCTCCAACAAAAGTTGAACACAAAATCACTTATCATATCTTCCAACATTAGGATTGTTAACTTAGTCTGGGGGTGAAAGGATGTACTCATCATCATTTGGGTCTTTAATTCCTCCTAAAATACTCACCAAAATCCTGATGTAAACTGCACATCACAATCAGAGAAAATTGTCAAGGGAACCCCATGGAGGTGATGTAAAGACCCGACCCCAATTGCCCATAGTCGGTGCTTTATTTTATAACATTGGAATATAAAAAAGGAATATGCATCCCAAAGGACCGAATAGTTTAGTTTTTTTGGAATGCTTGATACATAAATAAGTTGAACATTAAAACATAAAAGGAAATAGAACATAAACACTTTTACTGAATCACACATAATATTATAGATTATCTTTTAAAATCATTCATAATATACCTATTCACGACCTAGGGAAAATAAAACATGTGAAAGTGGTGAACATAGATTTTAGGTGAGGTTAAATAATACAGAAGAATAAAATATAAACACTAGGAATGATGAATAACCACAATTTCATGCCATTAAAAATATACTTGAGCATAATATGGAAGGAATAAAAACTAATTAAATAATGAAATAAAACATAACCATGGATATTATACAACTCGAATAATTACATGGACTATCAATATCTAGTTTCAGAATGAGGGAATTCATAATTCTGGACATTCTAAAATATATTATCAAGGCCTTGTCCAAGACATCAGAAATGGATTATGGCCTCGGCCAAAACCATATCGGAAAATAGGCAAGGCCTTGACCAAGTCCATAACTATTTTGTCCCATGTGACCTATAAATGCATAGAGGGGATATATAGGTCCATAACCATATCATAATAAGTCCATTTAATTCCTCATATTAATGGGTATAAACATGAACAATATATATATTGATACTGAATATAATATATGAAATATAAATAATATTCCCCAAACATAAACACTACCCATTCAGAATAACATGGTGAATGGTTTCAAGATAGCACATCTATAGTCAATATAATCATAATCCATTAAATAAAATATGGAATATGATGTCATAAAATACTAGTCTCAATTACACATAATATTCCACAAGAGAGTTGAAATATACCAAATTACTCATATAAAATTGTTGAGTAATTCTTATGATAAATACTCTTTTACTTTGAAAAAAATAGTTCTTTCGGAAAAATATTTTTATAAAACTAGAAGTAAAATAATAATTTTTTCTAATAATAAAATGAGCAGTTTTAGAAAAATAATGGTTTTTTATAAAGAGATTATAGGGTTCCCTTGAAAATAGGTATGAGTTTGAGATATTCCCTTGAATCAGGATTGTATTTCGGGAAGTATTTTTGAAATATCCTTTTAAAACATGTATATATCTATAAAATAAACAAGTATTATAGTTGGTAGAAATAAATAGAAAATTAAAACATAATCTTTCATAAGTAAATAATAATTAATATTAATTAATTTGGATTAAGAGAGACAGTGATTGACCCGGTTGAAAAAGGTTTCTTGGGTGGAAAACCCTTACCATATGCCCGAATATGTTCTTCTCTTGAATTTAAGGTCCTGGAATATAAAATTAGACTTTTTAATAACTTAATTAATAACCTACTAGAAATTTATTTTATTTATTATAATTTTATTAAGTCCTTTTATAGTTTTTTCTATGGGTATAGAGATTCAATATCATCGTTTGTGAGTACTTGTTTAATTAGTTTTCATGATCGGTTCCTTTCTATAGAATTTAATGTAAAATGAGAATGGAATTACAGAATTGACGTTATATGTTATTAATGTTTATACAAACGTTAAAATTATTATATAAGTCATGGTTACTTTTGGTGAGGATGAAACCTTAAATAAAATATTAATGATAAACTCATGGATAAATTGGTGGGGTTTCGATCACAACGAACTACTTATGTTTTATAAATTAATATCATGGCTAAAAATGATTATATAACATTAAATATGATATATTAAATATATTAGGGTCTTTTTCAACCATAAAAAAATGTTTCATGGACATAATTTTAGACGGTAATATAATTTGAAAACCTGTCATCCTTGACTATGATAAATTAACACATCTCATATGGTGTTTTCATATCTAGTATAAAGGGAGGGTAAATGACAGATGATGATGAATAATTCCATTATAATAAAAAAATTTATAGAAAATTTAAGGTACTAGGGTTATCATGAAATTTGGAGTAAAGTAGGTGATGAAAGAAAAAAAAAGAAATGAACATGAAAGAAAATAAAATAAATGAAAAGAGGAATTTACACCTCCAATATATCCTCATTGAGAGACTCTATAGGGGAGAGGATTTAGTATTTTGAAGAGACCAAGGTCTGATGGATTAGGAGAGGATATTGGGTGGATATTTTATCATAATTTAGACTAGGCACAAGGTTTGAGATGTGTCAAGAGAAGAGGGAGTGCGGGGTGGTTTTTATAGTGGAGGAGAGGAGGGTTTTCCATTATTTTAATCGCTATTTTATTTTTTTGGAACAAGAATATGAATATTATTGCTTATTATGAATCAAAAAAGTAATAATTTTATTTTACATCAAACCAATGGTCATTTATATCACCGATGACCCAATCCTGATGATTTTTTTTTATGTAGCATATTTCATAAATTATCAAATTTCACTTTTCATCAAAAAATCATGTATTTCGGAAAAATACCAAAAATTCACCATAACAATTTTCAAAAAAGTCTAATAAAAAAAAGAACTCCATTTTAACAGAATAATTTTATAAATAAGATAAATTTAGTTTTCAAATAAAATCATTATTTACTTCAAAATTACATATTTTCAATTTAAAACTAATTTTATAATACTTTCAAAAATTAACTATGGTCTTATAAAATTATCCTATATTCATAGGAAAACTAAATATTTAGAGCATAATAAATTTTATGGAGATTTATTTTATTTTAAATAAATTTATTAATTTAAAATTGTAATTTAATATTTATTACTCACAAAATATCAACACTTAATTATTAATTGTTAAAATATTCACTCTTATTTATATGTTGCCTATATTTTATTTATACTCACATGGGTGAGGTTAATATTAGAAAGTGTAAATTACTTTTCATAAGGGTATGTTTCTATTTATAAGGGTAAGTTTCTATTTACCAAAAATTTAAGTTGATCCTATCAGACTCTAAAGGTCTTTTTGATCGCAACCGTGTTTGTAAGTTTTTCAAAATTCAAATCATAGAAGTGGAAAAAGTATACCTATCTACCAGGTTATAACTATCTCTTATAAAAATAAAAGTGTTTGTTTTTCATAGGCTCAGTGTTGAATTCATTCAATAATATATTTATTTATATAACCTTAGGGTGTTACATTCTTCCCCCCTTACTAAAATTTCATCATCAAAATAACAAGAATTTTACCTCATAAAATGATTTGGGTAGATCTTCATCATATGTTCCTCAGTCTCCCATTTCGCATCTTCAATCTTACAATTTTTCCAAATTACCTTTAACAGTCAAGTCGTCTGATTCCTCAACACATGTTCTTTAGTGTCCATAATCCAAATAGGCTCTTCACAGTAAGATATGTCCGGTTCCAACTCTATACCTTCAGAAGTGAAGACATGTGTTGGGTTTGGATTGTATTTTCTCAATAATGAGAAATGGAACGCATTTTGTACCTTACAAATGCCATGATTCATTTCCAAATGATATGTTAGAGCTCCAATTAACTCTAGGTTTTAAAAAGTGCCAATGTTCCTGGGGACCAGTTTCCCTTTCTTTCCAAATCTTATTACACCCTCCCTAGAGATAATTTCAATAAAACATGATCACCCTCTTGAAAATAAAAATTCTTCCTTCAAATATCAACATAACTCTTTTTCCTACTTTGAGTTACTTTTATAGGGGTTTTAATAGTCTTTAACTTTTTTCCCCCCACAAGATCTAGGACCACAAGCTTACTTTCACCAAATTCATCCTAACCTATTGGTATGCAACATCTCTTTCTATACAATGCTCAATATGGTGACATTAGAATACTGGAATGAAAACTATTATATTAGGGTAACTCCACAAAAGGTAAATAATAATCCCACATACCTTTAATGTCATGAAATTATGATCTCAACATGCCTTCTAATGTTTGGACCATCCTTTCTGACTGCCCATCAATTTAGGGATGATAAGCAGTACTCAAAAAAAGCCCAGTGTTTAAATCCTTTTGAAGAATTTTCTAGAATTTCGATGTAAATAATTTACTATGATCAGAAAAAATTGAGATATGTGCTCCATGAAGTCTGAAAACATAATTAATATAGAGTCTTTCAAGGCGTTCCAGTGAAAAATCCTCCCTTATAGTGAGGGCATGTGTAGATTTCGTAAGTCGATTAACAATTTCCCAAATTGCATCATTATTTCTTAGAGTTTTGGGTAATCCAGTGAAGAAATCCAATGTGATATCATCCCATTTCCATGTAGGAATAGGTATATCTTGCATGACTCCACTACTATGTTGTCTTTTATCCTTGAATTTTTGAAAGGATAAACATCTTTATACATAATCATCAATTTCCCTATTCATTTTATCCCACTAGAAATGTTCCTTGAAATATCTATACATCTTAGTGTTACTAGGATATATAGAGAAATTTTAACTCTGGGGATCATCCAAAACCCCCCTTTTTAGTCCAGGTATAGCGGAAAAACAAATCCTCTTCCTAAACATTAGAATTATATTTTCATATAGGACTTCATCCAACTTTCCATCATTCACATCATTAATTTTCTTTTGAAGATTCTCTTCATTAGGATGATAACTTTTAATACAGTATAATAAAGATGGTTGGGAAACCAATTGAAAAATTAAGGATGTTTCATATTCTTTGATTATTCCCACATCAATCCTCACTATATCCATTTACGTAGGATCCCTGTAAATTTTTATTTTGTTTATAACATCATTATCCTTCCTAATCAGTGCATCAGTTAACTTATTTTCCTTTCCATGGTTGTAGTGTATGAAACAATCAGAATCCCTGATTCGATCGAGCCATCACCTTTTCCTCATGTTGAGTTCATTTTTTTAGATGGTTTATTTAAAGCTCTTGTGATCCATATTTATCTCACATATTTCTCCATAGAGTTAATGTCTCCATAACATCAGAGAAATGATTACAGATTCTAACTCAAGATCTTGAAGAAGATAGTTTTTTTCAGGAATATTTAATTATCGTGTTTTATATGTAATAACTCTATCATTCTATATAGGGAAACAAACATGTCCTTGCATTGATGTATCATTATAGATCAGAATCCCACAATTCCCTGATGGTAGAGTTAGTATCAGAGCATTCACTAACATTCTCTTTAATTTTTTGATGAATTCCTCACATTATTTTGTCCAAATTTACTTAACACCTTTATGAGTATGTTTAGTTTCTGGGTTGGCTAATCTGGAAAAAATCAGAATGAAACGCTGATAATAACCTACTAAACCAATAAAACTATGTACCTCAGTTAAGTTTATTGGTATAGGGTATTCTTGAACCTCATTCATCTTGACATGATCAACAAATATTACATCCTTATAAATAATATGGACAAGAAAATAAATTTATTGAATCCAAAATTCACACTTTTTAAACTTTCTATATAATTAATTTCTTCTAAGAGTCTTTAGAATAATGCACAAGTGATTTTAATGATCTTGATATCTTTTGAAGTATACCAAGATATCAAAAATAAATACCACAACAAAGTCATCAATATATTCTTCGAAAACCATATTCATTAGATCCATGAAAATAGAGGGTACATTATCCTCCCCAAAATGGCATTACTATAAACACATAATGCCCATACCTGGTCTGAAATGCTATTTTTGGAATATCGTCATTTTCCACATGCAACTGATGATACCCATATCGAAGGTCAATCATTAAAAAATATTGGGCTCTATGAATTTGATCAAATAAATCATCAATTCAAGGAATATGATACTTTTTTGTTATCCTAATATCATCGATCTTCCTGTTGATAACACATAGGCTCATAGAACCATACTTCTTCTTGATTAAAAGAATAGGGGCTCACCATGGAGAAACACTAGGTCAGAAAAATCCTTTATAACTCAATTCCTCTTGTAGTTTCTTCATTTTACTCACTCTCTGGTTTCCATTCTATAAGAGTACTTTTATATGGGTCTTGAACTATGAATTAAATCAATATAAAACTCAACATCCCACTCTGGAGGTTGTACAAGTAAATCCTTTAGAAACACATCAATATATTATTTCACAATAGGTACATGATCTATCTGAGCATTACATTCCTCACCCATATGTACTACGTTCTCTTCCTCCCCAATAGTTGAATTTAGTCGAGTTTTTTACGGTGGATCTAGATGAGAATCAGATGGCGAGTTTTCTTCTCTAAAGATATGCAATTATACATTGTTCTAAAAAATTGTAACCTCCTCCTTCTTCTATAATATTTTCACATAAAAATTTTAAATCCAATTCATACAGATAACTATATCAAATTCAATCATGGGAACGATGATAAGGCCATAAAATTAAGCAAGCTTATGTTTAATAAATGGGATTGATTGACACATGTATGTTGCAATTACACTACCCTTAGGGGTTTTTTCTAACAACTCCTTTATTAAATCATATTACAAATGTATAATTTTCTTGGAAAATAGGGAAGATATAAATGATTTTCATGATCCAAAATCAAATAAATTATTGGATAATTTTGAGGAAATGATTAAATTACATACCACCACATCCGTATGAACTTCAACCTCAATAGTCTTGACTGTATAAACTTAGCCTTTCTCCCTAGGCCTTTTCTGGGGAAAGACTCCTTGATGCATTGGAAAATCATTATCATAGTGCACCATATCCCAAAAATTATATCATTGAACATTTATAGATTCTTTCATTCTATTGAAATCAATATCATTATGGTCTTTCTCTCCACACAAACAGCACATGTCTTTTACGTTTATGTTGGCACCAAGGTATTTCCTTCACCAAGTATCGCATATTAGAAAATTCACCTCTTTATTCTTCCAATTATCTATTCTATCCTATATCACCCTCTATTTCTCTTGATTCCTCTTAAAGTCATAAGACATAAAGAATTATGTCTCTATATTTACAATAATTGAGAAAATGTCTTCGTATTCTGAGAAACATTGGTAGACTAGTGCCTTTCGGTGGAATGGTTTTAAACCATTCCAAAATCGATCAATCTTGCTTCATGGATTACGTATATAGTTTCTATAATTCCATGGTAACCTTGTAATGTTGGATTCATACATTGACGTATTTTCATCATATTTCTCTGTGAGACTCATGAATTTCCTCCCCATTTCCACTCGTTGTTCACGAGGAAAATATTTTTCTAGGAAAATTTCTTGAAATACCTCCTTTCCATTTCTTCTATTTCTTCTTCCTCCTTTGTGTTATTAATTAACAACCACCATTGACATATATCTACTGATAGATAGTAAACTTATGTGAAAACCTTTTCTCTTTCATTACATCCTAAAACAGGAAATACCTTCTCTAAAGAACATATCCACTACTCCTCTTAGAATGGGATTGTAGTCAAATTTTATGATGGGGAATATTATCACATAAAGCATTATAACATTTCTCCTCCACTTTTTGGATCTGGATGATCCATATGGGTATGTTTATTGTTCATAACCTAAAATAGTTGTCTCAGTATAGTTATAATTTTCTCATCATTATTCATAGCTCTTGATCTAAAATCATTATCTTGCATATAAGGGAAATCCCTACATGGGATACATGAATTCATGTGGTTTACATTCCATCCACTAGGTTCCACTTCTAAATAATTTCATACACTAGATAAGGTTATGAATCAAAATGTGTAATTTCAACATAGAAAAATACTTCGAATAATTTTTAATCGTATCCATAGTTAATTTAAAAATCCCGGTTTCATTAAGGAAAAATTTTCATTTACTTCCTTAATAATGATTTGTAAAGAAAATGTGAATTATCCTATGAATATCCCCTAGGTGTGTCAAACTAGGTGCATTGTAAGGCTCATTGTCATGTACCAGGATATCCCAGTTCAAGCCTGAAACTCATTGTTAGAGTTGTTACTCTTAGGTACATCTATGTCAGAACCAGGTCCACTTATAGTATTCATTTAGGGATGTATTTTCTATAAATATCCACATAATATATTCCTTAACAAAATTCCTAGATAATCTTGTATGTTTATCCTTAAAGACTATATTAGGGTCATATTCCCTAATCTACATTTTCTAAATCTAGTTTCCATGTTTTCTACTAAACTTCCACTAATACCAACTGTAAATACCCAACCCCAGTTTCCTAGAGCTGGTGCATTATTTTATTAAATTGGCATATAAACGAGCAACATGATTCCAGAAAGAACAAATAGTTTAGTACTATTAGAAAATCTAGAAACATTCATAAGATCAACATTACAAATTTAAAGGAAATACAACATAACAACTTCATTTGAATCACACATAATCTCCAAGATTATCCTTGAAAGTCATTCATAATATACATCTTCACAACTTGGGGAAAATAAAACATGTGAATGGGGTGAGATCAGATGCTCAGTAAGGGTAAATAATATAGTGTAAGAAAATAAAAATATTAGAAATTATGAATAACTAAAATTCAAGCCTTTAAAAATATACTTGAGAATAATATTTCAGGAATAAAAACTGATTAAATAATACCACAAAACATAACCATGGATATTCTACTAGTCGAATAATCACATGGACAATCAATCTCATGTTTTATAATTTTGGAGTTCATAATTTTGTACATTTTGAAATATACCTTCAAGGACTCATCGAAGACATCTGAAAATGATCAAGGCCTCGACCGAAACCACATCTAAAAATGGGCAAGGCCTTGGCCAATTCCATATCTCTTTTGTCTCATGAGACCTACCGATGCATTGAGGGGATATAGTGGCCCCAAAAAGTAATGTAAAACACCTAATTAATTACACATATGAATGGGGATAAACTTAAACAATTTATAAATTCATATTGACACTACGATATAAAATTTAAAAAACATTCCCCAAACAAAAACAATAACCATTCAGAATAACATGAAGAATGGTTTCCTCATTGAACATCCATATTTAAACTAATAATAAACCATTAAATACAATATAGTAGATGATATCATAAAATATTAGTCCCAATTGGACATACGATTCAAAAAGAGTGTTGAAATAGACAGAATACTCTTATAAAATCAATGGGTAATTCTTGATATAAATACATTATTACATTTAAAAGAAGAGTTCTTTTGGAAAAATAATCTTATAAAACCAGAAGTGAAATAATAATGATTTATCATAATAAAATGAGTAATTTTATAAATATAAATTTTTCTAAAAACAGATTATATATTTCAATTGAATATAGGTAAGAAATGGAGAAATTCCTTACAATAGGGCTTGTATTTCAAGAAGAATTTATGAAAGATCCTTTTAAAACAATATCTACCCGTAAAATAAAGAATGAAACTTGTTGGTACACATATATAGAAAATTAAAACATAATTTATGATGATTAAATAAGAATAAAAAAGTATTTATTTGGGATTAAGAGATACAAAGAGTAACCGGAAATAAAATGGATGTACGGGTGGAAAACAAATACCTTATGTCTGAATATGTTCCACTCATGAATATAAGGTCATGAAATATGAAATTAAACTTATTAATAACTTCATTCAGAACCTATTAGACAATTACTTTTTTTATTATAATTTTATGAAGTTCGTTTATGGATGATTTTATGGTTTTAGAGATTCAATATCATTTTTTTCTGAGTACTCTAGTTAGAATGGCCCGAAGGCCTTTTTTTATTTTTATAATGCACCTTTCAAGCGGTGAGGTTGAACCCTTACAAGGCGTGAAGACATTGATACAATTGCATAACCCGTAGTTATTAGTGGGAATCACCTAAATAAGATAACATTTAACTTCTCCTACAAAGCATATATCATGATATCAGCACTCCACTTTCGCAGGGCTGGTCGGCTAGTATTCCAATACAGAGCTGCACAGGCCCAATACTGATGGAAATGTCATACCCACTCATTCTTCCAATTATGGTAAACTCTTCTCTAGTCAATGTGCCTACCATGAATCCTCATATGAAGCCTTTTCCCTTGTATTATGACTGGTACATCTTCAAATCATGTGGCCTGAAGGCCTTAGTGTGGCCCTAAGTCCTTGAGAGACAATTGCCCTGAAGTCTATGGGTGGGCCGAAAGCCTTATAGGACCCAAGGACCAAACTGGTGCACTAGAGGCCCAGATGGATGAATAGTTTTGACTGCTACATTACTAAATAGTGCATGCAACAGATCCCACTACAGTACTTCTATAGTAACCAGGAAATATATCTCCACCCGAATTTGATCCTGGGTCTCTTTGATACACTTGTTGAGTCCTTACCAACCGAGATAAGGCTCATGTGCATTGTGAGTACTCATTTAATTAATTTTCATGATCGGTTCATTTGTATGGAAGTTAATGTAAAATTAAAATGAAATTATAGAATTGATTTTATATGTTATTAATTTTCATACAGAAGGATATATGATTGTATAAGTCATTTGGTTACTTTAGTTGAGGATGAATCATTAGATAAAATTTAAATGAAAAATTATTGGATTAATTTGGTGGTTTTCAATCACCATGAACTCATTTAGCTTTATAAATTAATAACCTCTGTAAAAATGATTATAGATCATTAAATAGAATATATTAAATATATTATGATCTTTTTCATCCTTAAATATGGTTTCATGGACATAATTGAAGAAGGTAATAGAATTTGAAAACCCATCATCCATGAATGTGATAAATTAACACATCAAGGATGGTGTTTTCATTTCTAGAATGAAAGGAGTGTAAAGGATAGATGATGATGAATTATTCCATTATCATAAAAAAATTATAGAAAATTTACGGTAAATTTTTTATCATAACATTTTGGAGGAAAGGTGGTCAATAAAAAAATGTAAGAAAGGAACATAAATGAAAATAACAGAAATGAAAAAAGGAATTTACCTATTGAATTTATTTTCCTTAAGAGACTCTGTAGGGGAGTGTATTTGGTCTTCTGAAGATACCAAGAGCTGATAGACATGGGGATGATCTTGGGAGGAGATTTTAACAGAATGTGGACGAGGAAAAAGTCTTTAGAGCAGTGATGTGAATAGGGTGTATGAGGTGGTTTTTATAGTAGAGGGGAGGAGGGGTTGTCCATTATTTTAATCATTATTTGATTATTTTTTCTCAACCACAAGAATAGTATTGATTATTGTGACTCAAAATAGTAATATGCACATGTGAGTTAGAACCAATGGTCATTTACATCATCCATGAATCAATCATGAAGTAGATATTCATTTATTTATCTTATTTTGTAAATTATTGAATTTCACTATTCAACAAAAATTTATGTATTTCGGAAAAATACAAAAAATTCATCGTAACCATTTTTTGGATGTGTAGAATTACAAAAATGAACTCAATTTTATCAAAATAATTTTATAAATAAGGGAAGTTTAATTTATAAAAAAAATTTATTATTTACTTGAAAAGTACATATTTTAAATTTAAAACAGATTTTATAATACCTCCAAAATTTAAGTGAGGTCTCATAACATTACACTAAATTAAAAGAAAAAAAAATATTTATTGAAGAATACATTTCAAGAAAATGAATTTTATCTTAAATAAACTTATTAATTTAAATTTTAAATAAATATTTACTAATCACAAAAATATCAACACTTAATTATTAATTATTAAAATATTCAGTCTCATTTATATGGTGCTTTTATTTTATTTATTCCCACATTGTTGAAGTTACTATTCTAAAGGGTACATTACTATTCCGAAGGTCAAGTTACTATTTCTAAGGATTGGTTACTATTCACCAAAAATGTAGGTTGATCCTATCACACTCTAAATATCTTACTAATCATAGCCATGTATGTCAGTTTTTCAAAATTCAAATCAAAGAAGAAGAAAAAAATATATCTAATAACAAGGTTATAATTATCTCCTATGAATATCAAAGTGTTTGTTTCACATATACTCAGTGTTAAATGCATTATATAATAAATTTATTTGTAAAACCATGGGGTGATATAGGTTAACAATCTCTCATATTTACAACTGTACCAAACTCCCCACCGAACTCGATTCTCGGATAGTAATAAAGTGTACCGCCTTTATGAGTCAGTCAACTATCACCCATATGCCATCATGTCCCTTCATTGTTCATGGATTCCTTATAAAAATCCCATGGATATGTCATCTCACTTTCTCTCAAGGATATCAAGAACTAGAAACAAACAGATCAAAACATAGTGCCTAGCCTTCGCCTACTGATAAGTGATTCACCGAAAGAAGAACTTTGTGACACTCTATCTCATGACAGACCACTAAAACTGCCATATATGGTCTTTGTACATATTCCCTAAATCAGGATGTACAACTAGTGGAGAAGTGTAGCACTATTGCATCACCTCCTCTTACATCATGAATAGAACCACCATCCATCTCGGGAGAAAGATGATATGATTCCCACTTTCAGAATATCCCCTAGATGAAACCGTGATGGCTATCTGGTCATGCAATACCTCACAATTGATGTCTCCCAGATGGGAATATCTCACACGCTAGAGAAGCAGAGGATCAACACCATCGATTGAATAAAAATTGTACCCTCCTACACCACCAAGCCAATCTTCAAGGAAGCAAACTGCTTAGAAGCATCATGCACCATGAAAGACTATGAATTCCTACTAAAGGAATCCCATATTATGTTTCCCTTTCCTAGGTTATTGACTGTCACAAAGTTATAGTCTTGTAGGAACTCCAACCAGTGTTGTTATCTCAGGTTCAAGTCTATCTGCGTGAAGATATACCTGAGACTCTAATTTTCAAAGTAAACCACAAAGTGCTCCCCCAAAAGGTTTTACCTCCACATCTGATGGTTGGAGACTTCCACTTCCAGCTCTAAGTCGTGAGTTGCATAGTTCTGCTAGTGAGGTCTCACATACTTTGACTTTTATGTGACAACTACCTTCTGCTGTGTCAACATATAGTCGAACCCAACTCTTGAGGCATCACAATACAATACATACTCCACACCCTCATATGGTAGTCTCAACACAAGATCACACATCAACATCTGTTGCAACTCCTCAAAGGCCCCCTTGTACAGATTAGTATAGGTAAAAGACTATCCTCTTCCTGTTAGGGTGGTCAAAGGGGATGGAATCCTCAATATGTTTTTTATAATCCTTCTGTAGTACCCCACCAAACCAAGAAATATCTACACCTCTAACATGATATTGGGTGGCTCCCAAGCAAGCACAACATCAATCTTCACTCGGTCCATGGCTAAACCATACTCAGAGATGACATTACCTAGAAAGTGAACCTCATGAATATAGAACTGGAACTTCAACAGATTCCCATAAAGATGGTTCTCTCGAAGAAAATCTAGAAACATCCTCATGTGCTATACACGCTCTTACTTTTATGCAGAGTAGATGAGTATGTCATCGATGAAGAGGAAAAAAAATTGGATCAAGTACGGTTGAAAGATCCGATTCATCAAACCCATAAACACAATGTGGGAATTTGTTACACCAAAGGGAATCACTAAGAACATATAGTGTCCTTAGCGACATTCAAATATCATCTTTGGAATATCAGCCTCGTGAACCCTCCACTGGTGGTATCCGAACAATAGATCGATCATTGGGAACCATCTCGCACCTCACAACCGATCAAAAAGGTCATCAATCCTTAGAAAGGAGTACATATTCACTATCATTTCCCAGTATAGGTGTTGATAATCCATGAAAAGATGCAAGTTTCGATTCTCCTTTTTCTGAAACAAAATAGGTCTTCCTAGATGAAAACACTGGGTTTTAAAAATCCCTACCTCTGTAGACCATCCAACTACACCACAAGCTCTCGAAGCCCTATGGGGCCTTCCGATGTGCTAACACAAACATCGATCCATCCGTGGTGAAAGTATATACAGAGGACAATCTTATGGTGGGGAGGAAAATCCGATAAGTCCTCACACCACACCATCGTTGGAGGGTGCTAAGTGCTCGTAACATCTATCGTTCCAAGGGTAATACTTCCCAACTAATAAATCGATTGTAACCCCGTGTGAACCAGCTCATCCTGCTCTATCTGAGGAACACTCCTCCTTAAGGGAGGGGGACTCCCACTATGGAAAAAATGGTCCCTTGTGATAGGTTATTGGCGATGGGTCAAGGGCCCATCGAAAATAACCCGTCGAAAGGGGTTATTTGTGATGGGATAATATCGACTCAAAACGTTTGGCGTGAAATGCACACCAAACCAAGGGAAGGATATTTGTGAAGGGTTTATATTCCCATCGCAAATGCCTGACGCTGGTTTTTAGTATTTGTGATGGAATACTTGTCATGTCGCAAATGCTCTTTCGGTTGGTACCCATTTACGATGGGGGTCGTTGCAAATAACTTTTTAACAGCCCATAGTAATTGATGGGGGTAGAGGGCATTTGCAAAGGGGTCTATCGTAAATAAGATCGTCGCAAATAATATAACATAAATATATCCCATCTGTTTTTCCTCTGATTCTACTCCTTTATCAACTACTCTCTCTATCTCTTCTGGAAAATTTTCTTCTAAAATTTTTCATAGTTTAATCTTTTAAATCGAAGCAGAATCTGTGACTTTTATACTCTGAGGGCTTTAGTTTCATGGTATTTACCTTTTTTTATTGTTATATTAATTTATTATATTTTAAATTATTTATAATTTATGTTAATTAAATGTGATTTAATTAGATTAGAATTAGATATTTTTTAAGTATTAATTTTTTTGAATAAATATGTTTAAGTGTTAATTATTAATAAATTAAAATAATTAGTAATAAATTGAAATAATTAGTTATAAATAGTAATAGATTGTATTAATTAGTAATAAATTATAATAATTATAAATAAATTGTATTAAATTGTAATAAATTGTAATAATTTTAAATAATTTGTAATAATTAGTATTAATTAGGATTAATTAGTAATAATTAGAAATAATTAGTTATAATTAGGAATAATTAGTAATAATTATGAAAACCTAGTAATAATAAGGATTACATAGGATTAATTAGTATTAATTAGTATTAATTAGTAACAATTAGTAATAAATAGTAATAATTAGTATAAATTAGTTTCAATTAGTAGTATTTAGTATTAATTATTAATAATTAGTAGTAATTAGTATTAATTAGTATTAATTATTAATAATTAGTAATAATTGTTATTAATTAGTAGTAATTAGTAGTAATTAGTACTAATTAGTACTAATTTGTAATAATTAGTAATATTTATTAATAATAATTAATAATGTGTAATAATTAGTAAAAAGTTGTAATAATTAGTGTTAAATTGTAATAATTAGTAAAAAATTGTAATAATTAGTAATAATTAGAAATAAATTGTAATAATTATAAATATTTAATAATAATTAAAAATAATTAGAAAAATCGTAATAATTAGATAAATTTTAAAATAATTAGAATTTTTTTAAACAATTAGAAATAATTAGTAATAACTAGTAATAATTAGAATTTTTTTTAATAATTAGTAATAATTAGAAAAAATTTGTAATAATTATAAATAATTGGTAACGATTGGTAATAAATAGTAATAATTAAGATTAATTAGTAATAATTATCAATAAATAGTATTAATTAGTGATAATTATCAATAACTAGAAATGAATTGTAATAATTAGTAATAATTAGTAAAAAACTTTAATAATTAGTAACAATTTTTAATAATAAAAAATAATTAGGATTAATTAGTGACAAATAGGTTTAATTAGTAATAATTAAGTTTAATGAGCTAATAATTTGTAATAAATACAAAGAATTTGTAATAATTAGTAATAATTGGTAGTAATTAGAAATAACAAGAAAATAATTTCAAATAATTACAAATAAATTGTATTAATTAGTAATAATTACAAAAAATTTATAATAATTTGTAATAATTTGTAATAATTTTTTCATGATTAGTAATAATTCTTAACAATTAGTAACAATTAGTAATAATTTTTAATAATTAGGAATTATTAGTAATAATTATAAATAATTAGGGTTAATTATCTATAATTAGTAATACTTAGATATAAATTAATGTAATTAGAAATAATGAGTATTAATTATTAATAATTTGGAATAATTAGTAATAATTAGGTTTAATTCGTAATAATTAGGATTAATTAGTAATAATAAGGATTAATTAGTAATAATTAAGAATAATTAGTAGTATTTAGAATTAATTAGTAATAATTAGGAATAACTAGTAATAATTAGGATCAATAAGAAATAATTTGTAATAATTAGTAATAATTAGGATTGATTATAAATAATTTATATTAATTAGTAATAATTTGTAATAACTATTAATAATTAGTAATAATTTTCAATAAATAGAAATAATATCATATAATTAGTAATAATTTGGACTAATTTGTAATAATTTTTTTAAAAATTTAATAATTAGAAATAAATTTAAATAAATTGTAATAATTTCTAATAATTAGTAATATATATTAACAATTAGTAATAATTAGGATTAATTAGTAATAATTAGGATTAACTAGTAATAATTAGGATTAATTATTAATAATTAGGATTAATTAGAAATAATTATGATTAATTAGAAATAATTTGTAATAATTAAGACTCATTAGTGTTAATTTTGATTAACTAGTAATAATTAGTATTAATTATAAATAATTTTTAATAATTATTAATAATTAGGATAAATTAAAAATAATTTGTATTAATTAGTAATAAATTGGAATAATAAGTAATAATTTTTAATAATCAGAAATAAATTATAATAATTAGAAATAAATCAAAAAAATTTAATAATTAGTAATAATTTGTACTGATTTGTAATAATTTGTAATAATTTGTAATAATTTGAAATAATTTTCTATAATTAGTAATAATTAGTAATAATTAGTAATAATTAGTAATATTTAGTAATAATTAGTAATATTTAATAATATTTTGTAATAATTAGGATTAATAAGTAATAATTAGGATTAATTAGTAAAAATTAAGAATAATTAGTTATACGTATGACTTGTTAGTAATAATTAAGATTAATTAGTAACAATTTGGTTTAATTTGAAATAATTAGGATTAATAAGTAATTATTACTATTAATTAGAAATAATTGGCAATAATTAGTCATAATTTCGATTAATTAGAAATAATTGGTAATAATTAGGATTAATTAAAAATCATTTGTAATAAGTTGTGAAAATAAGTAATAATTATTAAAATTACATATAAATAGTACTAACTAGTATTATTTTGTAATAATTAGTTCTAATTATTAGTAATTAGTTATAATTAGTTACATTTAGAATCAATTAGTTATAAATAATAATAAATTTGATTAGAATGATTAATTGGATCATTTTCAAGAGGAATGGTTTCATTCCATTTGATCGATGCCTCAGCTCCTTACAACATTCTCCCAATGACGTCAGTATGAAAAATCATCTCAGATATATGATGGAGTAGATTTTTCATTGTGATTTAAGTCGGAGAAAGTTGCATGGCGGTGAGTCATCAGACAAAAGAGGCTCTTTTGCCCAACAACTCCTCCCCTTGTAACTTTTTATGACTGAAATCACTATGAAAAGTCTTCTCCAACGTTTGAATATCCATTTTCAAATGTATGAGCATAGAGAGAAGTGCGATGAGGCCTCCCTACTCTCTATCTCCATGCATACAAAAATGGATATTTGTACGTCAGAGAAGACTTTTCATACTGATTTTAGCCATATAATGTTTCAATGTGATGGGTTGTTAGGCAAAAGTGTTTCTGCCAATCCGTTGGGAATTGTGCCACCGATAATAAACAATAATTAGTAAAAAATACATGAAATTAATAATAATTATTTATAATTAGTATAAATTTTTACAAATGAGTGTAGATTATTATAAAAACATAAAAATAGTATAAATAACTATTAAATAATAGAAATTATTATAATTTTCTATAAAAGAGAATTTAATTGTCTTATCTTTTTTGGGTCGTGTCTATCTTATAACTAATTATAAACAAATATCTGATTATTTCATATTTTCTAGAAAAATATGGAACGTGGAATTCGACAAAAATCATTATTAGATGACCATTCTTGGATAAATCAGCACATGAATCCAAATTTTTCTTGTTTAAATCTTTTATATATTTAGGGTGTTTAGGGTTTCTTATCATTTGCATCATCAAAACAAAAATTTATTTCTGAAGGGAAAATTAAGTATCCTTATAAATAAATATTCTTTGAGGATGTATAATACATTTTTCAACATTATTGGTCATTTTTTGCATTTTATTTTCATCAATGTTATGTTTTTCAGTATCAACATGGTGAACAATGTTCTTGAGAAGATACCAATAAATTGGTTCTGAATCTGGCATGATTTCAAAATTTAGTACATGATGTGGAAGGTCAGTCTATTCAACAACCTAAAACTCAGGATGACATTGATTTAACTCTAGAGTTGAAACCATCTCATTTATATGAGTTGTTGAGGTCTGATGATGATGCCTTATATCTTGGTTACAAGACAAGAAAGATTGAATGAGTTAGTAAATTTGTGGAAAGTAAATTAGATAATGGAATGTCAAATAGTTGTTTTGATCAGATATTATCTTTTTAAAAAACACTACTACCTGAAGGAAATGTGTAGCCTACAAATTTATATGTGGGAAAGTGGCTGGTTCGTAATATGGGTTTTGGTTATCAAAATATTTGTGCATGTTCAAATGACAGCATCTTATATTATGGGGACAATGAGTCATTGGATAGTTATCCTACATGTGGAAGATCAAGGTAAAAAATATCTCAACCAGGGAAGTCTGAATTTATTAAGGTAAAACAATTCAGATATTTTCCCACTCACACCGAGATTACAAAATTTATTTTTGTTTCAGAAGAAAACATCATTGATTTAATGGCACAAAACCATTATTTCAACGGGTAAAAGCTTAAATATTTAATCTAATGGGGGTTCTTCGAAACATTTTGACCAAGTGTAGCTGTCTTTTTCTTTAGAAGCCAGAAAAATGTGATTAGGTCTTTATATTGATGGTTTATGTCCATTTGGTTCTTACGGTTGACAGTATTCATGTTGGCATGTGTTTATAAATCTGTATAATTTACCTCTATGGATTTTGATGAAGGATCCATATATATTTTTTACCTTATTAATTCTAGGTCACCTGAAAAAGAATATTGATTTTTATTTGAAACCATTGATTAATAAGTTAAATTCACTATGAACTAATGGTTTCAATACATATGATTTTCCTCCGAAAAAAAACATCATTTTGAAAGATTCATTCATTTGGACAATTAGTGACTTTCCAGCATATGGAATTTTATCTTTCTGGAGTACAAATTCTTCAAAAAATGTTCGTACTATATGAGAGACAGAAAAGTGTTTATGCTTGTTAATGGGAAAAAATGTTTTTTCAACTCTCACCGTAGATTTCTTCCAATAGATCATCATTTTCAATGAAACATATATCATTATAGAAATGGAACACTTGGAAATGATGGGCCTCCAACAATGATATCAGGTACAATGTTAAAATCAATTTCCTCTTTGTTACCTGACATCACATTTGGACTAACAATAAACTAATAGAAAATTGATGGGTTTGGAAAAAGAGAAAAATTGGACAAAAGGGAGAATTTTTTGTGATTTTCCATATTGGTCTAATTTTTTTCTTTGTCACATGTTGGATGCGACGCATATTCAAAAGAAATATTTTGATAATTTATTTCATACAGTTCTAGATACACCAGGTAAGACCAAAAATAATTCAAATGCAAGATTACATCTTTCCAAAATTTTCAAGTGACCAGAAAATGAACAATTTGAAAATTTCATATCACAAAAGTTAATGAATCCAAAAGCAAATTATACACTATCCAAAGTTATTTGTTTTTTATTTTTTCATTGGATTTCAGACTTGGGACTTCCAAATAGATATTCTTCCAATTTTGGTAGATGTGTCAGAAATAGTCATATTAGTGGATTGAAAAGTCATGGGTTTACGGTTTTAATGGAAGGATTGTAGCTGATTGGATTAAGAGGTTTGTTAAATTATATTATTTGGAATGTGCTAATAGATATGTCATATTTTTTTTAGACATTTTTACATCAACCAAAGACAATGATTTTGTAATAATACATGAAGGGGTTTTTTATTTTTATTTAAACTGGAAAAAATATTCCTACGAGGATTGTTTGACTCAATGGAACATTTGATATTACATTTTCCATGTGTAAAAAATGTGGTGGTCTGTTACAATTCTGATGGATGTACCCATTTGAGAGATGAAGGAACAATGTAAAAAAAAGTATGTAATAAAGCATCTACTGAAGGATCAATTTGCAAAAGCTTATTTTCAAGAGGAAATTTATTTTTTCTTCTCTAATTAAATTCAATTTTAATATCCCTAAAAACACAACCCCATGAGCCATAATGAGGTAAATGTTGACAATGAAAAGAGAAATCAACAATCAGTTTTCAATCAGCCCGAACTCAGCTTTGGTGTAGTTCCCGAATGATGGATTTTAGATCATGAACATCACAGAGCTCATGTATATATTTTACTCAACTATGATGAAATGACACCATTTTTACTATTAGTGATCCTATAACTTATTTTAGAATTTTTTAATAGTACATTAATATTATTATTTTTTTAGGTTATATGATAATGATATTAAGAAACAGTTTCCACAAAATACAGTAGCTTCTCTGGAATAACGTTATAAAATATGCTACTAGTCTCAAAACCTGGTAACATAAATTATTTTAAATTTCACATAAAAATCAATTTAATACTTGTTATATGATAATGTTAAACAAATTATTAGGTATCTCATCATGCTAATAAAATTGATAATTGATTGTGTGTATTGAGTAACCCACCATCCAAAATGGTAAAATCTTATAAATCATATGTGATGAATGGTTTTCAATTTCATACACATACATATGGGAATCATAAAAACAATGAATAGATGTGTTTTATTAAGAGTATATCATCATATTGAAATAGAAGTTGACTTTTATAGAATGTAGGAAGAAATCATTGAACTATGTTATGAGGGACAACATTACATAACAATGTTTAATATCAGTGGTTGGATACTAATAGAGGCATTTATGATCATCTGATCCATGGAACCATTGATATTAAATATAAATTTCTACTTAGACAAAATGAATTATTTTTATTCACTCATCATGCACATAAAATTTATTATGAAAATTAATGTTCTACTTCAAAGGAGTTGGGTGATTGGTGGAGCATAATAATAATTCAATCATGAGAGAATCAGTTTACTAAAAGTGAATGTGGTTCCACTGAAGTGCATGGAATTGAAATTTTTTACGACAGTGCAATGAATGCATCTTTATCATGATGTGAGAAAAATATCATTAAAAAGACCCCACAGTTAAGGGCTGATGGTGATGATGATGTTAATGATGTTACAACTGAATTAGAAATGATGGGAGATGATTAAAATGAAACTAATATGGAATTTGATCATGCCGAGGAGAAAGATGAAGTCATTGATATCGATAGATATGTAGATGAGGATGAAGATGAACACTGACACAGTTAAATGTTGGTTATAATCATATATAATATATATCTATATATAACAGTTGTTTTAAACTATCTGCTAACAACAATTATTTGTTTCCAATGGATGAGGATCTACATCGTCTGTTATAGGAGGTTGATATACTGTTGGACAAGAAGAATTTTGTTTCATTGAACTCTCAGACTATTTTCAGATTATGGGTACTTGGAGGGGTTGTGTCTTTCTTGACTAATGATTCCTGACCCTATACCTGAGCGACATCTACATCATGGGTTTTGTCTATGCACACAGAGGTATGTTTACCTGTCTATTTTATTTAGTTTTCATTAATTTATTTATATTCTAATTTTTTGACTAATTATTCTTTTTCTTCATATCTTTACACATATATATGTTGGAAAGGGGAGTGCTATATTTCTTAATTATTTTTTTGATGCACGTGTGTCATGAGATCGGATTCATCTTGATGTACATAACCGCATGTTCAAGCATTGGATGGTATGTAAATAAATAATATTTATTTTGATATTATTTTAATTAATAACTTGATATAATAAATTATTTTTAGGGTTCATGGTATCCCATTGATGAGATTATGAATGAGGCTATCTGGAAGGCATGGTATGGAGCTATGTGTTCTCGTTGCCCATAGTTTTTTCACAATTTGAAAAGGAAAGCAATGGAGGAAGCATGATTAACAGAGTTTGATGAGACATGTCACATCAACCGACCTGATTATATTTAATCATAGGTTTGGAATGGATTAGGTATACACTAGTTTAGTTGGAGGTTTCATAGTATATCATTATTAGTTCAGAAAAATCAGGGGATGCCGGTGGCGACACATCGAGCTGGTAGTCGTACATTCAGTACGCATACGGATCATATGGTAAGTACATTTTTTTTAATAGTCTATATAACTTTAAATGTAAGAAGTTTATTTTATATTCATATAGGCAGTCACACATCCTGATATTATGAAGTACAACGTTTATAGGAGTACGCACAGTGAACCAACCACTAGTGAGATTAGAGTTGATCACCAACGTCAGATTGTGGTCAGTATAACTTCCTTTTGAGTTTAAAATTTAACAACATATATTATTTATACTATTTTAATTTTAAATTTCAATTGAAGGAGTTACATAAGGCTGGAACATCTCCAAAACATGGTCAGAGTATGGCAGAGAATAATAGTCAGACCATTGCCCCCTAATTTAATGTGGCAGTATGAATGCAGGTGACCCAGTATGCCTTTGAGAAAGGATGAGTTGTTGGTATCAGCTCTTGATTAACCCCTGGGGGTTTTATAGAACTTCTATGGTTTGGGCATACATCTTGAGATGATCTGGAAAATAGTAATCACCATCTCATGCATAGTATTAGGGGAAGCTAAGAGATCAAAGTGATATTATGAAGACTATGTGCAGGGAACATAAGGAGATGCATCAGTGGCAGCACCAGCAATAATAAGGGTTCTTACACCAGCAGCAGCAACAACATAAGGAGATGTAGGATGAGCTGCATTGATGGCGACATCAACAGAAGTAGGTGCTGATAGAGTACATGCAGCATTTGACTCGCAGATTAGGGATCGATTTCCCTCCACCATCTCCCCTAGCTCCTCTAGATGACTCTCCCCCTTAGTGATGTGTTTTTATTTTATTATGAAACATTTGAATGCAATTTGTTTTTGTAATATTAACTATTTAAAATTTTAAATAGTGCATTTTTATACTGTCTCGAATATTACATTATTTATTATTTATTTACTTTTTTATTAAATTTATTATTTTATTAACAATTTTATTTTAATATTTTTGCAAATACTAAGGTTTTTATTATATTACTAATTTTAATTTTATTATTTTATTAATATTAATAATGGTATTATTATATTATTTATTTATTTTATAATTAATTTAATTTTACAAATATAAATATTTTTATTTTATTTATATTAATATTATATTATTATTATAATAAATATTATTTTATAAAAAAATTATTGTACTAATATTAATATTGTGATTTTCTTTGTATTAATATTATTTTACTAATAATATATTTTATTTTTCTTATTTTTCTTAATTTTTTAACTATTTTCCATGGTCCCGTCGCAATTACTAATTGAGACAGTCCATGACCAAAGGGCTTATTTTTTGTATTTTCTTGAGTATCTGTGATGGAATTTTTCAAATACTAATTGTGATGGTCTAATGAAAAAAAGTTTTTAAAAAATTTAGGAAACCTATTTGTGATGGGTGGTCAGCCCGTCGCAAATAGTTTTTAAAAAAATCATCAATCCTATTTTTGATAGAGTCACTACCTGTCACAAATAATAATTTTTTGTGATGGTCTGTCACAAATGTTAATATTTGCGATGAACTATTCCATAATGGTCCATTTGCGATGGGATCGATCTCGTCGTAAATAGCCCATCACAAAAATGCCTTTTTTTAGTAATGTCAATCCCATAACTCGAAAGCACTATCAATCTCACTAGAAGCAATCATATGAGCATGAACAATTGATGTACAATCTATATTAGGGAAAAAATTGTAGGGTCTCAATACCACTATAAAATGATTTGGAGTGAGTATCTCTCCCCATGAAGAGTAAGTTAGTCCCATTAATAGGAACATGTGGCCACTGATAATCTCTTTAGGTCCTCCAATATAAGGGACTAATAAAAAGGCCTACTCTATTATTTATAGGTCTCAAATAGGGTATATGCACATGGAAATGTGGCTTCAGACTCTGTACTAACAACTGTAGTTGGAGTAGTAATGACATAGTTCATACCATGAACCACATGTGATCCCCCCGTCTAGAAGTCCAATATATTGAGAGCTTGTATTTTCCCTTGCAAGCTTGTTCTCCTCATCTAGGGCCTACTCTGAGACCCCATCACATCTGCACATCCTGAACATGTGAGTCAATGGGACTCATCCAACTCACCTTGAAAATATCTTATCAAGGAGGCATTGACTCACCCTCATGGTTTTGAATCCTGTCATAAATACACCTCTCGTAGGGAGAAACGTCACTCTTCCTCACATGTTTGTTTCCACATTAAAACATCTCAATCATTGGACTCTAATTATGCCCAATGTCTTCTTAGAGAGGTCACACCATTAGGATCACCATCAAAATGTGTCTTATCTATGTTGGATATCCAAAACATGGGATCAAAACTGAATTCAACCACCTATGAAGGGAGTCTAGCTCAAAAAAATACCCATGATAACTTTTTTTAGGAACCTGCAAAGTGCACACATCACGGGTGCATCATCTACTTGTACCACTGAAACCAACTACTACTCTACAAAGAGTACTAGTTGCGAGTATAACCATCTGATCGGTTGTTATCTACACAAGTTTGAATACATGGATCATCAAATCATTCCAAACCTCTACTGCATGGGGATTTAGCAGCTCACATAACATTAGCAGCCTCTAGTGCTGGAACTCATGGGTACGCTATGTTGGTGTTCATCATTAACTGTATATCCTAGTACTAACTTTTGTTCGATATGTACGTGTGTTATTACCTATCAACCTAGAGGAAATGATCTTGCATGATGGACCTTGAACTGAGTCCCCATCACTCATTGGATCTTCCTCAAAATCTCAAAGTTGATAACCTCACTGGTTGTCTTTGCGAAGGCATCTCCAAAGTAATTGAGATGTACCACGATCACATGAGCATATATATACATATTAATGGGGATCTGACTCAATAAGGATAGTCAAAGACTCAATACTATATTATGTACATACCATTAATCCTTGAAACCAATGTTTTTGAATGTTGAGTCAACATGTAGGTATTCAAGGTCCTGGTAAATGGATATGTTGGCTGCCCATACCATCACTAGATTCCTGGGCCAGAGAGACGTAGTCACGATAATTTGATACTATTTCTCTAATCCTAACTAGAATACTCACAAGGGGACTACCCCAAACATTATCCCAAGGAATTAACTTCTTTGATACCAATCTAGCACGACCCAACCCTAACTAAGGCTCAAGATGTAATTACCACAATGTCACCTCTATAGGCCAAATGGTGGTGAAAGTGATGAAGGGAATATCCAAAATAGGAGGCATTTTCCTAATGTACCTATATGAACACATCTAACCATTTCAATTCAAGAAGTGTATAGGAATAATAGTGAAAAAATACATTATCTATAATGTATACCAATCATGAAAAACCTCTATGGTGTATAAGAGTACGATAGTAAAAATTCAAAATTAAAGGAAAAGAATAAATTCCCAACCAGAAATTTGTCTCAACCTGAAAAAAAATATACTGTAAACTACTGAGATAGTCTAGCTCTTGAACTCTAGGATATGACCATTGTACGTGATCTAATGAACCTGTTATCCCTAATCTCATCTGAAGTCACCGTCGACTTGTTTGTGGTCTGTATAGGACATGATACATGTAGGAAATCCCATAAAAGGGTGATTATATACATACCCAGTAGGATTCCCCAAAATATAAAGGGGGTAGTAAGAGATATAACAAGAACAAAGAGACAGAAGAGAGTAAACATGATGCTACTCAACCCATAGCATGAGAGAGAGAGTAACCTCAACCAATCATAGGGGGCTCTATATGGTGTGTATATGAACTACATATTGATTGTTTTCCACACATAGTAGGATAGTAAACTAATATAACCAAGATAATCTAACCATAGAAAGCACTTGGCATACCCAACATGTCTTCACAATCTTTGATGGATAGTAATAAAATCCAATGGTATGGACACAAATATACATATATAGGCTCAGAAAATGAATCCAAAAGGAGAGAGAAAGGGGATATTCATCTCCTAGATCAACCTAAGAAAAGATTTTCCAACAGTTCCAAAAGTCCTAAAATGATTCCCAACATCTCACGCATCCTCTCATAAATAATCGTGTGAAGGCCCACATCTTTCCAATTTTCATCATAGTTGAGGGGGCACGAAATCCAAGTAGAGGACCCACACCCTAGTGAAACAAGGTGTTCCACTCTATATTCATCCATATAGGACTTTCACCCATGCTGGTGGGGGATTCCACTCTATTTGTATCCATAGAGGACCCACACCCAAGCTGATGGGTGGTTCCACTCTGGTGTTATATGGTCATGCACCCTATCAAATAGGGGATTCTACATGGTAGTTAGAGGACCCACACCCAAGATGATGGGGGTTTCTAATAAATAGTTCAAGGGACGATACCCTTGTGTTAATGGGGGGTTCCTCTCAGTAGGTGGAGGTCTCGTTCCCAAGCTAATGTGTGTGTGGGGGGGGGGGGTCCACTCTATAAGTCAAAGACCTACAGCCTGGTGTGATAGGGGGTTCCACTCTGGTCATCAAGGACTCTCTCCCTATATAATATTGGGATCCACTCAGTAGGTAGAGGACCTAGGCCCAAGATGATGGGGCGTTATACTATGTTCATCGAGGACCCACACTATATCCAACAGCGGGGTTCACTCAGTAGAAAGAAGACTCAGACCCAAGATAATGGGAGGTTACACTCTATAGGTAGAGGACCTGCACCGTAGTGTGACATGGGGTTCCACTCTAGTCATTGAGGACCCAAACCTTATCTGGTAGGGGTTCCACTTGATACGATGAGGGGGGTTTCCACTATGGTGTCCATAGTGACGCTCTATGTGATCACTATTATCATCGAGAATTTTCTAAATAAACAATTTACCCAAAAAAATCACATCAAGTCAAAAAATATACAATAGAGGGAACCATCATGTTCAATGCATGAAAAAACTCAGGATAATCTACTCACAGACCAAAATATGAGTTCAAATGAAATAGATACCAAAGATTGATTTTTCCTAAAAAGGATCCAAGGAGTACACGCCATGTGAGGGGACCCACGTGGCATGTGGTCCCGCTCTGTCACCTAGTCGTGTCCCAATAGGTACAAGAATCACCTATCATGTAAATATCTATGGAGTGTGGGGGACATAGAAATTATGACCATTCCACTCAGGGTCTCACCCTTGGTCTTGACCATGTCTGTGTATCCACCGTGTCTCTTTGTACTTTACCTCATGTCTATGTACTTCTGTACAGAACTATGGACTTAGTCATGTACTCCAACACAGGGTCCTACCCATGTGATTTGTCACATGGCTTGTTCACCTGGGGATCTGGTACATGACATATATGGAGTCTACACAGGGTTATATTCTTATAAATTCCCAAACCCCTAGGTGATGAAGAATAGAGGCCACACACCATGTGTTCTTAAAAATACATGATGTGTAGTCTGGATTTTTCTAGAAACATAGATTTGTTCTCTTTGCACTAGATCTGGTCTCCTACAATCAAAAATGGCTTCGTCTTTAACAAAAATCAGAGGATTTTAGTTACTATTTTCTTTTTCTATCCATCCAATGGATCGAAATCCTATCTCGTCGACCCGTGGGGTTTTTTCGTATGTCACACACACCTCTGTTCCTTCCACTATTTATGATTTGGCTACCAATCATTGAAATGATCTCCCATAGCTAACAAAATATATATATATATATATATATATATATATTTGATTTGTTGATCCTCCCCTCGCACATTGTTTTTTTGTGACTACATGATTTTTATTGAGCTTGGTATCTCCCAAAAATATAGAAATGGGACTGTAGGGTTCAACTGCTGAAAAAGGCGATGCAATTGAGGGGAAAAGTCACAAGAAATTTTATTAACCATAATTTCCAAGAATTCATGGACAATGATCACAAATGGGGAAATATGAGGTTATAAAACCTTATAATAATTAAATATATTGGACACTAGTGTATGAAAGGGCCACAATTGCCGCAAATCAATTGAGAGTATTGATCTGATCAATCAATCTAATAAAAATGGGCATAATCTACTAATTGGGTAGTCTTACCTAGAGATCAGATCATTTGTTATTGAATAACAAGCCCTCAAATGATTGAAGGAATTATTTTCATTCTCTATATCCCTATCTACTTTTATTCAGTGTTTCATCATCATCATATGTGATTCATCATTTATAGGAGAGGAGGAAGAATCTCTCGACAATCACAAGATTATAATTCTAACCATAATAGATTCTCCATATCAATATATTTACAGGGAAATATGTTATGTTAAATGAATGAATTAATTAATTAATCCGCTGAACAAGCTACCAAAGGGGGAGATATCTGAATATCATGTATTGACCTAATTTAGGTCGCACTTAGGGTAAACATTGCATTCCAAACCTAGCTGTGGTCTCAGATTTCAAATACAATATTTCTTTATTTGGGTTTTCCATTGTATTTAAGAAACTACTTGCATCTAATATAAAATATACTTAAAATTTTTATAAAAATAATTTCGAGCACACCTATCCTCAAATTACACTCCATCTCAACACCTGGATCATGAAATAAATGTAGAAATATTTTAAATTCATACAATCAATAAATCAGGTATCTATAAATATATTTCATAGTTTTATGTTATTAAACATAAAATATTACTTTTTAAATTTTCATAGGTCGAGTTATCAGCAATTCAATTTCCAAAACTCTAAAATTTCCAAAACACCCATTCAATGCTCTAAAATTGAATGATTATTTTCACCGTTATTCTCTATCTGGAAAAAAGGATTAAAATTAACTACATGTTGGACTGAAAACAATATAGACGTGGTAGGATTGTTCCATATGGTTTAGGGGTAGAGGAACACCATATGTGGGAGCTAGGTGTAATGAATAGGGTAGGGAATTGACTATGAACCGGATCTATAGCACCACGTGGCGTCAGGTGTTCCTCCTTGTACACTAAATATAGATTACTAGTAGCAAGAGTCTATAACCGTCATGGGGAAACTGTACTCTTGGTATCACAAAATATAATATTGGATAAATAATGGAATCAGTATAAAAAATCAAAGTAAAGGCAAGGAATTATTGTAAAAATCGGTTCCCTAGACCCAAATTGAAAAGTACATTTTGAATACCATATCATTTGTACCGTGATTTATGCAAGATGTATTTTTACAAAAATCCTGTTGATATTTTTCTCTACACTATTTTTATGGTAATGTACTTGGATTACTTTTCGTATCAATAGGTTATAACTGTTCTAATGCTATAATGAGAACCTAGAGATACCATGATTTTAACCTTAAACATATGTCATGTGATCCAAATGCTTCATGTTGACATGACACAAATGATGTGAAAAAAAACAGTGTTGTGGATTTAGAAGAATTGATATTTTTTCTAATGAAAGTCACATTTATTTATCTTGAGTGGATTAAGTCATGAGGAATTACCAACCAATAGGAACACCACATGTTTCAAGTGTTATTAATAGTTGTTATATGAGAAAATGTGTAATGGTCTCCTAAAATGATATTTTTATCAGTATAAAATAATTAATTATATACTTTGACGAAATAAGAAAACCATTACATTTATGTCATGGAGAGCTAGCTTATTTTGGGTGCATCATTGGTTGTATGAAATTGATTGAATAATAAAGATATAATTTATCAATTCTGATAGGAAGTGATATCATAGGCCAAATTTATTATGACGGTTGCATCGTCGCTAAATTAATCATTATGGTAGAAGAATGTATGTCTGACCAAGGATGTAATGAGCCTATAAGGGGAACTGCTCGCTAGGGTTCCATCCTTATCACTACTTCCTCCTTGCCTTGGGTTGGTGTGGAATTCCCTCTCATGCTTGACGGATTTTGGATGTATATCCCCTACTATGACGGCCTTCTGGGATCAGCCATCTAGTTTCCTTGCATCGTTGTTGGGATTCTCCTCTCTTGAATAATTTTAATTGGAAAGGGATTCCATAGTGGAACAATGTTGATCCATATCCTATCTCCATCTTTAATATCCTGTGGATATCTCCATGACTCTTGTGTGTGTGCAGGGTGGCTTGTTGTTCCTCTACGAGCTGAGGCTTGTGGTGGTGGGATCTGGCTATGATGGGTCTTCCATAGGGCATCTGGTGATTTTCTGTATCCATTTTTTGCAGTTGTTTTTGTTTTTTTGGATATTCTTTGATCATTGTGTTGCGCAATGGTTCTTGGAAAATCTCTTCTGGTGAGTTCTAGAGTCGGTGCTATTATTCGAAGATTGTTGGTTTGTTGTTTTCTCAATTTGGCATTCGTGTCTTCTTTCGAATTGATTCAAGGTTTCTGAAAACTGGAAACTCTAAAGACCTCAATGTGGAGGTGAAACCATGTCCTTAAAAATGTTTTGGTGTTAGATTTTGTGAATTGGTTGAATGGTTTTTTACAAGTCCTGTTGGAATGGGGATGCACTCATACTTAACCACATGGAACAAGCCCAAGAGGAGGTTCTAGTGATGGTTGTTAATTGTTGCTGAGTTTTGTCGATTTGGGGGGTTGAGAGGGTATGGCGACATCCATCGGACCGAGTCTGTTCTTTGACATAGGACACATGTTTTCCATTCTGTTATGCAATGGTATAGATCTTTACATGATAAATTTCTAGGGAGGGGTTGATCCAAGTTTTCAGTTTGGTTTTTCTCTTTAAGTCCTTCGGTGATGATTTATCTATGTCATGCTGTCTGTATAGATTTCCCACTTCTTCCATTAAAAGGGGATCCACTTATAATAAAAGATAATTGAAGGCATTCAGGACATTGGATGGATGTAGGTATGTTTTTTTCAGTAAATTTGATGAATAATAAAGTATGAATGGATGATGAGACAAAGTGTCCATCCCCCTTTATGAGATATGGTGAGACAAAAATATTATATTACATGGCGTGTTTTCCTATGAGGTTTTCATTTCCTTGACTTTACTGTATCTCTTTATGGGCCTTGATGGGTTTCTAGACTCTACTCCTGGTCTATAAGTATTCCTCACACATATTGAGATAAGGTTCTAGAGAACCACAACATTACCATATTCAAAAGTACATCCTATTCTAATGAATAGGTGTATATTACATGGTGGGACCCATCATGGGGTTCTATAGATTTATAAGTTCGAACGATATCTATGAAATTAATAAACTAATATTATTTGAGTTTAGAATAACTAACATTGAATTTATTTTCTAAATATGTATTTATAAGATTTTAAGTGAATAAATGAGAAAATATTTAATGAACCAATATTGTTTTAATATTTAGGATTTGTTTAATATTTTTGGTAATAATGAGTTGAGTTAATGTCTAGACTTTATCACATAATATATTTATTATATTACAAGTAAGTGGTAAATATATTAATTATGTTTATCACACAGTTATTTGGTAGTATCATGTCATTTATAACTTATTTAGTGGATAATAAATGTTAATGACTTAGGGATCCATTTGTAGGAATTCATTCCCCGATATATAAGTATGAGGAGTCTCTTATTTCATGTACTTATTACTAATTAAATTTGAGATTCTCTCTATTGTCTCTCCTATATACTAGTGAGAGAAGTAGATGGTCCAAGCCTTTGATCCATGTTCTTTTTCATGAATAGAATTAGTGGCATAATTGTGATTTTTAGGACATATAAGGCTTCATTAAATCTCTATGATATCACATGAATATCGATAATCAATAATCCTATAGACTTCCAAAGCGTGTTTGGTTGATCAAGATGGATCGGAGTATGGTTCCTTTTAAAATGTTCACCAGTGATGATTGGTTGAAAAAACATGTCTCCAAATTTATTGAAAAATTTGTTAATTTTCCTTATAAATCAATTCACGCGAGATCTGAGAACTTTTGTATTGGGTTTTTCATCACTGGAGATAACATAGTTCTATTAACACGATGATCAAATTTTAACCACCTGACACATATAATTCTGTTGTGCACCTTGATACCTTCAATTGGTATTAGAATAGTCTTCTTAATGGTTTAATCTAAATATAAATTATATTTTCATTTAATTAGAGTAGAGGGGGTTTCAACGGTTCCACTACAACATATCGTGCTTCAATATAATCTTGAATTACCATGTTACGACCATTTGATGTTTTAATTCAGATTGAAGTTGGTTTTATTGTGGGTTAAAAAGTTATAACACACACATATATATTTTGGTGTGTGTGTATTTTTTTTATGTGCGTGTGTGTATTTTATATTACTCCGAGTCATCCACCAATGATTTTTAGGAGAAACCCCAGTTTCTGGTGAACCCCAGAACTCTAGACATGTTTCAAGAAGCTAAAATAATATTTTACGATTAGCCAAGTTTACATAATTTTAGAATATTAATTACTATTTTTTCATAATCCTAATAGAATATACTTGAGAAAACATCTATAATAAAATAAAAACAATTTAAAAATAGAAAGGGTAAGCTGGTGTTGTTTCAAGAGCATAATGGATTGTCTTGACTTTTTTCATGGGGTATATATCATTTAATTTACAGTCTAAACCTTTCTTTTAAAACTACTGGAAGATTATAAGGGAATGAGATTTATTTTTGTAGTGTTTGAGGATTTTCTGGATCCCATAGTTATGGGTTTTTTTAGAAATTGTTTGACTTGCTCGGTTGATGCACAGTTAGTAGTAACCATGTGGATCAACTCTGAAATGCATATATTTGGGAGCATAATTTTATAAACCATATGAGGGAGAAAACACAGCTTTATAGAAAACTGTAGAGTGATTTCAGAGGGGACCCACAAGAGATGTGCACTATCGGTACACTGTTTGGACAAGCTACACGCTAACCGTGAAAAACATGTGTGGTTCCGTTTTTAAATTCCTCTATCTGTAATGATGTGCACGGTTGGCTCATGGTAAGTAATAACCCTAAAGATCGACCGTAAAACCCATATATAGGGGAGAATAATTAGATAAATAGTGAATGGGAGGCCACATAGTTGTGTAGAAAACTAAAGACGAATTGTAGAGGGGAACCATACGACCTGTGCACAGTTGGTGTGTGGTTTGTCCAAGTTATGTAGCCAAACCATGAACCCCATTAAAAATAGGGGAAATATATATTTTTCTATTTACCTTTTTAATATGAAAAACCTCTTTTCTCCACCATTTTTCATATAATTCCACACATTGGAGCTCCCATCTCCTCTCCACTTACGCATTTTGATAAATCCTTTATTTTGGATCTAAATCAAGTGTCTTTGGTCACTATTAATTTGTACCAGTGATCTCGCTAGCCGACTTCCTTCATTTCTTCATTAATCTCTCTGTATGGAATACTAAATTTTTGTGAGATAATATTCCCTATTTTACGGGTATTCCTATATTTATTTTATTTCTTCCATTCTAGCAGATGTTAATGGCCAAAAACAGATGAGGAGGGTACTAACCATTTAAGGAAGGTGATCTATACCTTTTTCATTTCATTCATAGTTTTTTATATCGTACTCCTTAGTGAATCATACCAGACATTACGATCATTTCTACTTATATTAATAGACCCTTAAATTTCATGTCTAAACCATGATTTAAACCTGTTATTACACACATATGCAAGGTTGGAGGTTTTCAACGTCAATACAAAACACCCTTCATGTGGTTTTGTTTTATTAATTTTGTTTACAGCACCCATGGGGTCAGTTAAGCTCTCTATTTATTAATGAGAGACATGTATAAATTAAATGAATTGTTAAAGGCTGATTACCTTATTCATAAACTTTTCATTTTTAAATGAAAGGAGCTATAAAATGGAATAAATTGGAGTTGTGGAATGAAATTTAAAATCCCATGGCTAATTAATAAATATATAATTGATTAGTGGAGTGGTATTGAAACAAACATGAAACTCCTTCTTATCACTTATAGGTGAATTGATTAAAAAATATAATTTGATAAATTCAATTGACTATTGGAAATGGACACTAACATGTACCATTAAATAATTATATTGACTATATTGATAATGGATGAATTGGTATGGAAATGATGAACCACTTGTATATGATATATTGGATGCATTGGAATGTTACATTGAATCCAACCTACTTAGAGTGCCTCATATATTCTCTTTATGTTGCACCCAATTCTTTACCAAGTTTACTAATGATGGGCTACTTTGACTCAAAGTGGACGCCTTCAGCCATTATACTTGGGAACTAGCCCATGTAGGTCTACATTACACCAAGTGTTCTAAGGATGAGCTCTATGGACTCATAGAGGACACCTTGTTCAGTGGACCTAGGTCCTAGACCTCATAGGTTTGATACATGATTATTCAACGTATTTCATACTTTCATGACCCTTAACATGATGGAATATCTCATAACAGATTCCATTCTATTTTTTATATTCTTTCATCAATTTATAGACTACTTGTTATAGAATGTTCTTATAGACTATATAACATCACTTATTTTGTTTCTTTATTCATGTTATATTTGTACACTGTTACACCCTATATATAATGAGTTTATTTTTTCTTAACACCATTGGTAGAGGCCTACTGAGTATCTCTCACACAATTTTTAGGTCACTTATTGGTACCTATTATCCCATATAGAATAAATACCCAAATGGGGGGGGGAATTAGGGTATGATAAATTAAAAAAAATGCCCCTTTGGATCTTCTATCATCAATAAAAAAAACACTTCTATCTCCATCCTGTAGCAATATATGAACAGAAATGAAATCATGAATGGGACACAATGATTTTTACATGGTTCACCCTCACTATGATAAATCCAAGGAGCATACCACAACAATGTTTTGATGTACCAAATCCACTAAATCTCACTACTGAATACATTTTCTTGTCTTGATAAATTCCATGCCTAGCCTCATTTCCTTTACAAGGTTTATGATCCGCTCACTTCTTTCCCAAGGGCCACTCCCTAATTCTCTTTCTTTGGATCACTCCTTGTGGAAAATATCACCTTCTTCCTCTTCCTTTTCTCACGTCTCTTGGAAAGGATCCACTCATAGTTTATGTACATGTAGGTTCCATTATTATCATTAATGAATGCATCCTCAACTATAGATATATTCTCTATTGAAGTCACATTTTCTCCCGTATATGAAATACACATTTCTATGTACTATTAGTTTATAGGGATTTATTTCACAAACTATTTTAGTCACTTCACAAACTATCCTACTTCCACCATGAAATTCCTTTCATCCTTCTAGAACTTTGTTTCACCGCATGACGTGTGTGATTTGTGGGTCAGTGAATCTTCCATAGACTATCACTTATTCCGTGGATGGTTGATTCCTCATGAACTACCTATGCTTCCATAGACCTATTTTTCCTCCATGGTCTATTTTTCGTTGTGGGAGAAGGATCCCTGATAACCCCTTTTCACGAACTGACATCACAGACATCCATTCAAGGAATAGCTTCCTCGTGAACTCCCGATTCCACAAAATTTTTACTTGAAAACTCTTTCTGACTTCACTAAATTCTTTCGAGAGAGACAATGTTTTCTAATGAAATTTTCTCTACCTAATGATATTATTAGGAGTGTTTATATAGGAAAATAGATCCACAAAACCCATAAATCCAAATGACCCAAAACATCGATGTGGTACAGCCTTCACCACATACTGTGCTATGCGTTCCACATATAGCCTTAATATTTTGTGGTGGCCAATGTATTCTGAAAATGATAACCCTTTTTAGATCCAAAAAATTTCACCATCTAACTAAAATTTTTTAGCCTAAAATGAAAAATTAGTCCTACTAAAACTATTTGTTCTTTTTGGATCACTTGATGCATAGATCTTTTGTTGAAGGATTAATTCACTACAGCCGTTCGCAAAATATGACTCCCTTTATGGTCCAAAATAACCCTTATGAGGTCCCTAAACTCCATGCTTCACGACTGAGAACTATAGTCCATGAACTCCTTTGTGGAAAACCCTTTGTCAATATTCCTTCCCTATTCCACGTACCACCATTGTGGTCCGCAAAGCGTAGCTACTATGAAGAAATCGTTCCTTTTCCAAATAAGAAACTCTCAATTTTGAGGCCCCCAAATTTAGAAAACACTAGGAAATTGTGCCACTTTAAATATATACTTAATAAACACAAACCATATTAACTCGTGGTCATCTAAAATATTCAACTAACTCAATCCCCCAGAAAACACCTAGTGGATTCCTTGAGGGAATTTTTTCCAATAATGTCCCCCTTTGGTTTGTTGAAAAATCATCATATTTTGATACATTGTTAAATATTCTTCCATATTATACCTCAATTAAATTATTTTGATTAATATAATGATTAATCATTTACCCAACACACACTCTAATCCCACATGATCTAAGATCGACATGAGAAACAAGAGAAACATGCAACGTTCATTAATGAATCACTTCATTCAAAACCACATAGCTGATTTCATCACAAACCTCTTATATCATGAAATATAATCATTGATTAATCACCTTAGCATCATCAGATATTATACTTCCCCTACTTCACTTCTCCCCATTTCAGCTTCTACCCTATCTTTATTATGTAATTTTATTCCATTTTACAGCTATAATTTCTCCTCCTTTGTCAAAAAACCCAAAAGATAATCCTTTGTGGTCTACTATAGAGTAATGAACACAAATCAGCACATTAGGGAAAAACAAACCATACCACAGGGAGAGGGGGTCCCACATCCACACATTTTCATGTATTGGGAGTCGGCTAGACTCCCAGAGCCAACCAATGACTTTCTAATGATTCTTTGGGAAAGTGATTTTTTGAAACGTATGAAAACTAAAGTTTTGTAGAAAGATATTATAACATCATAATCCCTTGATCCACCATATCCTAAATAAAATGATACCTTATTTAAATTTTCTTTTTTTCCTGAGTTATGGATTGGATTTTTTTAATATGTATATAACTTGAATCATCGTAATATATTTCGATCAGAGACTTCACTTAAAATCCCATATCATAAATTTGATGCTTCATCAATAATAATTGTGTTCACGCTTATTTGGCCGCAATATATTATAATTTTGATGTTCTTAAAGAAATGAAATAATCTTTATACTTAAGGAATAAATATGCAATAGGCAAAGATAAAATGCATCCCCTAAAGTTGATTTTGTATCATGAGCTAATCCAGCCCAATCTGCATCTGTATATCCCAATAGATCATGATGATATTTTTCAATGTATTGAAAATCGAAATATACCATGAGCATGATATACCAAATAATTATTTTCACATAAAGAATGTGAATTTCCTTGGGATTTCATTGATATCTTTTTACTTGGAATGTGTACAAAACAATAGCAGGTCTTGTCCCTATCATGTATAATAGACTACCAATGATTTTCTTATACTTTATGACATTAACATAATTTCATTTATCATCCCATGATAGTTTAATATGGGTATCCACTAGAGTCATATTATCCTTGTAATATCCATTTAAAATATTCTAAAAACATACATGTAATATTTATATTGAGAAATTAATGTTCCATTATTTTCGTGTGTCACCAGGAAACCAAGGAGAACTGTTATTTCATCATTCATTGACATTTAAAATTCAAAATATGTGAATTCTAAAAAAAATTTCCATGAGTTTCATATGATCCACTGAATATTATTTCATAGATATACACCATCACTATCTTTATTTGATAACTTCCATTGCTGATAGATAGATTTTAATCAACTCAACCACGCTGAAAATTGAGCTTCTTCAAAAACAGATATAGTCTTCAATATCATCCTATTAGTGCTAGAATCAACCCATGTAGCACCTTATTTATCCAATGAACTCTAATTTCTTGTTCATGAATGACAAAACCATCTATCATCTCAATAAAAACTTTTTTTATCAGAACCCCTTTTAGAAATGGTGACTTGACGTCCATCTAGAAAACTTTTATATTTCTTTTCACTATTATGATAAAAAATAGTCTAATAGTCTCTAGACTTGTAATAGGTGAAAATAGTTCATCAATATCGATTCCTTTTATATGGGAGTTAACTTTTCATAATAATTGTTCTTTGTTTCGAATCACTATGACATCCTCATTCATATTATTTAAAAAATACCCATTTGATCCTGATGACATTCTTATCTATTGGCCATGAAATAATATCCCATGTCTGATTCTAATCAATTTGGTCAAGCTCTTCATTCATATACTATAACCATTTTTCATCTCTAGATTCTTACTCTTGACATTTAGTATGTACCTGTGATAAGAATGATGCTTTCTATAGAGTCTTCATCCTCCTTGTTTACACTGATACTGTCTGATCTCCAATTATATTCTATCTATCAATTTCGGATCATATCTTTGATGTTTGTATAGATATTAGGTTTTTCACATCCAATTCATTAACTAAATATGATCTTGAATCTGCCACTATAACTGGAACATACAATGATCATCTTATATATTTATTATTATCCTCATGAGACTGATCATGCACTTGCTGAAGATTCTGCTCATTCTTAACTATAGTTACATCATGGATTTCAACTACCATTCCCAACAGCTTTTTGAAGAATTTACATGAATTAATTTCAATTTAGTATCCATGATATATCCCTTCATCTCCAAATAATTAAGACTTTCTATGTTTCCCCTTATTGGGCATAAAACACTTACTTTCAAAGACTCAAAATTACTTCAACTTTAGATTATTTCCATAACCTAACTCATATAGAGTCTTGTCTTCTTTTAGACATAATATCATTCTCTTGGATGTGTATACTGATGTCATCACTTCTTCTTTTCCAAAACATCTCTAGAATTTCTTTCTCAATGAGAATTTTTCATTCCATGTTGTTGATAATTAGATTTTGTTTTTTAACTACTCTATTTTTTAGTGGAGTTCTTAATATTTACACTTGGTACCTTATACCATGTTTCTCAAGATAATCTTCCACTTAGATACTTGTGAACATTGTTCTATTATATTTTCTTATAATCTATATTCTTTGACAAAAAAATCTTTTCAACTTCCCTTTGATAAGTTTTTATGAAACTGAACATCGTAGATTTGTTGGTGATGGTTGAAATCCATGCCATTCTACTAAAATCATTAATCGAGAGAACATAATATCTCCTCCCATCGATAGATCATTTTGAAATATATCCAAATATATAAATATGCATAAACTTGAGAAATTTTTTGATCTTTTACCTTTTTCCTTATATGTATTTCAAATGATCTTCCCTTGTTGACAAGTATCACATGTATGAGTACAATCACATGATAACCTAGTGAAGACATAAGAAGCGTTATATTTCACCAAATCTTCCAAGGATGTTTATCTCAAGTGAATAAGAAATTTATCCAATTACCTTTTCTCTTCTTCCTTAGATAGAGGGAACATATCTTCTTCTCTACTCATTAGGGAATGATTTCATTTTGTATTCATTCCCTACAAGTAAAATCCACTGTCATTGCCCTTGATGACATGTAATTTCTTCGAAAATCTAATGGAATATTAGAAATCACATAATTTACTAACCCTTAGTTAGTTTTGGCTGAGACAGTTAAAAATAAATACATCTACACACATCATGTATTTCCCCACAAATTTTGATTCCTGAATGAATAATTTTTATACCTTCATCATTAACAAATATCAAATTACCTTCCTTAATGTATCTTATTTTTGACACCCGTTCCTTATTTTTAATCACATGGTAGGTGTATAAACTATCAATTATCCATATTCCAATATGAATTAATGCTTTAAAATGAATCTCTTTAACTACCACATGTCCAACTACCTCCTTTTTGGTCTATGTTTTTTACTTTCTTCCCGATATATATTGATAACCTAGATCTTCCACAGTGTAAGATAGACTAGCTTCAACTTGTAAGGATGCAAATTGATTTTAATTTTCATCCCATATGATGATATATTGATATTTAACTTTTAACCATATTCAGTATTCTTTGTAAGATTTATCTATGTCATTGATGATAAAAATCCTTCCATGTGACTAAATCCTCTACACCTAAAACAATGACCATTTAAAAATGATCTAGAATATTGATCTCTGTATGAATTCCTCTATTGGGCGTGTTCCATTCAGTACACCATGTCTATAGAACATACATTTTTTAGTGTCCCATATTTCTACAACAATAATATATCATGTGGGGTACATTTCTCTTTGGAAATACTTCACTAATGGTTCCCACTAGAGTTTTATATATCATCTAATTCTGGTTCGTACCCAAAAAACTCTTCAACCTCAGAGTGATATCATGTTGTCTAACTTCAACCATTAGTATATTTTGTTTAAGATCAAGACACATAAAATTTGTATCATTTTGACCAACCATTTTCCTTTCTTGACATTCCTTTTTCTACTTCACTAGAACTCTGAATTATACTCTTTCCTTATATAATTAATTTGTGTCCTACTTTATTAGAATCAATAATATATACTAATCTTTCACTTTACTTCACATACTAAGAACTTCCTTTTCAAGAACATTCATATGTTTAATTTTTTTTATTAGTAAAACTATCAATGTCTCTTTTTAGTTCTTCAATTTTGTGTTTTTACTCAACAAAATTTTATGAGTTCTTTGGAATTGATGATTTAAGACTTTTGATATTATCCCCTAGATGAGACTTTTCTTATACATATTTCTTCATATAGAGATTGGAATCATTAACCGCCCTATTTTCTTTCTTTGTTTTGGATCTCAAAATGTCTATCTCTTCAAGCGTGACTTCTAATTAGACCTGAAGGTCAAATATTACTTTAACTTCTTCTTCGTCATTGTTGTTTTCTTCCCTTGTTTGGTAATTTCTCACAAATTCCACCATATAATCTAATTCATGATACCTCTAGTCCTCCAATTGTACTACCTAGAATTCTTATTAACTATCATATTATTTTGAAAGAATAAACTTATTTTTTTAATAAACTTCTCTTGGTACTCCTCTTACATTTCATGTTGGCTAAATACTTTTTCTCGAGAATTTTAACATTGTCTTCATCATCATATTTAAATTTCTTAGTACACTTTTTAGTAAGATCTCCAATCTTTCAACATCAAAATCATTAAAGTGGAAGTTTATCTTTGAACATTCCTCTTACTATTTATAGATTCGAGGGGAGAAATAACATTACATCATCTACATTGTCTTCCTCCAGACTATATTCACTAGTGAGATTCTTCATGGCCTTAAATTATACTTCTTTAGACTTATCTTTTTTCTTAGATGCATTATCATCATTTCTCATCTCGTATGAAACTAGAGTACTCTGCAATTTGTCCAACATCAGCTCCTTTGGATCATTATCTTCCAATATATAAACTTTAGGATTAAACTGAGGTGGAGTTCTTCTCAACATTGAATTAACAATATTTACATATTCAATAATTTCTCCTAGACCATGTATCTATTCCACAACAACATTCAACCTATCAAATAATGCGTCAACAAGATCATTTGGGTTCATTTTTAGATCCTCATTCATGTTCCATAGAAATTGCATCTTAGCTTCTCTGAATTTTTAGTTACAATCATAAATATTTAACTACCTTTCCCACATATAATTTGATGTTTTACAAGACATCACCATCATAAATATTGCATTGGATAGGGATCCCTCTAAGGTATTGATTCCCATGGCATTAGAATTTTGTTCCCTATAATCAGCATCTAATAAAAACTATATTGTACTAGCCAAAATTCTATACATTTCTTCTCTAAACACATAAATACCAAAATATAGAAAGTAGTGTTTAATTTGATTATTCCATAGGTGAAAATTGTTTCCATAAAATATCATAATACCTTTGTGATTAACACCTTCCATTTCTTCAATATAGATAGAACTACTAACTTCAAACCTTTAGCTTTGATACTAATTGTTATCCCAATTAGGTTAAATACCCAGAGAGGGCATGGGAATTATGGTATGGAAGATTAAAACAACTACCCCTTCATATCGTGTTTCATCATGAAACAAAACACTCTTATCTATCATTCTTGTATTAATATATGAATAGGAACGAAATCATTCATGATACATAATTATTTTTTTACTTATTTCACCCTCACTAGGTTACATTCAAGGAGCATACAAAGATAATGTTATGATGTACCAAATACACTAAATCTCACATCAAAATATATGTTTTTGGGTATATCACTTCTATTCGAAGGATCACTACTTTACAAGGTTTAGGGTCAGCTCACTACTTTCCCAAGGGTCACTCCCTAAGTCTCATTCTCTGGATCACTGCTGGTGGAAAAGATTTCCTTTTCCCCTTCCTTTTATCACTTCTCTTGGAAAGGATATACTCATAGTTTGTCAACATATATGTCCATTAATTATCACTAATGAATGCATCCTCAACTATAGATTGATTCAGTCATGATGTCCTGTTTTCACCCATCGATGAAATCTAGTTTTAGACATACTGTTAGTTTACGGTAAAATAACTCCCACAAAATATTTTAGTCCCTCCGAGAACTATCATTCATCCTCAAAAAATTTCCTTCAATACTTTGCACACTGTGTTTCCCCACGTGGCACGAGTGCTTTGCTGGCCTCCTCTTCTTCTACAAAGTGTCTCATCTTCTACGAACTATCTCCTTTTATATAGACATTTGATGCCTCGTGGGCCTACTCTCCTTCTACGGACATCTTTTTATTTCATGGGGCGTATTCCTTTGTCGTAGAAGGAGCCACATAGACCCCTTTCCACAAACTAACTTCACAGACAACCCAAAACAGAATAGCTTCCCCGTAAACTCTCTCTTTCATAGAATCCTTCCTTTCGAACTCTTTTGGACTTCACCAAATTATTATTGGAGTGATGATGTTTTCTTATGAAATTAACTATTCCAAAATATTTTATTAGGGTTCTTTATATAGTCAATTGGAGACGCAAAACCCTATATTCTAAATTATTCAAAAGTTCAATGTGGTATATCCTTCAACGCGCACTCTACTATGTTGTTTGTATAGGACATTAATCATTTATGGTCTTCAATGTATTCCTCATAATATAACCCTTTTTGGCTCCTCAAATTACCACCTCTCAACTGCAAAAGATGAGCCCCCAATGAACGATTAGCCTCCCACAAACTATTTGTGCATAGCACTTCTTGTGGTGTATATCACTTTTTTGGTTGGATTAATTCACCACCTCGATCCACAAAACATAACTCCATTCACTGTTTTGAAAAACCTAATTTCAGTCTACAAACTCCAGGCCTCACAGTCATGAACTACAGTCCATGAACTCCTTCAGAAAACCCTTTTTTGATTTTCCTTCTCAATTCTGCATACCTTTTTGGCAGTCTGTATAGTGTACCTTCTATGTGGAAATATTTCCTTTTCCAAACAAAACTCCTAATTTTGAAGCCCCAAAATATGGTAAATACTAGTATATTTGCACTAACATATAAATATACTTCAAAAACACCAACTATTCTAGTTTGTAGTCCTCTATCTTTTTGAACAAACACAATCCCCCCCAAAACATCGAGAGGATTCCTTGAGGTGTTTTTCCCAATAGTACAAAAAAATAATTCATGATTGAAGGCAAGGAGAAATTGAAGGGTAGAGTTCTAGATTAATGATTTATTATGCTAGTATGAAGTATGGGAAAATAGGACAAAGCTTATTCTAGTGATGATAATAGAGTGAAATTTTGGGTCTTTTAATGTTATTGTAAAGCATGTTTCATATTATTTTTTCTATGTTTCCAATATACTTCCCCATTTTATATATCACTATAAAATGTGAATAATTATTCATATGATAGTGGATATGGTTTCTACCAGTTATTTTTCATGATTGGATGATTTAATTATTCCATTATAATTAATTTATTATACCTCCTCAATTTATCTTCTTATTATACCATTGCACTTAACTCTTATTATGAGGGAATAGCCTCCCCACCTTACTATTATAGAGCCTCACAAACTACTCAGTAACCTATGGCATATGAGGAGGTGATTTTGATGCTAGGTGTATCTCAGGTTTGGATAATGATTAGTGATCCAAACTCAAATTTCAAGAAGTGGTATTAGAGGCATTATTTTCCTTTCTTTCATTCTATTTTGGTTATTAGAAAAGAGACTAAGAATGTTTCAGAATTTGGTAATGATCTCTTGCCTAGGAGTTACTAACCAACATATACGGAAAATATAAATTACCTTAGAAGGGAATTAAAGTTATTGATTCTGTCTGTTATAGTTATAATAATTATATAATTTATTTATATATATTTTCATGTTTATTATTACATTTTCACTTATTATAATTTTTTATATAATTACTTAATCTATTAGGTTTACGTTAGGTTTTTTACCATATTTGGTTTATGTGTCAAAAACGACTAAGGTTGGATGACTTTGGTCAGGGAGGTCATTATATAAAAATATAACGAATAATAATCATGAAATAATTATCATATTTATACATCAATTACACTTTTAAAAACAATCATAAAATATTTTTATGAAAAATGATCCAACGTTACAATCATTGAGACAATTGGTCGTACGTACTCCTTAGTAACGTTTAAATTTTCCAATGATCTTTATGGAAATAAGGTAAGTCACATTTACCATTAAAAAATTATAAATATATCATATAAACCATGTCATTTAATCAGATATAATTATTTTTATGTTAAAAAAATCACATCGTTTCAAGGAGGTGACATTCTAAGCAATCATGAATGGCGTTATCCATTTTTCAGTACGTGAAAAGGTAAAAAAGAAAATGATATATTATAATTTAAAAAAGGAAATTATATCATGAATATCATATATATGTTATTTATGTCATATTTTTTTAATTAATCTCATTCTTAATACATTCCACGTGATTTGTGAATGTATCACATCACATTGAGGAGGCGGTAGTCCACACATCCCCAAATGATGTTATGTTATTTACAGAAAATGGAAATAATGAAGGTATGTGTAATATAAAAATTAAATAAGTATGAATAAAACATTAATATCATATATAATATATAAAATTATAATTTTCATCATACATCTCAACTGTGAGAGCTGGTAAAGGAAAAACAAACGACATTGTTTCACGAAGTGGCAGTTCGTCGAACACGAACAGTAATTTCATTACCCATTTGATGGAACTGTGTGTAGGTGTAGGTTAAAACCATAACATAAAAACATATAATGATATTTTGGATACTGATATTATTATATTATTATGGAATAAGATTAATTTAATGGGTGTATAAATAAATAAAACATAAATTCATGTTGAAGAATGTTACCTCTTTTTCGGGTAACTCCTTATGGTTTGCACAAAGGGCTTCCATGGTTTGATTTATACCCAAAGTGAGGCTTATATGATGATTTTATTCATGTTGGGAGATTATTTGGGTAGGTTTTGAATGATACAAAGGTCTTTATAGGTTTTAAGAAATGGTTTGGGTGAATTACTTTTAATAGTAGAGGGGGGGGGTGACATCCTTGTAAATATAAAAAGTTAAACACTATTGAGAGGTATCCCTTATATAATGTGACTCAAATAATGATAAAACTTTTAAACTAATATAAGATATGGTCTAATAATTTCCCTGAAATGGTTTTTGGAAAATTTTATCTCTCATTTGGACTCTTAAGATTAAAGTCTAACCACTAAGTAGTCAAATGTTTACCTTAATCACTATAATTAATTTTAATTACATTCACTGATATTTTTTTGGAAAAATACTATGTTTAAAATATTAGAAATTAAAAATTATTATTATTCATTATATATAATCCATTTTTCCAATTTTTATTCTTCTAATAATAACGAATTAATTCAAAATTAATCCTATGGACAGGATGACAAAGCTAGTTTTTAATGTGAATATGTTTAAATGTTAGCTAATTTTTTATATAAAATTTTGAATTGAAAATGATTACACTGATATAAGTTTAATTGAATGAAATAAAATTTATCTATTATTACTTTAAAATAAATTAATAACAAAGATGAAATATATAAATAAATTAGATGAAAATGCATTTTTCAATTAAAAAACATTGATTTTCTCTATTCATCAAAATATGAAACCTCTCAGAAAAATACCAAACATTCACCTAATGTTAATTTTGAAATTAATATTTAATATATTAAGTATATTTTTTCATATAAAAATTAAAAATTTTCATAATTTAGTTTTAATTTAGGTTTCATTAATAGTCGATAAAAATGATTTTTAGAAAAATACCTTTTTAAGCAGAAAACTAGATTTATTCTTATCTTATGCCAATAAAATGTATTTGATAAATGTTAAATCATTTTATAAAAATGTTTAATAATAATGTAGTTACTTCTATTCATTTTATATGATATAGAATCTAGGTGATAACTTTTATATTAATTAATAATATTAAGAATATATTTTTTTATGTTATAACTTAGTCTTTCATGCCACTCAAGATTTTGAAGAAACTAATTAGTTGTGTGTCATATAAGATATTTTCAATAGAGTCCATTTTAGGGTAAAATATCTATAAAATTCATAAATATTAATAAATATGAAAAATTAATATCCCATCATTACATGGGATGCTGCAAACCCCCTACAATGAGAAATCATGACGTGAACACCTATTTCACATCATGAAATATTCTATGTGAATTTTTTTTAAAGGATTGATTTTATTTTTTGAGGATTTTTATAAGAATTAAAGGGGGTTCTCATTCAGAAATAGTGTACATGAAGTCCCCTACTCTTATTTTTTTACCTATCCATGGGGGATTTCATCCTCATTTTTCAATAGTTTCATCCACAGTATGTTTTATTGGGAAGCTAGAGGTTATTTTAATCTTATACATCCTATTTTTCTTTTTTATCCATATATATATTTTCCTTATTCAGTTTATTTTAATTTTACCTATTTATAAGGAATTCATTTTCTTTTATAATTTATACTATATTATCTTGAATCAAAGGATTATATTGTATGAGTGGATATCAATGAGTAAGAGGTTGGGGGTCTATAAGCTATCTCATAAGTTTACTCTATTTTATTGATGTGTTCATCTTTTTAGCCACACCGATATTATCATGTTTTTGACTTAAAATTATAAATTTAATATTTTGGCCATAATTCATGAAATTTGACCTCTCAATGGGCCACTAATATCCCATTAGGGAGTGGACTGAGATTTTATCAACTCATGTGGTGTACAGAACAATGGTAAGTAAATTGTAAAATTAAATAGGAGAACTTATGGGAGACTTAGCCTAAATATTTGACCATATAATAGTGAACACGACTATAGACACCACTTGAGGTGAGATTCACTTAAAAATAGATTCGGGTAAATTAATTATGAAACCTTGTGTATAGATATCCAAGGTAACCATATCATTATTTTAAATCATTTAAAAAATTGAAACATTACATATCATAATAACATTACATATATTGGGGAAAAATTTTGTTTAGTTTCATTGAGTTCCATTTACATAGGTAAAATCTCTTACAAAACATGTGAAAAATAATCCATAATCGATCTCTTTTAGACCACCTTCTATAAATTTCATATGTTATACTTGTATTAATAACCTATGTAAGAGTAATATAAGAAATTGGTAAGCTAAAATTATTGGTAAGGGAACACTTATGAACATATCATCAAGGTTTAGATTATAAGAATATGATAAAACAAATGAAAGATGAAATTCCTTATAAAAATAACATAGGTAAGTAATATTTTTCCATAAATCATGAAGAACATGTAATATAAAATTAAATACATGTACCATGACATAAGAGTGTGAGATAAGCATGGAAACATTATGTAAGGAAATGATATCATAAGATAATGGAATCGTGAATATCTGGAAACAACAAAAAACATGAAATCATAAGAAAAATTCAATGTTAAATGACCAAACAATAATAGTGAACAGAGTCCCATGGTGGATTGTGTTCACTCCCCATTCTGATAAATATAGTGATCAAAGTCCCATGGTGGATTGAGTTCACTCACCAATCTCATACATTTCATCTCATGAGAAAAATAATCCATAAATAAATCATAATAATGAAAAAACTGATGATAAAGAAGCAGGATACATAATATTGTCTCAAATCACAACTGGTTTCTATATCATAAGGATTCACAAAAATAAAAAGGACTTAAATATTTTTGGATTTTTATATTTTAGTAAAGAAAAATTTGTATTTAAAATTCCGTTCCAATGATGAAAAAAATCATGATAATGATCTAGGTTAAGAAATAATAAAAATGAATCACTTGTGTGATGATTAAGAAATAAGTAGAGGATATTTATAAATTATAAAATACATTACTAATTTCCATAAAATTAGGATTTAACTAGGATTGTTTTCAATAAAATAATAATAGTTTTCAAATGCTATTCATTGTGAAAAAAAATTATGCAGGTGATACTTTTCTTGAAATATAAAACTAGGAGGTTCCCATTTTATGTTTTAAAACACATATGTTAAAATCCAAAATTAGAAAAAGGATAATAAACCATTAATTTTTAAATAAATAAGGGAAATATTAATTTCAAATGAAATAAAAAATAATTATTTTTCCAATTAAAATGAGAACATTGGTAGGAAGGGAAATTATAGACATGGAGGGGAAATTTTCATTTAAGAAAATGTGAATTATTATTAACATTGTTGATTTTTAAAGAAGCAATAGAACTCTTCAATAAAGAATGATTTAATATAAGGTGATCTCCCAAGATATATATAATTTATTCCATATCAAATGAAAGATGAAACTCAAGGAGAAACATTATAACTCATGAAATTTTACAGAGTTATGAAAACCCCTTATATTTTAGGGATGACATCAATCATAGACGGCATTAAGGAAGTGCATTAAAAGAAGTTATTTTTCAAATTTGACCAATAGTTTATGATATTATAACACAAGGGGTACTCATTACATCATAGAAATTATTATTGGTGTATAATATCGAAGCATTCCTCAATAAAGGGTGATTGAGATGAAACCCTTACCTTCTTCCAGATTCGTTCTGCACATTCCCCAAACATCGAGAATAATAAAATTAATTATATCATATACCCTCTTAGGAAAATTATTATTCTATTTTTTTTAATATTGACCATTTATTATCACATGTTATTTAATTATTATATATTTCTCTTTCCAATTCCGTTTATTTGAGGTAGTTCAGTCAATTTTTCTATAACTCCTTACCATGAAGATCCAGGGTCTGAGCAAGCCGACCCTAAATTTATTAAACAAAAAGTAAGGTACAAGAGATTAGGCCTTTTAGGGGGTAGTACAAGAACTGGAATAAGTCACGCCCTGCATATCATCATCCACCTTGCTAACGCATGCATTTGGGATCATGAATGACCACATGGTGCTTAGCCCCACAATTTCCTCCTACGAGAGGGCATCAACATTCTGATTCACCTCCCTGTAAACATGAGATATGGAGATCCGAAGGCGACTGGCCTAGTTGGGACATGCGATCAAATGAGGAAGGAGTCTCCAAGGCACATATCTAGTGTGTGTTCCAAAAGCCATCACAGCTAGTTGAGAATCCAATTTGATCCAAATAGGTGACCAGTTGTAATAGACAGCACATTTGATAGTGTAGATCACAACCCAATGTTCAGCTTCAAATTCAATACATTGGCAAATAAAGTGGTGGAAGAAACCTTTGACAAAACCGCGGTAAGTACGGAACACAACTCTACATCCTGAGGGTCCAGGCGATCCAAAAGCATCACCATCAATGTGGACTTTAATACCAAGAGGGATTGGTGGAATCTATCTAACAAACTTGAATTCAAGAGGCTGCCTCGGCTTTCCTGCAACACCAAGCAGCCACAGAGTCTGCAGATCCTCGAAAAAATTATGCATCCTGCCAAATTGCACATCATCAGCAACATGAATGTCCCTATGTATGGCAAGGGAATCAGCATGAAACCAAGTAGGTTGACTCTCAAAGATCGCCTGATTGCGTGCAACCCAAATAACATGGATGACCGATGAAACAGGCACAATGAGCATATTGTGGACCAACCCAATCTTCCCATCCTCAATATTTTTTAAAATAGATCCATTATCAATGGTGATGACAAATTAAACACATTTCTCATGAAGTCAGTAGCCCACACATACACATGATTAATGATTCCATTTCCCAAAAAATGAGAGGGAACATCATATATGTTAATTTTACATTTAATAGTCATATTTATATAATATATATAATATTTATTCATCAATATCATCATAAAAACCAACCATGATAGGCAGTTAAGAAAAACAAAAGATTCCACTTCATGAAGGCAGTTTTTCACGCACACGCACTGACAACGCTTGTTTATTTTCCTTAGTGGATGGGTAGGAATAAATAATAGTTTATATATTAACATAATAAAATATAAATTTAATAATGATATTTTTTTCATAATATTTTTATGGATATGGTATTTTTGGAAGAGGAAAATTTAGAAGAAAATATTAAAAATTAGACAACACATACATTGGAGACTCAATCTTCTCTTAGAGATGTCCTTGGAAATGAAGGCCTTAGGATAACATGTATATATCAGGATATTAAAGATTATAAAATAAATTATAGGATAGTTTTTCCATATTTCCAAGGTAAACTAAGATGGTAATTGTAACCTTGGAGGTGTGGAAGTGATCCCCTTTTATAAGTAAAGAAAATGGCACTTTTGGGAATACCCTTTACCCTGCCATGATATCATTAAAATATTCATTTTTAAATTCCACAAAATGTTCATAATAATTAATTTTGATGTTATATTGATTATATAAATAATCAACAAAAAAATCACACAAGTTTTAATCATTTTTCAAGTCTTTTATAATATTTTTTTTTATTTTAACAATTTGATTTTTACATTGGTAACTAGTTTTTAACTAAGTATCTTATATGTTATTTAACATTATAACACATGAAATTATAAAAAAAATCTTTATTGAACCTAATTTAAATCTCTATTAAATCTAATTAAATTTCAAAATAAGTGGAAGTTATCTTTTAAATTAAAATATTTTATATATATAATGATAGTTTTTTTATAAATGTAGTGTTTTGACCATTATGTGTTCTTAATATTATTTATAATTGGATAATCAATAAATTAATGTTAATATAATTATATGTGTTTTTAAAAATAATATTATAGTCTTCATCTAAAATATATTAATTTAATTTATTAGAAAAAAACATACACAATATCCATAAAATAATTCTTCGAAAATAATATTTTTACCATTATTGTCACATTAATGGCTTATTTTAAAGGTATTTTTCATGTAATTCAAATTCATGCTTTATTGTGGGGGTTTTTATATATATTTGGAGGAAATTGTGGGTTTTCAACATTTGTGCCAAACCATTATCCCTTTCCTATTTTTAAAAATATGTTTAGTTTATTTTATAAAACCTTTGTTTTTTAACATTTCTAATCCATTACATTTCGCTTATGACCTCCCCTGACCAATTTAAACCACCATATCCATTTTCACCCCTTGGGAATCCATAATAATTATGGATTTGGGTTATTTATTCAAGTTTTGGTGAATCCATTAGCACATTTCATATTTTAAAAAAACTATTTCTTTAATATATCATTCAATTTTTAATTTTTTTAAGTTATTATACCTCTCAACTCATCCCAACATCTCTAGCCGCACTACCATGTTCGTTTCTCCCTCTTTGGAGCTCATCTTCATCACGGATTAGGGAAAATTTTCTCTGGATTTCTATAATCGTCTAAATTTGAAAATGTAATTTTTTTCCTTCATAACTCCTCCATTTTTTACTATTTTCCCACCATTTCAGTTTCAAATTGACATCCTTATCCTAATTAGAACCTCCATATTAGTTTTGGAAGCTTGGAGATTCACCAATTTGTGTATTTCGGGCGATTTCTTCAAGATCTCCAATGTAAGTGGGTTTCATTCCATCCTCCTCCCATTTTCTTATGGTTTCATCCATTTTTTCATGAAGTTCCTATTGTCCAGAAAGTAGGTATTATATCCATGGGTTTGATCATGGGTTTATTATTCTACTATTGTGGTTTTTGGTATGATTTAACACTCTTGTGGTGAGGTTGAGCTTTCGCATAATGATATGGTCATTTTGACACCTGTGGTCGGTGATTCAATGTGTAAGCACTACTGGATGAGATATCCTTGCATGATTTTTATTTTTAGAAATAATCCTAATTCATTTTGAGAGAGACAAAATTATTTTTGGCAGCATTAGTTATACAATATATTTTTAAATGCCATTTTCAGGTGAAAATGGGTGTTTTACATGTGTGTTCGATGTTGTACCACTTGGGGATATTTTATAATTCATAAAAGGGTCTTATGAAATGGTTTTTATTCTGAAAATTCTGGTTTCGGGTAATATTGGTGTGAATTTTAGTATCAAAGATGGATTTTAGATAGATTTTATGTGCAATGTTTTGTTATATTACTTGAAGATGTTTTATTGAAATTGTAAATGATTTATTGGGTTATATAAATGGTGAAACGAATGTGTAGACACTTATTTTGTTGTGTATGACCAAAAATTGTCTTTTATATGTAACTTTCATTTGGTATCATGTGGAAATTGTTTGATCAAAAAGTGATAAACCCGGATATCAAGGTAGGTGAACATGTACTAGTATGCTAGTGATATAGAGTGGTTTTGTCCCTACTTCAATTAGAATTTTCGACATTGAATAAACTAATAAAACTATAATTATTATGATTGGGGACCACTAGGTTATGGGTATGTTTTATACTAGTGGCTCATGCATGAGAACAAATATTGTTATAGTTACTTTACACCAAGATACGAGGTATATGGGGCCTAAAACTAACTAGTTCATAGGGATGTTCCCAAGATTGGTACTCATTAAATATTTCATATTGATCATTGGATTAAGGTGTGTTTGGATGTAAATTCAATATCTTACATGTTTTATTGAAATTTTTTCATCATTTTAAATCATCCCTTGAAAATGGTTTACTTTTAAAAGTTACATTCTATAGAAATTATTTCCAATATTTCTTGTTTATTAAAACATGAATTCTTTTTATCTTGTTTTTCTTAATATGTGGAATATTGGGTTGTTATCCTATTGGGATTTGGATCACACCCTACTTGCACATTTATGTGTATGTAGACATGATCATGTTTGACATAGGTAAAGGAAAGGCATTGGGTGATGGTGGTTCAGGTTGTTAGTTTCCTTCCATGGTGAAGTGTTGTGGAGACGGCTCGTGGGTGATGAACCCTTGTTGTGTGGTGTTCCTTGGGCTCTTTTTATAATAATTTTATAAAAATTTGAACCCATTGTCCTTGTTGAATACCATTTATTCATTTCTAAATTATATTTAAGGCTTGTTTGGTTTGTAATTTTTATATTCAATTTATTGATTGTTTTTTGTTGTTTTATGTATCGATACTCAAGTAAATAATTCCCAAAAAAATATTTATGATACCTGGGCACTAGTTTTTGCCCTTAGGTATAGGGAACACCCTTAAAAACTTTCCATAGACTGGGTTGGGTGCTGGTTTTAATGGATTGTAGATTCATTTTGTGACAAAATGGTGTTAGAGTAGGTTTATATTCATGGTAATATTATTTTGTTAGGGTGATTCTGGTTATACAAGATCTAGGACTATTGGGGCTCAGAGTTTTTATTATGAGTAGGGTTACTTTCTAGTAACTCTCATAAAAAACCTTGACTCACCTTGGGAGGTTATGATTGTTTGTTTGACTTCTGTTCCTGGTGGGATGTGCAGGCTGCAGACTGCAGGTATACGTTAGGTGGGAGTGAAGTGGTTGTTTATTTCATTATTGAGATGTGTTAAACTAAATTATATTTGATGTAATTGGAAATTTTTTTAGAATTGTTGTGTTAATGATTTATATTGTGATTTTTTCCTTGTGTAGAAATAGACCTCTATGGAAAGCTCCCATACACCCACGGTAGGACCCCGGAGAGAGTTTTCCTTCATCAATTGATCAGAGGATGGTAGAATATGTGGATAGGAAAATATAATCCCTAGGATAGGGAGTATCACATGCTCCTACTATATCTAGAAAAGGGGTGTCTATTTCTAGTAAGGAAAAATCCTAGGAGTTCCTAAAGAACAAGCCTTCTACATTTTGAAGTAGCAATGAACCCCAGGAAGCAGAGGAGTGGCTCAAGAAAAATGAGAACATGTTTGAGTTTCTGGACACACCTAAGAATGTCAAGGTGAAATGTCCCTCTTTACAATTAGAGGGTCCCAGACACAGGTGGTGGGAATCAATGCTTTATGCTGGGATGCATGAGCAGATGAGTTGGAAGGACATCAATGTTATCTTCAATGACTAGTACTTCCCTAAATGTTTGGCATATGATCGATCTAGAGAGTTTATGGAACTTTTTTAGGGGGGGTATTTCAGTTATTGAGTAAGTCAACCATTTTTCTGAGTTTTTTTGGTATACTCCTGAAATGTTATCCAATGAGTATATGAAGGCCTAAAAGTTGGAGTAGGGTTTGCGGCCAGAGATTTATTCCCATGTCTTCCAGTTCAAGATGAAAACCTATGCTGAAGTGGTTGATAGAGCTTTCATGGTGGATATAGACTGTAAGGAGAGGCCTATATTCTTTAGTACAATGTCAGTAATGGGAAGTGGCAGTAATTTTTAGATGAAAAGGAAGAGGGTGGAGCAGGGAATGAATGGAGGTTGCAGCTGAGGCAAACCTTCCATGCAGCTTTCTTCAGTGCCTTCTGATGTGAGGTCCATTGTGTGCACCAGTGTGGGAGGCCAGGGCACATCCAATGGGCATGAAAATATCCTATAAATTCTAGTTATTAGTGGGGGGTTATGGGACACTTGCTTCATCTTTGAAGGATGTAATGTCCACTCCATAGTGGGGTATGATTAGTGGAATCCAGGGGAGTACCAACTCTTTCGAAGCCATCGAGGATAAGGGGATATCGGTTTGGTGGTCATGGGGGTAGGGCGATATCATATTCTAGGCAGATCCTGTTTACAAAAGATCCACCAAAAAGTGGTCTTTCTCAGGCAGAGTCTAGGAATCTCCTTGTGGTTAACCATGCACCAACGAGATCAGAGGCAGGGCCATCAACAGTTCGAGGTACCGTTTTCATTGCATATTCTATATATAATTCTCTTTTTGATACTAGTGGTTCTTTTTCCGTCATATATTCCCATATTGTGAACATAGTAAATTTTCCAACTGAGTTTTTTTATTTTTCAATGGAGTTGGTGACGCCGCAGGGAAATAAGGAGAAGGGTCTCAGGTTCCCATCATGTGTGCTTCTCGTGTCAGGGGTTAAGATGGAGTGGGACCTCCTAGTCTTAGACTTGGATCTATTTGACATGATACATGGAATGTATTTTTTGTTACACTTTCATGTTCACATTTATTTCTATAGGTGGTGGGTGAGTTTCACGACACATGATGGCAGTACATAGGTTTTTCATGGGGAATGGGATCCTCAGTTAGGTCAAGCGGGACCTCCACTCCCATAGTCGGGGAATCATATCTTCCAGTTATCATTTCTCATGCTTTAGGAAAATGGTTTTTCTCCTAAGGTTGGGTTACCTCATGTAGTGTAAGAGTTATTAGAGGTATTTTGAGATGATTGTTTAGGTTTAACCCCAAAGCGGGACGTGGAGTTCTCGATCGATTTGGCACCAGGAACAAAACTGATATCTCGTACCTCATAACGTATGGCCCCCACCAGATAGAGAGGATTAAATACTCAGCTAGAAGATATAGAATCCAAATTATTCATTCTCACTAGAATCTCTCCTTTTATTTCCCTTGTTCTCTTTACGATGATGGTCGACGGGTCCCTCTGGTTGTGTATCGATTACCAGAATCTAAAAAAGGTATCCATTAAAAAAATGTCATTTTCCAAAAATATATGACATTCATGATTAGTTAAAGGTGAAAAGTGTTTTTCTAAAATAAAATTTCATTTGGGTTACCATCAACTCAGGGTTAAAGAGTCATAAATCTTGAAGACAGTCTTATAAAATTGGTATGACCACTTTGAGTACTTGGTCATGCCCATCGGATTGACCAATGCTTCAGCGGTCTTTATGGAACTCATAAATAGGGTGTTCCATGAATATATCTACTCTTTCATTGTGGTATTCATGGATGAAATCCTAGTTTAATTGGGATCTGAGGAAGAGGATGAGTATAATTTGTGGATCATGTTGGGAACTATGAAGGATCACTTCTTTTATGCAAAGTTGTCCAAGTATACCTTTTGGATCAGGGTGGTGAAGTTTCTAGGGAATGTGATCTCAGAGCAATGAGTCTTGGTAGATCCAATGAAGATCATTTCAGTATTCCATGTGGGTAGTTGAAGAACATGTTTGATATCTTGAGTTTCCTAAACTAGGTAGGATACTACAAGTGGTTTTTTCGAAATTTCCCTTCCCTTGCTTCTCCCATGACTATGCTCACCTAGAAAGGAGTGATGTTTTTTTGGGGCCTAGAATGTCATGAATCCTTCAAGGAGATGAAGAGGTGGTTGACTAATTACCTCATGTTGATCTTTATAGAATCTAAAATGGGATGTGTTGTGTATTTTGATGCTTCAACTATGGGTCATGGGTTCATGATTATGTAGGATGATCATGTGGTAGTGTATGGCTCCCGCCAAATTCGAATGCACAAAAAGGATTACTCGACCCATGACTGGGATCTATTAGATTTGATCCATGCTTTGAAAAATGGCATCACTAACTCTTTGGGATGAATTTTGTGGTCTATTTTGATCACTAAATCTTGGCCTACATCTTCTGTCATAAGGATCACAATGTGTGGCAGCACCACTGGATAGCGTAATTGTAGGGGTTCGACTATAACATTGTCTATACCCCACAAGGTAAAAGTGGTGGAATTCTCTTGGAGTATAAAAATACTATTTAATGCCTTGGGGATTTCTAATGATGAGTGGTCTTTGATGGGGATCTTTGGTTAGATGCATATGGAGACCAAGGATCATAGTGGAGGTGTATTCTTGGAAATAATTCAGTTGAATCATTATCTCATAGAGTTGATTCACTAAGAATAGCCAAGTGATGATCTTTGATAGTTGTCGAGGAAGTTTCTTCATGGTGGGGAGACATCTTTTGATTGGTCATCATCTTCCATGGGAATATTCTGCTTCATGGGATGGTCAGTAGTTTCTCCGTCTCTATAGAAGTTAGTGATGCAGGATAGCCACTAGTCTCAATGGGTTATCCATCCTGGTGCCACTAAGATGTATTATGTTGGGTGTCAGTAGTTATTGTGGCTAGGTATAAGATGAGACATAGCCGACTTCATGTAAAGATGCTATATATGTCAATAGGTGAAATCAAAGCACCAAAGTCCCTCGGATTTTCTATATCCATTACCCATTCCTACATGGAAGTGGGAAGATGATTCCTTGGACTTCATTATTTTCTTACCTTGTACATCTTGGAATAAGAATTCAATATGGGTAGTGATTGATGATCTGACCATATCAACCCACTTCATTCTGATCAAAGATAGAGTTAAAGTGGGTGAGTTGGGCTGTTTGTATCTTTAGAAGATGGTAAGGATTGATGTTGTTCCATCAGTAGTTGTCTCAGATAGTGACCCTTTTTTCACTTCCTAGTTTTGATAAGGCCTTCATAAGGCCTTGGGGTCACATATTAAGATGAGCATGACATACCGTCCTCAAACAGATGGTTAGACAGAGAGAGCGAATTAGATACTAGAGGATATGTTCCATGCATTTGTTTTGGACTTTGGAAGTTCTTGGGATATCCATTTGGGATAGGTTGAATTTTCCTATAATAACAATTACCAATACTCAATTCTAATTTCTCCTTTTGAGGTTCTCTGTGGTCATCCTTGTCAGTCTCCCCTATATTGGGCAGAGATAGGTGAGACTTCACTATTGTGGTTGATCCTTGTTTAAGAGACATATGAAAAGTTCAAGTTGATTGGGAGGCATTTATTGAAAGGTCAGAGTCACAAAAATTCATATGATGACCAAAGTCATTGATACCTAGAGTTTTTGGTGGGTGATTAGGTATTCTTGAATGTGGCCCCTCATTTGGTTCATCGTCACCTGAGAAAGCAGGGCAAGATAACAAAAAAAATATGTTGTACCTTTTGAGATTACTGAGAGGATTGTAAAGGTAGAGTATAGGTTATCTTTTCCTTCTCATTTAACATATAACCATGATGTATTCCATGTCTCCCAGTTGAAAAAGTACAACCCGGATTTGTTCCATTTGCTGAATTGGGAGGAGTTGGATATAGATCCCAATTTGATTGTTTTTGAGAAGCCTATATGAATAGTGGATTCCCAAAAGAATATGATTTGGGTAAATTCTATTCCACTTGTTTAGGTCCTTTGGAAGCATGTAAACTATGTCAAAAAAACATTGTATTTTATGTTTTGGGTTGAGAAGGAGTACCCATTCTTATTTTCTGATCAAGCATTGGGTTGACTTTCTGGGTTGGAAAGTATTTCATGGTGGGGATAATTTTAACATCCCTGAATTATTTTAAAGGTATTTTTCATTTAATTTATATTCTTTCTTTTTGGGGGGGATTTCCCAGGAATTTTTGTAGGAAATGGTGGGTTTTCAATATTTGGGTCACACCAGAAGCCCATTTCCATATTTAAAAATAATATTTTTTAATTTATAACTCATTTTTTCAGAATTTCTTATCCATTACACATCCAACATAGCCTCTCTTGACCTATTCAAACCACCATGTCCATTTGGACCCCTTAATAATCTATAATCATAGGGGATTTGGATGATTTATTCAGGATTTGGGTGAACCCAAGTGCTCGTTTCGTGTTTTTTAAATATTTCTTTCCTATATCATTTTATTTTTTATTTTTTTCAGTGATTACAACTATCACCCAAGAACAAAATCCCTAGGAATTCCCCCATGTTCGCTTCTCTCTATTTGGATCTCATATTCATCGCTTACTATGGAAACGTTTCTCAGGATTCCTCAAATCATCTAGATTAGAAAACTTAATTTGCTTCCTTCCTAAATCCTCAACTTTTTACTCTTTTCCAGCTATTTTAGTTTTTACTTGACTTCATCAGCCCTATTCAAACCTCCATATCAGTTTTATCTTCATGGAGATTCACTTATTAGTGTATTTAGGGTGATTTATTCTAGATCTTTCAAGTAAGTGGGTTTTCTTCCTTCCTCCTACCATTTTCTTAGGGTTTCTTCCATTTTTTCTGGAAGTTCCTAATGTCCAGAAAGTAGGGATTCAAACCTAAGGTTTGATTTGGGGTTTCCTGGTCTAATATTCTAGTTTTTTGTTTGATTTGACACCCATGTTGTAGAGACCCTAATATTGACGTACATTGACATTACATTACTTTTGAGGAATACTTAATACATTACAAAAACAGACACACAAGGACCGTAATAGTTTAGTGTCTTTGAAAACATGGAACGTAATCTTCTAATCGTGGTGAAAGATCTTCAACATCTCCCATAAAGATCTTCCACTTTTTGTTTCCTGGCCTAAAACCTTTATTTTGATCCTGGGGGAAAATAAAACATAAAAAGGGTGAGCTCAAATTCTCAGTAAGGGTAATCATGGATAAAATAAAACATACCATATACAATGGAACATAAAAACATGAACATAATTTTTAAACATTAAAATCTTGAGCAACGACATAAAACATGGAAGTACATAAGGCATGGATCATAATGGAACACAAACCATGATAAAATAGAATGTGAATAAAACATGTAATTGTGGCATCCATTAAGCACATTTAATGATTTCCATAGTAGCCAAGACATTACTGCCAAGACCATCTTAGTGGACAAAGTCCCATTCTGAATCGAGTTAACTCCTCGTTTCAGTCCTGTAACACTGAACTGGATTAACATACCGTTCCAGCCATGTCTATCTCATGAGATATAAAATCTTTACCCAATGAATTAGAGGGAGATATAGGTCCCACCCATCTCATAATTAAATAATTCTTACTTGTGCCACAAAATAAACATACATCATTCATAATAACCCAATAAATAAAATGGGTTTCATAAACATCATCACATCATCAAATAATCCATATAAAAGAAATGGATATCATTTTCATAATAAGGAAAGTGAAACAATGTAAATCATAGAGACATTATACTTGAAACATACACATATGAAATAATTTCATCTTATATGAAAAATGTTTTTGATAAAACACTTGAAATAAATTCATGAGGAAAATATCCTTTCTTCTTCAAAATCATTTTCTTTTCACAAAATTTCATCCAATATTAAAAGAAAAAGATTTGGATGAAAATATTCATGAAATATTTTGGTTGAATCTTCATGAAAATAAGGTTTTATAAAAAATTAAAAATCCATTCGTTCCGTATAAGTTAAAAAAACATTCTTCTCGTACTTTTACCAGAAAAGTCAAAAAGTACCTCGTAACGTAAACAAAAGAAAGATTCCTTACATACCATGTAGTAAAAGTAAAAATGGGTAAAAAGGACATTAAACATACATAAAAACACTTTTATAAAACATGGGCAAGGATGATAACAATAACCCCAGTAAATACTTACGTATAAGCAATCTCGGATAAAAAAAATGAGATTTTCCAAATTATCCCTTACCTTATGTCTGATATGCTTTGTATGTATCCAAACCTCCTGTATAATGATTAAAATAATGTCATTTACTTATTACAGAATCATATTCATTGTTATGATATAATATATGGTTCACTTATGACTTTATATTACCCGTTCATTTGTAAATTCCATGTTAAAGAGTGTTTTGGGTAAAATCGTTTCATTTGTCGTCTGTGTTTTGACTTGTAATTATTCATATGATTACTTAGATCACGATTACATAATTCCAGAATATAAAAAATTATTTATATATAATATATATTCATAATATACATATATATAATAGATCGATAAATGGAAAGAAATACACCGTTTATGGAGATGGTAGGTCGTACGTACGCATGAACGCTGTTTTCATTTCCTTATTGAGTTGAATGGAATTAAGTAGATGACATACATATATACATAAATAAAGTAGCTTTATAATGTCATATATTTCATTATTATTTCTTATATATACTTTAAAATCATTCTTAAATGGTTAACATGGAGAATGAATCTCATCGCGTCATGGAGACGGTAGTCCGTACATACGCACGAGCGATGATATCATTTCCATAATTATTGAATCGAATTGGAGTGGATGATAGAATATATCAGAATCAGTATGTTGTTATAATAACTATGTATAGTTATTTTTTACACCATTATACCCATCCATGTAACGTGTTGGTGGAAAAAGAGATTACACCACGACATGGAGATGGTATTCCGTACGTACACACGCGCGGTGATTTCATTATCCATAGGATGGATAAATGGTGAAATAGGGTTGTTTCAAAATTATAATAAGATATCAGTATATGAGTGATACTTATTTTATTACTTCATAATGAAAGAACTAAAGAAGAAGAAGAAGTAGAAGAAATACGGTTGAAAGAATCGGTAATGGACATTACCTCTTCTTTGAAACGCCTCTTTGAGACCTCCACTTAGGGAACTAACATTGGTCTTTGAAGAAGACCAAGACCTCTAGAATGTTTCTAGGGAAGTGGAGAAGAGCATTTGGCAGGGTTTTTCCAAGCTTGAATGCTCAAATTGGTTTGAGGAAGGGAGGGAGGAGGTGACCTTTTATAAGGGAGGAGAGGGGAACCTTTGGAATTCTTAAAAATATTAATTTATAATAAATCAAACCCCACTTAAAAACCTCCCAAAAAGACTCATATTAAAATATTAGATGATATAGGGTTTCAATCACATCAACCAATCAAATTTAGACATGTTTGGATCTTATTTTAAACCTTATCATTTTTATTTATCCTTATTTAATATATTTAAGTTTATTTGTGGTAATAAAATCCTAAATTTTAAAATATAACAAATAATTTCTTATTTGTTGTGAATTTTCCATAATTGTTTACTTTATAACATTATTGACCATATAAATTTATATTTATAATTTTTAAATATTTTTGTTATTTTTAAACAATTTTATAATATGTTATTTTTATAAAATTACAATAGTGTCAATTTTGACACTATTCATTTATTTGAATTTAAATAAAATTGTACTGAAGATATGTTCAAACTAAAAGCTTTAATATATTAATAAAAGGTCATATGTATCTCTAAAAGTAGTGTATCACATTATATAGTTCATATAATATTTATTTTATTATTTTTAAAACCATTTATTTGGTTTATCTCTTAATAAAATAATTACTACATCATTTTTGTATAATTATTTAATATACTGATTTGTTGCATTAAAAATTTAAATTAAAATCATATGATGAATATAAATATATTAAAGTTCACAATAGTACTTTTACTAGAATTTATCATCTTAAAATCACAATATTTTAATTGATATATTTATTAAATTATGAAGGTGACAACTTTGGCATCATTTAAAATAAAATATTATAAGTTTCATAATCACTTTTATAAGGATCCAAACGGTTATATATTAGTTCATTGGATGATTAAGGTGTATATATAAACTACCAATAAGTTTTGGTCAGGTTTTTGGGCCTTTTAATGGGTATTATTATTTCAATAAAAACTATATTACTTATTTTCCACTTAATAAATAATTTCTTTATCATTAATGTATTACCATTAATGACAATTATTTAATCCCTAAAAATTCTAAATAAATTATCATGATGTAGATAATTTTATTATATTTCTGGAGACTATTCATGTTCCAAGTTTTATGATTTTTATCACTAAATTAAAATTATTATACTTATAAGATTTAAGAGAGTGACATGTTTTCACTTTCTTTTGTTTTAATAATAATTAAATTATTTTCATGGTCAAAAGTCCATAAAATGAATCTAATCCAACCCTTAGTCGATATGGGTTTACTTTTAGCCATCCAATAGAATTTTGGCATGTGTTAGGGTAATTTTATAATATTATATTTACCCTTAATTACCTGATTTACCTTTAACTATGGTAAATAAAATTAACCGTAGTTACTATTCATAATTCCCAAAAATAAAAAGTAGCCTATTAACATAATTTTTATCCACTGATTCCAAATATGGAATCTATTTACTCAAATTCATTACATAGAAGTTGCAGAAATTAAATTAAAATTAATCCCGTTGTCGAATGAAAACGGGTTTTTGTTTAAAACATTGCAAAAGATTGAATTGATTTAACCTACGAATTCAATGTAAAATCAATGATAATGACATTCATTATATTAAATGGTATAAATATATTCTATTTATACTTTAAAACCATTCAATATTATAATTTAACCATATAAATTATTACGATTAAAAAAGTTGTTTTTCATTGAAATATAGCGTGTTTTTACTATTCATCAAAATATGAAAGTTACCAGAATAAACAAAATATTTATCCAAAGTAAATTTTTATTTCATGATTCCAAAGAAGAATTTTATTTTGTCAAATTGAACTTATAAACATTTCAAAAACTAGATTTAAATTGTGTGCTCCATCAAAAGGCGGCAAAACTGCATTTTTTTAAATATTTATTTTACCCGAAAAAATTATTTTGTTCTTATAACATGTTCTAGAAAATGTGTAAGATGAATAATAATGTTATAAAATTCAAAATTAAGTTAATACTATTCATAACGGCTAGTTCATAATAATATTATAATAATATATCGTTGTTTAGTAAAACCATATATTGCGTACAACACACGCTATCGAGGAAGGTCGTGATTGCGTGTAATGAAAGCCAAGTCAGGGTTGCGTGTTGTAAAAGAATCCATCATTGTTTCATATAACAGAATCCAACCATATTTCATTTATATATTTAATATATATATATATATATATATATATACTCAATGTTGCGTAGAATAAATATTATCAAAATTGTGTGTAACACGATCCAAGAATAGCGTTGCATATACTGAAAGCTAATACGGTGTTGCGTATAATGCAAGGTAATCTTGTTGTAGCATAAAACACAAGAAATTAATGAATTTAAGAGAATATTTTTCATAAAATATCGGGGTGTTACATTCTACCCCCCTTAAAATGAATTTCTCCCTCGAAATTCATCGGGGTTATAAATGGTTTACTACTCGAAAGTTTGTTTAATAGAAACCCACATCGTAAAAAGGAATACCAAAACCAATCTCTAAAAAAAAGTATGAAATGTAACGGTTACCCAAATAAACTAATCACTGGGTTTCCACATAGGTGAAAATATGGATATGGAAGAGATATCTAACCATCCTGTTCTGATAGAGAGTGGTAGAGAACATGGCTATGGAAAAGCCAGCAATCACATATCCATAAATTTGTGACGATCTAAGGTACCATCTGATTCATCGGATATAAGAGCACTAGGACAACATTTTTGGTTTTCAAGATCATTTCCCTAAAGTTGATGAAATTGGAATTAGAAGAAATACTTTTGTTATTTTGGTATAGTCTCACTGTTGGTCATTCTTTAGACAATTCCCACTTAATCTCTTAATGAAATGAAGTTGAATTTGTTATTCGTGATGTGTTACCAGATCATGTGATAGAATGATGGGTCATTCCATTTGTCTCAAACAAAAGGTTAGAAAAGTTATCCAAAAATATATAAGTCCATCTATAGTGAGATTATTAATATATGGTTCCTAAAATGGACTTATAATTCATATATCGTACTTCTTAATATAATAAAACTAGTTTCTACTAAACAAGGACTTATTTTAGGCCAGTGGTAGGAGATAAAGGCCAGTCGCACTTCGATTGTGGGTTCGATTCCCACAGCCTTGTCCGACGCGATGGGTTATCGCCCGTCCTGTAGGTTATCCTTTTTCTAAAGCTATATTACTATATCATCCCATCAATAATATCAAAAAAGTTATATCTTTAAACAATACTAACTTATGTCCAACATAATCAATTCCAATTTTTAGTCTTATCTAAAATACTTCGGTCCAAGCTCATAGTATAAAGAAAATGATTACTTGAAATGTCACATAACAATCACGTGAATTCCATAATTTATCCCCATATATCATAAGATATATCTTGTTGGTCAGATTACAAACATGTGAATACCTTAATCATGTATTCTCTTGAAGAATGAATACCCATTGAACCATAGTGAAAACATGAATGCAGTTAAAAGTTAACACTTTCCACGAACCAAAATCCTAAAAATTCTTTATAATCTTACCATGAAATCACTTAGTCCTTATATCAATCATGAGCTCAGTAATACTGTTAAACATTTTATTTTCTCCTTATCCCTTTATTACGCTCATATCATCTACATTACAAAAATATCTGAATAACCTTTCATGCATACTGGTACAATTAATCATACACTTTCAATACTCAAGGAAAGACAACAGTGTAACAATCCTTATATGTCTCTTTATTCCATAGTACCATTAGATTACTTATACAACATTACACATGATAAACATGTAATCATTCCACTACATTCTTAAACCATTGACCGAGCATCACAATTCATTCATCTCACATATCATTTGTAGTCTCTTCATCATCATCAACATAAATACTACCCTTACGACCATACTAATTCTCTTCATGAGACTTTCCCTTAGGGCATTGGTTTTCATAATGCCCGTACATTTCACATTTAAAACATTTAACCATTGTTGATGTCGTAGCAATACCATTATCCTTATCCCTGGTGTTAATTGAACCTTTTCCTTTGCACTTACTGGCTTTGTGTCCTTCTTTTCCACACCCAAAGCATCTTCCAGTTCCTTTGAAACATTCTCCTTGATTCCTCTTCCCACATGATTTACATAGGGGAAATTGAACTTTCTTTCCTCTATGATCATCATGAAACTCAATCTTTCTCTTATTAGCTGAGTCAGGAAACTACCAAATTTTACTTTATTGATCATATTATGAGATTTTTGATTCAACATAATAATGATGATTGGACTTCCAAATCCCATTTCATTTGGTTGCTCATGAAAAATATCATTCCATTGTCCATAATATCCTCCATTATCGTGAATCATCTTGTTTCCAGCCATTTTCTAAAACCCAAAAAAAAGTGTGAGGGGAAAAAATCATGCTAGGGAAAGCAACATAGTAAAGGGGGATTACCCGCAATATCTAACATCTTAGTTTAAATTCTATGATCTTTACCGTAGTTCTAGGACCATATCCTATATGTATACTTATCCTTAGGGACATCCCTATACATACCTTAGAAATATCTCTAAGGATCTCACTTACGTTTTCGCATCCTAGTTTCCAAAGGTTGACTAAACTTTTCCTCTGATACCAACTGTAGAGACCCTAAGCTTGACGTGCATGGAAATTACATTACTTTTGCGAAATTCTTAATACAAAACAAAAACAGACTCACAATGACCATAATAGTTTAGTGTCTTTGGAAACATGGAACGTAATCTTCTAATCATGGTGAAATATCTTCAACATCTCCCATAAAGATCTACCACTTTTTGTTTCCTGACCTAAATCCATTCTTTTGATTCCAGGGGAAAATAAAACATAAAAAGGGTGATCTCAAATGCACAGTAATGGTAAGCATTGATAAAATAAAACATACCATATACATTGGAACTTAAAAACATGAACATAATGTTTAAACATTAAAATCTTGAGCAACGACATATAACATGGAAGTACATAAGGCATAGATCATAATGGAACATAAACCATGATAAAATAGCATAGTAATAAAACATGTAATTGTGGTATCCATTAAGAACATGTAATTATTTCCATAGTATCCAAGGCATTACTGCCAAGACCATCTTAGTGGAAAAAGTCCCATTCTGAATCGAGTTCACTCCTCGTTTCAGTCCTATAACACTGAACCAGATTAACTTACCGTTCCAGCCATGTCTATCTCATGAGATATAAAATCTTTACCCAATGCATTGGAGGGAGATATAGGTCCCACCCATCTCATAATGAAATCATTCTTACTTGTGCCACAAAATAAACATACATCATTCATAATAACCCAATAAATAAAATGGGTTTCATAAACATCATCCCATAATCACATAATCCATATAAAAGAAATGGATATCATTTTAATAATAAGGAAAGTGAAACCATGTAAATCATAGAGACATTATACTTGAAACAAACACATATGAAATAATTTCATCTTATATGAAAAATGGTTTTGATAAAACACTTGAAAGAAATTCTTGAGGAAAATGTCTTTTCTTCTTCAAAATCATTTTCTTTTCACAAAATGTCATCCAATTTTAAAAGACAGTGATTTGGTTGAAAATATTTATGAAATATTTTTGAGGATGCTTCATGAAAATAAGGCTTTATAAAACCGCACAAATCCATTCATTCCGTATAAGTTAAAAAACATTCTTCTCGTACTTTTACCGGAAAAGTCAAAAAGTACCTCGTAACGTAAAAAAAAGAAAAATTCCTTACATACCATGTAGTAAAAGTAAAAATGGGTAAAAAGGACATTAAACATACATAAAAACACTTTTATAAAACATGGTCATGGATGATAACAATAACCCCAGTAAATACTTACGTATAAGCAATCTCGGATAAAACAAATGAGATTTGCAAAGTTATCCCTTACCTTATGTCCGATATGCTTTGTATGTATATGAACCTCCTGTATAATGATTTAAATAATGTCATTGACTTATTACAGAATCATATTAATTGTTATGATACCATATATGTTTCACTTATGACTTTATATTACCCGTTCTTTTGTAAATTCCATGTTAAAGAGTGTTTTGGGTAAAATCGTTTCATTTGTCGTCCGTGTTTTGACTTGTAATTATTAGTATGATTACTTAGATCATGATTACATAATTCCAGAATATAAAACATTATTTATATACAATATATATTCAAAATATACATATATATATAATAGATCAATAAATGGAAATAAATACACCGTTAATGGAGACGGTAGGCCGTACGTACGCATGAACACTGTTTTCATTTCTTTATTGAGTTGAATGGAATTAAGTAGATTCCATACATATATACATAAATCCAGTAGCATTATAATGTATTATATTTCATTATTATTGATTATATATACTTTATAATCATTCTTAAATGGTTAACATGGAGAATGAATCTCATCGCGTCGTGGAGACGGCAGTCCGTACGTACACACGAGCGATGATATCATTTCCATAATTATTGAATTGAATTGGAGTGGATGATAAAATATATCAGAATCAGTATGATGTTATAATAAATATGTATATTTATTCTTTACACTATTATACCCATCCATGTAAGGTGTTTGGGGAAAACAGATTACACCATGACGTGGAGACGGTATTCCGTACGTACGCACGCGTGGTGATTTCATTTTCAATAGGATGGATAAATGGTGAAATAGGGTTGTTTAAAAATTATAATAACATATCAGTATATGAGTTATACTGATGTTAATACTTCATAATGAAACAACTAAAGAAGAAGAATTATAAGAAGAAATAAAGTTGAAAGAATCGGTAATGGACATTACCTCTTCTTTGAAACGCCTCTTTGAGACCTCCACATAGGGCACTAAAATTGTTCTTTGAAGAAGATCAGGACCTCTAGAATGTTTTTAGGGAAGTGGATAAGAGAATTTGTCAGGGTTTGGCTGAGCGTGAAGTCACAAATTGGTGTGAGGAAGGGAGGGAGGAGGTTTCCTTTTATAAGGGAGGAGAGGGGCACCTTTGGAATTCTTAAAAATATTAATTTATAATAAATCTAACCCCACTTAAAAACCTCCAAAAACGACTCATATTCGAATATTAGATGAGATAGGGTTGTAATCGCATCAACCAATAAAATTTAGACATGTTTGGATCTTATTTTAAACCTTATCATTTTGATTTTTTTTATTTAATCTATTTATGTTTATTTGTGGTAATAAAATTCTAAAATTTAAATTAGAACAAATAATTACTTATTTTTTGTGAATTTTCCACAATTGTTTACTTTATAACATTATAGACCATATAAATTTAAATTTATAATTATTAAATATTTTTTTGATTTTTAAAAAATTTTATAATATGTTATTTTTATAAAATAACAATAGTGTCAATTTTGACAATATTCATTTATTTGAATTCAAATAAAATATATACAGAAGATATGGTCGAACTAAAAGCATTAATATATTCATAAAAGGTCATATGTATATATAAAATTAGTGGATCACATTAAATAGTTCATATAATATTTATTTTATTAATTTTAAAACCATTTATTTGGTTTATTTCTTAATAAAATAATTACTACAACATTTTTGTATAATTATTTAATATACTGATTTCTTGCATAAAAAATTTAAAATTAAATCCTATGATGAAGATAAATCTATTAAATTTCTCAATAATACTTTTACACGAATTTATCATCTTAAAATAACAATATTTAAATTGATATATTTATTAACTTATGAAGGTGACAACTTTGGCATCATTTAAAATAAAATATTATAAGTGTCATAATCACTTTTATAATGATCCAAACGGTTATATATTAGGTAATTGGATGATTAAGGTGTATATATACACTATCAATAAGTATTGGTCAGGTTTGTGGGCCTTTTAATGGGTATTATTATTTCAATAAAAACTAAATTACTTATTTTCCACTTAATAAATAATTTCTGTATCATTAATGTATCACCATTAATGACAATTATTTAATCCCTAAAAATTATAAATAAATTATCATGATGTATATAATTTTATTATATTTCTGGAGACTATTCATGTTCTACGTTTTATGATGTTTATCACTAAATTAAAATTATTACACTTATAAGATTTAATAGAGTGACATGTTGTCACTTTCTTTGGTTTTAATAATAATTAAGTTATTTTCATGGTCAAAAGCCCATAAAATGAATGTAATACGACCCTTAGTTGATATGGGTTTACTTTTAGCCATACAATAGAATTTTGGCATGTGTTAGAGTATTTTATAATATTATATTTACCCTTAATTACCCGATTTACCTTTAACTATGGTAAATAAAATTTACCGTAGTTACTATTCATAATTCCCAAAAATAAAAAGTATCCTATTAACATAATTTGGACCCACTTATTCCAAATATGGAATCCATTTTCTCAAATTCATTACAAAGAAGTTATAGAAATTAAATTAAAATTAATCCTGTTGTCGAATGAAAACGGGTTTTTGTTTAGAACATTGCAGAAGATTGAATTGATTTAACCTATGAATTCAATGTAAAATCAATTATAATGACATAAATTATATTAAATGGTAAAAATATATTGTATTTATACTTTAAAACCATTAAATATTATAATTTAACCATATAAATTATTACGATGAAAAAATTTGTTTTTCATTAAAATATATCGTGCTTTTACTATTCATCAAAATATGAAAGTTACCAGAATAATACGAAAAATTTATCCAAAGTAAATTTTTATTTCTTGATTCCAAATAAGAATATTATTTTGTCAAATTGAACATATAAACATTTCAAAAACTATATTTAAAGTCGGTGCTCCATCAAAAGGCGGCAAAACTGCATTTTTTTAAAAATAATTATTTTACCTGAAAAATTTATTTTGTTCTTATACCATATTCTAGAAAATGTGTAAGATGAATAATAATGTTATAAAATTCAAAATATAGTTAATAATATTCATAACGGCTATTTCATAATAATATTATAATAATATATCATTTTTTAGTAAAACTCGATATTGCGTACAACACACGCTATCGAGGATGGTCGTGATTGCGTGTAATGCAAGCCAAGTCAGGGTTGCGTGTTGTGAAAGAATCCTTCGTTGTTTCATATAAAAGAATCCAACCCTATTTCATTTATACATTTAATATATATATATACATATATAAACTCAATATTTCGTATAATAACTAATATCAAAATTGCGTGTAACACGATCCAAGAATAGTGTTGCGTATACTGCAAGCTAATACGGTGTTGCGTATAGCGCAAGGTAATCTTGTTTTAGCATACAACACAATACATTAATGAAATTAAAAGAATATGTTTCATAAAATATCAGGGTGTTACACATGTGGTGTGGAAGTGGTGTGGTTGAACTTTCACAGAAGGATTTGTTATTTTTGACACTTGCAGTTGGTGATTCCATCATTAAGCACTACTAAAAGAGTTAGAATTTCAAAATTTCTATTTTTATCATAATATTTTGTCATTGTGATTGCTGTGAAATTTTGTTTTGTGGAATTAGTTAAAAAAAATTTAAATACTAATATTTTTGTGAAATTGAATGTTTTACATGTGCGTTCGATGTTATACCACAAGGGGATATTTTATTATTCATGGTAGGGTCTTATTAAAATTTTTGTATGATTAAAATTATGTTTTGGGGTATTATTGGTGTGCATTATCTTTCATATAGGGATGTTAGATTGATTTTAAGTGCATAGTTTGGTTATATTCTTGGAAAATGTTTTATAGAAATTATAAATAGTTTTTTAAGTTATGTAAATAGTGAAAAGAAGTGTAGATACTATTTTGAGTATGTATGGACATAAATGATGTTTTATATGAATATTTCATTTGGTATCATGTGTAATTTTTTAGCACAAAATGGGAAACCTGGGTATGTAGGTGGGAGGACGTGTACTAGTATGCTAGTGACCTGGGGTGGTTTTGTACCTATTTCACATAGAAAGTTGGACATTGAAAACACTAAAAAACAATAATTATGATAATTTTTGACTACTAGGTTATGGTTATGTTCCATAATAGTTTCTCGTGCACAAGAACAGATATTTTTGTTCTTACTTTACAACAAGATACTTGGTACATGGGGATTGAAACTAACATGCACATAGGGATATTCCCAAGATTAGTGCTCATTGAATCCTTCGTATTAATAATTGGATTTTGGTGTGTTTGTAAGGATAATTCACAAGCATATATGTTTTATTGAAATGTGATCATCCTTTGAAACTAACCTTTTAAAATAGTTTACCTTTAAAAGTATCATTCTTTAGAAATCATTGCCATCATTTCTTGTTTGTTAATACTTGCGTGATTTTTATCTATTACTACAGACAATATGTAATATTTGGGTGGTATCCTACTGGGCTTTGGCTCACACCCTACTTGCACCTTTGGATGTTAGTGGACTTGATCATGTTTGACACATGTAAAGGTAAGGCCTTTGGTGATGGTGGTTCGGGTTGTTAGTTTCCTTCCATGGTAAGGTGTTGTAGAGACGACTCATGGGTGATGGAAGCTAGTCATGTGGTCTTCCTTGGGATGTTATGATGATACATTTATATATAATTGGACCTCTCGTGTCATTTTTAAGACCATGTATTCAGTTTTGAATTTTATTTAAGGCTTGTTTGGTTGGTAATTTTCAGATTCGATTTATTGATTGTTTTTAGTTTTTTATGTAACCATACTCAGTTAAATCATTCCCAAACCAATTTTTATAATACCCTAACACTTGTTCCTTCCTTTAGGGATAGGGATCTCCGTTTGGGACAAGACACGGACCCCGTCGGGAGACAATTTTAATAGAGACCAGATTTGGTTCGTAACAATTATCATGGCCATTAACTTTAATCTTAGTAATCATACTTTTATGAAAAAATGAACATATTAAATAATATGATCATATTGATATAAAATTTGAAATATTTTTTTATATGTTAAATTTTTATATGTGATGAAAATTAATTTTTAATATAACTGGATAATAATAGTTTTTCGAATAAAATAGAACTTATGTTTTGAAAATGATATACATGGGTTATATAAAAAAATAATGATTTTAAATTATTTATTTTAACTATATATATATTATATATAAAGGTTTAAAATACTTTTAATTCATTATTTTGTTTTGAAAATTTCATAAAAGTGATATTTTTTAGCAGAATCATAATTTCTTCACTATTCATGTGAAAAAACCAATATTTGAGAAACAAATACAACAATTTCATTTGATAATAATATTTATATGATAAATAAATAAATGAGGTTAAATTTTTAAATTAAAAATATAAAATCTAATAATTTAACTTTTAAATAAATACGTAAATATATAATGAAAATATTTTTTTAGGAAAATAACTTTTCAAAGTATTAACATTTCTAATTCTTATTTTCAATCAATTAATAATAAATTTAGTGTTAATATATTTTTCATATAAATAATATATATTATTCATATCAAAAATATACAATTATTTGGTTCTTAAAATAAAGTACTTAATAATGATAATTTCAGAAAAAATACATTTTTAACCATAAGGTGATCTTATTAGTTTTCTAGTTACACTAAAAATAATGATCTTTATTTGTAGATATATTTTATAATGTGGTTATATGTAATTATAACCGAAAACATAATTGATTCATTATAATGGGTATATAATTTATAATTTTTTTGGGTTCAGTGTTGTATGTGAAAAAATCTATTTAACACATTAGTTTTTAAAGGGAAATCTAATTAAAAATATCAAGGTTCTGCATTATTAAAAACATAAATAAAGTGTGTTATCAATATATTAATTGTCACATATTAAGGGAAATATTTAAGTTTATTTAAAATATAGTAATATTTCAGGATGTAATTTCTATAGAGATATCAACCTTACAAATTTTGGAACATATCTTTTTCCTTGGAATGGGATTAATTTTAATATTCTATTTTTCTCAATATTTTTATCAAATTATCAATTTTTATTTGATATTAAAAACCACATTATATAATTTACTTCTAATGGGGGTTTATAATCATCATTTACTGGATATAGTATCATAGTTTGAAATTAGATTTGATTTTGTTATTCAAATATATAATGTTTCCCCTAAGTAGAGAGAAAAATAAATTCCCAAAATCATATTAAATGTATCTAAAATAAGGATAAAATTAATTTAATGAATCCTAATCCCACAATCATTTAATATAAATCATATAACTTTGATATAGTAATTTTACCACCAAGTTTTTTTATTTCAAAAGTTAATAGTTGGTGAAATCATACACGATATAAGACATCCTCAAATCTTGAGTAGTGAATTAAGTGTACCTAGAACCACTTAATTAATGCTATCCACTTTAATTATTGTTATTTCATAGGATTATCTATGATCTTCAGGACTTGGAGGTTGTTGGTATTGAAATCCTTTTTAATACCTTGGTTTAGTGCACTGGTTTTCATATTTCCCAAATCCCTCACATCTAAAACATCAAACTACTAGTGGGTACTTCGTAAGAACACTATTTTCATACATTATGTTTATGGATCTATTATTTATTTCCTCATTATATTTATTCTGTATTTCCTCCTTTACAATATATAAAACATCCTCTAATTCCATTGATACATTCCCCTGAGTGACTCTTCGCACAGTTTTTATAGGATGGAAATTAAACATTCTTTCCATCATAGTCTTTTTCAAAAAAAAACATCTATGAGACTCCATACTTCACTTATTTAGTGTTTTTATTTTCATAAAGTATTTTGTTGGTTATAATTACTCAATATTATTTTGTGATCCTAACCATGATTTTTAGCATCAGTTTCTACACCAATTGGTTTCCCATTAGGAAAAAATTCTCATTTCCCATTATGTTCAATATCAACTTGTTTCCACCTAGATCCAACCATTTTTAAAACCCTAAGGTTTAATTATAAGTAATAAATATTAAAATTATATTTGAATTATCATAAATAATCATATGAATACTCAATATTGAAATTAACTACTCTTTGAAAACCTCACATTAGCTTTTTGTTCAATCTAAATCACTCATGGTTCAATATATGTTTCTTTAGGTAGTGTTCTTTAAATCCCCTCATCATAATTACTTAACATGGTAAATCCTTCATAATTGTGTATAAAAATAATGTGAATCCAAAATTAACTTTTGTGGTGTCTAACCAGGTGCGTAGTATTAGGCCCACTCATCATACACAGAAGTGAATATTGAGTCATTCCTCAACTGACCTTTTTTATGTGATTACCCCTAGGTGAATATGTGACACAAACACATCCACATTATAGTTTCCAGAATTGGATATAATTTCTAGGTTAGACAAACAATATCTAATTTATTAAAACATAAGGATGTTATCATATACCTAGACTTATCCCTTAAACTTATCCCTATGGATTTCACTAAATTTATCTTATTTAATTTCCCAAAATAACATCATGAGTCCCCAAAAATAAGTAAACCATCCTTTAATACCAATTATAGTGACCCAATCTAAATATATTTATTTTACATAATTTCTATAATTTAAACATTGCTTCTCAAAATATTCAAACATAACATGAATAGCCTTTTGGTTTAATGTCTTTAAGGACCAATTACATATGCAACATATTTTACAATACCTGTGAACATTAACACACAATATAACACTTCTATACCCCCATCTATACTTCTCATAAGTTATACATGTCATCATAACATGTGGAAGATAAACACAATAAAGGGGTGGAATCAAACACTTAGTAAGGGAAAACTTCTCAATGTTTCATAAATGGTTAGATCATAAGTATATTATAAAACATGATCATGGAAAAATTTCTTTTTAAAGGATAATATAATAATAAGAGTAGTACATTAATTATTAATGAAGGATGTGTAATCTAGAAGGAAAAAACCTATACAATGATATTAGAGTGTGATATAATAATGGAAACATGGTATAAGTAAATGACAATATAATATCATGGATTCATAAATATGTAGTAAAAACATAGAACAATACATTATAAGTGTAATTAAATACTCACTACAAAGACTATAATATTATACAAAGTCCTATGGTGGATTGGGTTCACTCTCTGACACCCTAATCATCAAATAAAAAACATATGGTGGATTATATTCAATCCCTATTCCCATAAACGTAGTGTAAAAGTCCCTTGGTGGATTGGGTTCACACCCAAATATCATACAAAACAACTCATGAGATATAAAGCACTATCCAATGAATTTTAGGGATATATAATTATAGTACAACTCATCACAATATATTATGTACATACATTAGAATTCCACATGATGAAAATAAACCACACATAAATCATAAGCATGATAAAACCAATGATAAAGAAGTGTGTTTCATGATATTGTCTCAAAACATAACCAAATAATATATCATAAGGATTCCCTAGACAAGAATAAATTAAATATTTTTTTATTTTAGTGTTTTAATAAAGAAAGAACGGAATTAATCATTCAGTTTTAATGTTGGAAATTCATGGGAAGTATCTAAGATAAGAAAAAATAAAAGAAAACCACTTGGGGGATTCTTTATGAAATAAGTAGAGAAAATTTTTAAAGAAGTAATAGAATTATTATTTTCCATAAACCAAAAATAGAACTAGGATGATTTTCCTTAATATAATGATGGTTTTAAAAAAAATATTCATGGTAAAGAAATTTATAAAGGTGACAATTTTATAGAAGTAATAAACAATAAGGTTCCCATTTTATTTTTTAAAAACACCATTTTTTAAATCCCACACTATATAAAATATAATAAAACAATATTTTGAAAATAATATAAGTGGTATATGAAGGTCACATGAGATAAAAAATAATTATTTTTTCAATTAAAATAACAATATTTTCTATAATAAAAATTATCGACAAGTAGGGCCAACAATTGTTTAATGTTTTTGGAATTATATTATCATAGTTTCATTTTAATGAAGGAATATAACTCATAAATAAGTAATATTTGAATAAAAATTGATCTCATAAGATATATATTAGTTATACTATATGAAATGAATGTTTAATCTCTTGGAGAAACATTATAACTTAAGAAAGTAAATTGATTCATGAAAAAATTTTATATTTTGGGGAAGACATCAATCATAGCCCAGAGTAAGAAATATCTTTAATGAAAGTTATGCTTCCTAGTTAAATAATAATTTATGATATTATAAGTCAAGGGGCTAGTAGTTACACCAAAAAAATGAATATTTTTTCATAATATCAAAGCATGCCTTAATGATCGGTGATTGAGATGGGAACCCTTACCTTGTTCCATAGTCATTCAGATCATGAATCTAATTTTCAAAATAATAAAATTACATTTATTAAATACCTTATTTGGAACAATATTATTCTATATTTAATTTAATATCAACAATTTTTTATCATATTTTTTATATTTGTTATAAATTTTTCTTACCTACATCGGTTACTTATTGTCATTCGGTGAATTTTCCTTTGAATCTTTATATATGATGATCATGGTAAAAGTAATTATAGAATAATTTCATAGTATACAGAATATTAATAGCTTCATATAAATAATGTTTTTTTATTTATAATATTTTTAAATCCAACCACAATTAGTGGTGATGAAAAATGAAACTCATCACTTATCGAAGAGGTAGTCCACACATCGACGCGATTAATGTTTCCATTTATTAATGAATGAGACAGAAATAAAGTATATGACAATATTACTTTTAAAAAACAAATATATATTGTATATATAAAATTTATTCATTAAAAACTTCATTAAAACCAACCATGAGAGGTGGTTATGAAAAATGGAAGATGCCTCTTCATGGAGGCGGTAGTCCAAAAACACACACACTAATGATACTTTTGTTTTCCTTAGTGGGTAGAGAGGAATAAATTGTGATTGTTCCATTTATAAAAAAATATTAATATAATAATGATACTTATGTCATTGTATATGTATGTATATAAATGGTTTTGATGAAAATAATAAAAATTAGGTAACATTAATGATGGACACTCAATCCTATAACAACCAAAAAATTTAAGAAATGTTTTTTTCATATAAATTTAATTCCATTAATATCTTTTGTTACATGAATCACTGAGTCTTAATGAACCATGGTATACAATTAATACTATTATTTAAATAAGACAATTATAACCTAGTACATAAACGTGGAGGTATGAATATGAATAACTACATTTTGAAAAATAATTATTAAGGTTTTAGCTAAATAAAATATATTGAAAAATATATACTTAATATTTTTTAATGTCTTCATATTCATAAAAAAATTCACAAAATTTTTTTTATTTCTTTTTAAAAATAATAAATAAAATTAATTTTTTATGAGTCCAACCCCAGAAATCCTAGAGCCAGATTCTACTACCATTACATTGGAATAAGATACAAGTAAATAACATTCCAAAGGACTGAACAATTTACTAGTCTTAGTAAACTAGATACACACATAAGTCTTATTTCATAAATTAATACACTAATTAAAACATAATTTTTTCAAGGATAACTTTATTCCATATATAGTATCCTTTCATATCATTCTTAGTAAACTTCTTGGATTCATGGGGGTAGTGAATATACTAAGGGTGAAATCGAATGCCCATTAAGGGTAAATTATAAAGTAATAAATAATTAATTAATGTCCTGCTATTCTCATCAAATTAATAAATTTCTACATTAAGAATTTTGTTTGAATCGGGAGCATGCTTGAAAGGAAACTTGTGACCATCCCTTTGAATACATGTTTTAAGCCTTTGGATAAAGGAGGCCTTTGCATTAAAAACCTTAATCTTTTCAATGAGTCCATACAAGCCAGAGAAACTTGGAACCTCCTTCATGATGATTCAGACTCTATTAACTTTCTTAAAAAATGACTCCTAGACAAGTTAAAGAAATGTAATTTGAACTATATTTTCTTTTCTATTTGGCCATCCATTACACAGGGCTTTAGTAACATCATGATTAACTCAATATGGATAGTTTTAAATGACTCTTCCATAACTTTTCTATTGGAAAACCGGACTAGTACCCCTTTAATCTCCATGTTTCCTTCAAATAGTTTACCAGAAAACACCAATTGTACTATTAGGGAGGTGTTAAATTCTCAGAACTCTAACCTTACTAATAAAATTATTCATGTAATTGATAATTATCCCTATTCTAACTCATATGACTTCATAATTTGGGAACCTTATCATGATGGTGTTCTTGAATCTTGAAATTTTTACAGTCACAACATTCAAAATTCAGATAACAATTTTAGTTGGTTACTTTTTTTGATAATAAATGGATTACGCCCATGAGGATTACTCTTGTTTAGAGTATTGCGAACAACAGAGTACCCATTGATGTTTGTCATTAATATTTTACAATTCAAATTTTCTCTAAATGTTACTTATGTAACCACTACACATAAGATAATAACCATCCTTTTTAATCATGTTCTATTACTTCTGTATTTGGAACTATATTTTTTAAATTTTTTAATGTATATAAAATATTCTGGACTCTCTCAACTAGCAACTAAAGCACTATGTGGAAATTGAAACATATTAGAAAATCACAAATCTTTTCTTAGATGTTATTGCTAAGATTCTACATGTGATCTGGTATGATAGAAATTCTCTCATTCATAACAATTCACCATTCATTAAGAGTGTTGTTCGGATGCAGATCCTGATTTCCATTCAAGAAGCTTCCTTGATTTAGAATTATTTTTGTGACAACTCTGTCAAAGAATTTGAGATTCTTTGAAATCTTTGAATTGATGGAATATATAGTTAGCCTAGGAATACATTTTAGGTATTTTTTCAAACCTCATTCCCAGTCTGGATTAATGTGGATGTGAATGGAACCTATAAGGTAAATCTGGATCCCTCGGGTTGTGGGGTTATCTTCATAGACAACCTTGGAAAATTCCTCGATTATTTCCATGGAATCTATTTATCCCTATAATCTGAAATGATGAGTGTGATGCATTATATTTCCTTTTCTAAGAAACAGGGTTGGAATAATATTTCCATTGAAAGTGATTCGACCACTATTATCCAGGCCATTTGGAATGGAGAGGTGCTTCTTGCTTGGCCGCTTACAACCCTATGGGTGGACTGTCTTTATTTTCTCATGGATATCAGATACATTGTCACAGATACCTTCTATGAAGACAATAGGGTGGCATATGGTCTTGTTACTAATGGATTCTGTAACGCCCCGACCCCAGCTACCCAGAGTCGGTGCATTACTTCGTAACATTGGCATGATCACAAGAAGATCAAATCTCGAAAGACCGATTGGTTTAGTAGCCTTGGAAACACTAGATATAATCATAAAGTTTTACATTATATCATAAAATGAAAAACTACTACAACAACATAATGTTTCCACAGTCCACACTATAACCCCTCATAATATCCCTGCAAGTCATTCATAATTTACCTCTTCACTACCTGGGAAAAATAAAACATAGAAAAGGGGTGAGCTCAAATGCCCAGTAAGGATAACAATATAGCGGAACATTCAAAATAAGCATAAACATTTAAGGCAATGAATTACTAAAACAAAAGCCTTTTAAAATTGAACTTCAACATAGTATGGCAAAAGTAAAATGAAATAATGCCATTTACTTGTTCACATGGATATTCTACTAATCAAATAATCACATGCAATATCAATAACCACTTTCATAATGTTGGAATGCATAATGCCAGACTATCATAACCACATAGCCAAGGCCTCGTGCCAAGACTACAAATAAGATTTTGTCAAGGCCTTGTGCCAAGACACTAGTTTGTCTCATGAGACCTACCGATGCATCGAGGAGCTATAGCGGGCTCCACCCGTCACTTATTAAGTCCAATGCATTCCCATATGAAAAGGTTTAAACATAACATAAACATTCGTATTAAAACTAGCATACGAAATGTCAATAATTTCACCATAAACTATGAATGGTATAAAAATAGCACATCCATAGTCAAACATATCACAAAACCTTCAATACAATATAGAAGTTTTGTATCATAATAAATCAACTTCAAATAATCTTAAAATCCATCAAAGGATGTTGACATAGATGAAATCAAAATTCTTTTTAAAGAAATATCTCCTTTTATTTTGAAATCATTTAAGATCCATATAAAATAAAACATTTTCTTTGAAAATATTCTTATAAGCTTGTAAGGAAAGATTTGAAGATTTTATAACGGCGTAAAATAACCGCACCCGCCGTATAAGTTAAAAAAAACATTCTTACCTCAATTCTGTCAAAAAGGTTAAAAAGGACCTTGTTTTGAAAACGACGGAAAGATTACTTTATAAACCTCTTATAAAAAGTCAAAAAAGGGTATAAATGACTTTAACCCATATTCTTGTAAAAATGTTTTGAAATAAATTTTGAAGAAACATGGATGTGGATGATAACGAGATCCCAGTAGATTTTTACGTAAAAACAACCTCGGATAATGAAGAGATTGTGAAATAACCCTTACCTTGTACTTTTCCATGGTTGGGGTAGGTTAACCTCCTGTATAATGGTGAAATAATTGTTATTAAATTATACAAGAATCATATATATTAATATGATATCATATATGATCTTTTAATATTGATTTGATAATAATATCTTAGTATTATCACTGTTTCGGGTGTGAACTTACTTATTTTCTTTTATATGTTTTGTTACATAAGTCATGTTTGTTGTATCTTATTCATATCCAGAATGATATCAAGTCGTTAAACATCATTTTTAAATCATTAAATGATAATTATACTTGAATGGATACGATGGAGAATGAATCTCATCGCGTTCGTGGAGACGGTAGTCCGTACGTACGCACGAACGCTACTTCCATTTAATTTTTATTTTAAAAGAATCGAATCCAAATGATAAATAGGTATATTACTATTCCAGTATAATATAATATTTTATATATGTTACTTATGTTCATTAACACCATCCTTTATACGTTCCATGTGTGGTATGAACGAGTCATATCATTTTAAGGGGGCGGTAGTCCGCACTTCCTCAAATGAAATTATCGTATGTATATACAACATGAAACGAATAATGGTATGAAATAAAATGGAATTACAGAAGCTTATATATAAAATATATATCATTAATATCATATTTAATTACAGTGCCATCATAATGGCCACCATGAGAGGCGGTAAGATGTTTTTGAACAATCATCGTTTCGTGAGGCGTTAGTTTGCCATCCACAGAAACATTATGTTCATCATCCATTAGATGGAGTTGTGTGTATGTGTAGTTTGAATCCTTTTTATAACAACATCCTAGTATATTTTGGATACTGGTGTTGTTACAAAAGAAAGGAAATAAAAAGATTTTGGGGGTTGGAGAAGCAAAATAAATGAAAATAATTTAAGAGAAATCGTTACCTTTAATTTAGGTAACTCACTTTGGTTGGAACCAAAGGACTTCTTGAAATGCTTTCCGCCTAAGGGGAAGCTTCAAGGAGGAGGAGAGGGATGTGGGGAGCTTAGTTGGGCAGAGTTTGGACGAGCCAAGTGGCTTGAGAGGTGTGAGGAATTAGTAGAAGTGGTCTCCTTTTATAAGGGAGAGGAGGGGCTCTTTAGGAAAGTGTGAAAGTATTACTTTATAATATATTTGTATTCGCTTTATAATGGTCCAAAAATCATTGAGGTCGAAGATAAGATGACTCATATTCTAAATAACATCAACCAATAAGAATTGGACAGGTTTTAGATAATATTTTAATCATTATAATCTTATTTATTTAAATGATTTATTAATGAGGTAAACATTGCATCATTATTGTGTCATTAATAATTTAACTTATTTGATGTCTAAAAATTATAAATAAAATATAATCATGTAGGAAATCTGTTTAGCTTTCTAATGAATATTTATAATCGAAAATCCAACATGTATAACCCTATGTAAAAATTGTTCTTCTAAAAGATGTAAGCTTATGCCATTTTTATTTTTATTTTAACTTTATTAATATAATGTGTCCCTACCACATACAAGTGGCTCCAAGGGGTCCCCAAATTGACCCAAGGATGCTCATGGTCGGGTATGTGTCCACCAATAAGGTTAGGACACGTTTTAGGGTAATTTTGTATTATTATAATATATTTTGTTAACCCTTATTTACCGGATTTACCCTTAACCATGGTAAATAAAATATTTACCACAGTAATTATTCAAAATGTCTAAAAATAAAAGTTACCTATTTACACAATTTGAGCATCCTGATTCCAAATATGGAATCCATTTTTCTAAATTCAAAACACAGAAGTGGCAGAAATTAATTTAAAATTAATTCCCGCTGTCAAAACAAAAAGCGTGTTTTTAAGAGATAATAACTATCAAAAGATTGACACTTGTTTATGTTCGGTTTAATTATAAAATTATGTCCAATGACCAAAATTATATTAAATGGTAAAAATATATTCTAAATATACTTTAAAACCACTCAAATTCATAATTTATCACTATTAATTATTTTGATTAAAAAAGTTGTTTTTAATTAAAATTTAGTAATTTTCACTATTCATCAAAATATGAAAGTTATCCGAAATGTACCAAAATATCACCTTAGGCTAAATTCGATATTCCGAATCCAAAAATGATGTCCATTTTGAAATATAAAATATATATAATTTCAAAAAGTAGGTATTACTATTCATAACGGCTAGTTTGATTGGTTGTTATAACTCGGTGTTGCGTACAACACGCGCTATTGTATTATTCAAAGGAAAGCGTACCGTGGAAGCTTGAGATGTTTCATTTTAAATTTTTTGATTTCCCCATTTAGTAAAAAAGAATAAAATATTGTATTTAAAAAGGGTTCACTATTAAAAGTTGATAAAAGTGCAATACTGAAAATGAATTTGTTCTTGCATTATATCTAAGAAACTCATAATATGGATTCTAAAATTATAAGGATTATATAATGTTTAAAATTTAGATAATACTATTCATGAACTCTTTTAATGGCTTCTTTTTTTTGTAAGTCATGGTGTGATTGAACTCGGTGTTGCGTGTAGTGCAAGTTATTGAATTATTTTTAAGAAATAACACACTATGAAATCCTGGGGTGTTACATTCTCCCCTCCTTCAATAAATTGCGTCCTCGCAATTTGAAATTGTTCTTCGAAAATAAAAGGTTGAAAATAGAAAATATATTTGTGGGAAAACCCACATCAGAAATTGGGTTACTAAAATTTAGTCTTAATATGAGGAAAAGAGAAATGAAAGGGTCACCACCAAATTATGATCTCGATTAAGAGAACATTGGTGGCAATTAGAGACATATAATTGGAGGAAAAACGTAAATATTTATAGGTAGTGATTAAGGTCATAAATCAAAAACAAGTATAAAATTGAGGTCCTTAAATTCATCAATCTATGATGATTTGAAATACCATCAGTTCAACAAAACATAGGGTATTATGATAACACATTTTTGACGTTTCAAAATATCTTAGTTGAAATCCCACATCGAAAAATAAATTTATGAGGCCTCTATTTAAAATAAAGAGTTGGAAGTATGAAGATTACCGAAAATAACACATACTAGGGTTCCATGTAGGAAAATATGGATATGGAAGAAAAATCTAACCATTAATTATCTGATGGAGAGTGGTAGAGAACATGGCTATGAAAAGGCCAACAATCCCAAAGCCATAAATTAGTGATGATTTAAGGTACCATCTAGGAAAACATTTTTGTTCTAAGTTGCTTTTCTTAATATTGAGGAATTTATTTATGAGATTGGCTAAGATCATAAGGAGATATACTTAATTTATAATTATAGTTTTATCCATTAATAAATTTCTACCACAAACTCATCTTTCACTCTAAAAGATAATAGAATGTAAAAAAATTCTATTTACACTATTCGTATAGGGTTCCAAAATAAACGAATTTATAATTCATCTAGAAGATCTTTTAATAAAAACTAAATTATTTAATCCAAGACATCTTGTGGGCCAATGGTAGGTGATACACCCTTTTCGCCCTTCAGTTGCGGGTTCAAGTCTCACAGCCTTTCCGGACGCGACGGGTTGCCGCCCGACCTCCGGGTTGTCCTTTTATGGTAATCCAAAATAATCCAAACTAGAACTATCCAAAATACTTCTGTCCAAACTCACAGTCCAACATTTATAAGGAAGGTAAACATAATATAGATCCTTTTTACCCCGTAATAGCATATGAATACCTTCATCATGTATTACCATATTCCTTATTGATTACATTCATGTTCCCTTATTCCATATAGAATGCTCGATATACTTCATTAATCCAAAAATGTTTTAAACCCCAATAATGATGGAATATACAAATCATTATTCAGTTCCAAGGTAGTCAAGAATATCCAATATAATTTATCCAAAACAATCACATATTATTCCAAAATCACTACCTCAGTATCAGAACTATATTATGACTTATCATTCTCTCAACCATATATTTTCCAAAAATTTATCCTTCTATTGAGTCACTTTTCTTTGTTCCACACAATCTCAAGTCCTTAATGAAATAGTACTGCAGTACAATCCTTATATACTCCATAATTATTATAACAAGTACATTGTTGATACAACACTCAATTGACATAATCAACATAAGAACTCTAATCATTCCTCTTCATCTGTGGTAGTATCATAACTTGATTATTATCCAATAACATCATTTGCGGCATAGTCTGATGACTGGGACATAGGTTCGCGTAGTGTCCAAACTCCTTTCAAATGAAGCATTGTACATTTGAAACCATTTTCTTACCCTTGCAGTCATGTACTTTGTGCCCTTTTCCTCCACACTTATAACAAACTCTCATTCCTTTCAGGCAAGTTCCAGGGTGTTTCTTTCCACAGTTACCACAAATGGGAAAATTATTCTTTTCCCTCTTCCCTTTATCCATCTTTCTCTCTTCCATCCTTTTCTTCTCTTTCTTCCCTTCAAAGCCATAGGACTCAGTAAACTCTTTACTTATCTTATCAACACATGATATTATTTCTTCATATGATGATAATACATGGGAGACTATTTCTCTTATAAATTCTAGCTTAAGACCATGAAAGATATGATCCTTCCTTCTCTTTGAATCATGTACATTGCTGGAGTTCTCATTCCTTCTACTGGGCGCCATTTCTAAACAATGGCATAAACTAGATCAGTTTATGAATCAAAATACATAATCCCATACTTATAAAACACTTAACATAAATTGAACTATTTATTGATATAACCCATAATCATAAAAATGTCTCCTTTGAGGATGTATATACTCATAAACCCTTCATAATGGTTTGTAAAGAAAATGAGAATTATCCTAAGCATATCCCCCGGGAGTGTCGTAACCAAGAGTGCAGCAAGGCCCGTTGTCGTGTACCAGTTCCCGTTCGAGTTTAGCTCAAAGCGGTGTTTTCGGGTTTTACCCCTAGGTACATCTGTGCCAGAGCCGCCTCTACCTGCTCGTATCCAGACAGGGATGTATTGCTCGGAAAACTCAAAAAATCTCTACAATACCAAAATTCTAGGAAGTTCTTCTATACTAATCCTCAAAGTTCATCTTAGGTCTACGTGCCTTAATCAGAGTTTATCTAAATCTAGCTTCCAAGGTTTGTACTAAACTTCCTCTGATACCAACTGTAACGCCCCGACCCCAGCTACCCAGAGTCGGTGCATTACTTCGTAACATTGGCATGATCACAAGAAGATCAAATCTCGAAAGACCGATTGGTTTAGTAGCCTTGGAAACACTAGATATAATCATAAAGTTTTACATTACATCATAAAATGAAAAACTACTACAACAACATAATGTTTCCACAGTCCACACTATAACCCCTCATAATATCCCTGCAGGTCATTCATAATTTACTTCTTCACATCCTGGGGAAAAATAAAACATAGAAAAGGGGTGAGCTCAAATGCCCAGTAAGGATAACAATATAGCGGAAACTTTCACAAATAAGAATAAACATTTAAGGCAATGCATTACTAAAACAAAAGCCTTTTAAAATTGAACTTCAACATGGTATGGCAAAAGTAAAATGAAATAATGCCATTTACTTATTCACATGGATATTCTACTAATCGAATAATCACATGCAAAAATCAATAACCACTTTCATAATGTTGGAATGCATAATGCCAGACTATCATAACCACATAGCCAAGGCCTTGTGCCAAGACTACAAATAAGATTTTGTCAAGGCCTTGTGCCAAGACACTAGTTTGTCTCATGAGACCTACCGATGCATCGAGGAGCTATAGCGGGCTCCACCCGTCACTTATTAAGTCCAATGCATTCCCATATGAAAAGGTTTAAACATAACATAAACATTCGTATTAAAACTAGCATACGAAATGTCAATAATTTCACCATAAACTATGAATGGTATAAAAATAGCACATCCATAGTCAAACATATCACAAAACCTTCAATACAATATAGAAGTTTTGTATCATAATAAATCAACTTCAAATAATCTTAAAATCCATCAAAGGATGTTGACATAGATGAAATCAAAATTCTTTTTAAAGAAATATCTCCTTTTATTTTGAAATCATTTAAGATCCATATAAAATAAAACATTTTCTTTGAAAATATTCTTATAAGCTTGTAAGGAAAGATTTGAAGATTTTATAACGGCGTAAAATAACCGCACCCGCCGTATAAGTTAAAAAAAACATTCTTACCTCAATTCTGTCAAAAAGGTTAAAAAGGACCTTGTTTTGAAAACGACGGAAAGATTACTTTATAAACCTCTTATAAAAAGTCAAAAAAGGGTATAAATGACTTTAACCCATATTCTTGTAAAAATGTTTTGAAATAAATTTTGAAGAAACATGGATGTGGATGATAACGAGATCCCAGTAGATTTTTACGTAAAAACAACCTCGGATAATGAAGAGATTGTGAAATAACCCTTACCTTGTACTTTTCCTTGGTTGGGGTAGGTTAACCTCCTGTATAATGGTGAAATAATTGTTATTAAATTATACAAGAATCATATATATTAATATGATATCATATATGATCTTTTAATATTGATTTGATAATAATATCTTAGTATTATCACTGTTTCGGGTGTGAACTTACTTATTTTCTTTTATATGTTTTGTTACATAAGTCATGTTTGTTGTATCTTATTCATATCCAGAATGATATCAAGTCGTTAAACATCATTTTTAAATCATTAAATGATAATTATACTTGAATGGATACGATGGAGAATGAATCTCATCGCGTTCGTGGAGACGGTAGTCCGTACGTACGCACGAACGCTACTTCCATTTAATTTTTATTTTAAAAGAATCGAATCCAAATGATACATAGGTATATTACTATTCCAGTATAATATAATATTTTATATATGTTACTTAAGTTCATTAACACCATCCTTTATACGTTCCATGTGTGGTATGAACGAGTCATATCATTTTAAGGGGGCGGTAGTCCGCACTTCCTCAAATGAAATTATCGTATGTATATACAACATGAAACGAATAATGGTATGAAATAAAATGGAATTACAGAAGCTTATATATAAAATATATATCATTAATATCATATTTAATTACAGTGCCATCATAATGGCCACCATGAGAGGCGGTAAGATGTTTTTGAACAATCATCGTTTCGTGAGGCGTTAGTTTGCCATCCACAGAAACATTATGTTCATCATCCATTAGATGGAGTTGTGTGTATGTGTAGTTTGAATCCTTTTTATAACAACATCCTAGTATATTTTGGATATTGGTGTTGTTACAAAAGAAAGGAAATAAAAAGATTTTGGGGGTTGGAGAAGCAAAATAAATGAAAATAATTTAAGAGAAATCGTTACCTTTAATTTAGGTAACTCACTTTGGTTGGAACCAAAGGACTTCTTGAAATGCTTTCTGCCTAAGGGGAAGCTTCACAGAAAAGGAGAGGAATGTGGGGAGCTTAGTTGGGCAGAGTTTGGACGAGTCAAGTGGCTTGAGAGGTGTGAGGAATTAGTAGAAGTGGTCTCCTTTTATAAGGGAGAGGAGGGGCTCTTTAGGAAAGTGTGAAAGTATTACTTTATAATATATTTGTATTCGCTTTATAATGGTCCAAAAATCATTGAGGTCGAAGATAAGATGACTCATATTCTAAATAACATCAACCAATAAGAATTGGACAGGTTTTAGATAATATTTTAATCATTATAATCTTATTTATTTAAATGATTTATTAATGAGGTAAACATTGCATCATTATTTTGTCATTAATAATTTAACTTATTTGATGTCTAAAAATTATAAATAAAATATCATCATGTAGGAAATCTTTTTAGCTTTCTAATGAATATTTATAATCGAAAATCCAACATGTATAACCCTATGTAAAAATTGTTCTTCTAAAAGATGTAAGCTTATGCCATTTTTATTTTTATTTTAACTTTATTAATATAATGTGTCCCTACCACATACAAGTGGCTCCAAGGGGTCCCCAAATTGACCCAAGGATGCTCATGGTCGGGTATGTGTCCACCAATAAGGTTAGGACACGTTTTAGGGTAATTTTGTATTATTATAATATATTTTGTTAACCCTTATTTACCGGATTTACCCTTAACCATGGTAAATAAAATATTTACCACAGTAATTATTCAAAATGTCTAAAAATAAAAGTTACCTATTTACACAATTTGGACATCCTGATTCCAAATATGGAATCCATTTTTCTAAATTCAAAACACAGAAGTGGCAGAAATTAATTTAAAATTAATTCCCGCTGTCAAAACAAAAAGCGTGTTTTTAAGAGATAATAACTATCAAAAGATTGACACTTGTTTATGTTCGGTTTAATTATAAAATTATGTCCAATGACCAAAATTATATTAAATGGTAAAAATATATTCTAAATATACATTAAAACCACTCAAATTCATAATTTATCACTATTAATTATTTTGATTAAAAAAGTTGTTTTTAATTAAAATTTAGTAATTTTCACTATTCATCAAAATATGAAAGTTATCCGAAATGTACCAAAATATCACCTTAGGCTAAATTCGTTATTCCGAATCCAAAAATGATGTCCATTTTGAAATATAAAATATATATAATTTCAAAAAGTAGGTATTACTATTCATAACGGCTAGTTTGATTGGTTGTTAGAACTCGGTGTTGCGTACAACACGCGCTATTGTATTATTCAAAGGAAAGCGTACCGTGGAAGCTTGAGATGTTTCATTTTAAATTTTTTGATGTCCCCATTTAGTAAAAAAGAATAAAATATTGTATTTAAAAAGGGTTCACTATTAAAAGTTGATAAAAGTGCAATACTGAAAATGAATTTGTTCTTGCATTATATCTAAGAAACTCATAATATGGATTCTAAAATTATAAGGATTATATAATGTTTAAAATTTAGATAATACTATTCATGAACTCTTTTAATGGCTTCTTTTTTTTGTAAGTCATGGTGTGATTGAACTCGGTGTTGCGTGTAGTGCAAGTTATTGAATTATTTTTAAGAAATAACACACTATGAAATCCTGGGGTGTTACAGATTCAACCATGACATAACCTGGATAGTTGACCTTCCTAATGATATACTTCCAATTTAGGATAATGATTGTCAAAATATTCTATCATTTAGACTTTAGTAATGCCCCCTATTTTTAATATAATAATTTTTTTATTGGTCATTAATCGATGCATCACCTCTTAAAAAACACCTGACATATAGTCAATAAACTGAGAAATAATTTCATTAAAAATAAGTACGGGTAAATTAATAGAAACACATTCCATCCAAATAATTAGATGATGAAAAATAAATATGGAATTGTAAGAGGCTAAAACAAATTCCACTTAATCAAGGAAATGAGAATAAAATTCACCAATAGATATATTAAAACAAAATATCATGGATAAATAATTATTGAATCAATGTGAAGGCAATTCTTAATTATTGGGTGTCATGTCTCAGGCCCATAAAAACCTATACCATCAAAACCTTTCATAAGAATGTTTAAAACTATAGGTAGAAACATGTTTAATTTTCACAACTTATATTTCTCATGAGAACCTATCAATTAATCTAGGGGATAAATTAATTTTGTTCCCCACCTTTCATTTATATTCCAAATAATCCCTCACATCAAAAAATAAAAATAAATAATATTCCTTATCAAATACCCATGTTCAATAAAGAATACATATTTATCAATATTTCCAACAAATAATAAAATAATTGTCAATTTTAACATCATATGTAAAAAATGGTATATGATTAAGAAATAATAGTATTCATGATAAATGATATATATAATTAGGGGAAATTCATTGTCTAATTATAATAGAAAATTAAATATTTCAAGTGGACTAACAAAGAAATCAAGGAATCCAATGTCAACACTATCCTTTTCCAAATCAACCAAAAACCTTCTAGAAGTGGAATAGGGATGGTAATAATACAACATATCCCAAGTAGAGTTAAAATAATTGCATTTTTCATTAATTAATGGAAATATTATAAAAGTTTTTTTAAAAAAACATTCTTGGGGAAAATATACTTTTTATTTTGAAATCCATTTGAAAATAATTTTCCTTTAAAATAACTTTTTAAATTATTTTCATTAAAAGTTATAATTTTAAAATTTTATTTTAATATTCAAATAAAATATGGTAGGTAAATCTTTATATTTTTTATGATGTAAAAAAGAACATTCCTTTTTCACGATAAAAATGTTATAAAATTACCTTTTTATAAAAATGACAAGAATATTACTTTGTATAAAAATTAATTTAAAAAATGGACAAAATAGTATTTAATAATTCATTTTGGAATGGGTTAATTTTTTTTTAAAACCTATCTAGAAAATTGGTTTTAAGAAGAAAACAGGTTCTCCAACTAAAGAGAGAAATGAAGTCTGGTTTTCTTAAAACTATTTTCTAAAACATTTTGAGTACTAAAGAGTTGAAATAATGGTACTATTACTTAATAAAGGTTATTAATATCCATATGAAAATAAAATAAAATGGTTTATTAAAGATGATCAAATAATTTATTCTAATGTAAATTCTTGTGTAAACAATCCCGAATAAAATGGGATTGTGAAGTAAACCCTTGAAAAGACCATAATGTTGAAATGAAAATAAATAAATGAGTAAATTATGAGTTTCAAATGTAAATGAAAATAAAATAAGTGGAAATAAAACAATATATAGTAACAAAAATTCACAAACATAATCATATAACATTAATTACAATGTGGGTTTAGTATAACCCAATGAAAATGAATTAGGTTGTGAAATTATTTACCACCTCATAAATTTTATCTAAAACCATCTTAGAAAGAATAATAAAAATTAAAACTCAATATTCCAGGAATATAAATTAATTCATGATATAATATATCAAAGTGGGTAGTATATACACCACACAAATGAAATAATTGTTGAACATGACATTTATCTGACATATATAAAAAGTGATATGAAAATAACATTACTTGCGTTTCCTTTCAGGTGAATGTCCTTTAATGTCCTATATAAGGGGTTTAAACATGTTACTAACTTATAATATAATCATAATCATATTTTTATTATCATATATAATCTTTTTTTAATATTTTATTACCCATTTGTTAACAACATTTTATTATTTTAACTATTTTGGGATTTCTTCATCATCATCAAATTTACTTTTTTATTAAGAATATGACAAGATAAAAAAACCAACAATAGAAACAAAGCGGCCCAAGGAGGTCTGCAATGGTAAGGCCAAGGGAAACCCCTATAATAATATTAACCCCGTAGAGTTTCAAAGTGATAATATCATTTAGTCTTACATGATCATTACCATGGACCTCCATCGAAGCTCGATGATCTTCCACTTAGTTACCCTCATGCCAAGAGTGCCAAATTTTGAGGTTATTGTTGTTCATGACATTGCACTTTTTGAAAATATAGATAATATAACATGGAGGATATAAAATATCATTTAAGACGCCGTGGAATATCTTTGAGTCCATTTCAACTTCTAATAAATTTTACTCCTTTTGGTGGCAGAGATTATTACCCATATTCATAGCCTTACCTTCGGCCTGAAGAGAGAAACCATGTCCCAAGAATGCAGAGAAGGCCAGGAGAACTGAGCCTTGAGATTCCCAGACTACACCTCCTCTATGAAAGACACACATCCTGCAAGACCCATCAGTATTGAGTTTAAGGCCCTCAGAGAGGGGATTCCATCTCACCTAGAGGCCTTAGGTACTGTTGATGTCCGACTGGGCATCATGTGGACAAGGAATCATCCAATACCGAGAGGGCGTATCAATCCAGTTTCCAATGAGCCAAGACAAATCCATGATAATTATCTTACTACTAATTATGATATACTTACCCCTGAAAAAATCCCATCATGTCTAATCATATTCATGGCCTTCCATATAGACAAACACCCATCATGGAGGATCACCGAGCGTGCCATCTTCTCTGGAACTCTATCTACTGAACCCAAGAAACACATGTCTAAGAATGGGATATCTACCAGGTTATTTTCATGGATTCCTATAAACTCTCCAAATAAATGCCCCACTTCACACACCCAGTCACCCCCGAAGAAGAGGTGGTCGTCACATTCCTCCATGTAGTCTTTACTATAGGAACATCAAGAGGTGTATGGGATACCATAGTGTTTTATATTTTTGTTCTGTAGGGATTTCCTGATACCTAATCCTCCATAGCATGAAATTGTACTTTTAAGGAACCACCATGGACCAAATGAAGTCATGTCTGCCATCCTTTTCCTCTATTATGGCTCGATAGTGATGATAATCCATAGTAGTGAAATCCTCCAAGGAAGATGGAGTGAAAATGAAATGATCAGTGTCCTGAATCAAGATGATAAGATTAAAGATGGAATTTTTCTCCTCTTCCAGAATAGCCTTGATGAGATTTGGGTACATGTTATCCTCCATGAACGAGATGGTGGGGGCAGGGCACCTCATGAAATAGAGCACATTTCCTACCCATAAGTGGTTCCAAAATGAAATGTCACCCCTCCCAATTATCCATTGAGAGTGTGAATGAAGCTCCAAGATCATGTTAAATAAAGTAGGCCATAATGAAGAAACCCATTCCTACATAGAGGAATGATTACTAAAAAAATGGTGTTGTGTTTTCCCCCATAGCATACTCTGTTCTCAAACTTCCCATGCCAACCTTGCATGCATGCAACTAAGGGTGTCTTCCAAGCTACGCACGTTAATCTCTCCTTCCCTAGTAGGCCTTTCCACCCTTCTCTATGAGACTTGGTGCCTTTTACCTTCTTCAAGAGGGTCCCAAATTAATTTGAATCATGATTTAAATATCATATATATATATATATATCCATTGTATATATATTTACAAAAATATATAATATTTGTAGATAGGGAATGAAATGAATTATAAGAAATAGTTTAATTAGATCATGGTTTAATCATATAAATAATTTAAAACATGATTTAAATATCATATACATATCCATTATATGTGTATATATAGTAATCCATAATATTTTGAGATAATAAATGCAATGCATTATTCATGGAGATGGTAGGTCATACATACGCATGAACGATACTTCCAATTCTTTGTTATACTAAAAGAATGAAAAGTAAATGATAAATATATATATTAAAATTATCGTATAATAATAATATAAACTTTTTTCAGATAATTTTATTACAATTATTCTCAATATGTTCCATGTATATCATGCACGGATCAAATCGATTTGAGGAGGCGTTGGTCCACACTTCCACAAACGATGATATCGTCTTTACACAAAATGTAAAGAATAAAGGTATGTGTTATAAAATAATTAATGAAGAATAAATACATAATTATTATCATATATATCATATATAAACATAATTTCCAACATAGATCCCACCATGAAAGGTGGTAAAGGAAAACTGAATGACATTGTTCTGTGAGGCGATAGTTCTCCATACAGATAAAGGGTAAAGTTCATTACCCATTATAAGTGAGTGTGTGTAAATGTAGGTATAAAACTTAATATAGTAACATATAAGTATATTTAGGATACTTATTTTTTTTATATAATCATTTAATAAGAATATTTTATGATGTGGAGAATGAAAATAACAATATAGTGCGTGAGGAAGGATGTGACCTCTACTTCACGTACCTCCTTTTGGTTTGCACCAAAGGGATTCCTTGGATGGATTTCTGAAAAAATGGAAGATTTTAGGTTTAGGTTAGGTATTATTAGAAGCTATTTGGTCAGTTCATGGTTGATACAAATTGGATTAAGTGGTGTGAGGAAGTGGGAGGGGAGAGTGTCTATTTATAGTGGAGGAGGAGTGGTACTCTTGTAAATTTTTAGAAAGGGAATTCAACCCATGTTTTCCTGTTGAAATTAGATCCAATAATGGTAAATATTAGATAAAATGGAGTATATGGTATAAATATGTCCATAAAATGTATTTTTTACATGTTTCTAGTTCATTTTAAACATTACATTTTGGGTTTAGTCACTTGTTAAAATATTTTTTCTCATAATCGCTGTAATTTTTGTTAATTACCATCACTAATATTTTTTGGTGAAAAACGCAGTTGGAATAATTATAAATTATAAATTATTTTTATTTTAAATATTGAATCCATTTTTTCCAAATTACATTCACTTCAGTTACATAAATTAATTTAAATTTAATCATGTTTATGGGATGACAAAACATGTTTTTAAAGTAATAATGTCAAAAAGTTTTCATTGTTTTTAAATCCAATTTCAAAGTGATATTGATTCCAATGACATAAATTAGATTAAATGATTTAAAATTGATATAATTAATCTTTAAAAACAATTAAATTTATAATTTATCCTTATAAATTAATTTTTATTTTAAATTAGTTATTTTTTACCATTCATTAAAAAATAAAACATCCCCAAAAAATAGAAACAATTAATCCTAATCCAATTTTTTTATTCCAATTTAAAATATTGATTTTTCTTTAACATAAAATTTTATAATAGTTCCAAAAATTGGATTTAAAATAGGTTTACCATTAAAATTAGTAAATGAATCTTTATAAAAATATAGGTTTTTGTGTGTAATATTGGGTTTGGTCTTATATTTTGTATAACAAATCTATTTGATGAATATAAAAATATTTTATTCAATATATAATATATATTAAATTAATATCACATAATAAATTTAATTAATTTAATTTATTATGATAAAACATCTTTGTGAGCATAAGATTAGTTTTATATAAAAATATTCGACTTATATTCAATTTATTCCTAAATTAATTTCTAATTAATTGGTAGTAAACTAATTAAATTTATATTTTTATAAAAAATATGCATTCATAAGTTACATAATACTATTTATAAGCCCTAATTTAATGGATATGTTATGTCTAATTATATTAAATAAAAATATTTTAATAATATATTGTTGTTCTGTAAAACTAGGTATTCCATGTAATGTAACCTATAAAAGAAACTTTTTATTGAATATAATGCAAGCTAACTCAGTATGGTTTTCATTTAAAGGTATCAAATATATTATATTTAATTAATATAGTAAATATATTATAAAGTCTTGGGATATTATATTCCACTATGGACTTGGTGTTGCGTGTCATACACATTATTGAATACAATGTTCCTACATGAGATTCTCAAGGGTGGTAAATTCTCCCCACCATAATTAAATCGCATACTTGAAATTTAAAATTCATCTTGGAGATTTATTGATTGATATTTCCTATATTGAAATCCCACATCATGAAAAGGGTTCATAATAAATCCTATATAAAAGAGAGAATGGGATTTACAAAGGTCACATGGAATAACATATAACTAGGTCACTAAGTATGAGATCATTAGTGACAAGTAGATATATATACGTGGAGAAAAATCATAAATATTTATAGAGATTTATTAAAGCCATCAATCACAAACTATTTAATGATCAATGGAAACTTGAGGGCTAAAAATCCAAAAATCTGATATAATTTATAAGACCATTGGTTAAACAAAAATTAAGGCATCTAGGAAACATTTTTTATGGTCATTTTCCTCATTTTTGAAAAATTATTTTACTACTTAATAATAAAAATTAATTTACTTACTTGATATTTTCTAATTTCATATAAAAATTCCATATTTTGGTTGTGCTTCGATCAATTATAATTCATTCCTTTCTTCAAGAAATGGATAACCAAAAAAAACATTGATTTCTAATGCAATAAAATAAAACTTTAACGGACCTAAAGGCCCATATAAGAGTGAAAATTCTTTACAATTATCTCTAACTAATTTCCAAATCCAATATGGTTAGTACATTAATATCGAAACCTATAATTTTACACAACTAGTTCATTACTAATATTTATTCATCAAAATGTTCAACTGAAAATAATGACATATTAACTAGGGCATTATTTAGGTCAGTGGTTAGTGTTAAACCCTTATCATCCTTTAATCATGGGTTCTCGTCCTATGGCCTTTCCAGATTTGATTGGTTAACACCCAACATATGTGTTATCTTTTTCTATAACTATAATGATTTAATTTCCAAAATAAATATGATGGACATCCTTGAAATATGGTTAATCTCTAAATAACCTTTTTAAATATGGTTTTCAATAGAAAACCAATAAAAAAATACTTCATCTACATATTTCTACATATATCCTTCCTTAGTCTAGATTTTATACTCTAGAACAGGGCATTGGCTCGAGTTATTTCTCGGTTCCCCATATTTATGACAATGAACTACAGGTGGATTCTCAGGATGCTTTTTATTTCTTTCCATCACACTCTGAATTTTTCCTTATAAATTCTTTTCTTTATAGTATTGTTTCCCATACATATAAAAATTCCCCGTTCCATTGAGAAACTTTCCGAGGTGACACCTTCCACACATATTGCATGAGGTAAATCAGGCCTTTTTATCTCTTCCATCTCCACCACTTGAGCTCTTAGAAAACTCAATCCTTCTATTCTTTGGTTAGTTCAGGAGTTAGTTAAGGTAAATATTTCTAATCATATTTCAGGAAACTGATTAGTCATAAACATGGTATCTTTCACACATATAAACACCGCATTTGGTTACTCATTATCACCACCTTATCCTTCATGTTCAATGTGATATTGAGTCCTTCGAGTCACAACCATTGACTAAAACTATAAATCATAGTGTGAGTAATAACAATCATAGTGAGAAAAACATATAATCATTTATAAGATATCTAAATCATGAAACCCTATTCAGAATATAAACACATTATGTTTAACATAGGTTATTCATTTTCATCAAATATTCAAATTTTTTATAATGCCTTGTAAAAAAATGTGAGTTATACTAATCATATCCTGTGGGAGGGTCAAACCAAGTGTGCTGTAACAACCATTGTTTTGTAATAGGTTACACTCGATTTATGACCAATTCACCTTTTCATAGTTGTTACCCCTAGGTACATCTGTGGTAGATCCACATCCACTTGTAGTATCTAGAGAGGGATTTATTCTTATAAAGTTACAAAAAATATATACATTAACAAAATTTTAGGATGTTCTTAAATACTTATCCCCAATGTCTATCTTAGGGTTATGTTATCTAACCCATGTTTTCCTAAATCTAGTTCCTAGGGTTTATACAAAACTTACTCTGATACCAACTATAGTGAACCAACCCTAGAAATCCTAGAGCTATTGACTACTATCATTTCATTGAAATAATATACAAGTAAATCATGTCCCAAAGGACTGAACAATTTATTATTATTGGTAACCAAGATACATACATAAGTCATATTTTAAAAATTAAAACACTAGTAATAAAATAAAATCGAGGATAACATTATTCCATATGGTGTATCCTTTAATATATTTCTTAGTAAACTTCATGGATTCTTAAGGAAATGAAATATAATAAAGGTGATATTAAATGCTCAGTATGAGTAACATATGGTGGGGGGAATATTCAATCAATGAGAATAGTAAATATATCATGTTAATAAATATACACACATGACATATAATCAATAAACTAAAAAATAATTTCATAAAAAATAAGGCAAGGTAAATAAATGGAAACACATTCCATCCAAATAACCAGATATGTAAAAATCAAGATGGCAAGGTAAGAAACTAAAACACATTCCATTTAATCAATTAACTTAAAATGAAATTAATCCATAGATATGTCAATGAAAAATCTCATTGATAAATAATAACCAAATCAATGTGATGGAAATTCTTAATTACTGGACTTCAGGTCTTTGGAACATGAAAACCTACGCCATCAAGACGTTTCACAATATTGTTTAAAAATAAAAGTTGAAAGCTATTTAATTTGAGCATCAAATTTGTCTCATGAGAACCTATAGATTCATTAAGGGGATATTTAATGTTTTAGTCCCAACTATATTTTTTGTTCTAAATAATTCATTATATCAAATAATTGAATTAAATAAATTCCTTATCAAATAACCATGTGGAATAAAGAAAAAATATTTATCAATATTTCCAAAAATAATCAAATAACTCTCAAAGTAAACACTGTATGTAAAAAATGGTATACAGTTTATTAAATAATAATTTCTAAGATAAATTCAATGGATAATTGTGGGAAATTAAATGTTTAAGGATCATATGAAATTTAATATTTCAAAGGGACTAACAAAAAATAGGGTAAGTGAATATCAATACTATCCTTGAAAAAATCAATAAAAAACAATCTAGAAAAAGGATAAAGTTGGTATTAATATAACAAATCCTGATTGGAGTAAAATTAAAGGGTCCTTTTCATTGATTAATGGAAATATTATAAAAATATCTTTTAAAACCCATTCTTTCCCAAAATAACCTATTTATTTTGAAAGTTAATTTGAAAATCCATTTCATTGAAAATAAATTTTAAAAAATCATTAAAAGGTAAACATTTAATCATTCATAGGAATCTTAAAATAAAAAACTATGGGTAAATACATATATGTTGTATGAGGTAAAATGAACATTCCTTTTGCACGGTAAAAAGTTTATAAAAGTACCTTATTCAGAAAATGATAAGAATATTCTGTTAAAAAGAATTAAGAATTAAAAAAGGGTAAATTTTTTCCAAATAAATAACTTTTGAGATTGTAAAAACATTTTAGAAAACCTTTCTAGTAAAATGGGTTTTTGGAATAAAACAGGTTCTCCGACTAAGGAGAGAAATGATGTCAGGTTTTCTTAAAAACATTTTATAAAACGTTTTTAGTACCAAACTGTATTAAAAATGGAAAAATTACATGATAAAGGTCATGAATAACCATAGGGTAATAAAATTAATGGTTTTATTAAAGTATTATAAAATAATTTTCTATAATGTAAATTCATTTGTAAATAATCCTGAATAAAATGGGATTGTGAAGTTAACCCTTGAAAAGACCATAATGTTGTTGCAAGAATCAATAAATGAATAAATAATGTCTGTACAATTTAAATAAAAATAAAATAAGTTTAAAAAAATATTATATAGTAAAAATTGATTAGATACATAATCTTATAATATTAAGGGAAAATAAGAAGTAATATGACCCAACGAAAAGGAATCAGGTTATGAAATTCTTTACCACTTGGTAACTTTTAACTCAAATATGCTTAGATGAAATAATTAAAATCGAAATTCAATATAAAATATATAAAAAAAAATTCATGATATAATATATCAAAATTATTAGGATATACACCACACAAAATAAGTAAGCGGTAAACATGACATTTATCTCATAGATGGTAAATCTGGGATGAAAATCTATTACCATGTGTTACCTTTCGAGTGAGTGTCCATTAACCTCACGTATAAGGGGATTAAACTTGTTAATAATGTTTTCTAGAAACATAATCATATTTATCTATCATATATAATCTTATTTTAATATATTTCTATATGTTTGTTAATAACATTTCATTATATTAATTATTTTGGGTGTTGATTATCTAGTTTCTCGAGTAAGTTTTGTCCTGTTATTTGTTGATCCTTTTAATTAAATCATGGTTTAAAAATATACATAATGTAAACCATGATTTAAATTTATTAAATATATTCATTTTATATTTATTTATAATAATCTATTATATTTTACGATAATAAATCAAATGCATCGATTAGGGAAATAGTAGGTTGTGTGTATGCATGAATGCTACTTCCATTTATTTTTCATATTAAAAGAAAAAACAAAATTATATATATATATATATATATATATTAATTAAATTAAAATATTAATTTCATATATTTCAGATATTTTTATTAGAATTATTCTTAATAAGTTCCATGTATAGCATGAATGAATCACATTGCATTGAAGAGGTGGTAGTCCATACTTCCACAAACGATGTTCTTGTATTTACAAAAAATGGAAAGAATAAAGATATGAGATATAAAAGAATTAAATAATTACAAATAAATAATATATATAATATATATAACATATAAAAATCATGTCCATCATAATTCTCCACTATGAAAGGTCGTAAAGAAAAAAATTGAACAACATTGTTTGGTGAGGCGGTAGTTTTCCAAACACATAAACGGTAAGTTAATTACCCATTAGATGGGATTGTGTGTAGGTGAAGGTCAAAAAAGTAATATAAAAACAAATAAGTATTTTTTGGATTTTTTTTATAATATAATCATTTAATAATGTAGAGTTTATGGGGTGGATAATGAAATTTAAACTAAATAGCTTGAGGGAGGAAGGTGCCTCTTCTTCCGGTAAATCTATTTAGTTTTCACCAATGGTATTCCTTGAATGGATTTATTCCAAAATTGAGGATTAGAAGGTTATAAGAGTGATATTTAGGATCTATTTTGGTATATATTTTTTGTTCCAAAATTTCTAGGTAGGTGTGAGGAAGTGGGGGTGGTGAGTTCCTTTTTATAGTGGAGGAGGAGTGAGAGTCCTGTAAGTTTTTGAAAGAGAATTCAAAACACGTTTTTCCCATGGAAATTGGATCTACTATTGATAATAATTATACAAAATGGATAAAATGGTCGGAATATGGATATAAAATGTATTTTGGACAATTTTATAGATCATTTTAGGCCTTATGTTTAGGGTTTAGTCCCTTGTTAAACTAATATTTCTCATAATTGTTGTAATTAGTTTTAGTTAATATTTACTAATATTTATGATCAAAAACTAAGATAAAATTATCAAATATTAAAAATTATTATAATTAAAAATATTTAATCCATTTTTTCAAAATTATAATCACATGAGTGGTAGAAATTAATTTAAATTTAATCTCGTATACAGGACGACATAGTGGGTTTTTAAAGTAATAATGTTCAAAAGATTTCATTTTTTTTATCCAATATCAAATTAAATTGATTCTAAAAAACTAAATCGGATTAAATTTTATAAAATTTATAAAATTAAACATTAAAATAAAAAATAATAATTTAATCTTTTAAATTAATTAGATGAGAAATCATTTTTGAATTTAAATTAAATATTTTTCACTATTCACTAACAAATTTAACTTCACAGAAAAATACGAAAAATTTCTCTGAACCTAATTTTTATGTAAAAATTTCAATTATTATGATTATTTTGACATATCGTATTTATATAATTTCCAAAAATTGTATTTTAAATAGGTTTTCTATTAAGAGGGGGTAAATGTGGCTTTATAAAAATAAAGGCATTTCCATGTAATATTGGGTTTGTTCTTATCTTATGTCTATTGAATCTATTGGATTAATATCAAAAAAATTTATTGAATGATATAGATATATATATAATAAATATCACAATATAATTATATTTAATTTTATTATTTAGGATAAAACAATATTGTAATTATAAAAATTGTTTTCTATAAAAATATTATCTTTATATGAAATTGGTAATTATATTAATTTATATTAAATCTGTAACCAATGAATTAATTTTATATTTTTATAAACCATATATCTTCATAATTTAGTTAATAATATTTATAAACACTAATTTAATAGGTATGTTATGTATTATTATATTAAATAAAAACATTTTAATAATATATTGTTGTTCGCTAAAACTCGGTCTTGTATATAATGCAAGCTAAAAAAGAAAGTCATTGTTGTGTGTAGCATAATATAACTCATTATTTTGTTAATTTAAAGCTATGTAATATATTAAATTTATTTGAAATAGTAAATATACTATAAATTTTCAGGATATTATATTCCTTTATGCACGTGGTGTTGTGGGTCAAACACCCTATAGAATACAATGTTCATACTTTAGATTTTTGGGGAGTTGATTTTTTTTACAATAATATAAAATTTATCTCAAAAAATAAAATTCATTTTTTAAAAAAAATCTCAAAATTAGCATAGGATAAATTTTTAATAAATTTTTGAAAATATTATGTTTTCAATGAATAGTGAAAATATTGATTTTTATTACAAACTACTTTTATGTTCAAAGTATTTAAAAATATACATATTTTTTAATGTGTTTTAACCATAAAATAGGTTCAATTATAATATTATCATTATAACGTTGTTAATTTAAATCAATTTAATGCTGAAATTTTATATAAATTATTTTATAATTTTCAAAGATTTTTCTTTGGAAAATCGTTTCTTCATCACTTCTGTGGGTTTGATTTTAAAATAAATTATAACACTTTTTTAATTGAAATATGAAAAATATTTTCCATATTTGGAATTAGAATAATTAATATTGTGTAATAATTTCCACATAATTTTTTCTCATAATGAATAGTAAAAATAGTAAAAATTAATTATTATGGTTAATGTTAACAGTGGTTATCGAGGGATTAAACCAAAAAATAAGGGTAATTTTTCCAAAAAAAAAACAAATACCATTGAAATACCATTTTTAAAAATTATCATATCTCAAATTTTAATATATAGTCATTTATATTCATTTTTCATGGGAATGGCTATTATTTGGATTTTTTATGAAATTTCTAATCCCTACCCGAAACCATTTCATACTTAAATTACCAAGTCCTAGAGGTATTAGTTTTATTATGTATCCACCATAATAAGGCTTTAGGTATAAATCAAAAGAGGCTCTCTAAAGAAGAGGTATAACTCTTAACCATGTGTTATCATATTATTTATTCTTCCAACTCCTTAAAATCGTATTAAAATATGATGAAATAATAACATAAGTATCTCCAATATACTAATATTTTATTATGATAATGTCATATAATACCCCCATCCCATCTTCCGTCAAATGGTAAATGAAAATGTTGATTTTGTGTATAGTGGACTACCACCTCACAAATTGATGTAGTTAGTTATAAATCACGCTCTATCATAGATAGATAAAATTATATATTTAACATAGTAATATGATATTTATAACATAGTTATAATCTGAAATTATAATATCACAAATAAATTCTTTACCTTCCAATCCATTAGAAAATTATAACATCACTTGTGCATGCGCATGGACTACCGCCTCCGTGAAGCGATGTGATATGTTTTTCATTTTATTTCGATATATTTAGTAATAAGGATATATTTAATGAATATATATTATATATATTATATAAAATTATTCTATAATGTTTAAATAAAATTTACATTTTGTTCGTTTCATCCTTAGAGAAAATGGACACAAATTTTATGCGTACATACAACCTATCGTCCCCATGAACCATGTAATCTATTTTATATCTATAAATTTTAAGGATTTATATGAATATGTATTTAATTTATATATATGATATTTATATCATTATAAAAATTTGATAAATTATGGAACCATGATCAATGTACATAGACCAAAACTAAAAAACAAAAATATACGTTAGAAAACGGAGCAGTTATAACCCATAACAGTGATTATAAAAAAGAACTGTTATTAAACAAGTGATAGAAGAGTATAAGTAAATAATATATGGTATTAAATGTATTATTATGGTTCTTTAATATATTAATAATAATTATATATTTATTGTACATGAGGTTCAAACATTTATGAAGGAAAATGGACATCACGTAAGGTATTTCAAATCTCTCTTTTATTTTTGGGACACATATGAAATATTCACCGCATGTTTCTTTTTTATTGTATAAATACTTCAAATTTAACATTATATATCATAAATATAATTCTTTTAATTATATTTTAATTTTATTTTAATTTTATTCTTTAATGGGTTATTCGTTTCAAAAGTTTCTAAAGTGGTAAGGGATTTTCATCCCACATTAATTTTTGTGGGACACATTCCATATTCATCACTTGTTTATTTTTTGCGGTTTAAATACTATACATGAATGTATTTTACGATTCATATCATAAAAATTGTGATATATTCATATCTGTATAATGTTATTTATTTTAGGGGGTTTAGGATTGAGACATTACCAAAGTGGTATAGGCTTTTTGTTACAATCTCATGGTTTCTTAGTGTTTTTAATGATTGTGATTCTAATGATGAAATATTATGATATATATATAAATAAACTCATGGTTTTTGTTTTCCTATGTTTATTTGTAGAGAATAAATTTTTCGCAATAATTTTCAACACTTTACCAAATGAATTTGAGGGATATATAATTCTAGGACCACTTGTAACATAAAAATATGTGCATACATAATTATTCAACATGATGAAAATAAACCATATGTAAATAATAAGAATGATAAAAACCATGTTAAAGAAGTGGGTTTCATGATATTGTCTCATATAATTAAAAAATAATATATCATAAGTATTCCCTAGAGAAGAATTAATTAAATAATTTTGTATTTTTAGGTTTTAATAACGAATCATAGGTATTAAACATTCAGTTCAAATGTTGTAAAATTAATGAGATATATCTAAGAAAAGACAGAATAAAACTAAACCACTTGGGTGATGATTTATGAATTAAGTAAAGGAAAATTTGAAATAAGTAATGGACTTATTGTTTTTCTTAAAACCATAATAAAACTAGGATTAATTTTAATAAAATAATGAGTTTTTTCAAAATATATTAATGGTATAAAACATTTTATGTATGTGACACTTTTCATAAAATAATAAATTATAAAGTTCCAATTTTATGTTTTAAAAACCCCATTTTTGAAATCCAAAATAATAAAAAATATAATAGAACATTTTCTTTAAATAATAGAATATAAATATAAAGGTCAATGGGATAAAACATAATTATGTTGTAAATTAAAAGTACGATATTAGTAGGAAGGTACATTATGGAAAAAGACGGTCAACTGTTTTTTAAGAGGATCAAAATTTTTTTAACATAATTTCATTTTCATGAAGGAATATAACTCATCAATAAGGAATATTTGAATCAAAAGTGACCTCATAAGATATATATTGGGTATACTATACGAAATGAAAGTTAAAACTTAAGGAGAAACAATATAACACAAGAATGTAAATTGATTCATGAAAAAAATGTTATATTTTATGGAAGACATAAATCATAGACCAAAACAAGGAAAAACATGAATGAAAGTTATTTTTAAAATTTCAATAATAATTTGTGAAATTATAAGTCAAGGTGATAGTATTTACACCATAAAAATGAATATTTTTTCATTATATCAAAGCAAGCCTCAATGATGGGTGATTGAGATGGAAACCCTTACCATGTTCTATATTCATTCGGGTCAGGCATCTAACTTCCTGAATAAAAAATTAAGTTTATTAGATACCTTCTTAGGAAAATTATTATTCGATATTTAATTTAATATGGACCATTTATTATTATATGTTATATATTTATTATATAGTTATCTTACCTGTGTCGGTTACATGTGGTCATTAGGTCAATTTTTCTATGACTTCTACTATTTGATGACCATGGTAGAAAGAATCATATAATAGTTTTGATAGTATACATAATATTAATAGTGTTATAGAAATAATAATTGTTTATTTAATATATTTTTTTAAATCTATCCACGAATGGTGGTGATGAAAAATGAAACTCATTACTTGTGGAGGTGGTAGTCCACACATACGCATGATTAATGTTTTCATTTATTAATAAATAAGAATAAAATAATGTATATTATAATTTTACATTTCAAAAACAAATATATGTTATATATATAATATTTATTCATAAATACCATCATTAAAACAAACCATGATTGGTGGTTAGAAAAAATAGATATGGTATTCCACAAATGCACACTAATGAACCTTTTGTTTTCCTTAGTGCGTAGAGAGGAATAAATAATGGTTGTTTAATTTATAAAATAAAATATTAATATAACAATGATACTTATGTAATTATATATGTATTTATATAAGATTTTTTGAAGAATAATATTTAGAAAAAAGATACTAAAAACTAGATAACACTTATGTTGGACACTCGATCTTGTAACACCATGATATTTTATGAAATGTTTTTAAAAATAAATTTAATTTCACTGAATGATTTTGTTACATGAATCACTAGGTTTTAGTAAACCATGAAATAATATTAATATTAATATTTAAACAAGACCATTGTAACTAAATTGTTAAAATTTTTGGTATGAATAGGAATAACCATATTTTTTAAAATATTTATAATGTTTTTAGATAATTATAATATATTGATAAATAAATACTTAATTTTTGGTAATGTCTTCATATTCTTCAAAATTAATTTTTTTTCTAAAAAATGTTATTTATTTTTTACAACCAATAATAAAATTATTTTCTCTGTTTTTATAATTTTTTTTGAAAAATTGGAATTTATTATTTAAATGAATGTCTCAAAATTAGCACATGATGAATTCATAGGAATTTTCAAAAAAAAATTAATTTTTGGATGAGTAGCGAATAATACTAATTTTTATTGAATCATATTTTTTAATTCAATGTATTTACAAAGATACATATTTTCATAAAAATATTAGTTTAATTATATTATTATTAATATAACTTTGTTCATTTGAATCAATTTCATGTTGAAATTTTTGGTCAATTGTTTTTATAATTTTGAATGTTTTTCTAAAGAAAATCATTTTTTCTTTGAGTTCGTGGATTTGATTTTAAATTAAATTCTAAAAATTATCTGAATTGAACATGGAAAAATAGATTCCATATTATGAATAAGAATAATAAATAATGTGTAATAATTTAAATGCAATTTTTTTCATAATGAATAGTAATATCATAAAAAATAATTACCATGGTTGAGGTTAACATAGGTTTACCAAGGGTTAAAACAAATTATTGCGGTCATATTTTCGTAAATATTATTTAAATACTATTATAAAACCATATTTAGACCTTATAATATCTAAAATAATAATATATGGTCATTTTTAATCATTTTTATTTGGAATGACTATTATTTTGGATTCTTTTGGGAAAATTCCATGTGGGTTCGAAGTGGGTTCTTTTCCCCATTTATAAAAAGGAAATGTCCTCTTCTATCCTATCCACACTCCAAGAACATTCTTTTCATACAATACCAAACCAATAACATTCCTTTCATCCCTTACCATGACCAATAGGTCTAAGTTTTATTATGGAACCCACCTAAGAGGCTTTGAGTATAAAATTAATGAGGCTCTTTAAAGAAGAGGTATAAATCTTAACCAAGTGTTATAATGATAATCATTATTCAAAATACATAAAATATAATTCAAATATGATGATATAATAACATAATTATATCCAATATTCTAATATTTTATTATTCTCATTTCATAACATACATTCATCTCATGTTCCATCAAATGGTAAATGAAAATTTCGATCGTTTGTATGACGGAATAGAACCTCACGAATTGATGTAGTTTTTTTTTTCATAAATTCCCATCATGGATAGATATTATGATGTATATAACATAGTGATATGATTTTTATAACATATTTATACTTAGGAAATTATAACATCATGTCTAACTTCATACCTTCCAATCCATGGAAAAAATGATAACATCACTCGTGCGTACATGTAGACTACCGCCTTCACAAAGTGATGGGATATTTTTTCATTTTTTTATGTAAATGGTAATAATGATATATTTAAGTGATATATATTATATATATGACATAAAAATAATTCTTTAAAGGTGAATTAATATTTACTTTTCAATCGTTCCATCCTTTGAGAAAATGGATACAATGTTCATGTGTATGTACGACCTATCATCTCCATGAACCTTGAAATCCATTTTATATCTATAAATTTTATGTATGTATATAAATATATATGTTATTGATATATATCATATTTATATCATGAGTGTTTTTTAAAATTATTGAACGATGACCAATGTACATTGACCATAACTATTGTACAAAAAAATACATCAGAAAACAGAGCAGTTATCACCCAGAACATTGATTATAAAAAATAATTGTTAATAAATTGGTGATAAAATGGTATATGTAAATAATATATAGTATAAAATATATTATTATGGACATTTAATATATTTATAATAATCCAATATTTTTTATACAAGATGTTCGAACACATATGAAGGAAATTGGACCTAATGTAAGGTAATTTTAGTATCTCTTTTATTTCTAGGATACATATGAAATATTCACAACTTATTTATTTATTATGGTATATATAATACCAATTTAACAGGATATATCATTAATATAATTATTTTAATGAGATTTAAATTTTCATTTAATGGGGTTCTTTAAAAGAGCTTGCATTTCAAATGTTTCTTCTGTGGTAACATGCCATATTCACCACTTGTTTCTTTTTTGTGGTTTATATACAATGCATGACTATATTTTATGATTATTATAATAAATATTATGAGATATAATTATCCATATATGTTTATTTTGTTTAGGGGGTCTATTATTCAAACATTACAAAATCCGTAATGTTTTTATGTTACAATCTCATAAATTGTAAGGGTTTTTATGGATTATTCTTTCGATGATGAAATATTATCATATGTATAAAAAACAACTTGTATTTTATTTTCCTATTCTTATTTTAATATAATAAATGATTCCCAATCATTTTCATCTATTTAATTACGTGATATTCTAAAATATTTTTTTAATACAAATCTACATAATTTCTCTCATCGTTTGAAAATCTATTTGCTTCCATGTCCATGTTTTATTAAAAAAATTAATGAATTTTTTTTCAATTGAAAAATGATATATTAAATATATTTTTACCAATATTTCTATATTAAAAAAATTAAAAGTATTATTATTTTCATCTTCCAAACAACTCTCTTTTAAATTTTTATAGAAAATATGAAAGGAATCATCATTTTAACATGTACGTATTGAATAGTATTTTCATCCATCATTATTCTCATTGATTTAAATATTAATTCAAAATATTCCATGGTTATTTTAAAAAAATGGTTGTATTTATATTTGGGAAATTTTTATATTTTAAATTATTGACTTTAATGTGAAAAGGTTATTTTCCTCAATAAATTTTCAAAGTGATTTTTCAAAATATTTTTCCATCTATGATAACATCAATTTATGTAACTGAATATTTACTGGGGATAAGATCCAATGATACCATAATTATTTTTTCTATTTATTTTTTATTATTATTCTGAAATGATGTTTATGAAACCCATTTTGTTTACATGGGTTACGATACAATGACATGTTCATGAAACCTATTTTTTCCAGGGATGTGAAATGATGAATATTTTATGATCTTATGTCACAGATATATATTATTCTAATTATGTGATGGGTTGTACCATAATTATATATCCCTTCAATTCATTTTATAGAGATTTAAATCTCCTGAGATAAATAATACTAGAATTGGGAGTGAACCTAGTTCAGTAAGTGACGTTGCCCACTATGATATTCTTAGAAGTAAACCTTGACTACTAAGATGTTTTAGAGAGTGAACATAATACAACATGATAGTATTGGATAATATCCTCGACTACTAAGGAAATTATTATTTATTTTTTTGTGTAATCGATGAATCTATGTCTTGTGAAAATGTTTTTTGTCATGGATTATGTTACTTTATTCCGTTATGATTCATGTCATATGAACTGCCAAATTTTATTCCATAACTCAATTTTATGATCTATGATATACAAAGTATGGTTTCTCAAATGTTACTCTCATGTTATCATACCCTTATGATCGTGTTATGTTGATATCTACCTTATTTACACATACCATGCAGTTAAGATCACCCATTTATTTATTTTCATTCCACGGGTTATGAAAAATTGTATTTTGTATGATATGTCTGAAAATGGTGAACATTATGAAGTATGTAGTATGAGATGATGTATTTAACTTATTAACTAGTTGTTTATGTATCTAAGTTAAAAAATTCACTATACATAAATTATTCTAGAATAGGTTTTTATTTTATGTAATGAATATTCATCTACTAAGATGTAATATTAATGTATGAAAGGTTTCGGTCACTATAGTAATAATTAGATAAAGGATTAGATCATCCTTTGGAAACTAGGATAAGAAAATCTTAGTAAGATTCTTAGGCACATGTATAGGGTTATGTGTAAGGATATTTTCAAGGTTAATCAAAAGTATAAGAAAATGCCATATAATTTTGGTGAAGGATAAAGTAAGTGGTTTCCAAGAAATTAAATCCATTTCTATATACTACAATAATATGTGGCTCTAACAAATTAGTAACTAGGGTTAATGACTCTGAAAAGGGTGCATTGATCTATAATTGATCATGACATAGGGCATGATAATGGGCCTTACTGCACACCTAGTTTTATACTCCTGGTGTATATGTTTTGTAAATTTACTAATGCTTTACAGACCATCACGAAATATTTGATTATTTACCATAAAAAACGTATGTTAAACCAAATGTGACATAGATTGAAAATAAAGTGTCATGATTTAGACATACTATAAAATATTTTTCATGATTGATCACTCTCATCAAATATTCCAAATTGATTTGAAAAATATTTCGGTTTTAATATTGATTTAAAGATAGAATGTGGATGTTTAGGTGGTAATTGATATGATAAAATATTAATGTACCATATTTGATCTTTGTTATATGAAACCCTTTATATCATAAAAATTATCAAGAAATGTTAATCCATATCCTCAAATATTATATGTTAAATTAGTATTTAAAACCCGTAATTGTATGATGATCATATATCTATTATATGATTTTTATCTAGTTAATGTTTTTTGGAATGTACTTCCAAAAAAAATTATTCTTCCTCTGGTTGAATTTGATGTTATAATAAGCATGGATTAGATTTATCTACATAAAAACCACATCAATTTACTAGGAAGGTAATTTATGTTTGATTTTTCAAACCAATATATGATCATCTGTAGTTTTGATGATAAATATGATCTTTCAATAGAAATTACATACATTTTATGGGTCTTGATTCCTATTCCAAATGGGTATTTATCTCATATGTTTGGGGATAAAATCAACATCTATGATATTCCAATTGTGTGGGAGTTTTTTAATATTTTTCCATAAGAGTTTTCTAGTCTTTCGCCGAATATTTTTGTTGGGGTTTCAATATAACTCATACTTGTATCGACACCTATTTAAAATACTCTCTATAGAATGTACCTGATTGAGTTGTAGGATTTAAAGAAACAACACCAAGAGAATATTTATAAGGGATTAATTCGTCCAAACATATCATCATTGGTTGTACAAATTCATTTTATTAATAATAAATATGGATTGATGTTACTATACATTGATTAAAAAGTATTGAACAATATCACACTCAATAATAGGAATCCTTTACACAATATTGATGGCTTGTTTGATCAACGGTATGGAGATTAATACATTTCAAAGATTTAACTTCATTCTATATATAATAAATTAGGTGTTAAGAAGGAGGATATACCCAAGATGGAATTCTATACTAGGTAAGGGAAATATATATATATATATTCAGTGATTCCAATTGGTTTTACTAATTACCCTACTATATTCATTGATATAATGAATAAATAATTTATATATTCCCTTGATTGGTTTGTGATAGTATGTGTAGATGTTGTTCTTATATATTCAAACGTAATGAAGATAATGAATATCACTTGAGAATTGTGTTGCATTCTCCAAGGAAGGATTAAATAAAACAAAAATTAACAAAGTGTGAATTTTTTATAAAACAAATCTTTTTTAGGTCATATAATATCAAGGGATGGTATATCGGTTGATCCTTCAATGACTAAAGTTTTTGAATGTTAGACCATACCAACCACTATGACTGAGTTTTTAATTATTGGTTTGGATGGATATTATCGATGTTTTGTGGATAATTTATTATGAACATCTAATCCACTCACCAATTTACCTAATATGGGATCCAAGTTTTTTTGGAATGATGAATGTGGGGAAAATTTCAAGAACTTAAAGAGAACGTTTTTTAGTGCAACTATTATTACATTACAATGTAGTGGATAAGGGTTTTTAATATATATTAATGCATCAAATAAGGGATTAGAAAAAATTTATATGTTCAATAATGTGGTATAGAGTAGGCCTCAAGACTTGTAATGGTCCATAAGAAAAATTACCCAAATCGAGATTTAGAGTTAGTTGCGGTGATTTTTTTGCATTAATGATATGGTGGTATTACCTTTATAGAGAAGGTTTTGATATATATATATATATATTGATCCTAAAATATTAATGTATATATTCATGTAGAAATAATTGAACATTCTATGGAGAAGATGGTTAGAGATGATTAAGGATTATGACTCCTCAATACATTAGGACCGTCAAAAAAACAAGGCATTTTGTGATTTGATTCTAAAAGATACTACTAGATTATCCATGAAGATGATTACAAAATGTCCAAAAAATTTAGATTTACAAAGGATGGATCTAGAAATCCAGAAGGAAGGGGAAACATATTGTCTTTATCAATTAAGTGTTCAACCATATATCCAAGTGAAGATTAAAGTGGCACAAAAATATGATGTAGAGATGTAGAAGATGGTTTATAATTGTTCCAATGTTAAAACATGATTATTATGGAATGAAAATGTATAGAATTTGTGTATGCATTCCATCCACACCTGATTTTATGAGGTAGTTGATAGAGTAAGCTCATAGTTCTTCATTATCTATTCATCATGAAAGTACAAATATGTATAGATATTTGAAAGAGTATTTCTATTGGGATTTAATAAAGATAGATATACAAAGTTTGTATCTTTATTCTTTATATGTTTGAAAGTTAAGTCTAAGAGGTAAAAGTTGTATAATCTGGGATTTTTATAAAGGTATTTTTTTGTTTATGTTTTATTTTAAGTCCGTTATTTTGGTTAAATAAGTTTTTTCCAAAGTTCATGTGAAGGATCGAGGGTATTACAAGGTTTTGGATCATAAAAGATGAGGGAAAAGGATTTTTCTGGCCATATTTCATGGTTTTCTCATAGGTAGTGAAAACTGTGTGGAGCATACCAGGTAACCATGCAGCCTTGGAAAAAGGCATTCACATAGTTATTGCATGGTTAAGATAATCATACAGAATTTCCAGGAAACCGTGTGATAGGGAGAATTGGGATAGTATCTCTCGTATGGTTTGCATATTTTTTTGGAAAACTGTGCAGCCTTGTAAAGTTGAAAATTTACAAAAATGCCATTATTGGATCTTTAACCCCAACTTTGGATTTCCTCCTTACACCCCCTTGAATCCCTAATGATGAGGATGAGCTCCCAAGATCTTCCAATGGTGATTCTCCCTCATCTCTAGGTTTTTTGGAGTTCTGTTATTTGTGAATCGAAGATCCGGGTATGTCTAATCTCCTCCATCCTTTTTTCTCTTGATCATGGTTTGAATATTTCTCTCATCACCTTCCAATGTTCTAAAAAATTATCTTCCAGTGGTATCTACAATGATTCATCATGGTTTGGTTGAATTGGGATCTAAGCATTCGATTGAGGTAGAGTTTGTCCATAGATTCCAGGTAGGTGGTCTATAAGTTAAACCTCATAGTTTCGTTAAGATTTGTGCATGTTTTGGTCTATTTAGTTAATATCCCTTTTTTTATCCTTTAATTTTATTTGAAACAATGGATATCCAAAGGATTAATGGAAACCCCCAAGTTCTCCATGGGACACATAAAGGAAGACTAGACCCATTGTAGGGCCACCCATGGGGTGCATCGATACCTTCCTGTATTAGAAGCTAACGAAGTATGAGAAAGGTTGTTTTGTGATAATATAGATCCCTTGATAAACATTTTTACATGTTTAATGGCTGTGAAAATGAATTACTGGCATATGACTAGGATTAGTAATGGATTAAGGCATTTTTGGTGTGGTAATAAAAATGCGTTAAATTCGTAAAATGGGGATTGTGCCTTGTCGATAATGAATTATGTTGAAAATCCTAAGTGGTTTTGTGTATATAAAATGTAGAAAATGTGGAATTGTTAATGGATTCTGATGTATGTAATATGGTTAATTATATGAGACATGTGATATTGGATTGGGCTAATGGGTTATGCATTGTAAAATGTTATTGTGAACGGTCTATGGAATAACATTCAATCCCATGTTGATGGTAGTGAATCATGACTATTATATTTATCAGTTGTATTGGTTGTGATATGGATAAATCTGGTGAATAGATAAATAATCATGATAACATGGGTTGGCTGTGGGATATAGGAAACATGCTCCTAACATGGTTAGGGTTGGACGGATGCTCTAACCAACCCATGAATGCACAGGTTGGCGAGTCGGACTGATGCTCTATACCCTAAATGGTTGTAATCAGTGAAAATACCTCGAATAGGGATCCAAGGTATATGTGGTGATTACATGATATGCTTATCCCTAGTGAGATAGGGACAAAACTTGTTCTCATATATGGAATGATAAATTCCAGGAATATTTTGTGAATGAGGTAAATTCATAACCCATGGATTACATGTTGATGATGAACTAAATAATGAGATTAAGTACATAATGAACATAGAAAAATAATTCTAATAGTAATAGAAAAGTACATATTTTTAACTAGTTGTCCCTATATCATCTTTAACGTACTTTCCATTCATTTTTACTTGCATGCACGATCGGTTTGTACAGAATATTTTGTAGATGTTGTTGGTGGTGGACTACTGATTTGTACTTGCACCCAGTTTGGGTCTCTATTGGGAACCCCAGAAGATTTCATGCTTGCAGGTTGGGACAAGGGTAAGGGCCCAATGCTAGAGGGTTTATTTGGACATGAAAAATGAATGAATGAGGTTCCATACATAGATTCTGGACCATTTTGGGGATTCTTCTATTTGTCTTTAATTTGGGTTTTGTTCACTTGGCATTGTAGCACGACATGACATATTTATTATTTCTTGTGGATTGTACCTAGTTTGGGAGATTTTGGATATTCATTTTATTGGTTGCTTCCTATTATTCCCAGTATTTATGGGGTGATCTATTATGTATTTCTATAAAAAAGATTGTATAGTCTCTCCACATGACCTATTAGACCCTCGTTACTTTTCAGTAACCTCTGATATACAGGGAGACATACTTTTGGTCATGCGGTGACCTGTCTTGGGGCAACAATTTAGTGGTACCCAGGTCTAGGATGTTAAAAAGTAGTATTATATGAGTTATTTTCACTTTCTTACTATTTTTGGATGGTAAAAAAGAGATTAGTACATTGTCAAGCCTTGGTAATGAGACAGTGTATGGGAGTAGCAGAACCATGTACGGGGGATAACCCAATTCACCATGGGAGGGATGTTTTCTTCTTGTTGTGTGTTATCACATTTGATGATATTTTACCCTTAGGTGGTGCACATGTGGTATGATGTGATAGTTTTATGATATTTTTCCCATGTTTGGAATGGCATGAGGTTGTGCATTCATGAATCATTATAAGAACCTATGTTATAAGTGACATGAATCATAGTAGGCACATACACAATAGATAATTGTGTGGGACATAGAGGGTATAATCTATTTTACTTTCTTAAAAGTGGGGAAAATTTTGTCTAATGAAACAATAAAAATGGGTTTAAAAGGGAGATAAACGTTAAATAATAATTAAGTAATTATTCTTGATAAAGGGTGGTTTGTGAAAATAAATTTTATTGGATTATGTTGTGATGTGAAAGTATTTTTTAAATGTTTTAGAAGGTAAGCATTGTAATCATGTAAATTTTTACCTCGTTATATCCATGACCTTGGTGGGGATGGTTGAGGGTACTGTTCTAGGTATGAGAAAACCTGTTTGGTTGGGGTATGTGAAATGGTTTTGTGGTGGCTAATGAAGAAACATCCGTTATATTAATGGAAGATTTATGTTTTTTTGTTCTAAATCTCATGTTTGGAATTGTAGAGAAATTCCTCCCTGAAGACGTATGTCGGTTCGGTGATAGGATGACGTTGCTGAGAATGCTCTCCCAGTAGTGGAGAAAAAGGATCATATGGTTAAAGATAATAGGGAAGTGAAGTTTCATGAGAATCCTTCTCATTTTATGATAATGATGTAACATGACTTAAGGTGGGTTGTGCCGAGTGTGTTTGAGCTGACCAGGGAGTTTCAGTTGCAGCATAGTCCAACATTTACAGGAGAGGGTGGGCCAGAGGAAACATAGTTTTTGATAGAGTATTTCAAGAGTATTCTGGATCATATAGATATTCCTTATGAGAAGGGATTTATGTTAGTGGCTTATATGTTGCGTGTCCTATAAAAGTGGTGGTGGGGTATCTTAGTTCAGACTAAACAAGTAGAGACAATGGTGTTGAAAAGTTTTCAGGAAATGTTACTAAAGCATTACTACTCAAAAACACTAAGGTAGGAAAAGGTTTCAGAGATTATGAGTTTGACTCAAGGGGCTATGTAAGTAATAGAGTGTGCAGGTCATTTTATGGATTTGAAATTTTTTGTTACTGCTTTTTTGGGGGATGATGTAGTGATGGAACGGTGATTTCAGGATGGACTTTGTCATGAAATCAGATCCCAAGTAAATATCATTCACTTGAAGAGGTTTATTGAAGTGATGGATCATGCCCTCATCTTAGAAGGAAACATCAAAGAGGCTCCACAAAGTAGTCATGTGGTTTCGATGGGGAGAACTAGTTATGCGACTTTTGATAGTATGAATAACCTCTTCGAGAGTTTCCACTAGTGAAGCAATGGACGAAATAGCTAGGAAAAGAAACCATCCTCCTTAGTGAGTGATCAAGATTTCTTATGTTAGTGTGGTAGGTTGGGAAAAGTACAAAGTAAGGGTTCATGAAGACCTGTTGAGTTTATTTCATGTAGAAAATGGGACATGAGTAGTGATTTTGTAGGAAACTATGGTAGTTCGAAAAAATTAGAGAAAATAGACCATTGAAGAGTGTTTGTAGGGGGTCAATCACTTCGTATCAGTTATGTTGTTGGAGATCCAATATCTATAATGGTAGGGGTGGTGGACATGGAACTCTATGAAGAAACCATTTGGACCAGTAAGGAAGTGTAGTGTAGGGTACTCAGGATGAATCCTAGGGTAGAGGGACCGGCTGTCTTCACACAATTCAATCTGTACCTAGAGAAGCTGAAGTTGTATTGTCTACTGTTCAAGGTATGATTCTTGTATCTTTGATATTCACTAGTGATTTGTTTGAAAATTTTGATATTCATTTTTTTATTTCCTCTTAGTTCATAGTAGTGTTAGGACTAATTGTGGATAGTTCATGTGGAGTTATGTCACTTGATACTCTATTAGGGGTGCGGGTTGAGAACATCATGCAGTGTAAAGGTTGTTCTTTTGAGGTTGGTGGATATCATTTCCTATGGAATATGTTTTTTCTGGATATGTCAGGTTTTCACCAAATCATGGTTATTAATTGTTTAGTGGTGTATCAAACCCATATAGATTTTTACTAATGTCATGTAACATTCACATCTCTTGATGGAGACAGTTATGTCCTTCGTGGTGAGTGGGATGTTCGAGTATACCATGCAAATACAACTTTTCATCAGTTGGGGAAACTCACTGCCTATGTGCCATGCCTTATTCTTTATCATGTAAAAGTTAAGAAACATGTATTTCCTCCTATGGTGGATTAGTTTAAGTATGTGTTTCCTGAGGATTTCTTAGGACTACTACCCAAAAGGGACATGGAGTTCACAATCGATTGACTACTAGGGAGAAACCAGTTTCTATTCCACCATTTTGAATGGTGCCGGGAGAACTCCAGGATCTTAAGTCATATATAGAAGCTTTGGAGAATAATTGATTCATTCTACCTAGTACATCGCCATGGGGATCACCCGTTCTTTTTTCTATGAAAATTTATGGGTTGTTGAGGTTGTGGGTTGATTATAGGAAGTTGAATCAGATGAAAGTTAAGAACTGATGCCCACTTCCCAGAATTGATGACTTGTTTGACCAAATGATTGATGCCTTAGTTTTCTCCAAGATCAATTTGAGATTAGGCTACCATCATTTGAGGGTGAGACCTTCTGATGGAACACAGACAGTTTTCAAGAGAAGGTACGGATGGTATGCTTTTTTGGTGATGTTGATATGTTTGACAACTAAACCAATTCTATTTTACGGAATTAATGAACCAGATATTTCATCCCTATCTATATCAGTTCATAGTTTTTTTTATTATGGGATCTTGGTGTACTCACAACCTCATTGAAATCATTCAAAACATCATGAAATCCTCTTGAGTACACTAAGAAAGAAAAGGCTTTACACCAAGATATCAAAATCTCATTTTAGGATTGATAAAGTGCACTTATTGGGACATATAATTTCTGATATAGGTGTCTATGTGGATGTAGAGAAGGTACAGGTTGTGGTGTCTTGGGAGTAGCCTAATAATGTTTTAATGTTTGGAGTTTTCTAGGTTTTGTTCGTTATTACCGTAATTTCATTAGATATTTTTCTCATTTCGCAGCACCAATCTCAAGCATAACCAAGAAGGGTGTTAAATTTTAGTGGTCATAGTAATGAAAGACTTATTTTCCTTAATTGAAGATTTTATTGACTAAAACACCGATTCAGAACTTACTTGAAACTGCTAAGAAGTACATTTTGTTCTGTGATGTGTCTAGCATTGTATTTAGGGAGGTTTTTTTGAACGATGATCGGTTTATAGCTTATGGGTTGAGATATTTGAGGAATCATGAATGAAATTACCGTACCCATTATCTCAAGATTGTTGTTTTTTTTATTCCTTAAATATTTGGAGGCATTACTTTTTGGGAGATCAATTAACAATGATTACCAATCACAAAATTTTTATATACATCTTCTCTCAATAGGATTGGAATCTTCAACAGTAAAGGTGGGTCGAGTATTAGAAATCCATCAATTTTGAGTTGGTTTAAAAAATGGGGAAAGGTAATAGTGTTTCAGAAGCTCTGAGATGGAAAACATAGAATCAAGTTTTATAGGGATCCAACTCTGAATGGAAAATGATAGATTTTTTTTCTGAGATTCACATGGAGTTTTTGGATGGGAATAGATAAATGACCATTGCATCTTTAGAGATCGAGTATACTCTTTTGACCCTGGACCAGAAAAATCACCTAGAATATCCATAGTGATTAGACATAATGAAATGTCTAAAACATGGGGATTCACCTTCTAGTTGGGATATTGGTGTAGATGGAGTCATCTATGACTAGGGTCGTGTTTTTTTACAGATGGGTGTAGCATGGAGTTGATTTTCGAGTTCCATGCATCAAGGTGGGTAGTAAATTCTATATTGACTAAAATGTACTGTGATCTTTGGAATTAGTATTGGTGTCCAAGAATGAAGAAAGTGGTTGTGGTTTTTGTGGCGCATTTCTTTACCTGTCAACATGTGAAGGGAGAGAACCAACATATAGGTGGGTTGTTACAGTCATTTATCATTCTAGACTGGAAGTGGAATGATGTAAAGATTGACTTAATAGTGGGTCTTACAAGGACTACATGGGAGAATAATGAAATCTAGGTTGTTATGGATCCATTTATTTAATTTGATCATTTCTTATTGAATGAGGAAACTTATAAAGTTGTTCAGTTGGGTGAGTTATATGTTCAAGTGATACTGTGATTGCATGGCATGCTGAGAACCATAGTTTTGTATCATGGTTTTCATTTCACATCATGCATCTGGAAGGGGCTACATAGGGAACATGGTACCCAAGTGTTATTGAGTACAACTTATCACCCCTAGATGGATGGGCAACCAAAGAATATATTTCATGTATTGGAGGACAAGTTGAAATCATCTGTTCCAGATTTCAGTGGTTTGTGGGAAATTATTTATCATTTGTTATGTTTTCCCATAATAACAGTTTTCAAGATACAATTCATATTCCAACATTTGAGGTACTCTATGGGACGCCATGTAGATCTATGTTGTGTTGGTTAGAAGCTTGGGAGTCTAAGCTGTTAGGACCGAGTCTTGTTTATGAGATGTCGGAGAAGGTTCTGTGGATTCAAAAGTGTATGGAAACCACTGAGTGTAGGAAGAATTCATATGCATATCAGCATTGAAGATCTCTCAAGTTTAAGGTGGGTGATAGTGTATTTCATCAGGTGTCTCCATGGTTGGGTCCCCATAAAATTTGAATGCAGGGAAAGTTGGCCCCCAGGTATATGGGAACATTTGAAATTGTGGAGAGGATCACATGGGTGGCTTACCGATTGTCTCATCCACAACGGTATAGAGGGATGCATAATGTTTTTCTTATTTCAAACTCTGTAAGAATCAACCTAATCTATATCATGTGTTAAATATTGATGATGTGGATCTTGATCCTAATTAATCCTTTGTGGAGCATCCAATTCATGTTTTGGATCATAGTGAGAATTTATTGTGGGGAAAGTTATTGCCTTTGGATCGTATTCTATGGATGCATGGAAATATCCGGGAAGAAACATGGGAGAAAGAATTATATATTTAGGCCTAGTGGCCTAATTTATTTTCATTTGAAACCCAATGATTCTCAGAAATATTGGCTCAGGGATGAGCCGTCATAAGGTAGGGAGGTTGTAAGATCTGATATTTTTCTTTAGGTATGTTTTGGTTTATGTTTCAGTTTATGTCCTTTATTTTGGTAAAATACGTGTTTCCAAAATTTAATGTGAAGTCTTGGGTTGTTCCGGGGGTGTAAATTATGAAATAGGAAGAAAAACAAGTTTTCTAGGCATGTTTCATGGTTTGTGCATGATTAGTGCAAACCTTGCAGAGCATCCTAGAAAACCATGCAGCCTTGGATAGAGGCTGGAATATGATCATCACATAGTTAATCTAACCATTTTAAATTCCCATGAAACTATTCCAAATGGGTATTTTGAGATAGTATCTCTCGTATGGTTTTCACGTTGTTTGGAAAACCATGCAAGTAAACCATGGAGCCTAGTAAAGATGAGAAATTTACAAAAATGCCATTATCAGATTTTTAACCCCAAATCATGATTTCATCCATTCTTCCACATTGCAACCCTAGTGATGAGGAAGAGCTCCACAGATCCTCTATTGGCCATTCCCCCTTATCTATTGTTCATTTGGAGTGCCCTTGATTGTGAATCGAAAATCTATGAAATTCTAATCTCCTCCTTGCTTATTCTTATTGATTATGGATGGAATCTTTCTCCCATCTCCTTTTTAAACTCTAAACCCCTCTTTTTGTAGTTATATATATGGTGAGACTTCAGAGTTTGGTTTAATAGGGATCTAAGGATTTTATTGAGGGAGCATTTTCCAATGAATTTAAGGTAGTTGGTCTATAAGTTATATCTAATAGTTTCTCTGAGATTTTTTTATTATTGGGTTTATTTCTTGGTTATACCTTGTTTTGAATTTGATCCATTGATGATATTTTGTATAATTTATGTCTAAATTATTAATGAAAACCCTCATGGTCCCCATGGGAAAAATATAGGATGACATGACCCTTTGTAAGTCTACCCATGGGGTGATTTGATACCTTCCAAACATAGAAGTCCAATAAGTATGAGCAAGGATGTGTTGTGACAATGTAGATCCCTAAATAAGGATTTTGACTTGTTTAATGGGACTGAAAATGAGTTGTTGGAATATTCTTGTGCTTAGTAATGGCTTAAGGGATTGTTTGGCATGGTAAAAAATGGGTTAAATTAATTAAATGGATATTATTCCTTGCGGATAATGAATTATGTTGAAAATCCTAAGAGAGTTGTTGTATATGAAATTTTGAACACATGGGATTGTTAATGGCTTCTGAATTGATGAATATGGTTAATGGTATGAGACTTGGGGAAGAGAATTGGGAAAATGGGTTACGTATTGTAAAATGAAACCGTGAGTATTCTATGACATAACATTGAATCCCATATTGATTTTTATGAATCATGATTTTTATATTTGTTGGTTGTATTAGTTTTGATTTGGGTAAATGTGGTTAATAAATAAATAAGCATGTGCACATGGTTTGGAGATGGGATAAAGGACTGATACTCCTCCCATGGGTAGTGTTGGACTGATGCTCTAACCTACCAAAGAATTCATAGGTCGGGGATTCAGAATAATTCTATATTCCCCCAATTGTGGTATTCAATGAAAATACTTGTACTAAAGCTCCAAGGTATGTGTGGTGATTACTAGATATGATCATCCCTGGTGAGATAAGGACATATCTTCTTCTCTTATGTGGGATGATAAATTCCAGGAATATTGTGTGAGGGAGGAAAATGTATAACCCATGGATTACATGTTGATGATGAACTAAATGATGAATTTATATGGATAATTAACATCAAAAATTAAAACTAATAACAATAGCAAAGTAGAGATTTTTAAATACTAGCCCATTTATAATCATTCATTTAATTTCCATTAAATCATACATGCATGCACTATTGGTTTATACTAGATATTTTGTACACACTGTAGGTGATGGACTACGGAGTTTTACTCACACCCTACCCGGGCCTCTATTTGGAACCCTCGTAGATTTCAAGCTTGTGGGTCCGGACAAGCTCAAGGGCCTATTCTAGGGGTGATTTGTATATGTGTCATGCATGGATGAGGTTCTAGACTTGGAGTTTGGACCCTTTGAGGGATTCCACTATTTCACATTATTTTGGGTTTTGTTAACATGCCATTGTAGCATGACACGACATATTTTATGTTTCTTATAGATTGTACCTAGTTTCGGATATATTTGGATATGTGTGTTATTGGTTGTTTCCTATTTTTTCCACTATTTATATTGTGATATACTATGGATTTATCTATTAAAGAGGGTATAGTCTCTCCATGTGACCTCATAGACCCTCTATGCATGTCGGAAACTTCTGGTGTACGAGGAATCACACTTGAGGTCATGTAATGACCCAGATTGTGGAATCAATTTAGTGTCACCCCGGCCAGGGATGTCACAAAAGTCTAATGGTATGTTTCAATAATTACACATACCATAATATAAATGTGAAAAAATCACCATGGATTTTTTCATATGACTCCACAAAATGTATAATGGAAACAATGTTATATAATTTTTAGTTGATCACCTTATGATGTGGTAACACTTCATTATTATCAGAGAATATTTTTCCCTAGATCATATTTACATGATATACATTAATGAAGTGTAAAGGTTTCATGGAGTTCCAAATTCAATTGTATCTGGTCGAGATTTGAGGTTTACCATGAATTTTTGGAAAAGTCATAAATAGACTCTAGATACAGAGTTGAGTTTCATAACTACATTTTCTCGTTAGACATATGGTCAGTCTGATTGAACCATTCAAACCCTAGATTATATTTTGAGATTTTATTATTTATTTCAAGGTTGGTTGATATCAACACCTTAAATTACTTGAGTTTTCATTCAAAAACAACATTCATTAATGAATTCATATTTATCCAAATGAATCCATATATATAAATAAATGTACAACTCCAATGTGTTGGGATGAAGTTAGAGAAGGAAACAAATTGGGACCATAGTTGGATAATGAAATGGAGATAAAATTTTTGTTATTTTGGAACACATAAGGGAAACACAAATTCGATATAAAAATTTATATTGAAAATCATCAATGTGATCTAGAATTTAAATTTTTATAAATTTGTTTTTATGAATTTTTCTATGGAAGAAGGATTTTATATTTAAGATGAAAGGAATGGTGATACCAAGGTAAATTTTCCCTTTCATTATTCTTGATCGAGTAGGGAATTTTATTACCACTTGGCACTTCCACTAAACCTCTCACAAGTCCATAATGTGTTCCATGTATCACTCATGATAATGTACTACCCGATCCTTCACATGAACTAAACCCAGAGGTCATACCACTTGAGAAGTATATATCTTATGAGGAGACAATAGTGGAGAGTCTTTATTATAGATATAAAGTGCTATGAATCAAGACCACAAACCTTGTAAATGTTTTTGTAGTGAAACCACCAACTTGAATAAGCTACATGGGAACTTGAGGATATAATGGGGTAGAAGTATATTCAATTATTCTTACTTCAGTAATGGTGTTTTGATAGTTAAAATTCATTTTAAGGGGGGTATAATATAACAACATTTTATTTTATGAAATATACTTTTTCAAATAAATTTAATTTCTTCGTTATATTGTGTTACAGGCAACATTGAGTTTTAACAAACTGTGATATACAATTAATATTATTATTTAAACAAGCCCATTATAAACAAATTATAAAAATACTAGGTATGAATAAAAATAACTAAATTTTTAAAAATAATAATAATTGTTTTATATAAATTAAATATTTTTATAAATAAGTCCTCGTTTTTTTGTAATGTATTTATATGCATCGAAAATACATTTTTCTCAAAAAAATGTTTTTTCACTATTGTTTTTGAAAAAATTATAAATTTAAATTTTTACTAATATAATAAAATTTAATTACAAAAATATAATTCATTTTTGGAATCAAAATTTCAAATTTATCTTAGTATAATTCTTTTAGAATTTCCTAATGTGTTTTTTCGATGTATGCAGAAAATACTATTTTTTATTATATAATGTTTTTTAATTTAATGTATTTACAAAGATACTTATTGTTTTAAAACATTTTAAATGTAAATTTTTGTCAATTATATTATGATATATCCAACATAGTTTGTTACATTAAATTTTTATTCTGAACATTGATATAAAAACTTTTTGTATTATTGAATGAATTTTCTTTGGAAAACTGTTTTTTCATCGTGTATGTGGGTTTAATTTTAAATTAAATTCTGAAAATTATGTAGATTGAAATAACAAAATTATATTCCATATTTTTTGAATCATAATAATTAATATGAATTAATAATTACAACTTAATTTTTTGTCATAAAGAATTGTAAAAATAGAAAAAATTATTTGTAGCGGTTAAGGTTAAATCGGGTTTACTAGGGGTTAAACCAAATGATAAGGGTTTGAATTCCAATAAAACATGTCTAAATAATATTTTATAGCCACATTTAAACCTTATAATATCCAAAATATCTAATATATGATAAATTTAAATCATTCGTCTTGGGAATGAATTTATCATTTTTGGATTCATTTTGGAAATTTCTAAGTAGTTTCCAAGTGTGTTCCTTTCCCTGCTTATAGAAAGACACATCCTCTCCTCTAGTATTCACAATCCACGATCCTTTTCGATTGGAAAATTCCAACCCAAAAAATTTCCTACTTTCCTTATTGAATCATATATTCCTTATTTTGATTATGAAACCATCCTGAGAGGGATTTGGGTATAAACCTAAAGAGGCTCTCCAATGAAGAATTATGGCTCTTCACCATGTGTTATAATTTTATTTCTTCTAACACATCCTTAAAATATTTTAATATAATAAAAAATTATATACCAAATAATTATATTTTATTAATTTATTTTCATAAACTACATCCAACTCATCTTTCATAAAATGGGAAATGAAATTGGCGATCGTTTGTATGGCAAACTACCACCTTTCAAACTGATGTAGTTCCTTTTCCACCACCACCTCCCACTGATGGATATAATTATGGATTTAAAATATAAATAAGATATTTATGACATAATTATAATTTTTAAATTATAATATCACATCTAACATCTTAACTTTCAATCCATTTAAAAATGATTACATTGCTCGTGCGTACGTGTGGACTACTTCCCTTATAAAATGGTGAGATACATTTTTCATTTTATTTTGATATGGATGATAAATTTTATAAATCTAATAAATATATAATATATACAGGATATAAAAAGAATTTTATAAATTTTAATTAATATTTACCTATATTTAATTTAATTCTTAGAGAAAATTGAAACAACATTCGTGCACACGTACGCCCTACTGTCACCATAAACAGTGTCACCTATTTGTTATCTCTAACTTTTATGGATGAATATAAATATGAATATTGTGAATATATATGATATTTATTTCATCATAAAAATTATATATATTATGGAACCATTATCAATGTACAATTACCAAAACTATCGAAATAAAACATACAAGAAATGATGGAGGAGTTATCACCCGAAAGAGAAAATTTAATAAATAATTGTCAATAAATCGGTGATAAAGGGGTATATTAAATCTTATATGGTTTTATGATTATTATTATGGTTCGTTGATATATTTATAATAAACCTATATATATTATAGATGATGTTTTAACATTTATGAAAGAAAATTAGACCCGAGTTAAGGGATTTCTATTGTCTTTTTTATTTTCGAGAGACATAATCCATATTCACCACTCTTATTTTATGTGGTGTATATAATACCACATTGACATATTATATCATAATTATAATATTTTTAATGGTATTTAATGTTTAATTTATTTTTATTATTTAATAGTGATTACGATTTAAAATTTTTCAAAGTGGTACGGGGTTTTGTCTCACTTTTATTTCTGTGGGACACATTCCATATTGACCACTTGTTTATTTTATGTAGTGTATATTCTGCCAATGAATTCCTTTTATGATTATTATTAGTAAAATTATAGTATATACATATCTATAAAATTATAAGTCCTTTTTTGGGATTATGATTCAAACATTACCAAAGTGGTAATGTTTTTTATGTTATAATCTCATTATTTAAAAAGATTGTTTATTATTATACATTCGATGATAAAATATTATGATCTATCACACAAGAAACTCATTTATTTTATTCTCATATTTTAATGTAAAGAAAATAAATTCATTCCTTTCATTTTAATCTCTTTAAGTACTCAATAGACCAAAAATTGTTTTTAATAAAAAAATTACTTTAATATTCTTCCCGGTCAAAACAATTTATTCTTCTATGTCCAAGATTTATAAAAATGTTTTAAAAAATGTTTCTAAAATTCTCCAATTATTGTTTAAAGAAAAACTTACCCATGTTTTAACTTTTTAAAAATGGATTCAAACTAAGATTTATTTTATTTTTTGAATAATTCTCTTTTTAATTTTTATAGAAAATTTGAATGGAATAATCATTTTAGCTTGTACTGCATGAAAGGTATTTTCCACTATCATGAAATATCTGTGATATAATGAATACATTATAATTTTCAAAAATTATTTTAAAATAAAATAGTTTTCTTAATATTTTGTAAATAAATATATTTTAAATAAGTGATTTGAAATTGGAAAGATTATTTTCCTCAATAAATATTCTAATTGATTTTTCAAAATAATTTTCTATCTAAGATGACATCTTTTAATGTTACACAATCTTTAATTTGGATATTATCCAATGATGCCATCCTTATTATTTCTCAAGATGTTTTATTATTATTAAGAAAATATTATTTTCAAAAAAAATCATTTCCAATGGTTATTCTTTGATGAATTAATGGAATGATTATGAAACCCATTTCTTTTCTGTAGGTCTTACTATGATGACAAGTTTATAAAACCCATTTATTTTATTGGGTTATTAAATGATAAATATTTTATGATATTGTGTCACAAATATGTATGATTTTCATTACGTTATAGGTTTTCTCAGAATTATATATCCTTCCAATACATTTGGTAAATATTTATATCTCATGAGATAAACAGGATTGGAATTGGGAGTGAACCCAATTTAGTATGTGACTATCCACTATGATATTATTAGTATTGAACTTTGACTACTGTGATGGTTTGGGGAGTGAACCAATTACACTATTATATCATTTTTTGTGACACTTTAGTAATAAAGAAATTACTTTATATACTTTTTTATTCCATAAATCACATATTATTCCAATTTTATGCTCTCATGGATTGTGTTCTTTTATTACATTATATTTTATGTATTATAAACATATATGTTGTATTCCATGACTTATGTTTATGATATATGATATGTAGGGTATGGTTTTTAAAATTTTATTCTAATTTTTTAATACTATTATTCTCATGTTATGTCGATATCTCTATTTTTACCCTAATTGGATTTTGAGATCACCCATTCTTATGTTTCAATTCCATAGGTTATGAAGAAAGGTATTATGTACGATATGTCTAATAAGGGTGTGGGTTAAGAAGAACATAGTGGGAGATGATGTAGAGAACTTATTAACTTGTTGTTTATGTATCTATGTTCCAAGAGTAACTATACCTAAAAAATCAAATTATGGATCATTATATTATGTAATGAATATGAATCTACTATGAAGTAATATATATGTATGGAAAGTGTGGTTGTATAGAAATCTGTTCTTAGAGATCTATTTAGAAATGAAGGACTAAGGATAAATTCTAGAGATAAGGGAATTAAGGTTGAGAAAATGAATTGTAGTATAGGTATTTTATGTATCATTTTAAAGGAAAATAAAATCATAAGTGAAACCATGGAGGGGTGGATGTTATCTCCGTTTATATGTGAAGAAAATGGATCTTTTGGGAATTCCATTTACCAATCCATGATGACATCAAAATATTTCCTTAATAAATGACACCACAATTTCATAATAATGGATTTTTTTGTGATCTTGGGTGGATAATGCCTCATACAAGACTTTAGACACTTGGATTACGCATGTTTCAAGTCATTTTTCTTAGGTTTTTACATATTTACATTTCTATTTTTTCCTTGGAAACTAGTTTTTAACGTCATAATCTATAATTAATTTAAAACTATAAGTAAAACACTATTACAAAATTTTGAGGATTAAAACCTAAATATAATATTAATTAAATCTAATTCAATTTCTAAATAATATAAAATTAAATGTTATGTTAAAAAATTTCATATATAGAAAAATATATTTTTGTAAAAAAATTATTGTTTTAACTTGTATGTGTTCTTAATATTATTTAGAATTGGTTAAAAATTAAATGTGCATTTATATAATTATATTTGTTTGTAAAAATAATATTATATTCATCATTTAAAATATATTTATTTGACTGATTATATATAAATTACACAATAGTGATAAACAATTCTTTGAAAATAACAGTTTTACCATTATCATGGTCATTCACATTAATATTAGTAATCATTATTTTATTGAAAAAATTGAAATTGACAATATTAAATAATATTACCATATTGATATAAAATAGTAAATTAATTTTTATAGATTTAATTTCAATAATTGGTGAAATTTAATTTTTAATATAAGTGAATTAAAATAGTTGTGAGAATAAAATGTTACCTGTGTTTCCATAATTATATACATGGGATTTTATAAAAAATAGTAATTTTAAATTATTTATAATTATTTTAAATATATGTTTTTATATAAAAATGTTTCAAATACTTTTATGTCATTATTTTATTATGATAATGTCATAAAATGGATAGTCTTTTAAAAAAGCAAAATTTTCACTATTCATCTAAAAATTTGTTATTTCAGAAAAATCCCAAATATTAATTTTATGATAATATTAATATCATAAAAAAATGAAGTCAATTTGGTCAAATTTTAATTCAAAAATTTTATAAATTAAATTTTAAATAAAAACATAAATATATAATGAAAACGATTTTTATAAGAAAATAACCTTTTGAAGTATTAACCATTCATATTATTATTTTCTATAAATTACTAATAATATTAGGTTTATTATATTATTCATATAAAAAATATATTATTGATATCAACAATATACCTTTTTAGTTTCTTCAAAAATCATATAAAAAGATAATTTATAAAAAAAATACATTTTTAACCATAAGGTGATCTTATTAGATATCTTAATACAATAAAAATAATGATCTTTATTTCTAAATATAATGAATAAAGTGTTTATCACTATTTATACTCACCAAATTAATAGTTTTTGGGTTAAATTTTGTGTTTTAATTTAAAAATTAAGCACATTAGTTTTTAAATGGAAATGTAATTTAAAATCTCGGGGTGTTACATCCAGGTCCATCAAACCTGAGTTATGATCATGGGTTAGTGACTCAGGATTCATAGGACGGTATACAGGTTCTATGTATGTGATTATTATTATAGGATTAGGGTTTTAATTTTTATTATTTAAATGAATTGATAGATAATTACTCCCTTGGGCTTATTTTATGATAACTAAATGGGAAACAAATAGGGTGACCCAATGGGTCCCTGAGGACAAGGCATGATTTATATTGAAATAAATGAAATTATTGATGATTTTTTATGGGTTTTGATTATGATAAATGTATATATGTCCATTGGGAGTTACTCTTTGGGATATATAGTGACACAAAATTAAATATATTTCCTAGGATCATCCTTTTAGGAATCAATAGTGCTTCATAATGAATTGGAACAACAAGGGTGATTCCCCTTGTCTTCAGTAATGATGAATAATTTATTAGAAAACCTTGGGGTGATCCCCCCTTGGGTTCGGAAATAGATCTGGATTACTTAGAATATAATGGGTAATTATATTGGGTTCAGAAGTATTTTTATGACATATTATGGAAAGGGACATCCATATTAGGTTATATCAGGTATGGTCGATCCTGGGTGTCACTTGAGAACCTGAGGATTGATGGCGTTTTTATTTTTATATATCACGAATTTATTTATTATTCTCATCATCATGAACTCATTACTTAGACTATGTATGATTATAGAATTTGGTGGTGGTGGCCTATTGATTTATACTCACACCATTCAATGCCCACTAATTGGTACCAAAGAAAACCTCTTTTTTTCATAATAGGATATGTGAATATGCATTACGGTTGATACATGCTTAGGATACTATGATGGAGCATTGGAGTTTAGGACTGGGATAGAGATCAAGACCATTTTTAGGGTTTTTACTAGTTATGTCTTTTAGTATTTATGGATTTCATGTATATGATTATTGTTGATGTATCACTACCTAACATTTTACATAGTCTCATTTCATATGGGTGACAGACGGTCTGGGAACTAATTAGTGGTTCAGGGCAGTGAAACATTACAAAGTGGTATTAGAGTTATTTCTTTTGACTGACTACTTGGTCAATGGAGAAATTATATAGGTTATTTTTTGAACATGACATGGAACTTTTTCTTATGAATGGCCACACCATGTTCTAGGGAACTATACGTTTTTAGGGATGTGATTGGTATTATTTATTTTCAGTTTTATTGTTGACATTTTTCACCTTGAGTGATAAATTTGATTATTAGGTTATCGATTTATGGTATTTTTCCTCTTGGTTGGGATGGGAAGAGTACATGTGTTCATGAATCATATTGGGCATGTAGGATTTACAAGTCATTTTCATTTTTTCCTATGATTGATCACCTAGATTATGGTGCATCAATGTTATCTAAATTTTCTACAACCATTTCTGAGGTGATTCACATGTGAGTTTATAGTGAGAAATCATTGAACTAATACTATAAATTAATTAAGGTCATGTTACTTGATCGCATGAAATTATTTTAATGAGGTGTCATCCAAATAAAATACTAATAACTTTTAAATTATTTCCAGTATAAATTAGAACTAAAATTTCCTTTCACTGAGCCTATGTTGTGAATAGTTTTAGTTAAATTAAATGGTTTTAACTATATTACATGATCACAAATATTTATTATTATGTGTTTTTAGTTATATAAAAAGGCATGTAAAACATAAAAAGTGTTTTACTCTATAACTTGTACTTAATATTTCATTTAAAGATGACCTTTATTATGGAAACTTTGGTTGATGGAAAATGAACAGTGTGGAATTGGGAATCCTATGTATATGATATGTACCTGATGTGAACATCATGTTTACCCTAAATATAGGTATTTGGGGGTTTTGAGAGATCCTTAGTTATGAGATCCCATTGATATATGATGTAGGGAATAGTGGGGCATTGTGCATTTTATTGCTTTTCATGGGCTGTGATGTCGAAAAGTTAAATAAAAATATGATCTGATATATGTAATAACATGTATGATCAAATTTTGACAATAGGACATAGGGATAGTGAGAGTTATTGGGTTGTGAGACCCATGTGATTTGGTATGTATAGGATAGTGGGGTGTTATGCCGATTGTAAAATTAACTTTTAACTATGGAATTGAGAATTGTGACATTTCATGATTTTATTTAACACTTGTGGGTTTATTACTAACACATTATTTGGTAGGTTAGGCTAGATTTGAGTCATTATGTGAGACTCTTTTGTTATAGGGATTAATTGGAGCAATGAGGCATGTTTTTTTCATTGTTTTACCTCTTTTGTGTAGAAATATGATTTCAGGATAACCCTATAGCGGGTACTTTTCCGATGTATGGGATGATAAAAATATGTGTCTGAGGACCCTATAGAGGGAATTTTGGTTGGTGAGATTCCATGTAATGTTGATATATTGATAATGAAATTTGTGATATTCGAGTTATGATTGAGTAGTAGATAATTTTACTACTATTGTCAGAGATGTATGTAGTATATAAGGATAATAGCCCAAGAGAAGGTTTTTCCCTTGTTAATTCATGATGAATATATAAGAGGGATGGTGGATGATTTAGGTTTATATTTATTTATGAAATTGGTCAAAAATTTATTGGATGGGATTCTATATTTTATGTGCATTGTGGGTGAAAATTTACAACTCAATTAATGTGTGTTTTCTCTAAATTTTGAACGGATGGTTTAACTGGATGCTTTAACTATTTATAAAGTAAACAAATATTATTGGATAAAAAATTGTTATAGCTTGGGTTGATTATTTTGATTCCATATAAATTTAGAGATGGTCGGTGTTTTGTAGTTGGTCTTGGCATGTGAGAACTCTGGAAGGCTTATTAGAAGAAAGCACTGGGTGGGATGCTTTTTTCTAGATGATTTGACATGAAATGTGCATAGTCAGAGAGGTTATTAGGATTGTGAATCTAGTTATTAAGGGTTATGAATTGACTTGTTCAATTTATATCATACAATAGTGAAACAATGAGGTTAATTATTTCTGGGTATATCATCTTGGAAACATGATCTGTTGAGAACCATTATGAAAGGCTGAACAAAATACTCCATTAATTGGTAAAATGTGAGTTAGTTTTATTTAACCTACTACATAGAGGGATTGGTGAAGCATAATATTATTCTTGTAAAGTGAAGTTTGGAATATTAATTATGTGGATAGGTATTAGTGGAATGTGTGACGTGTTGATGGTTGGTTTTTGAGAAATCTTTGGGATAAAGAGTTTGAGTTGGAAAAGTTAAGTGACACTTTCGGTGAGGTCAATATATTAGATGAAAAATGAAAGGTGGTTTAATTTTATTCTCCAAATGCATGGATAGATTATTTTTGGATGTGTGTGTTTTTTCCTTAGATACCCATTGGGTTTAAGACCCTATGAGGTTCTAATGTGTTGTTTGGGGTTTAAGACTCCTTAAATTTTCTATCCTGGTGAAGCGAGGTCATGGGTTACTTATGGGATCAAAGGATGGTATACTATGAAATTATGGTATCATGTTATGATAATCCATGTTTGATCATGGGATACGAATGGGGTAGAGAACCATGGTGTTATGAAAACTATGGGTTAGAGAAAGAGCTACTCCGGTGTGTGATTAAGTGTAGTTATTCTGGGAAACAGATGCATTGGGGTATTATGTATGCATGATATGAGGTCTATTTAAGAAATGATGAAATGAAAATTGGGTTATGAGGTCTTTGGATATTATAATATTATCTAATCTTATAGATTATTAATTTTGATGTTTTGTGAAAAGTTTCAATTGTGGTGTGGTGACTACAGGATCTGTGAAACATTTATAGTTTGAGTGACTTAGTGTGATGAATTTGGGATCAAAGGGTGCCTAAACTATAGAAGGTTAGTCACTGATGTTGTATGAGAGTTAATTGGGTATTGGTATGGTCAAAATAGATTGGAATGTAAGATTCATGTGTGTTGAATCAAACTTTTTTATTTCAACACTTTCTATTCTTATTTTTGAAAATCACACACTACTTAATTAAGATTTTATAATTTATTAACATTTATACTTACCAAGATTAATAATATATTTTTTATAAAAGGTTTTCGTTTTTCTAAAAATAGAAAAAATATTCCATTAGATGGAGTTTCTTTCATAGAATCCTCCCTCCAAAGGAACCCTTCTAAGGTCAGTAATAAATAAAGATGGATTATAACCCTCGAGTCCCACCACAGGTAGGCCCCAGGTCGGTGACTAGCCATGAGGGTATAAAAATATCAAATTGGGAGGCATTACCCAATATAATATATATAAGATCGGGATATAGGATATTAGAAAATAATTAAATCAATAAAATAATATAAAAAAACAAAAAACATCCAGCAAGACATGTATAAAATGAACAGATACAGGTAAATGTCTCTGAATAAGTACCCAAAAAGAAAATATGAGGCAGTGACAAAACATTTTCCCAAAGGTCCAATCTATTAATGCCTATCATGGACCACATGGACCTACTAAAAATCTAAAAATAATTTTATATACATTTTTTGAGTATACAAATATACTCAAAAGAAAACCCAAAATCTCTCATGGACATGTTAATGAGGCATTCTAATTCACTTGTGAGAAAATATTTTAACTAATGGCACCTAAACAGGTCAACTTACTTATCCCAACCTCACTAGGAATCACACACCAAATAATGAAATCAAGTAAATTAGCATAATATGAATCATATAGATGATAGGGTACCCCAAACCACTTTCCCAATGATTACCCACTCTCACATGCAACAGGAAATCATACTTATACCAATGCCCCTATACCAACAGTGTGTAAAAATCATTGATATAGGACCCCCAATCAAAATGGTTCTTCAAAACCATTAGGATAGGCCAAGAAATATAAGGTTATCCTAATGATTTTTTAAAACCGTTGGGATAGATCCAACAAATTGGACTTATCTCAATGATTAGGTGAAAACTATTGGGATAGGGTGAGGTTATCCCAATAGTTTTATGAAAACCTTTGGGATATACCATTTTTTATAACACATATCACAATGGTTTTTTAAAACTGTTGGGATAGGGTATGTCTATAGAAAATGTTTTATGAAAACCACTGGAATAGAACATTTTTGACAACACCAATCCCAATGGTTTTGTAAAACCATTGGGATTGGGCAAGGTTATCCCATTATTTTTTCAAAACCATTGGGATATCCCATTTTCACAACACCTATCCCAATGGTTCTGGAAAACCATTGGGATAAGGTACGGCTATCCTAAGGGTTTTGGAAAACAGTTGGGATATACAGATTTTACATGGGCACCTATGCCAACGGTTCTCAAAACCATTGGGATAGGTAACCTTATTTTTTATCAACTCTATTATCGAATATCATCATATATATGAATATCTAAATTACTTATATACCTTTATATATCCAAATATATTCACAAATATGACTGTAGCATAGTGGTTAAGTCTTTTTTATATAATGTGTATGTCATGGGTTTAAACCTTTGTTGTGAATTTTATTTTAGATTTACCTATCCCAATGATTTGGAAAACCATTGGGGTAGGTCTATCCCAATGAGAAATCAACCAACGAGAATCAAAACCATTGATATAGGCTAAAAAAGGCTTTGAGGACCTATTCCAATGGTTCCAAACCATTGGTATACGTTATTTTTCCATTAGTGACACCCTAATGAAGTACATCATGGAACTCCCACCTCTTTCATTTCAGAACCTGCCTGTAGAACCAAGGCAATTACGTCACATTAAACCTATAGAAACATGGGACATCATATCTCAGCTCGTCTTATTCATAGACTCGTGGGATGTCAAATCACATCTCAAATTGTAACCAAGGTAGAAGAGTATCGTTAAAATGAAGGACATAAACCTCATGCCCTCCTCCTACTACGCATGACCACCCATCATAATACATATCATCATCTGAACCATCACATATTTCCTGAAGACATCTAGGTCATCACACTACACCACATCACATATCAATAGTACACTTTTGACTTCTGGCCTTCACAACTCATGTATTTCTTCATCACCTAGAAGAGGGAGTGGGGAAGAATGGGTGTCCATCCATCCTTCCTCACCATATGGATGTTGAAAAAAACACCCCCAAAATGTCTTGTTGTCGAAAGTAGGTTCTTGACCTGGTTTAGGTGCATATATAAATCATAAATAATATAAAATGTATACATATATAAAGACACACACAGGGCCAACTTATTGTTTCACAAACATAGTACCAACCAACTCATGATATTCCACTTTTTCTGCTAATTCTAAATGCACAACACCACTCAATAAGCCACATGCCACATGCCGCATTTCATTTTCTCATTATAAGACTACAAAATTTCCCTATTTTCATTTCCAACTCATTCATTTTCTCATTTATTACATTAATTTATCCTATAACATCTCATTAAGAATTCGTCATTTTAAACCATTGACCCCCCTTCAATTTATTCATTAATTATTTACATCCCACTAACAAACCATGCCCATGACATTTGAATTTCAACATTATCATATAATTCCAATACTTCCCCAGAATCTAGAATAGCACATTACCACACAATAATCTACGATACTCAACACCCCAAGTAAAAAATCCCACACATCACCACCATTTCAAAACAATTACTACAATCACTATTCACATCACAACCGTTCTCCACATCACAACCACAAATCACTAACTCAAAACACCATAAAAAAGTAACCCCACACATCACAACCACACTTTACAAATTCACATACCAAAACACTTTTCACATCATAACATAAAATTTTCTAGACTTATCAATGGTTTGGTTATTACATTCACTTCATTATTTCAGGGGATTTCTCACACAAGCCATATATTTAGGTGTGACCAATTTATTATCCAAGTATAAGTGATTGGACATTTATTCAAAGTGGTGTCATAATAATCACACACAAAGGGACCCATAACACAGATATACTCATCACAAACATTGCTCCCAATATCCATAATTTTCAGTGCGGAATTTATCTCGTAAAATCACAACATCAATAATAATATAAAAAATCTATAAATAGATTTTAAAAATTCCCATCCCAATTTAATTTAAATTAACAATTTAGTTATATTTATTATTTCAATGAAAAAATTATTCCCATAGATAAACAATATTAAAACCCCTTTTTGATATACACAAGGTGAGAGACAAGGGATCCCCTTCCTCAAATAGATATTTCTAATATATTTTAATGGGTTAGAGAAAGAGGAAGGCCGCCACTGAACTACACAATTACTAATAATGACTTAATATAGTATTAAATAATAACCACATCATCTGCTTATCAAAACCAAACCAAAACCCTTTATTCCCTTACAACATCCCCCTATAAGATGAATAAATTAGAAGAAACTAGAAGAAAAAAGAAAGGGACTTACAAAAAACCCACCATGGATCGATCCTCTAAATCATTGGTTGAATTTCACTAAAATAGGGTCGAATAGAACCCTTGGGACACACTTGGGTCCACATAGAAATGATAGAAAAGGTTAAAAACTAGTCTGGTAATAAGGGATTTAATAATTTATACCCAACCTAAAAAATATAGGACCACAACGCAACCATGATGACTACACCATAGAACCAATGAAAATAAAGAGAACCATAGTACATCACTCCCTAAAAAATTGTATTTATGACAAACAAAGAACCCTCTAAGAACAGTGGGTATATCCACACCACATATCTTATAAAGGGGAGAGAAAGATTGTGGTGCAACCAAATTCACTATGCTATAGACCCCCAAAAATCGTATTGTAATACGTTGCAGCCCCTTCTCCATGGTGCAGTTGTGACAAAATTGGAAGAACCATTTAAACATAACCCCTAATACTAAACATCGTAGTCGTGGTCTCTACAACATACCTTCCACCTACCAAGAAAGACTACGCCACAACCAAGGATCTATGGAATAACTACCCCCAAATTGATAGTAGCATCAAAAAGGCTCCACCTGAGCCACCATAGTATATCATGAAGACTTATTCTGCGTCCACTTCATTATAGTGAAAACATTAGGTTCCACATAGCATCCTATCCAAAATAGGTAGTGGCACATTAATTCTCCTTTTGAACACCCCCAAACACTTTGAGATCTCCTCATACACCTTTGTCATTGGAATTCCTACAATGTAATAGGCTAGAAGGTCCATACCATTACATTAGATGCCTCTAAAACTATTCCAACCATAGAGAATAAAAACCAACCCTGAAAGGAAAGTAAAATAAGTTTAAAAAACACTCCCATGATATACCCCTCAAGTATCCCATTACAACTAAACACAACTACCAACCAAATGAAAACTTCCTCCAAGAATCCTACACAACCACACTTCTTCACGACCTAACCATCTGTAAGCAACCATCCTTTTTACACACTCAACTGCTCCATCATCTCATTTTCTATAGGGTCCAATCCAATGACCATCGCAACAATAAAGAAAAAAACCCCAATAAAAAATCATGGAATTCCAACTTCTATGTCAAGATATTTTCCGCTTTGCGTGGCAATGACTCACCCACATTGTTTTAATCATGTCAAAGTATAACACATCTTGATTAGAAATCATGTTTTCAATAAATACTATGTTGTATGATTTATTACACATCACATAATGAGGAATAAGGAACATATTATATATATAATGATCTAATGATCTCATTGTTAAGGAACGATAGAGCAACAAAAAACAATACAAAAGAAAAAATAACTCTAGGTATTGGGCGTGCATCTACATATTACATTTTCAAGTACTACCCCTTATGCCATGATGAATCCACAAGACATGAAATAAAGTAATTTTCCATCAACATATCACATTCTTCTAAAGATCCTTGATCTCTAATGTCTATTCCACGAACATTTCATAGTCCTTGATATCTAACTCTCCATATTCATTGATATAGGATCCATAATGAAGATACCAATGAAGATGAGAGATGTCGAAGACATGGTGAATCCATTACAACCATGGTTTAATTTACAAAATATAATACACCTAACTGATATGCACTCCATGACCTCAAAAGGACCAAAAACCAGGGTGAGAGATTACCCCCCTTACCAAACCACTGCTACCCACATTGAGAGGAAACCATTAAGAACATGTGGTATCCTTTCTGAAACTCCAAGGTCCTCCTACTACAATTAGTATAATCCTTTTATTGGTCATTTTATACTTTCATCCTATCATAAATAGGCTAAAAATTCTCTATCATGCTCTGCACCACATCAAGATCAAGAACTGATGACTCTCCAACATCAGTCCAGCACAACAAAGAATGACTCAACTACCCATATAAAGCCTCAAATTGGGCCATGCTAATGGATGGGTGATATATTTTATTATAATAATACTCAATCAAATGAATGTTCTTTTCTTAATATTCTATGAAGTCTAAGATGCCGGATCGCAACATATCCTCTATAGTCAGGATAGTATACTCTTTATGTCCATCCATCATAGGGTGTAAAGTAGTGTTGATGTGTAATTGAGTACCAAAAGCATATTTCCATCCAATATAGAATCTAAAGGTAAAAAAGCATCTTGATCCAAGATAATGGACCTCAGGTGTCCATGAAACCACACAACCTTGCCCACTTACCTCCTCGCCATAACATCAATGGCTTCCAAGTCCTTAATTTCTAGGAAGTGAGATGATTTCATAAACTAATTCATGATTACTCATATTGAATCACAACCTTCTAATATTTGGGTAACTCTATGATTAAATACATCGATATTTAATCCCATTACCACTTAGTAACATTAATAGAATATAAAAATATTGTCATTAATATGATGATCAACCTTTATATGCTTATTTCATTAGGTTTTTCAAATGTGTAATTTGGAGTGGTATTTACCTTGTTTATTTGATTGAGGGGTATTTTTTTACCTATCCCGATCATATACATTGGGACCTCCAGTTTTTTTCCCTTCCACATAAACATCCAATGGTTCCCCTATCCATAGATGGGTATAGACCTTCTTTCCGAAGGTCAAAAATCATCTAGGTTTTTGGGCCTAGTGACTCTTAGGGACTCATGTTGGGATAGAGGATAGGAATTCAAGATCATATCACCTTTATTGGGAGAATTATTTCTAATTATGGGACTCTATTAGATATTTAAGATATGTTCACATGTCTCTTCTTAATCTTGATACAGGAACAGTTACTCAAGAAAAATAGTTTATCAGTTATTTCTCTCTTAAAATGAAGAAGGGGGTCTTTTTTTGGGATCCATAAATATGTATATGAAATTATTTATCAATTTTCTAATATAGAATAGATTATCTATGTCTTATAACCACATAACAATGTTCATTAGGATGTTCTTCCATATGAGGAAGCATATGATATTCCATGTAGGGGATTGATACATTATGAGGTGATCTATGTATCCTAAATGTTGTAGGAATAAAAACCCATGTATTTAATTGAGGTTCTTGGGACTGGAACCACTGTATATACCCTTATAATAGGGGTATTCATCCATGATGCCTAATGAGATGTTAAATCCTACCTCCCTAATCCCACATGAGCTATGCTCGGTGTGAGGACAAAGGGGGATAGATGGACAGACTAACACTGTTTATGTATGGTACTTTCCTATTGGGATAGACCTTGGGATGTTTGGTATAAATATCAGGCCATGATAAGGCATCTTACTTATCCTGAATATGGTAGGAATTAGAGTTTTTGTAGATTGGTTGATGTATGGGACGTACATAATGAGTATTCCCTATACCATGGAGATTTATAATGCCTAATGAGGTTTTTTTTCCATCCACCTAATCCCATGTGAGCTATGCTCGGTGTGAGAAATAAGCGGGAGTGGATGATAAGCCTCACATCATACAGATATGGGACTTGTGTATTGGTATAGTCCCTAAGGATGTTTGGCATAGTGCTCAGGCCTTGGGAAGGAATCCTACGTATCTCTATTATGGAGAGAATTAGAGTCCTCATAGTTCATATAATTTTAGGGCTTATACACTGAGGCTACCCTACACCATTGTATTGGTTTATAGGGAAGATGATATGAAAATTTTAACTCCCTAATACCACATGATCTATTCTTGTTTATGGGAAACAATGGATAGAAACTAATCAATGTCATTACTTTGGACAAGGGAATCATATGTTTGTCCTCCATGGATAATCAATATGGATCTCTAACCTTAGAGGGAGGTGGCCTACATATCCTGAATATATAAGGGATTAGATTCATCATAGTTCCCATTATGTCGGGGATTACTCACTAAGGATACCTTATTTATTAGGGATTACACTCTAAGGTTAGAAAACAATATAAAATCCTAGGATTCCTTGAGATTCATCGCATGACCTGGCTTGACACACATATAAGGTGTTGCGAGATCTATTGTGGCATGGTCTGAGGGGGGTCGCATACCTTGCATGAAACCTCTTGGAGTCATTGAGAGACCTGGTCAACATGACTAGAGGGCATCGCGAGTCTCAACTAACATACCCATATGGAATTGGGAGAGCATGGTTATCATGTTATAATGATTTTTATAGAATTTGATGATATGGGAGAATGCCATTACGTGAGTTCGGTGATGTGTCCGAGGGACATCGCAAGTCTTGGGTGATGAACCCAGGGGGTTATCAAGATCAAATATTCACCTATGGGGACACTGTATAATGTTCCCTAACATTTTTCGAGGAATTCATGTGTTTCCTTGAAATTTGGGTGACATGCCCTGGTGCTATCATGTGTCTTCGGATGACACACGTGAAGCTCATGAGGGGAAACGAGTATGTATTTCTCTTAATCCTTTTGCCTTTTATCTTAGTTCTAAACATTATATTGTGAATTCCTTGGTCTCATTTAGTGTTATTTTATCTTCTCCCCCACGTGATCATGTAGGTTTGTGTAATGGTATATACATAACATAAAAGAGATATTTCACGTGATCTACCAATGATCATGTGAAGTGATTTATGCCTAGTGCATGATTACTATGGATGTCCACTGGTGTATAACCTGATGAAAATATGGTCGATTGTGTGATAACTCTGAGAAGTCCGTAGAAGTGATAATCCAAATCATGTAGAGTATAGGATTCAAGAATCCAACCCACACAGTTCTCCTCATTATTCATTTTGGGTGGGGGATTTATATGACTCACCACCCCAAATACTCACTAATATGTGCAGGGTATTTGGTAAGAGTCCAAGATGGATCCGGTAGAGGAGCCTGACGCCATGCAGTTTCACAAGTCTCTACCATGGACTGCTTCAAGTGTGTTTCTGAATTTTTAGTGACAGTGAGTCTCTTCAATTATCAGATTATTACTGATTATTGGAAGCTTTTTTGATCACGAGGACATGTCAATGGAATTTTATATTGCCGTGTTGACATGTATGAGGGAATTCTGAAGATCCAAGAGCTTGTGAATAGTTTTGTGGGTGCATTGGGCACATTGCATGCCTTTCAGCAACTGCAAGTACCTCTCACCTCATCCCTTTTGAACCTCTTTCTTTGAGGTAAAAAGGCTGAGATTAATGAGATATTTCATCTGTGTTTTGAGGGTATTTCTTATATTTTTTGGAGATGCATCACATGACCAATATGGGTCACACAAGGGGTGTTTGAGCATTCGATGTCCTAAAGACAAGGATGAAAATCCAAAAGACATCTACAAGGCTATGAAAACATGTCACCAAGGACTTGCAACACCTTGTGGGTCTCCATGGGTGCGTCACATGTCTTTCAGTTACCATAAAACCCTCTCGCCTCCTCCCTTTTTATCCCATTTTGTTTTATTTTACAAATTTCCGGGATCATTTGAGTTGGAAAGACTAGTATATATAATTTTTACTCAATTTTTTTGAGTATGTCTCACTTGAATAAAATGGGTCATATATAGAGTGTGCAATCATGTAGAGTATTGGTCAATGCTCATATCCGTAGAGCGCCACAGAGTTGTCTAGACACTTCCCAGGACTTTCGTACAGTGATTTTTACAATCTAATGGAATTCCATGAGGTTTCACAATGTCTCGTAGATATCTTAGGGAGCGCGTTGGGTTTCCTTTAGAGACTGCGAACACTTGTCACCTCCTCCCTTTTATCCCCTTCATTTTATGTGGGGAAGGCTTAGAGGTTATACAAGATTTCCAAGATATCACCAAGGGATTTTATTATTCCCAATGATGATTTCGAACATGATATTACTAACCACTAGGGGTATCTTACATATAATGTCATACCACATTATTTTTGAAGGATTTTGGATGGTTTTTCAAGAACTATCCAATGAAAAATCATGTGGACTAGGGGTTCTCATTCGGTTGTCTATGGAACCATCGAAAGAATATGATGGTTTGTTAAATAGGTCACCACATGATTTTCTTTAGGTGATTCACCATGTGTTGGGACTTTACATGACGTTGAAATAGTTTCTCAATTGTGAGTCTCTCATAGGCTTCATGAATATTTGACTATCATCTTCTTCCTTGATTTTGCGGGGAAAATCATACGCATATTTATGTATTTATTCCTTAGTGATTTTACCAATTCTTATTTTACAAGAATCAAAAAATACCCCCCCCCCCCCCCCGCCATTAAGAGAAATGTTCAAGTGAATGGGGACATAGTTATGAGGAAAACTAATGCCTGTCAGAGCCTGTGATCATGTTGAGGACCAGTGCTTTGGGTGACATTTGGTCTACCAGGTGACCTTTGGTATTCCATGAATCACCTATATATAGGGGGTGGAGTGAATAAAACATAACTTGGGAGTTTGATTCCATGAATATGAGATGGTGCAGACATGCTGGTTATGTCCCTTAACATTTTGAAATGTCATGTTCCACATCGGTGTGGTAATGGCTCATATGGATCGAAGATCCTCTATGCTAAAAACAATATTCATTTAGTTGTTCAGTTGGGGCCCTGATGCATCGGTATCATGGCCATGAAAATATTATCTAAACTTATTTCTGAGGGATATGGAATATTTTAGAAAACTCAAACTTCTAGATGATGAAGTTTGATATGGGAAGAAAGCTATCTTGGAACGGTTTGGACTCCCTCTGTTAGCTAGCTCTTAAAATGAAGCACAATCTCTATGTTATGTGGTTTTAAATCACAAGTCATGAGTCATAGAATACTAGTAAATTAAGTGTCACAGTACATCTTTAATAAATGGAATGAAACATGGGGATGTAACATAAAGGATATTTAATCTTCATAGATAGTTTGATATGGGGACTATAAATCAAGATATGAAGGTCTCATCTGAGGAAAATTATATGGGACAATCATTCATGGTGATGTTTAAAAACACTCTGTTTTTGACTGTTTCTATGATTATTTCAAGGCTCAAGAGTATTGGAATGTCCTTTTTCATAGTTATGTATTTTTTTGAAGTCCATAGGTTCATATGTAGGAGCTATGGGCATGCATGCATAGTCATGAAAAGGATCCTTGAAGTCAGATATCCTTTCCAACAACCATGGATGGTTATGATGATTCAAGGCACCCCAACACAGTAAGTGTGGTTTGTGGAAGACATAAAATACAAGGACGGTTTTAATTCCTTGAAGGTTGTGTCAACAAGTAGAGAACATATTCTCACACCAAGGATATGTGAAAAATATTTCCCTAACCTTTTCCTAGACTAGTGGGTCCAGTGAGCATAGCCTGGCATTTACTAAGATTATGGACCCTATGAGATTTTATCCTTTTATGTTAGTTCCCTAATTTTTTCTTGAACTATGAGGATGAAGATTTTAGTGGGAAGAGAATTGACTTTTTCTCAAGTCACCCAATACGAGTTTTCTGCCTGACAAGTTTTGTGTCTCTTCCATTGGAAGTTTAAGGTCTTGCGATTTGGAAAGTTATGTTGTAGATTTTAAGGTTGTTTGGCATTGACCAAAGTATTTATTGTTTAGGTTCATGAATTACATGGATCTAACATGGATTTTTTGACATAATAAGATAATTAGGGTACCCATAGAAATGATTTCTCCAACATAATCCCAAACATGGAAGGTAAAGGATGTAATTCATGTCCTGAGTTTCTCAGTTCATGAGTAATGATGTGGTACAGTCATATAAGGTGTGGTTTAGACACAATGCAGTGTTGATTTCTCCCATTATAATGTCAGGGCTCATGATAATTTGAATTTCCGTTTTCATAGTAACACATTTGGTTGATGGATGTAGGAAAATATGTAGGATCCATGGGCATGCATGCATAATCAAGAAAATGGTCCTTGAATTTGGGTATCCTTTCCAAGGTCCATGGAGGGATGAATATGGCCTGAGATAATAAAAAATGAAGTGTGGTATATGGATTGGAGGTTATATTAAAGGATTTTGGAATCACCCTATACTCTGTTTGACCAAGGAAAGTCTCTTGTAGTCCATTGATAAGGCGTGAAAATGGGAGATGGTCTCTATAGTTTATTATCATGTAGTTGGGACATATTTACATCTGTACAGTTTTACATCATGTGGTGAGAAAATCATGTTGTGTAGTTTACATTCATACAACAAGGACATATTTGTATATAGTTTAACCTCATGTGGTATGAAAATTCTTTCATCTAGTTCAACATCATTTGGTAAGGACATACATCCGTGCAGTTTAACGTCATGTGGTAAGGATGTAGGAACCGAAGTGAAAGGTGGTAATATTGTATTTGGGACTAAATAGGGTAACATGGGCATCACTACCTATCCCATGAAAATGATAATCATGCTACAAATATTTCTAGGTGAACATGCAGTTTAATGTCTTTTGATGAGGATGATGTGACACAATTCAAGGTCAAATTGTAGGGACATATGCGGACAGTTTTAGGTCATGTGGAATTAATTGTAAGGAGTATTTTCTATTTTGGGGGTGTGATGAATGGTTCCATAAAGAAATATGATGTGAATGAGGAATAAAGAGGTATCAAATACACAACTCTCGTTTCCAGGAAAACTCAAGAGAAAGGGGGAAAATGGTTATAGCTGCACATCGGCCCAAAGAAGAAATGTCTGGGAATTACTACATATCCTATAATGATGAGAATCAGGCCACATGTAGTTCTGGAATACTAAATAATTTACATATGTCTGACCCATACATAGTGGTGGGAATTATTTTCACTGGTAGTTGCACCCAGGCCTAGGATTGGAGATCCAGGTGTCACTATGTATTCTGTATGGGCAAGAATCAAGATACATGAATTTTCAATGTTCTATTCAGTTTAATTTCATGAGGTGAGGATGAAGGTGGAAAAACACAAATTGGTGGGAACATCATGGTTGGGCCCAAGGATAGAGGCTTTGGAATCACTATATATCCCATGGAGATGAGAATAAAAACACATGTAGTTATTAGAGGATCATAAAGATTAATATCATTTGGTAAGGAGATCGACTGTGTAGTTTAATGTCATGTGGTGAGGACTTATGGAATGAATTTTATGGTATTTCACTCAACATTGTAATGGATCCATTGTGTACCTCTATGAATTATAAGGATAATTACTTACCATAATTCCTTATCTCGCATGAGGTATGTTCGGTGTGAGGAATTAGAAGTGGCATGGGGTCCCCTACAGTGAAGATGCCAAAGAGGGGTATAACACAGGCATTTTGTAGGATGTAATGGTTGGACCATGATATAGGATCAAGGCATCCCTAGACATGTAATTGGGAATAAGTATCAATCCAAATGTAGTTTGGAAGAAATTGTGCAATTTAATGTCTTGCAGCTAGGACATTGACCATGTACTCTAACTTCATGTGGTGTTGATGAGTTGTTCGATGCAGGTTAATTTCATATGGAAAAGATGAATGACAAGGTTTACTCTGTTGTGGATGCTCATTTTCTTAAAAGATTATTAAAATTATTTCTTGACAAATATTTCATTGGTGGGGGTGTGACATGATCCCCATCCATGGTGAATAGTAAATTAGATATATTATGAAATACCTTTTGTACTATATAAGGCCGTACCCACTTGGGCTTCCATTTCTGGGGATTCATTCCAAGTATCATCGGGGTTTTGGGATCCAACACCTGTTCTCTTGGAAGGAATGAGTTGAGGTGAACATTTTTATTGAAATATTTTTCAATCTGAATCTGGTGTACTTTGAGATTGTGCAGCGTGTGAAACATCTTATCATCTTGTCATTCCAACTCATCCAATCATTTCTGTGATTTTTCAACATCTGAGAGTTTTCCTCAAATGACTATTTGGAGTAAGGATAGTTTGACCTCTATGAACAACACTTCCTCAGTCCTGTACACCAGTGTGTATGGTGTTTCTTGTATAGCGGTACGTGTGCTGGTATGGTAGGCCCCAAAATCATGGAGGATTTTACCTACACAAAAATTATTATCCTTGTTCACCATATTTTAGATTATGTTCAATAGAATCTTATTAAAGGCCTATATCTCTCCATATGTCACTACATGACAATGGGATGAGTGATAAAGTCGATGTTTTACTCCAGGAAAATATTTTTCAACTCCATAGAACAGAATCTGGTGTCGTTGTTCGCCAATATTGTGTGCAGGATTATGAAATTAGTGATGATATGGGACTTCATGAATATGATGATATTCTCAATCCCAAATTACTAGATGGGTATCACATCACCCCATTTGGAAAAGAAGTTTGTGATAGTAAGGATTTACTTGAACTGCTTAGTGGTGGTCGGGGGATATGACCCCACGATATCCATCCCCCAATTGAAAAATAGACAGTATTATTTAGTGGTATGCCACAATTTTGGGGGATTCTGGAAAAGTTTTCATGGATCTTAAATGCATGTCATTTCATGTTGAATTCCACAAAGTCTTGTATCTTGGTTTTCTAGTAATATCCCAACCTCTAGATCTGGTGGGAGAGCCCAGTTCCAGATTGATGGGTTCTGTAAGAGCATGTGTGGACTTCCTCCATGAAGGTGATAAATTCTCATTCTTCAATGATCCTATGGACAATTCCATCAAATCTAAAATTATAGAGTGCTTTTTTCTCATTTAAGACATCTTTTAGAGTGATGTTTTCTAATCAGAGCCAAATATTCTCTCTTCCGGTATGATCTGCTGGGAGATTCCCATCATGAATATTACTGATTATGGGATCCATCCATCTAGGGGTGGTCATTGGTTCATCAGGATTTGGGGCAGTTCTAACCTGGTTGATCTCTTTAATATTGTATACAACAATTGATGACTCCATTCATCAATATTATATACATAAGGATCCTTCCTCATGATCTGTGTCGGCCCATATAATGGTTGTATGATCCAATGCATCAATGAGAGCATTATATGATTGAGGGACATAATGAAGTGTGGGATAAAAGGGGAGTTAATCCATTAGTCCCCTAACATAGCCAGTTAGGGGGCCAATTCCTCCTTTTTTATGGAATATTCTCCATTGACCGTCATTATCACTAACTCTAAATCCCCTTTGATGTTCAGGTAGGCTATGTGCTATTGTAGGTATAGTTTCAATCTAACTATAGGGATTGGTATTTTGCCTCATTATTTGTGAAACATTTGGATAGTGAGAAAGAGTGAGAAAAATACTTTGTTTGGGGAAAAAAATACAATCCATAGACCAACCCTGTTGAGTTTCAGGTTCTCCATTCGGGTACTGACATGACCTTGGGAGCTACTATCAATGTACATCTCCCATGTCTGGGGAGTTTCATGGGAATAGAAGACCACTTCATTATGCAGCTTAGTGTCATATGGTGTATTATCTAAGGCATTGTGTGTTGTGAGGGAAAATCAGTCAGGTCTGTCCCTTTTGTTGACTTTTTTGAAACAAATTGTATGTCATATTGTTGCAGAATGACCACCCATCGAGCCAAGATCCTAGTCAAGATGAGTGGTGAGGGATGTACTTGAGCGGGTTAATATGAGAGACCATATAGAAGTAATGGTGCTGCAAGTAGTGACTCATCTTTTTCAATATAAAGATGAGTGCAAGGAAATTCTTCTTGACATCATAGTATCTGGTCTCAGTACTAAGAATGGTACAAATAAATTAGTAGATACTCTTCTTACTTCTCTCATCATTATTCTATGTGATATGTGTTCCTAATGATAATTCTATAGTGACCACATATAAGATGAGTGGTATGCCTTCCACTGGAGGCCTTAAAACCAGTGGGTGAAGCAAGCACTGGTTGAGACTTTTGAAGGATTCTTTATATTCATTGTCCCATTGGTAGGTGACACCTTTTGACATTAACCTCGTGAAGGGGAGATATTTTTCTGCTAGGTGGGCTATGAATCAATGATTATAGGTGAGTTTCCCTTGGATTCCCCTTAGTTCTATCATGTTCTTGGGGGTGACATTTCTAGAATAGAATTAGTCTTCTCTAGGTCAGCCTCAATTCTACGGTGATGTACCACAAAGCCAAGGAACTTTCCTAATGTCACCCAAAAGGCACATTTTAATGAATTAATCTATAGACTGTGTTTTCACAGCTTGTCGAATATTGCTCGATGATCCCTAATGTGATCACATCATTTTCAGGATTTAATGACCAGGTTTTTTACATAACACTTAGCTATCCTTCACAAGAATGTCATAAAGATGTGATACATAACATGTTGATATGTAGTGCCCATATTGATTACTCTAAAGGGAAGGACCTGATATTAGAAGATCCATTATGTATCTCTAATGGTAATATCTTATTCATCCTTAGGTCCATCTAGATTTTATTGTACCCTAATTACTTATCCTTAAAGGAATGGACATAGAAGCCAATAGTCACATCAATCAAGAGTTTAGTGATCGGTAATGGGAAATCAACCTTTGGGAAATTCTGATTAAGGTCCTCAACGACAATGTAGAACCTAATCTGCTCATTCTTCTTCTTGATGGGGATGATGACGTCAATCCATATTGAGTATTTCACCTCTAATAAAAGTTTTACATTGATCATATTATCGAATTCCACACCTAAATTGGTTTAATAGGAGGGTTACATTGTCCTTTATTCTTTCATGAATCCTTTATGCTCATCAGGTAATTTGAGATGGTGTGTAGACACATCTAGATCTAGTTCGGGAATTTCTATGTAGTTAAAGGGGAAAACATATCGGTACTGATTTAGAAATTTGATTTACATATCTTGTTCTTATATAGGAATGACAGAACTAATCAAGGTAGGTCACGAGTTTTATTCTATCCCAAGATTTATGTACCTGAGCTCTTCTATGGTAGAGTATATTCCTTCCTTGAATGATGGAAAAGAATTTTTGGGATCTCTTCATCTATTTATGAGTCTATGGAGATGTCTTCCTTGATCTAGGGGCCTCTCTATTAGTATTAGGGAAAGAGAGTCCATTAGAATATATATCAATATCCCATGCTATCTAGGTTGTTTTAGAGAAATGATGGAGATGATTGTCATTGAGGACGAGTGCAGTTTGGACCTATGGGGTCAGATCTACTACCTCAAATATGTTTATGGCGAGAACATATTCATCATAGATTATTCTCCAGGGATTGATAGGGTCGGTTCCTAATACATTAGGAGTTGTAACCTAAAAATCATCATCCACCAATGGTTTCATTCCTCCATTTTTGTAGAAGTATTCTTCGGAATATATGGATACATAAGAATTGAAAGGGGGGTTATCACAATGTATTATTCTCAATTTTCCTATTATGGGGTACTTTAGACACTGATAGAATGCTGATGGTATAGTGAGGTGGCTATGATGCCAGGGCCTTCGAAGAAGGACATTATATGCGGTATCCTACTGGATAACCATGAAATCAGCATCATATGTGAGATCTCCAAATTGGGATTCGAGTTTGATCTTTCTTATGGGTTTTTTCTCATGATATTTAATCCTTGTATGGCCATATTTTCATGGAATAATTCCCTTTCACGAAACCCTATTCATTGAATGGTATGGACTGGGATACGATTGATCCATGAACCAATATCAATTATCACTCATTGGATATTGATATTATTGTGTCTGCGCAAATTTTATGTGGGTCTAATGTTCACTTGGAAGGCATGAAACGTGAGGATGATTGTTTCCTTTCGACCGGTCAATGTTCTGATGCTCTGCTAAAGGGTATAGCAGCACTCGGGTCGAATCCTCGATGATGATACTTTTTAATAGTCAAATGTTTTTTAGTTTATTGTATTTCTATGTGGGGATTTATTAAAATATATTTAATTAAAATGAATGATTGATTAATATTGATTTAAAATTTTGATAAATACTGGGGTGAGTTCATCATTAGGTAGTTCAGCTTGTGATATCCTTGAGCCTTGCTTTTTATGGCAATAAATTAACACCCATGTCACATGTTGACGTTGATTGGAATTCATAAGTGTTAATGCTTTAATACAAGACATAATATAACTAGGATTCTAATCTTACTTAGTACATGATTGTATTAGTGTATTTATGGTTCCAATAATTCATTTAATCCATACATTAAACAAAATATGTCAATAATCCATGACGTGTTTAGTCCAACAAACACAATGTTAATTCAAAGAATATTCATCGAGCAAAAGCTCTCAATCAATTAACATACCTAAATTATAACTCACCCCTATGGGAGATTTACTCATCCATTTAGGTGTTTAATAATCTTTTTATAATAGTTACGATGGTAAATTAAAAATATAAGAATAAGAAAGGGATAATAAATGATTGGTGAAACAAACACACACACAAACGATGATGATAATTAAAACGATCTTTAGATTGAATGAGAAAGAAAAATAAGGGAATAGAATTCAACTATAATTAAACTATTTTAAGAACATTAATATATAACAATATAATGTGGATGAAAATAATTGATATTGATGAAGAAACTTGAATAGAAACAGAATTACAAAAAAAATACTTACAAGATTACAATAATGAAAAACATAAATGTAAAAGGGAAAAAAGAGATAAGGAAAGGTCTCTCAAGAGAAAACATGAGTATGGAAGGTCCTCCCATGCCTTTTTCAAGGCTTTGGTCATACCAATTTATTCTCCTATTTTATGAAATACCAACCCCTTTGAAGGATGGGAGGGGGATTTATTTATAGCCCAAGGAATTAGACTATTTTCATTCCCAATATTTCCCCCCAATTCGCTCGACGATTAGGATATTTTGACAGCTGAATCTTGAGATATCTCCTTATTAAATTTTTTAGATTATAATGTTATCCAAATACTCTCAAACATTTTATTCGTTTGGACTTATGGATCCAATGTTATGGTGGTTTCAATAAACAATGTTAAATTGTCCATTTCTATCCATGTTTTTTCGATGGCCAAAATGTGAATGGATTTTGGAATAGGAAGATTCCTTCAAATCCGAATTATTTCTTGAACAAAGTATACCACCTATATCTTCTATTTCAAACTGAAAAAACTCATCTTTATTTGATGAATATATCATGTGACATGTCATGAATACCTTGCTGATTTTAATTCCCGACAAGAATGGTGGGCTGAGTTTAAATGAATCATTTGGGCCCCTTGTATTATGAGTTGGGCCTTGAAATTTTTATACATGAATCCATAAATTGTCACACGAATTTTGGAGATGAATAGAAAAATTTGGACTTCCTTATTGATCCCTGTAATTAAATCTTCATGGCTGGTCTATTTTCTTCACAAATTCGGTAGGCCTTCTTGTGTTGTCAATATGGGCCTTCAAATGGAAAAAATAGCCCATTATCCCTTATAATGATACATTGTAAATTTAATAAGTAATCCCAAAAAATAATAATCACACAATTTGGATTATTATGGTGATAGTTATAAATAAAATAGTAAATTGACTCAGTTGGACTACTTCTAAAAATGATCAAAAATCATACATATTATTAACATATTAATATTTCACACAAATTAGGCATAGTTCATATAAAATCCATAAAAGGAGTATATAATAAGTCATGAAAATATTAATAACATCAACTCCCCCACACTTAGTCTTGTGTATTTCCCCATGTGCAACAAATATAAAAACATGACAAAATCATTTTCATTCACCAACAAATACTAAAATTTTGTTTTCTCTAATTAGGGGAGGTTTAGACAATTTCAATCATCCATATTGAATGCCACCATAAGTTTTTACATAAAAAATATTAGAAAAACAATTCATTTTTTCATTATCATATTTAGAAATGGAAAATGGTGGCACAAAAAACTTACTTCTCTCAAGATGATATAATTAATTTATGGAGCTTCACTCATTCACCATCCCAAAGTGAAAATCATAGAGTTTTTAAGACCTCTCATCTTCCATTACCTCCCCAAATGTGAAAAAAATAAAGAGGTCTTTTTAGGGGCTTTTCTTTGGCTATAGGATGGTAGGAATATGATATCCAAAATATTGGAAAAGAGGGGTTAAATACAAACATGGAAAAAGTAATTCACATTTTTTTTGAAATAAGACATGAAAGGAAATGGAAAAACATGTTTACAAGGAAATTATTATATGAAGAAAGAAAAAAGAGAGAAGAAAATTTTAAGGGGATGAGGAGATTAAGTATTTACAAAACACAAAGCATCTCCCAATGACATAAGTGTTCTTTTACTTTTTTTCACTTTTTTCAGTTTTTGAAAGGCGAACTTGAAAAAGATCTCACATTCATATCCCAAACCATGATTTATCTCCTAACAACAATAATTGTAATAGTTATAACAATATCAAAGGTTGAGGAAGACTAATTTTTGACATGACAAAGACACAACCCAATTTCTTTTGTAACATTTTTTTTTTTTGATTTATTTTGAAAACTTGTCAATAACATTTACAAAATTACATAAATTAAAATAAATTACATTCCCCAAAATCACATAATGACTACCTCTCCCCCACACTGAAATGGATTCTTTCCCTCAAGCATATGATAACATGGTGAAATCAACAAAGGGTGCCCAAAAAAATCCATTCCCCCCATACTTAAATTTCAAAAAATTATACAATGAAAATTCATCTAGATATTAGGTGGGAAAAGTTATTGGGATTGTAATGTGGTAATCGAATAAAAAAAATTATATTCTCAAAGGGGATTTCAAAATGTGGATTAAAGTATGGTTAATGGGAGGCTATTTTGCTATTATAATTCTTATGTGTCTTAGAAAATGCCTATATCATATTAATGAACACTAAAGTAGGAAATTCGGCTTGAAGGTCCACAAAATTGAGATTCACTAATGGGGGTGAAAAAACACTCATTTTGAAAATATGGCCATAGGTGGCCTTGGCCTAAAAGCTAATCTTGTTCCTTACGGTTTGGGAAAATCATTTTAAAAATAAAAAATTGATAATTTAAAATTTATTGGTTTTGGAAACATATTTTTTTTCCAAATTTATGCAGAAAACACAAAATTTTTAATATGAAACCATGCCTTTTGACTCCCAAAAATGGTTGGACAAAATGTCAAAACTATATGGTAAGAAAGAATGAATCATGATTTTTCATATTTATTTTTTATGATTTTTTTGTTTTTTTTTGTTTTTTAGGTTTCTGTATTAGTATTTAATAAAGACACACCCTCAAAAAAGTGGAAGATAAAAAGAAAAGGGTTTGATAAATAAAATTTTAAAAAAATGAAAGAGAGGGGAAGAAGAAGAAAGAGGGACAGAGATGAATAGATAGAGATATTGGAGAAAGAGTTGCTCCCTGGTTTGGATTTGGTGGGTTTCCATCTCCATCCAGTGGTGTTTTCACTATAGAAGAAATGGATCCGATGGAATTCTATGTGGTTCCACGGTTGTGGGATATTAACTGAAAAGGAAAAATCATTATTCATATAATTAAAAACTAATAAGAAATTAAAATTTCAAAAATATAAAATAAAACATGGGTTTCCCCCCAAGAATCGCTGCATTTATTTGTCTACAGCTGGACAGTTTTAGTGGACTACCCATAGTCTAAATATGGCTAGTGTATTTTCTCAAATCTAGTGTGCTTCTAGAAAAACTTTTCCTTTGAGGGGCCTGATGATTCATTGGATAACTTCAACCCTTAAATATTGTTTATGTTGAAATTCAATGGGGGTGGAAAGAGAATATGACTATCCTCCCATTGGTCTTCAATGTGAGGAATGATTGTATCAACAAATTGATGGTTTTCTATGCTTGGAAATTCATAAAGATGTCTTAATTACGATGGTTCATTTATGTAAGGTTCGTATAACATGAATCCAGAGTATGAGATCCCAATTGTTTTTACTCATTTGTTTCATCACTTACCAATGTAGAGCAATGAGGATTAGTGGAGTCATATGATTGAATAATTTTTTCAATGTCCTTTATATCAATTTTGTTTACCAAAAAATGGTCAATTTCAACCTCAGCAGTGATCACATAATTAATTAGGGAACAAATATCGCAAACATCACTACCATCAAGGCAATATAAAAACGTTGGTTTAGGTTTCACTTCACATATAACAGAATTTTCAGAACCATGGATAGGAAATGATGAATGTTGAATAATCTGATTTGAATCAAAAAATTAACATGCTTGTTAATTTTACTCATTACCATAAAACATGGAGAAGTGGATGTCCTAGGTGATATGGGATTCCAAAGAGTTATGAATATCCTTTAGATCAATAGAGATTTAATTTTTTATGTCAACTTAAACATCTCCATTTTTGACATGGTTAATGTGGATACAATATTCAAAAACTCCACTATTAGTATAATATGAAGATCACAATGGATTTATATTCAACACATCCTCAAATAGATTTTTAGAATAATGGATAGAGAATATAGATTAATTCTATGATGGGTATCGCATGGACAACACAATATTTAACTTGACTAGTTGGTCACCAAATTCCATGGATAAGATGTCAGTATGGACATCAATTTTTCCTTTTGATGTCATAAGGAAAGGTCTTCATAAAAACTGTTAATATTGGAAATAAGTTGTCTCACCTTCCATGTCTAGAACATATAAGTCATATGGGAAGATAAGATCATTAACACGAACAAGAATATCCTTAACTATACCCCAGTGCTTTAATTGGATAACGGAATGACAACACCCATTGGATGTAAGGGACCTAGACCAAGGTTGGTGAATATGGATTTGGTCATGACATTAATTGAGGATCCTAGTTTTATGAGTGCATATTCAAAGTAGGAACATCCAATTTGGCATTGTACCATAGAGGTACCTAGATCATTGCACTTTATGGGAATAGAATGTTGGGTGGAAACATTTTCAAAGGTTCTAAGTTTCCTCGTATGGGTACACAACTCCTAAAGAAACATAACATGCATAGGGATTTATTTTATGGAATCTAAGATAGGAATGTTTAATTCAACACATCTAAACATGTCAAGCATTTTAGGATGTGGTTCAAAGGACTTATATGGATTAGAAATGGCTACAGGAAAAGGAATTGGGTTCCTAAGTGGAATGGAATGGGGTGAGGCAATGGATTCAGATTGGTTTTCAAGTTTCATTTTCTTTTCCTTTTCTAAGTCATCATTAAAAGGGGGGTTGGAGGACTTATCATGAGGCATAGAAATTTTGTTCCTCGATCTATGTTCAATTTCACTTACATTTCCCTTGGGGTTGGGTAATGGTTGAGCTGGAAGTTGGGAAGAATTGGATTGTTTCTGCTGACTAATGTGGGATGCAAGTTGACCAATTGGGTTTTAATGTTCTTGAGGCTCAAACGGGTGAAGGGGGAAAGATATTCTACGACACTTTCCCATGTTTTCCTGGAAGAAGAGGCTTGTCTCGGATTGGGATTACCTAGATTTTGGTTCTTGAGAAAGCAGTTTTATTGGTTTTGGAATTTGGAAGGCTCACACAGATAGTTAAATCCCGGAGGAATATTGTTCCTTTGAGGTTGAGGAATTAAAGGATAAGGTTGTTAGAAGTTTTCAACATCTTGACCATATTGAAACAGGATTGGGATTTGAGGACGAAATTGAGGGTGATGAGAGATGAGATTACCATACCTCAGGCATTGGTTATCGGAAGAATAGAAGGGCTTAGATTGAGGTTGGTCGAAGTTTCTAACAAACTGACCAGATAGTTGAGGGTTGGTGTTCCACTGAGAATATTCTACATTAAGCTCCACTAGTATAGATAAATCGGATTGATCCTCTGGAAGTTGTGGACATGTGTCAGTTGGATGAGCTGGTGTGTTGCAGTATCCACAGTTTTTGATAGGTCCAAGAAACATTGATTGTGGAGGAGATGAGGTTGGGGCTTTGGATGTCATAGCTAGTTATTTCACAAGACAAGTAAGTTCACTCCTCCATTCGGTCATCTCTTTCGACTCAATGGATTGATTTTCTAGGACTTGTTTTACTTGATCATGTGCCCGATAATGGAATTGTTGTGTGTTTGCTTCCATGTTTCTTATGAGATCTCTTGAAGCTACCGAAGTTGTAACAACTAGAGCACCTCCACTTGTGGCATCAATGAGGGTTCTCTCCATAGACAATAACCCCTCATAGATGTATTGGTTATAGATTTGGTCAGGTATTTGGTGGTGTGGGAAGGATTCAACAATCTTTTCTAACCTTTCCCAGTATTCATGTAGTGATTCACTTGGGAACTGACGGATACCACATATTTACTTTCAGATATAAGAAGTATGAGAAGCAAGAAATAATTTCTCTAAAAAAGTCACTTCCTATCATTCCATGTGGTTATGGAAGATAGTGGAATGTAGCAGATCCATGACTTAGTAGTTTCATCTAGGGAGAAAGGGAATGTTCGGAGTTTGATTTTTTCCTGAGAAACCCCTTGAGGCTTAATGGTAGAGCACACCACTTGGAAGTCTTTTAGATGAAGATGTGGATTCTCACCGGCTAGCCCACGGAAATGAGGAAAAAGATGAATCAAACCTGATTTGAGTTCGTATTCAGATTCTAATATTTGATATTGAATACCAAGAGGTTAATAATTCATATTAGGGGCAACCATTTCTTTATGTGTCTTTTCCCTTGGATTGTCCATTTCTAATTCAACTGGTTGGACAATGACAGGTTCTTGAATGTGTTGATTATCTCTTATTTTACTCCTAAGATGGTGAATTGTTCACTCAATTTAATGATTAAAAAATTTTAGGGATTTTTTGGGAGGCTATGAGGCATTCAGATAGCTTTTTTAAGAAAGATGAAGATGTTTTTTTTCTGTTTTTTTCTATTTATGATTATTATGAGAAGGCGGGTTCTTCTTTGTGTTTTTTTCAATTTTTTAAATATCTGGTTTTTTTACAATAACTAGAAACTAATGACTACTTAGAGCACCATCCCTGAAAACGGAACCATTTTCAATGTGCGAATGATTGACTTCTATCAACCAGTCAATGTTCTGAAGCTTTGCTAATATGTATAGCAGCACTCATGTCGAATCCTCGGCGATAATACGTTTTAATAGTCGAATGTTTTTCAACTGATTGTATTTTGATTGGGGGGTTTGTTTGTAGAGAATCAATTGAAATGACAGATTTATAAAGATTTACTTAACAATTTGATAAACATTGGGGAGATTTCATCATTGGGTAGTTAAGCATATGATATCCTTGAGTCTTGCTTTGTATTGCATTAAAATAACCCTCATGTCACTAGTTGACATTGATTAGAATTCCTAACTGTTAAGGCTTTAATCGAATCCATAACATAACTATCATTATAATCTCAATTAGTACTTGATTTTGGTAGTGTATTTATGGTTCCAATCATCCATGGAATACATATGTTAAACAAAATATATCAATAATCCATGACATGTTTAATCCAACATACACAATGTTAATTAAAAGAATATTCATCAAGAAAAAGCTCTCAATCACTTAACATACCTAAATTATAACTCACCCCAATGAGAGATTGACTTGTCCATTTGGGTGTTTAAAAAAAATTTATAATGATTATGTGATAAATTAAGAAGATAATAAAAAGAAATGGATGAGAAAGGATTGGTGCGACAGACACACACAAACGATGATGATAATTAAAAACGAACATTTGATTGAATGAGGAAGCAAAATATGGGAAGGGGATTCAACTGTATTTAAACTATTTTTATAACATTAACATTAAACTATAGAATTGGGTTGAGAATAATTGATATTGAAGAAGAAACATGCATTAAAACAGAATTATAGAAAAAGACATACAAGATTACAATAATGAAGAATTCAATAGTAAAAGGGAACAATGAGAGAAAGAAAGGTATCTCAAATGAAAACATGAGTATGGAAGGTCCTCCCAAGCCTTTGTAAAGGCTTTATTCATTCCAATTTATGATCCTATATTCTAAAATTCCAACCCCTTTGAAGGATAGGAGTGGGGTGTAATTATAGACCAAGGAACTGGACTGTTTGCATTCCCAATCTGTCCCTCCAATTGGCTTGATGATTTGGACATTCTGACAGCCGAATCCTGAGATATCTCCTTCTTAAAAGTTTTATGTAACAATGTTGTCTGACTAATCTCAAACTTTTGAAACATTTGGGCTTATGGCTCTAATGATATGGCAGTTTCAATAATCAATGTTAAACTGCCCATTTCAATCCATGCTTTTTTGATGTCAAAAAGGTGAATGGATTTTTGAATAGGAAAATGCCTTCAAATCCGATTTCTTTATTCGAAAAAGTCGGCTGACTATATTTTTTATTTCACACTGAAGAATCTAATCTTGATTTGATGAATATATTAGGATACATTTCATGAATACTGTACTAATTTTAATTCTCGTCCAGAATGGTGGGCTGAGTTCAAATGAATAATTTGGGCCCCTTGTATTTAGATTTTGTCCTTGAAATATTTATACAAGACTCCTTACATTGTCCACTAAATGTTGAATTAGAATTAAGGAATATTGACTTCCTTATTGATCCCACCAATTAAATTTTCATGGCTGGTCCAGTTTCTTCATAGATTATGTAGCCCTTTTTTTGTGGTCCATATGGTGCTTCAAATGGTAGAATTGGATCATTATACCTTCTAATTATATGTTCTAAATTGAATGAGGAATCATAAAAAAGAATAATCACACAATTTGGATTAGTAGGGTGATTGTTATAAATAAATTTTTAAACTGACTCAATTGGACTACTTAAACAAATTCTCAAAAATCATACTTATTATTAAAACATTAATATTTTACACAGAATAGGAATATTTCATATACAACCACTAAATGGAGTATATAATAAGTCATGAAAATATTAATCACATCAAATCCCCCAAAATTAGTCTTGTGAATGTCCTCATGTGCAACAAATATAAAAACATAACAAAATCATTTTCATTCACCAAAAAATATTAAAATTTTGTTTTCCCCAATTAGTGGAGGTTTAGAAAATTTCACTCATCCATATTGAATTCCATCACAAGTTGTTATAGAAAATTTTTTCCAAAATACAATTCATTTTTTATTCTAAAATTTAGAATTTGAAAACAGTGGCACACAAAACTTACTCCTCTCAAGATGATATAATTAATTTATAGAGCCTCACTCATTCACCAACCAAAAGAGAAAATATTAGATTTTTTTAGTGCTCTCAGCTTCCATTCCCTATCCAAAAGTGCTCAAACATCAAGAGGTCTGTTTAGGGATTTTTCAATGGCTATAGTTTGGTAGCAAAATGATATCCAAAAGATAGAAAAAAGGGGGTAAAATACCGACATGGAAAAATCAATGCACATTTTTTTGAAATAATACATGAAAGGTAATGGAAAAACATATTTACAAGGGAATGATTGTATGAGGAAAGACACAAGAGAGAAAAAAATTGAATGGTATTAGGAGATTAAATATTGACAAAACACAAAACTTCTCCAATTGATATAAGTTTTCTTTTCCCTTTCTTTTCTTTTTTGCATTTCTTGAAAGTTGAACTTGGAAAAGATCTCATATTCATATCCCAACCCATGACTGATCTCCTCACGGCCCTAATTTTAATAGTCATAATAAGATAAAAGGTTGAGGAAGATGGATTTTTGACCTTCCCGAGCCACAACCCAATTGTTTTGTATTATTTATTTTATTTTATTTTATTTTTTGATTATTTCTGGAACACTTGTCATTAAAATTTACACAATTAAATAAAAGAAAATAAATTACATTCCCCAAAACCCACATAATGACAACCTCTCCCCCACACTAAAATTGATTCTTTCCCTCAAGCATACGATAACATGGTGAAATCAACAAAGGGTACCCAAAATGAAATCCATTCCCCCCACATATAAATTTTAAAAAGTTATGCAATGAAAATCCATGTTGATATTGGGTGGGAAAAGTTATTGGTCTTGGAATGTGGAAATCAAATAAAATGTTTTCATAGGCTTTAAGGGGATTTCAAAAGTATGATTAATGTATGGTTAATTGGAGGATATTTGGCTATTATAATTCTCATGTAGCTCAGAAAATGACTCTATCATATTAATTCACACTAAAGTAGGAGATTCTTCTCGAAGGTCTACAAACTCAAGATTCAAAAATGGGGATGAAAAAAAAACTCATTTTGAAAAGATGGACATAGGTGGCCTTTCCATGAAAGCTAATATTGTTCCTTGGGGTTTGGGATACTCATTTTACAAATAAAAAATTGTTCATTTAAAATTTTTTGGTTTTGAAACAATATCATGTATCCAAAATTATAAAGAAACCACAAATTTTTTGAGATGAAACCATGTCTTTGACTCCCAACAATGGTTGGACAAAATATCAAAACAATATGGTGAGAAAGCATGAATCATGATTTTTCATATTTATTTTTATATGATTTTTTTTAGGTTTCTATTTTAATTTTTAATAAAGACACAAACTCAAAAAAGTGGAGATAAAAAGAAAAGGGATTGATAAATAAAATGGTAAAAAAATGATAGAGAGGATAATATTAAGAAAGAGGGAGATAGGGGAAGAGATAGAGAGAGTTAGGGAAAGAGGTTCCCCCTGGATTGGATTTGTTGGGTTGACATCTCCATACAGTGTTGTGTTCACTATAGATGTTTTGTATCGGATGGAATTAAATGTGGTTCTAGGATTTTGGGATTTCACCTGGAAAAGAAAAATCATTATTCATCTAATTAAAAACTAAAAAGAAATTAAAATATCATAAAAGTAAAAGAAAACCTGGGTTGCCTCACAAGAGGTCTTGTATTTATTTTTCTACAGCTGGATAGTTGCAGTGGACTACCCATAGTCTTAAGGTGGCCTTCATATTTTCTCAACTCGAGTGTGCTTCCAGAAAAACTTTTATTTTGGGAGGCCTGATGATTTATTGGATAATTTCATCCCTTCCTTGTTGTTTCACTTGCAATTAAACAGGGGTGGAGAAGGGATATTACTATCCACTCTTTGGTAATGAATGTGAGGAATGATTGTCTCTAAAAAGTGAATGTTTTCTATTCTTGGAAATTCAATAAGATGTCTTAATTTTGATGGTTCATTTAGGTAAGGTTCAGATAACATGAAACTAGAGTATGAGTTCCCAATTTTTTTTACTCATTTATTTCATCTTTTACTGATGTAGAGCAATGAGCATTGGTGGAGTCATAGGATTGAATAATTTTTTCAATTTCCTTTATATCAATATTGTTTTCCAACGAATGGTAAATTTCAACCTCACCAGTGATCACATTATTAATTAGGGAAAAAACATCACAAACATCACTACCATCAAGACAATATAAACACATGGGTTCAGGGTTCACTTCATATATAACTGAATTTTTAGAATCATGGACACTAAATTAAGAATGTTGGATAATCTGATTTGAATCAAAAAATGAACATGCTTGTTAATTTTCCCCATTACCATCCATGTTGGAGTAGTGGATGTCATAGGTGATATGGGATTCCAATGATTTTTCAAGATCTTTTAGATCAATGGAGTTTTCATTAGTTATGTCATCATAAAAATCTCCATTTATGACATGGTTATTGAGGATGAAATATTAACAAACTCCTCTATCATTTGATTATGAAGAACACAATGGATTGGGATTCAGCACACCCTTGGAGAGACTTCCAGATTAATTGATAGATAATATAGATTGATTCTATGATGGGTATCTCACGGATTGACAAATATTTAACTTGACTAGTTGGTCACCAAATTCCATGGATATGATGTCGGCATAGACATCAATTTTTGTTATAGATGTCATAATAAAAGGTCTTCCTAAAATCCGATGAGATTGGCAAGAATTTGTTTCACCTTCCATGTCAAGGACATAGAAATTGGCTGGGAAGATAAGATCATTAACATGAACAATGACATCCTCAATTATAACCTCATTTCAAGTTGTGCTTCAATTGACTAACACAATGAAAAAACCTATTGGATGTTAGGGACCTAGGAAAAGGTTAGAGAAGTTGGATTTGGGAATAAAATTAATTGAGGATCATAGGTCTATGAGTGAATATTCAAAGTTTTAACTTCCAATTTGTTACGGAGCCGTAGAGATCCCTGGATCTTTTCAATTTATGGGAATAGACTGCTGGGTGGAATCATTTTCAATGGTCCTAAGTTGCCTTTTATGGGTACATAACTCCTTAGGAAACATAGCGTACTTAGGGATTTTTTTATGGAATCTAAGATGGGAATATTGTCTTCAACACGTCTATTCATGTATTGCATTTTAGGATCAGGTTCTATGGACTTATTTGGCTTAGTATTGGCTTGAGTGAATGGAATTGGGTTCCTATGTGGAATGGAAGGATGTGAGGGAATGGATTTAGATTCCTTTTCAAGTTTCTTTTTCTTTTCTTTTTATAGGTCAACATTCAAAGGGGGTTGGAGGACGTATCTTGAGGCATATAAATTTTCTTCCCCATTCTAAGTAAAATTGTCCTTACATTACCCTTGGGGTTGGGTAATGGTTGAGGTGGATGTTGGGAAGAATTGGATGGTTGCTGCTGACTAAGGTGGGATGAAAGTTGACCAATTAGGGTTTCAATGTTCTTGATGAAGGAATGAGTGAAGAAGGAAAGTTCTTACACTGTACATTCCCATGTTTTCATGGAGGAATAGGCTTTTCCCGGATTGGGATTACCTAGATTTTGGTTCTTGGGAAAGAGGTTGTATTGGTTTTGGAATTTGGAATGCTCAATAGGATAGTTGAATCCCGAAGGATGATTGTTCCTTTGAAGTTGAGGAATAAAAGGATATGGTTGTTGGAAGTTACCAACACCTTGACCATATTGAATCTGGTATGTGTTTTGAGGAGGGAATTGAGGGGGATGAGATATGAGATTACCATACCTCAAGCCCTGGTTATCGGAAGAAGAGAAAGGCTCAGAGTGAGGATGGTTGAAGTTTCTAACAAAATGACCTAATATTTGTGGGTTTGTGTTCTGTTGAGCATATGCTGCATTGTGATCCATTGGTCTAGATGAATCGGATTGATCCACCTGAGGTTGGGGACATGTGTCAGTTGGATGAGCCGGTGAGTTGCAGATTCCATAGTTTTTTATTGCTCCAGGAAACATTGATTGTCGAGAAGATGAGGTTGGGTATTTGGATTCCATAACTTGTTGTCGCACAAGACCTGTAAGTTCACTGATCCACTCAATCATCTTGTTCATCTCTATTGATTTATTTTCTTGGACTCTTTTTATGTGAGCATGTGCTCGTGTATGGAATTAATGTGTGTTCGCAGCCATGTTTCTTATGAGATCTCTTGTAGTTGTATAAGCATTATCAATAATAGAATCGCCACTTGAGGCATCAATGAGGTTTCTCTCTATAGAAAATAACCCATCATAGAAGTATTAGATCAAGTGTTGGTTAGGTATTTGGTGGTGTGGATAGGTTGCAACATGCTTTTTGAACCTCTACTAGAATTCATGGTGTGATTCACTTGGGAAATGACGGATACCACTTATTTCCTTTCAGAAACAAGTAGTATGAGAAACAGAATATAATTCCTCTAAAAAGAGTTGCTTCATGTCATTCCTTGTGGTTATGGAACCACAAGGAAGGTAGTAGAGCCATGACATAGCAGTGTCATCTAGGTAGAAAGGGAATGTTCAGAGTTTTATTTGTTCCTCAGAAACCCCTTGAGGATTCATGGTAGAGCACACCACTTGGAACTCTTTAAGATAAAAAATTTGATTCTCACTAGATATCCCATGGAAATTAGGAAGAAGATGAATCAAACCCGATTTTATTTCAAAGTCAGATTCTATGTTTAGATATTGAATACCAAGAGGATAGTAATTCATAATAGGGGCAGAATGTTCTTTAAGTGTTTGTTCCCTAGGATTGGCCATTTATAATTCAATTGTTTTGACAATGAAAAGTTCTCTAATGAGTTTATTATCTCTTATGTTCTTCCTCTGATGGCGAATTGTTCACTCAATTTCAGGGTAAAAAAAATATGAGGTATTGTTTGGGAGGATACAGGGCATTCAGATAGATTATAGAAGAAATAGGAAGATAGGTTTTTCTTTATGTTTTTTCTATTTATTATTTTTATGAGAAGGCGGGTTCTTCTTTCTGATTTTGTCAAAAAATATATAAATTCAGTTTTTTTTTGTTTTTTACAATAACTAGAAACTATTGAATACTTAAAGCACCATATCTAGAAACAGATCCATTTGAAATGCATGGGCGATTGACAACTATATATTATTAAAACTTCCTAAGCTCTGAAAATGTGTATAGTAGCACTCGGGCCGAATCCTCGGTGATGATATTTTTTAATAGTCGAATGTTTTATAGTTGATTGTATTTTGATTGGGGGGGTTTGTTTGTAGATCATTAATTGAAATGATTGACTGATTAATATTTATTTAACGATTTTATTAATATTGGGGTGAGTTCATCATTAGGTTGTTAAGCTTGTGATATCCTTGAGCCTTTCTTTGTATTGCATAAAAATAACACCCATGTCACAAGTTGACATTGATTGGAATTCTTAATCGATAAGGCTTTAATCCAAGACATAAAATTACTAGGATTCTTATCTCAATCAGTACTTGATTGTGGTAGTGTATTTATGGTTCTAATAATCCATGGAATCCATATGTTAAACAAAATATGCCAATAATCCATGACATGTTTAGTCCAACATACACAATATTAATTCAAAGAATATTCATCAAAAAAAAGCTCTCAATCATTGACAATAACTAAATTATAACTCACCCCAATGAGATAGTTACCCTACCATTTTGGTGATTAATTATCTGGTTATAATGATTATGATGATAAATTAATAAGATAATAAAAGTAATGGGATATGAAAAGATTGGTGCGAAAAACACATGATGATAATTAAAAACGAACTTTAGACTGAACGAGAAAACAAAAGAAGGGAAGAGGATTCAAATTTATTTAAAATATTTTAAGAAAATTAATATTAAACTACATAAGTTGGATTAGAATATGAGATATTGAAGAAGAAACTTCCATTAAAACAAAATTACAAATAAAACTTACAAGATTACAATATTGAAGAACCCAAAAGCAAAAGGGAACAATGAGAGGAGGAAAGGTCTCTCAAGTGAAAACGTGAGTATGGAATGTCCTTCCAAGACTTTTGAAAGGATTTTTTCATCCCAATTGATTCTCATATCTTCTGAAATTCCAACCCCTTTCAAGGAGAGGAGGGTGATGTGTTCATAGCCCAAGGAAGTGGACTGTTTGAATTCCTAATATGTCCCTCAACTTGGCTCGATGATTTGGACATTCAAATAGCCGAATATTGATATATATCCTTCTTCACAGTTATAGATATTAATATTGGATTACTACTCTCACAATTTGGATTCATTTTGACTTATAGAGCCAAACTTATGGCTATTTCAATAAACATTATTAAACTATCCATTTCTATCAATGCTTTTTCAATGGACAAAATTTGAATAGATTTTGTAATAAGAATATTCCTTAAAATACAATTTATTTCTTCAACAAATTCAGCCACATATATCTCCTCTTTCTCATTGAAAAATTTCAACTTTATTTGATGACTAGATTAGGGGAAATGTCATGAATACTATACTGATTTTAATTCCCAGCCAGAATGGTGGGCTAAGTTTAAATGAATCATTTGGCCTCGTTGTATTTAGATTTGGGCCTTGAAATTTTTATACAAGACTCTTTATATTTTTACCCAAATGTTGGAGTTGAATAAAGAAATTTGGACTACCTTATTGAGCCCAGTAATTAAATATTCATTGCCGGTCCAGTTTCATTATAGATTATGTAGTCCTTCTTGTATTGTCAATATGTGCCTTAAAATGGAAGAATGGGACCATGATATCTTCTAATGATGTGTTGTAAATTGAATAATGAATCCTAAAAAAGACGAATCTCTCAATTTGGATTACTATAGTGATATTTATAAATAAAATAGTAAACTGACTCACATGAACTACTTCTAAAAATGATCAGAAATTATACTTATTATTAAAACATTAATATCCCACAAAAATTAGGCACATTTCATAAAATAAGTAAAGGGAGTATATAATAAGTCATGAAAATATTAATAAAATTATTTCCTCCTACTAATCATTCTCAGGGAATGAGATAGAAACATTGCATCCTAAGGATACTGTCTCAACTCGACATACCTCGACGGTAGTGAATTTTGTCTCAAATTCATGTGGGCTTCAGAGGGCTTCAATGAGTGCCTCCCTGAGTTATTTTGAAAGATGGAGTGAATCTAGGATCAATAGATTTTTTGGATCTTCAACTATCTTTTTCAAAACATCATACATTTTTTCTAGAGCTTGGCACATCCCAATATGGGGTTTCTTCTGTGCATGTGGCTCAGGGGTTGGAGCATGTGGTTCAGGAGCTGAAGGAGATGACGTAGAAAGACCTAGATCTTGTGTAGAGGATGATGGAGTATATACTACCTGTTTCATAGGTATATAATCCCTCATTTTATCACATAAACTTTCATTACATTATAAAAAACCAAGGATCATTAAGGTGTAGTGTCTTGGAAACCAGGAACTTAATACATGACAACATAAAACATTCTTCTTAAACACATGAAAGGCTTCGTAATTTTTTCATCCTATGTTCATTACAACATCTCATAACCTGGGAGCATACATCAAAGGAATGGGTGAGCGGAAGGCCTAGTATACGAAACAAGGGAAACATTTTACATGTGAACTTGAGATACATCAAAAGTCATGAAAAATAACTTTAAGGCATGATAAAGAGATCATGAGGCATATCATAATAAAAATAATGTGTTTCATAACATGAATATGTGGCTACAAAATTTAACATAGACAATCATTTCCGTTTCACCAAGGTCCATCCCCATGGTTTCATTTAAAATAACCAAGGTTATTCACCAAGGTATCCTTAAAAATGGTCATTTATAGAGATTAGGTCTTTACCCAATGCATTGGAGCGTAATTAGGGCACAACAAAAAAGTTTCATTTATTATCATGTGAGACACATATATCATCATCAAACATTTCACAAATTACCCATATAGAATATATGAAATGGGTTTCATTTCATAATCATAACGTTTTAAAAACTACTTTAAAGACAAGATCATTATGTTACTTTAATCCCATGGAAAAAGGAAAGAGGGTTTCATGTATGTAAGTCCCAGAATTAAAATAGAAGATTTTGATATATATGTGAATACCCTTGTAGAATAATGAGTTTTTAGTATTCACTTAATAAAATAAAAGAAATCGAGAAAAAGAGAGTGACATTTTGAGACGAAAATTCTACAGTATAACGGCTACGTTACGAGGTTTTAGAAAACATTGAAAAGAGAGGGGTCATGGGTCACCCACTCATAAATGATCCATAAAACAGTATAGGGATGAATATAAAGGATTTACGAAACATGGTAATGAAATTTTAATGATATACCATATGAAATTAAGAACATGAATGGAAGACAAAAATAAGATTTCTCTTATGAAAATTCAGCAGCCTAACGGCTTCACTTAAACTTTGAAAAAATGAATTGAAGAGATCAAATAGGGTCTCTAATCATATGAACATAAAATATCAGTATGATAGATATATATATCATAACTCAACATAATAAAAAGGAATTTGAAATACTTGACATGAAAATAGAACTTGAAAATGAGAAGGGTGAAAGAATCCCTTAAAATTTCGGCAGCCTAACAACGCCACTTAAACATTCTTAAAATGAATTGATGAGATCAAGAGGGGGTATCTCATAATACGAAAATTAAAAGTAATGTTGGATGAATATAAAATAACATCCACAACATAAGAACATGGAGCATAAAATAAATTACATAAAAGAGAGTGCTTGGAAAGAAAGAGAGAGGTAGGATCCCTTACCTTGAAGAGTAACTTCAAAATACTGAATTTTGGGACCTTTGGAGGCTTGAGGGATCCATGGGAGTACTTATTGGGAGGTAAGGATACCAGAACTATGTTTAGGAGGATTTTGGAATCGAAAGGATGAGATAATGGCTTGGTATTTATAGGGGAAGTGAGGGGACAAGGCATTAATGGCCAAGGGACACCTCGTTGGTGGTATTGGAAAAACCATGGGATTTCCCATGGTATTTTCCCATGTTATTGGCCACATGGGACACCTCATACCTTATCTTAATATTCATAAGTATACCAGAATTATTACATAATTATTACATCCTTAATGATGTCATTAAACACAAGAAACTCTAAACTGAAAATCCACTATTCACCGAAAATTCAACTTTCTCAGAAAAATCCCAAAATTTCACCTTAACCAAATATCGATGCTCTGATTTCAAAAATGAACTCCATTTTATGAAAAAAAAAATTATAAAAATTTTTGATTTAATTTTTAAGAAAAAACACTATTCACCTGAAAAAACTAATACTTGACTAATAATTTATGAAATAGTTATTTTTTTATTTTATTGAATCACATTACTCAATCAATGTGCCTAAATTATATTAATACTTTTTTAAGTGAGATTACTAATCCATTTAGTCAAATTACTAATCATAAGTGAAAAATCAATATTCATAATTTACTATTCATCAAAAATTAAGTTGATTTATTAGACTCTAAATTTCATAATGAACACATTTGCAGAAGACCATTTTTTGAAAATCATTACACATTATTAATTATTTAAGGTTTACATAAATATTTTAAAAATATCCTTTTTCTAAAATTCAAAAATAATATGCATTATATATTTATCCATACCTTTGAAAATTCTCAAACTTCACCATAAGAAGAAATCACAATTTTATTTATCTCCAAGGATTACATAATGTAAATATGGTCTCGTTACATATCCCCTTATTACCCCAGCATAGGACCTAAGTGTAAGGTGTGATAAGGTGAGAGAATCTGTGGGTGGCTCAACCAACATCGCACAAGTAGTAATTTCTATCAGTTTGAACTTCTCACAAAGGAAATTTTGTTATAGCTTCACAGAATGATGTTCGACATGAGTTTGGTCCACAGCAAATCCCAGTGGTGCTACCTCCATCCAATTTTCTATTAGATGGTCTCCGATTAGCCCGAGACTACTAGATGAGGCCATCAAATCTTCTTTCTATATTAATTAACCAAGATCACATGTATTTAGAGATAATAATCGCAACATTTAGTTTCCAACAGTCATATTGACCAATGTTCATGTAATAGTCAAAACCCAACTGTCTCATTTTTATTATACTCATGTTATCAAATGAAACAGTTTTGTTGAGTATAAAAATAAAATAACACAAAAAATTAGGAAATAAGATTTATTCAAAATTTCGGGTCGTTAAATTCTTCACCCCTTAAGAAATTGTGTTCTCACAATTTTAAAAATTGGGCTTGGAAATTTCATTGAATGTCCCACATCAGAAAAGGAATCAGTAAAACTATTACTTTAATAGACTGAAAGGGAAGTACAAAGGTCACCCGAGTTAACACATACTAGGATTCCATGTAGGAAAACATGGATATGGAGGAGAAAATAAACGGTCAGGTTCTGATGGAGAGTGATAGAAAACATAATTAGGAGAAAGTTAACCACCAGAAAATCACAAACTTTTGATGGGTTAAATGGTATTTGATTTCCTAGTAGGAAACGTTAACAGACAATGTTTTTGTTTTACGTTCATTTTCATAATTTTTAGGAATTCATTTACTACATAGAATAAAAACATAAGGAAATATACCTACCTTCATGTTGAGTTTAATCCTCTAATATGTTTCTACCAAAACTAATCTTTTCTCCAAACGATGAGCATTCAAAAACACTTGGTCACATAAAAAGGACAAGAATCATCTTCTAGAGAATCACATAATCCACAAAATATTAACTATTTATTTCTTCTATCTTTAAACATTATCCCAAAAGTGGAAAGGGTAAGATAAAACAACTCTTTAGAAAGAAAGAACCCCAAAGGAAGAGAAACTACTTTAAATCTTCAAAATTCCACGATACTACCCAGTGTTCATCATAGACCACTCCAAAAGTAACTGTCCTTAAAATTCCACAAAATAAACCAAACTAAGACTGAAACCCAAATACAAGAGGATTTGATAACATAGTCTTCCAAGAAAAACTTTATCGTTTATCTCCAGACAACATCAACCACTCCTAACATCTTATAAAAAAAGTAGCTAACCTAAACATATTTTCCCCGATATAGGTTAATAATTTCCATAAGTAACCTATATTACCATAATTTCACCTTAAATTCATCGATTCTTCATAATATAAGTCAACCTTTACTCCTCAAAGAAAATACCATAGTAATCTATTTACCATGATCATATAGGGTTCCTAAAATAATGCACGTCTTCCAAAAATAATAATCATCTTTTAATCCCATAATCATTTTTTTTCAAGAAGAACATCTTCACCACATCAACATATGATACATAAAAATATATTTTTTTCTTAATAATATAAAACCTTCTTAGGTAGTGACTCTATGTTCTTAGAAAACATTAATGATATGCTCATAGAGAATGAACTAAAATACAATAAGACATAGACAATTATTTTGAAGAAGTTACATGTACATTAGTCATCATGATCCATCTCTACATAGGACTTGCATTGTTCGTTTGTCCTTGAAGATTGTTGATGCTCATCATGCTTCTCATTCCTTCCAAGAGAGAATTGATTTGGACAATTTCCAACTTCTCCACATTTAAGAAATTGAAAAGTATAAGGTACATTAGATCGAATCTTATCTCTATTGATTATATAATCCATTATTTAAAGAAATTGGATACTTTATGCCCTATCACCCCACACATAAAACATATCCCATTTCTTTTGTGACATTCTCCTTAGTGCCCCTTTCCACAAATTTTGAAAAATTTAAACTGGGTCTTCTTTCCCTTATCAACATTATCAGATGAACATCCTTGAGAGTTAGTCTTATTCTTCCTTGAAGAATTTGGGCATTCAACTAGGTAACAATTATTAATTGTGATTTTTGATAGCTGGTTTGGCATAATCACAATATGTTCAACAAGATCACTCATCATATCTGTCATATTAAAAGGGAAATTGTCACATTTCCTATCACATTGGTTGTTAGGACATGTTCTTCCATTTCCTGCCATTTACTAAGAAAATGAAGTATAATTAGGGGGCTTAAATACTTTTCCAATGATCATGAAAAGGAAACATAACGTATAGAAGGATAAATTTTTAAAAGAAAAGTATACCCTAACTTTTCATCCCCTAGGATCCAATATAGGTTATCCATGATCATATATTCTTATGTGGGTCTTTATTTAATTTTATCATTGTCTCTTTAATAATGGTTCATACAAAGCTTATGAATTTACGAAAGCATATCCCCCCAGAGAATCAAACCAAGAGTGAAGAAATGCCCATTGTCGTACACCAGGTTACCTCGGGTCAAGCCCAAAACACCTTGTCAGAGTTTTCAATCCTAGGAACATTTGTGCTAGAGCCACCTCTACTTGTTCATTTCCAAACAGGGATTTATCTGTTTGGAACCCACTTACTCAATACTCACCAAAAACTAGGAAGATTTCCTATATTTAAAATTTCTTATAGGGTTATTACTAATGTTTTCATATCCTAATTTCCACAAATAACTAAACCATACATTGATACCAACTATAGCATCCCACATTTTTATCACGTAAACTTTCATTAAATTATACAAAACTGAGGATCTTTAAGGTTTAGTGTCTTGAAAAACAAAGAACTTGATTGATGACCACATAAAAAATTATTCTTAAACACTTGAAAGGATTATTCATTTGTTCATCCAATGTTCATTATATAATCTCATAACTTGGGAGCATACATCAAAGGAAAGGGTGAGCAGAATGCCCATTTAGGGAAACAAGTGAAACATTTTACATGTGAACTTGAGATACATCAAAAGTCATGAAAAATAACTTTAAAGAATGAGAAAGAGATCATGAAGAATATCATAATAACAATAAATTGTTTCATAACATGAATATGTGGCGAAAAAATTAACATAGACAATCATTTTTGTTTCACCATGGTCTATCCCCAATGTGTCCTTAAAAATTACCAAGGTTATTCACCAAGGTATCGTTAAAAATGGTCATCTCTATAGATTAATTCTTTAACAAATGAATTACAGTGCAATCAGGACGCACCCTTAAATTATAATTTATTGTCATGTGATAAAAATATATCATCATCTAACATTTCATAAATAACCCATATAGCATAAAAGAAATTGGTTTCATTTCATAATCATAATGTTTTAAAACTGCTTTAAAGACATGATCTTTATGTTACATCAAACCCATGGAAAAAAGGAAAGCGGGTTTCATGTATGTAAGTCCAAGAATTAAAATAGAACATTTTGATATATATGTGAATAACCCTATAGAATAAAAAGTTTTTAGTATTTACTTAATAAAATAAAATAATTTGAGAAAAAGAGGGAGGCATTTTGAGATGAACATTCTGCAGCATAACGGCTACGTTACGGGGTTTTAGAAAACATTGAAAAGAGAGGGGACATGGGTCAACCACTCATAAATGATCCATAAAACAGTAGGGGGACATAATATAAAGTATTTAGGAACGTGGTAATGAAATTTTAATGATATGCCATATTAAATGAAGAACATGAAAGGAAGACAAAAATAAGATTTTTCATATGAAAATTCGGCAGCCTAACGGCGTCACTTAAACTTAAAAAAATGAATTGACTAGATAAAATAGGGTCTCTCATCATATGAACATAAAATATCAGTATTATAGATATATTGATCATACCCCCAACATTATAAAAAGTAACTTTAATTACTTGACATGAAAATAGAACATGAAAATGAGAAAGGTGAACGAATCCCTTAAAAATTTGGCAGCCTAACGACGACACTTAAACACTCTTAAAATGAATTTATGAGAGAATGAGGGGGTCTCTCATCATATGAACATTAGAAGGACATTAGGATGAATATAAAATAACATACCCAACATAAGAACATAGATCATAAAAGAAATGACATAAAAGATGTTACTTGGAAAGAAAGCGAGAGGTTGGATCCCGAACCATGAAGAGAAACTTAAAAATCATGAAATTTGGGACCTTGAGAGGCTTTAGGGAACCTTGGGAAGAATATATGGTAGTTAAGAAAACCTTAAAATCCTTGAGGAGGATTTTGGAATCTAAAGGATGAGAGAATGGCTTGGTATGTATAGAGGAAGTGAGGGGACAAGGCATTAATGGCCAAGAGACACCTCATTGGTGGTATTGGCAAAACCATGAGCTTTACCATGGTATTTTACCATGGTATTGGCCAATTTGGACACGTCATACCATATATTACTATTCATAAGTCTACCAGAATTATTAAATAATTATTATATCCTTAATGTTGTCATTAAACACCCAAAACTCTAAACTGAAAATTCACTATTCACCAAAAATTCAACTTTCTCAGAAAAATCCCAAAATTTCACCTTAACCAAATATCGATGCTCTGATTTCAAAAATGAACATTATTTTATAAAAATAATTTTCTATGTATTTTTATTTAATTTTTAATTAAAAAACACTATTCAATCAAAAAAACTAATACTTGACTAATAATTTCAGAAATACTAGTTTACCAATTTTATTGAATCACATTACTTAATCAAGATGCCTAAATTTTATTAATACTTTTTTAAGTGAGGTTACTAATCCATTTGGTCACATTACTAATCCTAAGTGTAAAATCACTATTCATAATTTACTATTCATCAAAAATTAAGTTGATCTTATTAGACTCTAAATTTCATACTGAACACATTTGCAGAAGACCATTTTTTTATAATCATTACAAATTATTAATTACTTAAGGTTTACATAAATATTTTTAAAATAACATTTTTCTAAAATTCAACAATAATATGCATTCTATATGTATCCGGACAATTGAAAATTCACAAACTTCACCATAAGAATAAATCACAGTTTTATTTATCTCCAAGGATTACATAAAGTAGCTACAGTCTCATTACATAGCCCCTTATAACCCCATCATAGGACCTAAGTGTAAGGTGTGCTAAGGTGATATAATATGAGGGTGGCTCGACCAACATCGCACGAGTAGTGATCTCTATCAGTTTCAACTTATCACGAAAGCGATTCCATTCTAGCTTCACACGATGAAGTTCGGCTTGGGTTTGGTCTAGAGCAAAACCTAGTGGTGCTAACTCCTTCCCATGTTCTGTTAGATGGGCTCCGATTGTCCCAAGACTACTGTATGAGGCCATCAAATCTTCTTTCTATATTAATTAACCAATATCACTTGTATTTATAGACAATAATCGTAACATTTAGTTTCCAACGGTCATATTGTCCAATGGTCATATAAGAGTCGAAACCCAATGGTCTCATTTTAATTATACTCATGTTATCAAATGAAACAATTTTTTTAGTATAAAAATAAAAAACACTCAAAATTGGGAAAAAAGATTTATTCAAAATTTCGGGTCGTTACAAAAGGTCTTACCAACCATCCATGTTTTTTGGGTTGATCATATTTAACCCCCTCTAAGTGATCATAAAATACCATCAGATGAGGACGACTACTGGATGGATCTGAGGCACCTAATTTCCTTTTCTAAGCTTGTTGGAGTATTTTCCCATGAGTATCAGCTGCACAAATATTTTCTATGGAAATCTGACTAGAATATTGAGTATGACCATGTATATGTTGTCCCATGTATCCTTGAATCCATCACATGCAGCCTCCCATTCCCTGATTATATGTAGTAAAACTATATTTTGGGGCATAATCATCGTTAGATAAGGGGTATATCAAGTGTATTGTGTTGAAGAAATCAAAGATGATCTCCTCATATGATGAGGATTAAGTTTGGTGGGGTAGTTCCCATCTTGCCGATGTCATAGGGAAAAATCATTGAGTCTTAATGCCTAGTTTGGAGGAGAATATGAATCTTCCTCTTTTACTTTCATCATTTGCTGGTGGTCACACCCTCCTTTGGGAGGCACATATGAATCCTCTTTCTTGGGTGGTGGAGTTGCTAATGGTCTATGTAACTGTGCTCTCAGAGTGGTGTGGGTATCTTCTAAGCCATCCAATTATCGAATTCTCATGCACGCCTAGCTAAGACCTTCTTCTAATCATCATTTTCTTCATGTTGGACCACGGTTATGTAATTCAGTTACTCTGGGGGATTATCTGGCCCCACTTGTCTTAAATCGATCATGCCTTAAAGGACATCATTGAAGATGAAATAATTCTAGATATTATGACCCAGAATTCTATGGAAAGGGTAGTAATTGGACTTGTCAATAAAGTTGACCTAATCGAGCTACCTAGGTTGTGGAAGCATGAGAAGGTAATTATCCATTGCCAGTAAGAAATTACTGGGGACCTATTCATTTTGGAAAGAGTACACCTTATTCATCCATTCATCAAATCCCAAAAAACCCTGATTTCTCTATGCTTTTGGACAAGGGTGATTCGATATATTTCACTACTCGATAGGAGCTATTGGGTGATTTGGGGCCTTCTTGGGACTCTGAAAATGTGATGCTACTAGATTGAGAGTGACAACTGCATCTTCCATTCTACTTAGCCTTTTCCCTGTGACGTGGGCACAAGTCAAGCTTTGGGTCAGGTCCGCTGAATGGCCTCCTCCAAACATTGGTCTATTTTAGAAAATTCATTGATTGTTCCTTGATATTTCATTGGAATCTTGTTCCTGTATAACTTACCTGTAAGATTTTCGTCATGGAGTTCCAGTAGCAACCCTTACGAGATAGGGATGTTAAGTGAGTAGGTCAAACCCTTCCACATTTCTATGAAATAATACATCCTCTCGTTTTTGTATTGCTTGTAGTTTTTCTGGTCAATTTTCATTTTCTCCATCAGTATAGAACTGAATTGGTAATGGAATTTATGATGGAGGTCTTCTCATCTTGAAATAGATCCTACTATAATACTATTATCTGAAATGATGGTTGGCCATCTCGGAGTCTATACAAAACACCTCATTTTTGTTACCTCCTATTGATCTCGAGGGCCTATCATCTTCCCGAATCAGGAAATGAAGTGTGAGAGATGATAATTGGGTTTACTTGCATCATCAATGTTGGATAAGGTACGATTTCCAATGTTGGGTGGAGGTGGGGTATTATTGACCCATTCGATATATGCCTTCCTTTCATACAACACAGTTGTGCACAGCCCTTCTATGGATTCCATTCATGTAGTTATGGAATCGATGATGTTAAAGAGATCTGGTGGCACTAACACCTATATCATGTCCCACCAATGGGAATATGGCGGGGGTTGATGAGGTGTCCCCATTTTTATCTCCTTCTAATTTTCAATTTTTTCGATAATTGAACATTTATCCTGATGAGGGAGAGGCTGTTGTCGCAAGGGAGGTAAGCCATGATCATTTTTGAATTCTTCATGTATGTGGGATGCATACCTATACCCAGACCAAATTTGATATTCATAAGCTACCCATGATGATGTACCATCAATGGGAGGGAGAACATTTTTCTCTGTATGGAGACGATACCCTGCGGGAATATTTCTCTTGAGAAACTCCTCATTAAGTTACAGAGGTGCTTTTTTTTCAATCTCTTATTGTGATAATAATTCCCCCAGGAATGGAAAATCAGTCATCCTAAGAAGTGATCAGTATTTTTTTTATGATTCCCCATGGAATCATTCTTTCCGAGTGGTGGAAACTCAGTATTTGGAATTTTTTATTTTGGAGTCGTCTACAGTTCCTAGTGCATGCAGCCTCATTCAATGCATTCAAGTCACCCTCATTACAATAAATATCTTCTATGTAACAACCCAACATATTTGGGTCGTGATCAATATCTCCCATGTTGACAGTGACAAAATTCATAGAGGCATATTGGGAAACAGTGGTTGTTCCATTGCTTTCGACTCAATGGGATTATTCTACACAGCTTCCATCAAGATCATTATTTGTAACATTGGACTTATTGGACCATTTTGTCTTGTTACCCTAGAGAGGGTGAATTTTTCTCACTATTTGTTCCTCCCACTTTTTTCTTATGAATAGTGATCCTGAGGGAGTTCCCTGTCAGGGTTGCCAAATTAGCCCCAACCAGCAAAGGTGTGTCTCATTGTGGGTGGGATGTCAACCATTGAGTCATTTCACTTAGTCTGGAGATGAATAATTATATATAATGTTTTTATGATGATTAAAATACCCACATCCCTATGGGTGGGTTCATTTAGGGCCACAGTATACATTGATTGGTCCAATTATTGAGGATCCAATGGCTTTGATCAAGGATTTGAGGACTCCCAGGATGGACATGATGATGTAAAGTTCCCCTATTCAAATGTGGGTGGGTTTGTTCTAGGATCATCTATTATGCCTCCAAGGTCCTCTTAGTGGATGATAAACCTAAGGATGGTGATTGAGATATAAATTCCCCTAGCCTAATGGGATGGGGTTCGCTTGAATCTGCTGCCTATGTGACCAAAATTCTCTTAGGAATTGACAATCCAAGAGGTCGAGGTGGCAGTAGATATTAACCTATCCCAAAGGGTTGGGTCTTATTCAATATGGATGATACCAAAACTTCAATAGTGACCCACCTGATGTGGTGAAATTGTGGATGCGTAGGACCTGGGTGCGAGGGTGACCCGTGATGAGAATCATTTCTCATGGGAAGTTTTCTGTGTGATTGAAACATCGGTATCCATGTTTGAAATATATTATTATTGTTTTCAGGGGCCAAGTTTGAAGTCACGTTGGATATCCTCCCTCTCTATCCACAATGTCTGGGAACTATTGGAAAAAAATAATTCTGTTGTAGTAACCAACTGTCCCAACCATTTCCTAGTCCTTTGATCTCACCAAAGGCTATAACATAATAGGATTACATATCTGAATGGATCAACAACTCCATGGGAGAAGAAAATTTTACTGCATTATAATATCCCCATCCTCTAGTACGGATTCATGACATAGCTTTAGAGATTAGTTGTCGAAGATTCGTGATACAATGGTGGCAAGTGGGTTGTATATTTGCTCTGTGCTTTTCCAGTTTTGGATCCTAGTCCATGGAGATAGATACCAGGTCTAGTTGAAAACAAAGTATATTGATTTTTTATAGGTGACAATCATATCATGGATAAAGGATATGTTGAGCCTTTAGTTATTGATGAGTGGCCAATATATTTTGGCATAGATAACGCATGCACTCCTTATCTATCTCCTTTCAGATGTCATAGTCGGTGGTGGATAGGCACTAGAACATGATGAGATGGTATTTCCCATCTAAGTCTCTCCATATGTCAATGTCGGCCTCCTATTCATCATACTTACACACCTCCACACAATCAGGACATAGAGGATGGCTCTGATGGTCGCTTACTGACGGGAATGGGGGGGCTTCTATAAGTTGATGGGGAACCATATACAGTTGACCCTAATGATTTGAGCACCTCTCTATATAAAGGTTTCTAATTTTTGAATGCCTCTCTATATGGAGGTGTCTCAATAAGGGGAGGACTTCTTTTTTCCATGGGATATATCATTATGGGTAGGTTGACCACAGTGGATTTCAGGAGTAGAGTTCCTATTATCCAACTCCACACTACCACAAGGTGGACTATCATGGTAACGAATGAATTATGATTTCAATTTGTTGAAAGCGACGTTGAACCCTTTTAGTGTTTATAATATGTCTCGAACAACCTCAAGGACACTGGAATTAAGTAGATTAGGGATATGGGATTTGTTATGAATCATGGTTGGAATATGCCATCCTTCCTTTTAGGGTTGTTAAAGGGTATGATCCTACTATATAGTGTTTTTAGAAAATTGTATATAACCGTATAATGTTGAAAGGATATGAGACTGCTGCTGAGAAGCTGCCAGAATATGCCGATGAGTTTTATCATTATTAAAAGGAATGTGTGCATGTCCTGAGGTGTGTGCCACTCTCACTTGGTGAGCCTTCGTTAGGGAATGATTTCGATCCCAATATTGAGCCTTTGGGATATTCAACTATTATTTCTTTGTATGAATTTTATCCTACACCGAGACATGTGACTCTATCAGCTATTGGCCCTAGTTGATCAAGAATAAGATCCTACTCTGAATATGCATTCCCTTTCAAAATATGCTGATGAACCTCTGAATTTTGTGAAGAAATATGAAGCCTCTCCTATTTTACCCTAGAATGATGTTGGCATAATTGTTCATCATTAGAAGTAGGAATATTCACATGCCATTTTTGATCATTTGATATATACTAGAAAAATCCATTAACAGGAATATGAGCTTGTCTTGGGGCTTGTTCCATTACCACTTCATCAAACATGACTAGAACAGGGATATAGGCCCGATCCTAGGCCTTTGGAGTATGTCACCAGATTTCTTATGAGGCATGTGCCTCTATCCCAATGTGTGTGTCACTCTCACATAGTTTTCCCTGGTTAGAATGGGGAAATGATCTTAATATTATTCCTCACCGTTAATTGGAATATGTTGATAATCCTCCCAGGCTGGAGTAAGAGTGTGTGATTTTTCTGATATAACCACATTTTTACAATGATCATTGTTTTGTGATGTCCTAGATACAGGGATACAATTATGCACATATCCCTTCATCTACAAAAGTGATAGAATATGTCAGTAGAGTTCTTAAACTATTTCAAAAATATATTGTTATTTTAGAAATCTGTGTGTATGAATGTGATCCTGCACATTTTCTATCTCCATGATGAACTGGAAGATGTATTCTATTGAATTTGGTATATGTTCCCACTTCTATCCTCCTTGTGATATCGGGGTATGCCAATGGGATTCATATACGAGGGTAGGAATATGATCCTCCCCTATAATTGTTGTGGGAATATTCCCGTAGACTTGTTTGATGAAAGTAAAGATATGTGCCTATTGGCCGGTCCTTGACTGAGTATGCAGGTATTCATCATCGGTAAGAGTGGGGATATGCATCCTCTCATGGATATCTGATACCATTCTTCTCTAATGAGTTTTCCTTTAATCACGTGCATGGGTTTTAGAGGTCCTTTTGTATCAGATGGTACCCTCATAAAGCGACATAGAGGTACTGATGGAATGGTGTCATCAATAGTGGTTAGCTGGAGCCCTCCTAGGTATCTCCTGAACAGAAATGGAGCGGTATCCAACTTTCTGTTCTACTTTCTTTAGATATGGAAGGTTTTGGTTTTCATGCAATGGGAATAAGCTCCCTAAGTTGTTGGGTTTAGTGATAATATCCACGGGTTTAGCATTATCCTTCCCTGGGTGATGAGGGCTCACCAGATGTCACATATAGAGGACTTCACAAGATGCCTCCATGGTTCGGATAACAGAATATCAATGGTACTCTCGAACAATCTTATTCTCTACCTACCATTAGATTCTTCATATATGTGAAATTGTTTTGCGAGTTGTGGAAGTAATAGTTGAGGATGGTTTTCAATTTTGAATGTTGGATGATGATGACATCATCTCAAATCAAGCTGATAAATTAGTATCTGCTATTTTATAGATGAAAAAGTAAAAGGTTACTGATTAGTGTTGTATCATAGGCATAGTTTTCTCAGTCAGATATGCACGGTTAACTCATTTGTCCTTTATTCTTGATTAGGTCATTCCACTCATTTGGATTTATCAAATTGAGGATGGACTTATGAGAACCCTGGTTATAGAGGATCATTTGTAATATTATGTCTATATTATTTCATTTTTTATAGGATTTGAACAACAACGTGACCTAAGGCATTATAACCCAATCGTTCTATCATTATAGAGATTTACAATGGATTTATATTTTTTTTTGTGTATAGGGGAAACAAAAGATGGTTCACCGTATATTAACTAATCAATTTTTCATTGAAGAGATTCATATCAAGTTCACCATTTTTGTTTTCATATAGGGGCATACAAAATGGCGTGATGGATAATAACCAATCATTTTTCCATTGGAGAGATTCATGTCAGGTTCACCATTTGTGTTTTCATATAGGGGAAAAAAATGGCCCTGACGGATAAAAAATGATCATTTTATCATTGGATAGATTCATGTCAGGTTCACCATTTTTTTGCATATAGGGGAAAACTTAAAGGTCTGATCGATAATAACTGACTATTTTCCAATAGAGATATTCACATCGGGTACACCATTTTTTCATATAGGGTAAAACAAAATGACCTAACAAATAATGGCCGATCATTTTTTTCATTGGATAGATTCACATCGGGTTCACCATTTTTCTTTCATCAGGATTTTTAGACATCGAATGTGTTGTGGGATTTCCCTTAATGTTTTGATTGAGGGGTGTTTTACGACCACTCTCAATTTCATACATTGGGCCTACCATTTGTTTTTTCTTACCTATAAACATTTGACAGTTCCCCTATCGATAGGTGGGTATAAAACTACTTTCTAAATGCTGGCATTCACATGGTTTTTCAGGCCCAATGACTCTTGGGGACTCGCATTATCAAAGGGGATGGTAGGTTGGGATCATCACACCCTTTTGGGGGGGAATTATTGCATTCTAAAGTACTCTCTTATAGATTGAAAATATTTTCAGGATTCTCTTACTAATCCCGATACAGGACCAGTTACCCTGGAAAATGGTTTATTAGTTAATTCTCTCTTCAGATGATGAAGGGGGTCTTTTTGAGGGATTCATCTGTATTTATTTGAGGTCCTTCATCTGTTCCCCTAATGGTAAATATCTACTTTATATTTTGAAACCATATAAACAAGTTCTTCATATTTTGATTCCATATGAAGAAGTGGTTGATATTCCAAGTAGGGGATTGATCCATTAAGAGGTTCCCTATGTGTCCTGAATTTTGTAGGAATCAAAACCCTTATAGTTTGTTGAGGTTCTTTGGACTGGACCCAAGGTATATACCCTTATATGAGGGGTATTCATTCAGGATTCCTAAGGGTATTTTCATTTATACCACCATGATCCCATGTGACCAACGCTTTGTGTGAGAAATAATGGGGGTAGAAGATCAGGCTCACAGTGTGTATGTATGAGATTTGAATACTGGGAAGGTCCTTGGAATATTTGTTTTAATGATTGGGCCCTGAGAAGGCGTCATACATATCCTAAATATGGTAGGAGTTAGAGTCATAGTATTTCAGTTGATGTGTGTAACCTATATACTATGTCTTCCGTATACCATAAAGATTTATGATGCCTAATGATTTGTTCGCTGCATCCCCCTAAGCCCATGTGAGCTATGCTCAGTGTGAGAAACAAGGGGGATTGGATGATTAGCCTCACGACGTATGGATATGGGACTTGTGCATTGGGAAAGTCTATGAGGATGTTTGTCATGGAGATCGGGCCTTGGGAAGGCATCCTATGTATCCCAGTTATGCTGGGAATCAGAGTCCTCATATTTCATATAATGTTAGGGCATATACACTAAGTTATCCATATACCATTTTATAGGTTTATAGGGTAGATGATATTACCCTTGGTACTCCCAAAGACTATGTTATCTAAGATATTTTGTTGTAAATAAGGGGTAAAATGTAATCAATGTCATTGCTTTGGACAATGGACTTGTATGGTGGTCCATCTTTGGATAAAAAATATAGAGCTCAGACCTTGGAGGGAGGTGTCAAATGTATCCTATATATGGTAGGAATCAGAGTCATCATAGTTCCCTTTATGTCGGGGCTTGTACACTAAGTTTTCCCTATTGATCAGGGTGTGCACGCTGAGGATAGACAACATTTTCAAATCCTAGGATGCCCAAAGAGTCATCGCATGGCCTATCTTGACATACTTATAAGGTGTCATGAGATCCATTGTGGAATATTTTGAGGGGTGTCACGTATCTGGGATTACACCTCTAGGAGTCAATGTGAGACCGGGCCAAAATATCTGGAGGGTGTCGCGAGTCTCAACGGACATTCATAGTGTGAATCATGAGAGCTTTGTTTTAATGTCTTGATTCTTTTTTGAGACTCAGTTTACATGAGATAATGTCGTATGTGATTCAGGTGATGTGTCTAAGGGATTTCTCAAGTCCTAGGTGATGGAACATAACTGTTTCTATAAAGAAAGTGGTACCCGCTGGGGCACTGTATGATTTTCCCTAACTTGTCTGGAAGACATTGTGTGTCCCATATGATATGTCAAAGGTGTTTCATGGAATATGGGGGGTGTTCCTTGGTTTTTTCACGTGTCTTCAGATTACACATGCAATGAACATGAGGGGATGCGATAATGTCTTTCACTTAAGCCTTATACCATTGATATTGATTACAGTCCTTGTATTTTGAATTCCTTGGCTTCATTCAATGTCTGTTCATCTTGAGTTTCACCAAATATAGTTTGCTTGTGGAATGATCTACCCACAACATACTAGAGATCCTTCACATGATCTACGAATGATCATGCCACATGCTTTATTCCTAGTGCAAGACTGCTCTGGCTATCCACCAGTGTATTACCTGATGAAAATCTCGTTGGTCATGTGATTGATCCTAGTAGTCCATAGAAGTTGAGAGCTGAATCCTCTAGAGTATAGGTGTCATTAATTTAACCTGCATAGTAGTACTCTTTTTTAATTATGGGGTGGGGGATTTATAGGCCTCGTCACCCCTGACACTCACTAATTTGTGCGGCATATCTGGCTTGAGTCAGGCTGGAGCCACGCGGTTTCATGAGTCTCTGTCGTGGACTCCTTCGGGTGCATTGCCTCATTTTAATAGATCACGAGTCTCTTCCTTTATCAAATTATGACTTACTATTAGAGAATTTTTTTATCACGTGGACATGTAAAATGACTTTTATATTTTCATGTTATCATGTATGAGGGTGTTCACAAGATCCAAGTGTCTATGAGAGGACACTCACAAGACCTTGGGTGACTTGTCTTGTGGTCTCACGGGATAGTGCTGGGGGTTCCCTAGTCAAATCACTTGACATTCAGCAACCGTGAGAACCTATCGCCTCCTCCCTTTTAATCCCCCTTTTTAATGTAACAATGTTTGAGAGTCATGTGATATTTATTGGGTGTTGATGAGGTAATTTCTTCTCTTTTGGGATATGTGTCGTGTGACCAATATGGGTCACATGGGGGTGCATGAGCATTCCATGTCTTGAAGATGTGCATGACAAGCCAAAGGGCTTCTGTAAGGTGAGGAAGACATGATTCTGAGGACTCACAACATCTTCCGAGTCTCTAGGGGCACGTCGCATGTCTTTAAGTGACCGCAAACCCCTCTCACCTCTACCCTTTTTAACCCCTTTTTTTCATTTTACAAATTTCATGGATCATGTGTGTTGGAATGACTAGTATCTACGATTTTTTATAAATTTTTTGATGATTTCATACTTGTAAAACATGGGTCATATAGATGGTGTTCAATCGTGTAGTAGACATGTCTATCTTCGTGTCCTTAATGTGTCACAGCGTTGTCTGGACACTAGTGAGGACTTCCGTGCGGTGACACTGGAAAGACATAGGGATTCTGTGAGGTTTTGAAGTGTCTCGCTAATCTATCGGGGTGAACATCACATGTCTTTCAGAAACTGCAAACCCATATCTCCTCCTCCCCTTTATTTGCATCACTTTATGTGAAAAAAACTTGGAGTTAATGAAATATTTCCAAGATATCACCAATGCATTTTATTCTTACCAATGATGATTTGGTGCAAGAGATTCATGACCACTGGGGTATGCTCCATCAAAATTTCATCCCCCATTATTTTCAAATGATTTTGGATGGTTTTCCTTGAATTTACAATGAACAACCATGTGTCTTAGGGTAACTCATTTGGTTTTTTAGGAGCCTTCACTAGAGCAGGTAGGTTTTTTGATGAGCACTTTGTGGGACTGGCCACAAGCGATGCGCTATGTTTGGGTCCTTCGCGTGACCTTGAAATGGTCTCATGATCGTGATTCTCTAATAAGATTCAAAAATCTTCGACCATCCTCTTCTTAATTGACTCCATTAGAAAAATAATACCCAAATTCATGTATTTCTTATTTTGTGATTTTTACAATGATTATTTGGTGTGCGTCAACCATGATGGAAAAACACCAAACAAAATACTCTACCAATTCCCATTTCATCCTGATCCATTCAAACTAAATCCTCAAGAAAAGATACATCTTGTACAATCATGGGTGTACCGCCAAAGGTGAGGTATGAAACTCAAAAAGTAATCCCTCACACATCACCACTAAAATAAATAGAATCCCTTGAAATAATATCTGATTTTGACCATCCTTCGACCGTCCATCTAGAGCATCACCATGGAAAACATGATGGTGAATCACATCTAACTATAAGACCCCCAGTAAGACTCCTTTGACTAATAAATCATATAATAATTCATTATTATCTAAAATAACAAACCACTATAATTAAACACCCTTGAATCTAATGGTTGGGATGCTAACTCCCCAATTTCATTCCATGAATCATCAGACTCTCAAACAACATCCTCTCTAACCCTCCTACTCAAAGAATCATCCAAAACATTTACTTTTCATTTGTTGTAGGATATATAAAATAAATTTTCCAAGAGAACCCATATCCACCTATACTACCATATATTAAGGTCACACTGAGAAAATATATACCTCATGTTTTTGATATCTGTGAAGGCTGAAAAGCACTCAATAATGAGGTGATGTCACCACATCTTTAGCCTAAACGAAACCACTGAAAACTTTAGATAATGGGTGGAATATTCAAATTCATGGGGATGTAACTGCATAGATCTATAAGAGATCATACCGTTCTATTATATCAATAAACACCCCAAGCCTAGATGGTAATCTTTACCAATCACCATAAACGACACCCCTTCCTATGGAAATTGAAGCACCAGATCACTGATCAACTTCCCTTTTAGGTAGTCAAATTTTTTTTAACACTAATCTATCCATATATAAACCTGGTTGTTCCAAGTAATGCATTTTAATGTTCCATAATCTATGATAAATCTGACATGAACCTTTGATAATAGCCTATGAGACCAACGAAGATATAAACCTTGCAATATTCTTGTGTGAGTCCCAAGTAAAATCTACCTCAACCTTCAATAGGTCCACGTACATGACCTAATAAAACACCACATACCCAAGGAAGTGAACTTGTCATGTCCAAAACTTATAAATTGACAAATTTCCATAGATCTAGTGGTGTAAAAGAACATACAATATGACTTTTACATTATTATTATGCTCCTCTGTTGACATAGAGTAGATAAAGATATTTTCTATGAACATGACTACAAACTATTATAGGATGTCATAAAGAATAGAGTTCATGAGCCCCATAAAAATAGTAAATTTGTTCATGACACTGAAATACATGACCAAAAAATTGAAGTCCCCATATGTAAATCTAAGACTGGTCTTCATGATATCACCATCCATCACCATAAATTGTTGATACATAGACCATAAATCAAAATTAAAAATCTAAATAGCTCCCCAAAATTCTTCAAAATATCATTGATCCTAATAAGGGAGTAGTTTTTCTTGATCATTACCTTTTTCAACCCCAATTTGTCTATAAAAAATAAATACTGCCATTTAAATTCCTGGAAAATAACACTGGAGAACTCCATTGGGAGACAATGAACAAGAAAAAACACTTCTGTATAAGAACATCTATCTAAATCATCGACCACCAAAACTTGGAGGGTGTCATCTGATAAGGATCCATAGATATCAGAGAAACACTGGGCTGAAATTCAATCCTAAACTCAACATCATGTTGAGGGGGTAGTATTAAACCACTCAGAAAAAAACATCTAAAACCCCCTCAAAACTCTAGGATACGCTTTCATCTAAATATCATCTAATTCCATTAACAAAATAGAAATCAAAAAAAGAAAGGTATGCACATGTCTACTACCCAACCAATAAATCTACTGTAACGACCCAAAGTTTCATTAATGGAAATAGCTATTATTCTAATTAAATTTCTCTTTATATAAAATTTTTATTTAAAATGTCAACTTCTTTGGTTGTATTTTAAGAATTGTGACCATTTCTTTAATAGCCATTGAACACTGATCACACGATTAGTATAAATATAGGGATTTAACAAACCAAATTTACTCATACAAAGGAAGCGATGGACTCATCCTGTAAAATTACTCCATATGAAGACCATTTGTCAGAGCATGGAAAAGAGGTGTCATCTTTGGGATTTTCTCTTGACGAAGCCCAATCTCATCTTTATCATGTCAAGTTCAAATAGGACGGTCTACGGGAAAAGTGGATGTTGACAGAGATTACCACTCGAGCGTTGTTATCCGAGCCACCACAAGAGAATGTCACCATCACACACCTTACCCTCAGGTCTTATGTGGATGTTTTAAGGGGTTATGTAACAAATTTCTGGTATTATTTTCATGTACATTATTTTTGTATATAATAATGAATATAATTTCTTGTCATTATTGATACATTGTAAATATTTTTTAATGTACAAATAGTGTTTTTAGTTATTATTTAATTAAGAATTATATTTTATTAAATTGAGGGAGTTTTGAAATAAATAATAATTTAATAAAATAATATTATTATTATTAAATTATTTTTTATTAAATATAAATGATCTTATAATTTTATGAATGCATTTGTAATTTTTATTAAGGTTCATTTTTGCCAAACCCGTGATTTTTTTATAAAGGTCAGATTTATTTTAAAAGTGAAAATTCACATATTTAAAAAATTATTTAGATAAAATAAATGTTATTTCTAGAATCAGTGCATCAAAATTATCCAACGGTAAATTTTTCATAATTTTCTAAGACATTCAAATTTTTGGGTAATAATTAAATACCGTTTCAAATCTATAATGTGTTTTATGGCATCATAATGACCAAATAGTGATGTAATAAAATACTATAAGGTTTATGTTCTGCCAATATATGTTTTAAAATTAAAATAATGTGATTTTGGGTTTTTTGACTTATTTTACAAATCATTAATGGACCCCACAAGACATATTAAACATCTTGTCTTTTTAAATTATTTTCCATGGAAGTGTGACTCACCTCCACATAAGCTACCCCATTGTTTTAAGATTTTCGGACTTTGGATTTACAAAATATTGTTTTCCCCTCCCATTTTCCAAAAACCATGGGCAAAAACCACGATCAAATTTGTGGTTTGGATTAGTTTAATGTAAGGGGTCCCAAACCTAAATAATAAAGAATTCACTCACCTTCCCTATATAAACCCACCCAATCTCCCACTTCCTCCTAACTCAATGCCTTTGGAGTTCGTCCAAAATCTTCGTTACTCTCTCTATAATCCTCCCAAGGTGCCCAAGCTCCCACGAAACCTCTCTCAAGCCTCTCTCAAGCCTTTGGAAGCACACAACCAAGTAAGGGTTTTTCTTCCTTTCACTTTTTTTAACCAATACTCTTAATATTGTAATTCCCTTTTAATTTAAATTATAAATGTTGGGGTATGGTTTATCACCTCCCCCATAATTTCCTATTATTGTTTTAATGATGGGAGACCCCTTTATCTCTCATTAAATTTCTCCCATGTACACCCGTTACTATGCCGAAATTCTAAAATGAACTTTTCTCTCCTCATTTTCATTCAATAAATAATTTTGTATCATAAATCTAAATTGCATTACAATTGTTGGGACACGTATCTATATGACCCCCTTACATTCCATTTCATGTAGATATAATGAGACACCCATTTATCTCTCATAAACCATTTTTTATGAATTCATATATCACGCCGTTATGCTGCCAAAATAACACCGATTTTCTAAGCCAATGCCATTGTTTAGTGAATACCATGCCCATTTCTCCATGAAGGGTATTATCCTTCATGCACATTTACTTATTTATTATAAATTTTCATTCCACATTCCTTTTTCATGGAATAAATAATTATGTATTATGAATCCATGTTTTATGATCTATTTGGCACACTTATGCATGAAATGAAATGTTTAAGAAGGGTGTGCCCTTATAGCGCTCCAATGCATTGGGTAAAGTATAGTATCATGATACGTCATGTGCAATGAGTGTTGAATCATTTTAATTCAAGTGCAATGAGGTTTTACTATTTCTTCATGTGCAATGAAGATTTACTCATGCTCTATGTGAAATTAGCCTTGGCTCATGCTAATACCATGTTAAGTGTCATTGTCACATTTCCATGTTATGATTATCATGATTTATCATGCCTTTATGTTCATGTTTTTCTTCTTCTCTATTGTTATGCGTATATCCTAACATGTATTGTAATCATCAATTATTCCATGATTATTCACTCACTGGGATTTATAGCTCACCCATTTTTTTATGAATGTCCTCAGGTTATCCCATGCAATGCTAAGTACGATGGAATGTAGTGGTCATGTAAAGGATGTTATCAAAAAAGATATTGTATTTCATGTTTTAAGTTGTTATGTAATGATCCTAATCCTCAAAGACACTAGACCTCTCGATCTTCCGTGTTGTATCTAGTGAACAGTTTATGTAATAAATCATGTTTAAGTTTGTAATAAAAGCAGTGTTGTTATAGTTGGTATTAGAGGATATGTTTACTTATTTTGGGATTGGGATTAATAAAACCTAGTAAATACTTTGAGACAAGACTAAGTATAAAAAAAACATCCCTACGTTTTGGTAAGTACTAAGAAAGTGTTTTATCAAGAAAATAAATCCCTGTATGGATACGAGCAGGTAGAGGCGGCTCTGGCATAGATGTATCCTAGGGATAAAACCCGAAAACACCGCTTTGAGCTAGACTCGAACGGGAACTGGTGCACGACAACGGGCCTTGCTGCACTCTTGGTTACAACACATCTGGGGGATATGTTTTAATAAATTCACAAGTTTAGTATGAATCCTTATTAAGGTACTTAAAAAAATTCCTCTATGAATATATGTTAGAAAATAGATCATGAAAAGCCTTGATTGAAGCCTATAGACTCATTAGTTAAAGAAATAAAAGTTTATTTATAAGTCATATACTTTTGTATTCGGATTACCCTTTATGTGTTACCCCCTATCATTCCTTTTATTCCAGCCAATGGCTGGTAATAGGAGGACTTGGGTTAACAACCGATGAGAAGATCAGCGTGATGACTGTACTAATGAGATGCCCAATCCAATGGGAACGGGAATCGTGAACTATGCCACGCTTCTCTCTCAGCTAACTCAAGATTTGAATAGAAATACTGGTCAAGTGGAACGTCCAAACCCCCCTAAGAAGGAACAATTCGATATCAAGAGCTTCATAAGAAAAGGCATCATACTTTTAGTGGATCATCTTATCCCACGATCACTAAACAATGGATCAACTCCATTGAAAAGATATTCTCCATCCTTCAATGTTCTGATCAAAAAAAGGTTCTCCTAGTGGATTATCATATGGAGGGTGGAGCTGATAAATGGTGGACGTTGATAAAAAATACGAAGCCTGAGGAGGAGATCTAGGCGTTGTAATGGAAGGATTTCTGGAAAAAAAAATTTGATAAATATTTTCCGCGCACCCTCCAGCTTAAGATGGAAAGGGACTTACTTTCCCTCAAGAAAGAAGAAGATGAATCTGATAGAGCATACGAGGAAAAAATCAAAAGGCATTCATGATATTCTTCCTAATTTGTCGTTACCCCCGAATGCATGTTTGACTACTTCTTTGGTGGGTTGAAGCCTAGCCTGCAGAAAGCATTAGCGATCCGTGACTCCGATAGCTATGAGTAAATTGTCTGATGTGCCCTCAAGGTTGAAATGGAGATCAGGGAATCACAGGGGTGTCATGGGGACAAGAAGCATAATGTGGACTTCAATACTAGTGGTTCTATGGATAAATCCAACGGTGCTAAGAATATCCATCACCCCACGTGCCAAAAGTGTGGAAAGAAGCACCCTGGAAATTGCCTCAAGGGGACAAGGAAATGCTTTAGGTGTGGAAGAGAAGGGAACGTAGCTATTAATTGTCGCCAAGAAAGACATGTGGCTACGACAGAGGAGAGGAATGCTCCGTTTGAACCTCAACACGTTGTTCATTTCTATAACTACAAAGAACCAGTGTATCTTGCAAATCAGTGCCCTAATCCAAAGGTTTTTAGAGGAAACCAACAACCTCTAAGGCAGCAAGGAAGAGCTTTTTCCATAACATCTACCGAAGTGAACCCCAACAATGATGTGGTGACAGGTACACTAGTTATTCATTCAAGAATAGCAAACATAATTTTTTATTCATGTTATATGAATTCTTTTATATCTAGGATGTTTTGTAGAACAATCCTGGAACCACCGCAAATCATGGAAGTGAAGATATCGGTGAGTACTGCAAATGGGGAAATCATTCCATCCCAGGAATATAAGTCCTCCCCTATTATAATCTGTGGATTTAATTTCCCTGAAAACCTCATCATACTCCCACTAGTGTAATTTGATGCAATTCATGGCATTGATTGAGTTTCCTTATGTAGAGCCAACATAAATTGTCGGAAGAGGGAAATCACACTCCATATGGAGAATTGACCCCTGATTATTTACAAGTGTAAGGAGGAAGATGAATCTCATTTAACTCCATCGTCTCAGGTATGGATATTACAGCCCTATGAGCATGCGTATCTAGCTCAGATGATTGAGTCCAAGGAAGAAACCATCCTTGATGAAATGCCTATTATGAGGCAATTTGCAGAAGTGTTTCCCAAGGAACTGCATGGTCATCCTCTTAGAAGAGATTTAGAATTATCAATTGAACTTATTCCAGGGGCGCTACCAATATCCAAGACTCTATATAGAATAGATGTCTTGGAGCTTGAAGAGCTGAAGAAACAAATACAGGATAATCTGGATAAATGGTTTATATTCCCAAGTGCTTCACCTTGAGGTGCACCAGTCCTCTTCATCACGAAGAAGGATGGGTCAATACGGCTTTGCATCTGTTATCATGAACATAACAAAATCATGATAATGAACAAGTGTACATCGCCACAAACTGATGACTTGTGTGATCAGCTGCGTGGAGCACAATACTTCTCTATGGTAGATTTGTGGTCGGGATATTATCAAGTAAGGTGAAGAAAGAATATGTCCTCAATACTTATTTTTGTACAAGATACGAGCACTATGAATTCATAATAATGCCTTTTGGACTCACTAATGCTCCATCAATATTCATGGAATTGATGAATAGAGTCTTTGGAGATCACCTCGACAAATTTGTGGTAGTATTTATAGATGATATTCTAATATACTCCAAAACCAAGGAGGATCATGAGGAGCATTTAAGAACTATTCTAGAGACTTTACACAAGGATAAGCTCTATGAAAATTACAGCAAGTGTTAGTTCTGGTTGAAGGAGGTCTCATTCATGGTCCATATTATCATAAGCAATGGGATAACTATGGATCCCTCCAAAACAGATGCAATTGATGGATGGTCGAGGACAACATCGGTAACAGATATTCGTAGCTTCTTGGGGTTAGCTGGATATTATTGACGATTTGTGAGAAATTTCTCACTATTGTCCAACCCTCTTACCAAGATAACTCGAAAGGGGGTAAAGTTTTCTTGGAGTTGTGAATGCAAATAAAGCATAAAGGATTTGAAAAGGAGGCTTATTACTGCGCCCGTGCTCACTTTACCCACAAGTGGGAAATTTTTTTTGGTATTCAGTGATGCTTAGAAGAGTGGATTAGGCTGTGTGATGATGCAGAATGATAAAGTGATATCCTATGCCACAAGGTAGTTGAAATCGGTGAGAGAAAATATCCAATTCAGGATCTGGGGTTGGCGACAGTGATCTTTGCCTTGAAAATCTGGCGACATTGTATCTATGGGGTGAAATGTGAGATATAAACTGACCACAAGAGTCTTTAGTATAGATTCACACAGAAATAGCTTAATATGCACCAGAAAAGATGGATAGAGCTCATCAAGGATTATGAATGTTTATTACATTACCACCCTGGGAAATCGAACAAGGTAGAAGATTACCTAAGTAGAAATGACCCAACGATTCTATCAATGATGAGAATTGAGAAGGATACAATCTTCTTAGACTTGATGAAGATTGACATGGGAATCATAAAGAAGGGAACATCACCAATCCATTCACAAATTATTTCTCAACCGTCTCTTTTGGAAAGGATAATGGATTCCCAAAAGGATGATGTGGGAATTCAGGAAAAAGTGGAAGCTATCAAAACAGGGAAATCCTTGGAGTTTAATGTTAATGAAGAAGGAATTGTGAAATTTGGGAAAACACTATGTGTTCCATCATGTTAGGAGCTGAAGAAGGAACTTTTGGATAATGTACATAGTTCAAATTTCTCTATTCACCGAGGGAGAACAAAGATGTATCAAGATATCCGAGAAAACTTTTTGTGGGATAATATGAAAAATGATATCGCTGAATATACATCAAAGTGCCTTGTGTGCCAGCAAGTGAAGGCAAAGAGGCATAAGTATAAGGGGATGATGCGACCATTTCCCATACCATAATTGAAATTGGATAACATCACCATAGACTTTGTCACCAATCTTCTGAGGACATCCAAGGGAAACAATGCAATCTGGGTTGTTGTGGATCTTCTTACAAAGACTGCACACTTTATTTCAATTCAGGAGGATTTATCTATGGATCATCTGGAACAGATATATATCAGTGATATGGTAAGTATGCATGGAGTTCCAAAATCTATTGTGTCTGACTGAGATCCAAGATTCACCTCTATGTTTTGGAGGAGTCTTCAAAATGCTCTGAATACTGAACTGAACCTCAGTACGGTCTATCATCCTCAAACAGATGGCTAATCCGAGCAGACTATCCAAACACATGAGGACATGTTGAGAGCGTGCTCAATGGACTTTAAAGGAGGATGGGATCAACATATTTCTATGGTTGAGTTCTCTTATAATAACAGTTTCCACTCGAGCATCCAAATGGCACCATATGAAGCCCGGTATGGGAAAAGGTGCAGAACACCGGAATGTTGTGATGAGGTCGATGAATGTAAGCTGCTTGGACTAGAAATGGGTGAAGAAATGGTGGACAAGGTGAAAACCATTCAACAACATATCAACGAATCCCATAGTCTATAGAAGAGTTATGCAGTTAATCTTTGATGAGACCTTGAGTTTAAAGTTCGAGACATGGTTTTCCTATGCATATCTCCATGGAAAAAAGTCATCAGGTTTGGAAGGAAAGGGATGCTATGTCCAAGGTACATCGGCCCCTTTGAGATTCTTGAACATGTCGGGGTTGTGGCCTATAGACTAGCACTTCCACCTACTATGTCCAATGTACATGATGTCTTTCATGTATCCCTCTTAAGGAAGTACATACCAGACCCTTCACATGTACTCTCTTGTGAGGTGGTACTGTTGGAGGATGATCTTTCTTATGAGGGGGGACCATTGAATATCTTAGATCGTAGAGAAAAAGATCCACAAAATAAGACAATTCCCCTCATCAAGGTGTTGTGGAGAAACCACAAGTTTGAAGAAGAGACTTGGGGATTGGAGGGAATGATGAAGCTGAGTTACCCACATCTGTTTTAGTGTGGGAAAAGGAAATTTCGAGGGTGAATTTTCTTAATGGGGGGATATTGTAATGACTCAAAGTTTCATTAATAGAAATCCTTATTAATCTAATTAAATGTATCTTTATGTAAAATGTTTATATAAAATGTCAAATTCTTTGGTTTTATGTTATGAATTGTGACCGTTTCTTTTAAAGCCGTTGAACAGTGATAAAATGATTAGTATAAATATTGGGATTTAACAAACCAAATTTACTCAGACAAAGGAAGCGATGGCCTCATCCAGTAGAATTTCTCCATACAAAGCCCATTTGTCAGAGCTCAGAAAAGTGGTGGCATCATTGGGCTTCGCTCTTGACGAAGCCCAAGCTGAGCTTCATCATGTCAAGCTCGAATGGGGCCGTCTATGGGAAAAGGGGAAGTTGATAGAGATTACCACTCGAGCGTTGTTATCCAAGCCACCTCAAGAGTCTGTTACCATTGCACACCTTACCCTAAGGTCTTATGCGGCTGTTATAAGGGGTTATGTAACAAATCACCAGTATTATGTTCATTTACATTATTTTTGTATATAATAATGAATATAATTTCTTGTCATTATTGATACACTATAAATAGTTTTTAAAGTACAAATCGTTTTTTACTTATTATTTAATTAATAATTATATTTAATTAAATTAAGAAATTTTTGAATTAAATAATATTTTAATAAAATAATATTTTTATTATTAAATTAATTTTTATTAAATATAAACGATCTTATAATTTTATGAATGCAATTGTAATTTTTATTTAGGTTTGATAGTCGTTTTTGTCAAAAACCGTAAATTTTCGATAAATGTCAGTTTTTATTTTAAAAGTGAAAATTAACTTTTTTAGAAAATTATTTAGATAAAATAAATGTTATTTCTGGAATTAGGACGTTGAAATTATCTAACAGTGAATTTTTCATAATTTTCTGAGATAGTCAATTTTTTGGGTAAAAATTAAATACCATTTAAAATATATAATGTATTTTATGACATCATAATGACCCAATAGTGATGTAATAAAATACTATAAGCTTTTTTTTTTGGCCAATATATGTTTTACCATTAAAATAATGTTATTTTGGGTTTGTTTGACTTATTTTACAAAGCATTAATGGACCCCTCAAGACATATTAAACATCTTGTCTTTTTAAATTATTTTCCATGGGAGTGTGAATCACCTCCACATAAGCAACCCCATTATTTTAAGAAGTTCAAACATTGGCCATATAAAATATTGTTTTCATATCCCCTTTTTCAAAAACCATGGGAAAAAACCATGATCTGATTTGTGGTTTGGAATAGTTTAATATAAGGGGTCCCGAACCTATATAATAATGAATTCACTCACCTTTCCTATATAAACCCACCGAAGCTCCCACTTCTTCCTCACTCAATGCCTTTGGAGTTCGTCCAACCTATGCCATACTCTCTCTAAAATACTCCCAAGGTTCCCCAATCTCCCAATAAGCCTCTCTCAATTCTCTCTCAAGCCCTTGGAAGCACATTTCCAAGTAAGTGTTTTTCTTCCTTTCACTTTTTTTGTCCAATTTTCCTAATATTTTTATTCCCTTTTAATTTCAATTATAATTGATAAGGTATGGTTTTTCACCTCCCCTATACTGCTCTATTATTGTTTGAATGATGAGAGACCACTATCTCTCTCATTAAATTCTTCCCATGTACACCCGTTACTATGCCGAAATTTCGAAAGGTACTTTTCTCTCCTCATTTAAATTCAAGCAATACTTTTGCATCATGAATCTAAATTCTATTACAATTGCTGGGACTTGTATCTATATGACCCACTTACTGTCCATTTCATGTGGATATTATGATACACCCCTTTCTCTCTCACCAAACATTTTTTATGAATTCTTATATCACGTCGTTACGCTGCCAAAATTCCACCAATTTTCTAAGCCAATGCCATTGTGTAGTGAATACCATTCCCATTTCTCCATCAAGGGTAATCTCCATCATGAAAATTTACTTATTGATTATAAAGATTAATTCTACATTCCTTTTGTAGTGGAATAAATGATTATGTTTTATGAATCCATGTTTTATGATCCATGTGGCTCACTTATGCATGAAATGAAATTCTTAAGATGGGTGCACACTTATAGTGCTCCAATGCATTGGGTAAAGTATAGTATCATGATATGTCATGTGCAATGATTTTTGACTAATTCAAATTCATGTGCAACGCGGTTTTACTCATGCTTCATGTGCAATGAGGATTTACTCATGCTCCATGTGCAATAAGCCATGGCTCATGCTAATTCCAAGTTAAGTGTTGTTGCCACATTTCCATGTTATGATTATCATGATTTATCATGCCTTTATGTTCATGTTTCTCTTGTGCTCTATTTTTATGCCTATTTTCTAACATGTATTTTACTCCTCATGTATTCCATTTTTATTCCCTTACTGGGCTTTATATCTCACCCCTTTTCTTATGTATGTCCTCAGGTTATCCCATGCAATGCTATGTACGAGGGAATGTAGTGGTCATGTAAAGGAAGCTTTCAATAAAGATGTTTTCTTTCATGTTTTAAGTTGTTATGTAATGATCCTAAGCCTCAAATACACTATAACTCTCGATCTTCCATATTTTATCAAGGGAACATTATATGAAATAAATCATGTTTAAGATTGAAATAAAAGCAGGGTTGTCATATCTAATCTCCAACAGAAACTGCACACTGACCATCGACATATGAATAAAAAACTCTACATCAGAATAAGTCTATAATATTATGCACTAAATAAATCCAATTGATGTTTAGAATGACATAATATGAATGCATCTGAATAATGAAAATATCCCCACCCAATTGATGTGGTCCCATCCTTATTATACACCCCTAGCATACAATAAATAAGTTATACCTGACTTCTACAATTGTAGTAAACACCAGAGGCATGGAAATACACTCTATATCTAGTCCTAGAGCACATATAAAAGAGTTTGTGAAAAAATAGTGTGGATCTCCTTAATTAAATGAAGCATAAAAAATGGAAGATGAAAAATGGATCATACCATGAATGATCTCTGTCATGTATTGTAGTGCCACCTCTTCTATATGTAACTGAACATTCATAGGTATTATGTCTCTCCTCTGATGGCCTCTTCTACATCCACCCTTTGGAAAATTTCCATGAACATGAAAAATATCATGATTTTGTCTTCTTCCTCCTCCATACCAACTCAATAGGGCATAAGTTAGCTGCCCCTAACTCTAAAACTAGCACTGAACATGACCACGTCTTCCAAACAGAGCTCGAAGGACCAATAGTCAATGATTGTGATGATATCTATGAACCATATAGACAAAAAACTATCCCCATTCCACTTGGAAAATCATGAAAACCACTCACCATATAATCCCAAAATGGAATCTTATGAGGTCAGATCCTATCTAATTGAAACCTCAAATGCCCTAGAACCTAAGACATACCACTAAAAACTCTTCTCCTTGAGGAACCTTGTTGGTTCCCCTCTCATCGATAACCTCCTCATTAGTGCATCATATTGATAACCTTTTCTTTCTTTTGAACCTCAAAATACATTGGAAATGTAAAGGGAGTAACTGCATACTAGATATGATGAAGGATTTCCTCTTTGAGATGTCTCTCACAAAACTCCGCATCTGAAAAAAGATATGGGAAAAATTAAGAAGGTACGTGAACATGATTTATAACTCCAACATATACATACTCACTAGTTTAACAGAGATAATATCATTCCTCTTTTCTAACATCTGGGTCATTGAGAGGAACTCTACCCAAAACACGTTTTGGATGTTGAAACATGATGCATCTTCCTAATTTCACTCCCCAAGATAATGTTTACACCACTAACGTGAATATCCCCACCTCTTAGTAATATCAAAGGGACCCAATAATCTAGAAAGGCCTTGATTAAACTGAAATAAATCTCAATATCCCCTAACCATCTCTCTATCTTTCAATCGGAAATTCTACCCTTTTACTTCTCCAAATTATATAGCAAAAAATAACATAATGTTCTCTACCACTCATCATCCTCCAAAACTAGATCAACCCTTCTGTTATCAACTTTACCTTTATAATGAACCCCCACTTCCTAAAATTCATTTGGATAATGACCAGGAACTATATCTGAAAGGAAAATAATGATTTCTTAATCTCTGTATTGAGTAATTTTCATTAAGATTAATTTAATTATATTGAATCCATTTTAACTTCCCCAAAATAACCCAATTCAAAATAAAACACAAGTCAATCCTAATTCATGTACTCCTCCTAGGACTCTACCTTGAATGTATTGACACCTAACTTGGTCAATTAGTAGGATTATATTCCTTGTGTCAGATCAATGGGGACCTAAATCTCATGTCCTAGCTAGTCTTCCCTATCCTATAACGTGCTCCAAGATGAACTAACATTGTTTCCATCAAACCCATGAAAACCTAACTCATTCTAACTCTGAACCCCATTTTATCCCTCAACCTACCTCTGATACCCATCTGTCACAATCCCCTCCCACCAAAGCTGCCCCTTCTAGAATGGTAATGAAGGAAGAGATATAATGACCCCTGAGTCCTGCCTCTTGTAGACCCCAAGTTGGTCACTATCACCAAGGGTTTTAAAATCCAAATATGGGTGGTATTATCCTCTATATTATATGTAATATCAGGAGATATGATATTTTCTATAAATCAACTCTATTAAATAATTTAAAAGAAAACCAAAATCACCCCATGATGAATGTATAAAACAAATAGATACTTGTAAAAGTCTCCAAATAAGTACCAAAAATAAAAGCTAAGGTAGAAAAATAAAGTCAGTATAATGGTCTCAAATAGAAATATCTATCATGGTACATGTAGTTCTCATAGATATCAGAAATGTAGATGTATATATATGGGTTGATCATACATGCATATTAATTAGAAAACCCAAAGTCTCTCCTGCACATGTGAATGATGCATACAAATTCACCAGTGGAAAAATAGCTGAACTAACAACACCTATACATGTCAACTAGCCAATCATAGCCTCATCAGGTCTCTCTCAGCAAATAAAAAATCCAAATATAATAAAATAATATGTATCACATCATCGATAGGGTAAATCCCACCACTTTTCCACTAATTATCCTCTCTCTCACTCCAAAAATGTACGTCCTATTGTTCCCACCACTTCTATATCACAAAATTCCAATAAAAACCAAGGCAATAACATCATAACACATCAAATCCCTCACATGGAAACCTGGGCTATCAAATCACATCTCATCTCCCCCATAGACCCCTAGGTCATCACAAAATATATCAACTCATAACTATGGTAGTAGTGAACATGAGCCACAACCAGGTTGGTGAGGACTCTTCAAATGCATCAATGAGACTGAGGTTTGAATACAGGAAGAGGCATATTTCTAGGAACTGTAGAAGGTACTATTCGATAATGTTGAATCCAGAGTTTTTCACCTTTATGCCACTGATTTGGGCCTAGAGTCCTTTTGGGATTTGGGCCATCCAGGAATTTGGGTCAATAAGGATTTCAGACCACCATAAGTCCTCCGATCCACCTCAAGGACTTCGGGCCACCTCATGGACTTCATGCCACATGATGTGAATATACAAACCAGACATATTCTACAAGGAAAAAACTCCATATGAGGATTTATACCAGGAACATTCTCCAAATAAAAACTATTGGATTTGGAATAATGAAAGGGTATGGAAATTTCCATCGGTATAATGCAATGGAAATCTCTGCATAGGATAACTATCCACACAACCATGAAAAGGGGGAGATCTAGTCAGGATGCAGATGTTGAGGAGGTGTAGTTTCATGTAGTCATAGTCTATGATAAATTCATCTAAGTCCTTTGGTTCCTATAATGTCACAAAGCATACATTCCATGTATGGGTTTCCATTTAACACATTAAAGGTGGATTATAAAAAACGAATAAAAATTGAAGGCCTTCGGGAAATTCATTCAGTCATAAATAAGTTAGTAGTGCATCATAAACATGAAGGAAATCAACCTTGTTCCATACTACTACCATGCATGACCCCCACCACAAGTCATCTCATCATATCATCAAACACATATCACCTGAAGAAACATGGACCCTCAAAAAAAATTACATCACATCATAATAGTGTGATTTTGAATTTCTTCCATCACAGCCCGTGAATTTAATTATCTTCTAGAAGAGGGAGTGGGGAGATTAGGTGGCCGGCCATCCATCCTCACCACAGGGATGTTGGGATAGACACCCCTAAAATTGTTGGTTATTGTTAGTATTTTTTCAAAAGGTGTGGGTGTGTATTGAAATAACAATGAATATACATGGTGTAATATATAAATACACAAAAAATCCCAACCCATAGGTTCACAATAAGACTACCAACCATCTTGTGATATTCCAATTGTTCTGGCACTTCTAAATGCACAACACCACTCAATAATCCACATGAAACATTTTATATACTCATTACAAGTCAATCCAATTTCCAAAGTTCAATTAAAAATCCATTAGATTTCCTATTAATTAAATTAATTCATCATGTTACTTCTCTTTAAACATTAACAATTTTAAACCACACTTCCCCCTTTAATTCATTCATTTACCATTTCTATCCAATTAACCAAGAAAAGACATGCAATTTCAATTTCAACATTATCATTTAATTCCAATAATACTCAGGAATCTAGCATAGAAAATTACCACAAAAAACAATATAATCGAACTTCCCAAGACAATAAGCCCACACATCACCACTATTTCACAACCACAACCACATTCCACATCACAACCGTTCTCCACATCACAACCGCACATCACTTCCCCAAAACACCAAAGCACACTAACCTTACTCAAAAAAACCTCAATTCCCACATTTACTTTCCAAAACACTTTTCACATCATTATATATCATTTTAAAAATTTATCACAGAGTTGTTCATTATTTACACTTCTTTATTTTAGGGGAATTATCACACAATCCATATATCTAGGTTCAACAAATTTATCAGATGAGTATAAGTGATTACCCATTTATTCAAGGTGTTGTCACAATAATCACACATAAATAGATTCAAAACACATATCAATTTATCTTAAACAAAGGCTCCCAACATACATGATTTTTAGTGGGTCATTCATCTCGTACAATCAAAATATAAATTATAATATCATAATATGTAAAAACCAAAAACCATTCCCCTTAACCTTAAATTTCAATTAACTATTTCATTATATTTATTAGTAAAGAGAAATTTGTCTTACCATATATAAATAAGTGTAAAATCCATCCCTCATGATATATAAGGTCAGAGAAAAGGCATCCCCTTCCTTAAACGAATCCACTATATAAGGTTGGAAGAAGAATAAGCCCACCACTGAAGACCACAATGAGGAAGAACACCCTAATATCCTAGAACACAATGACCGCATCATCTCCTTATCAAAACCAAACAAAAATCCCAAATTACCTAATATAATCCCCCTCACAAATGAATAAATAAGGAGAAATTGGGAGAAAACCAAGAGGGGAATTACTAAAAACCCACCATGGATTGATCCTCCAAGACTGGGGTTGAAAGGCACTAAAAGAGGATTGAATGGGACCCTTGGTACACACTTGTATTTCCCATGAAATGAGATAAAAGGTTAGAAAGTGGTTAGGATTAATGGGATTTATTAAATTACACCCATACTAAAAAAACATAGGATCACGACATATCTCGAAAGACCACATCGTAGAACCACTGAAAATGGAGAGTACCACGGTGAAAACTCCCTACTCTGTTACAACATGGCTAGTTAAATTCCCCTTCAAGAACCGAAAATATATCCAAATCGTTGATCCTATAAAACGGATGAGGAAGTCCCTATAATAACCAATGAAACTATTATACGGACACCCAACAACTAGAAAGGGTTACATTGCTGGTCCTGCTATACGGTGAAGTAGTGCCAAAAATGGAAGAACCACTAAAAACCAACTTTTGGTACTCCATGTTATAGTTGGGTCTCCATTCCATAGCCAAAACCTACCTAGAGGTGATATAATATAGCCTAGGATCCACGACATAGCTACCCAAAATTAATAGTAGCACCGAAATGGTTCCACCTAAACCACCATGTCATAGCCTTACACCTTACACCACAACCACTCCAGTACAATGATTCCTCTAGGATCTATGTTGCAGCCTTGAAAAAAATAGGTAGTGCCACCCCCATCTCCTTCTGAACACATCCAAACACCTCAGGATATCTCCAAAATCCTATTCCTAAAAAAATACTACAATGTCATTTTTTATATGTTGTGATCCATTATTATTTCCTTATAAAACGTAAATATACATTGTACATATGATTGATTCTTTAAAATTTCATCATATAGTGTTATGTAAATTTCAGCTGATAATGTATAATAAAGTCTATATGATTAAGTATTAACAATTATATTCAAAAAACTTATCAGACAGAGGTATACATGATTTTTGGATGAAATTTTATAAGCCTACTGGTGGACTAACTTTACACATATCAGTAGTCCAACATTTAACATTCCACTGGGTATAATATATAAGAATTTTGGTGGTGCCTTATCTAAAATATCATCAATTTTATAATTTGTGCAAAACCTTTTAAGAGAAAAATGAGTTTTTATAATGATATCCAAACCATCTACAAGATTTTCAAAATATGACCATTGGGAGTGTGGCTATAAATAAATCTTCTTTTTAAGATAGAGGAAGCTTTAACATCTTCAACTATCTAATGTTTTTGTGAAGTTTTATTAACATCATTTAACTTTATAGATCTTCAATTGTAACTTTTAGATTGTATTTTTCTAAGGGAATCTATTGTGAGGATTTTTGAAAATTCAATAATAAATTTTTATTTTGTAATCTATCTAACTGATCTGTTGTGATCGAGGGCTTCTAAGGATTAGGAAGATATAGGTTTACTAATCTTCTAATTGAGGGTTACCACGTCTAGGGAAATGGAGACTATACCTCTCTTGGTATCAAGGGATTTCTTGTCATAATAAATAAAAAACATTTTGATTATTTCAAAACTATAGATACTTAAATTCATTATTATTGGGTTCCTTGACACTTAATATTAAAGCGTGGATCTCAGTATAAAAGATTATATAAGATTTTTTTGACAATTTTTTATATGTTTTATTTTAATTGTTTTTACATGTTCCTATTTCCATTTTTCATGTATAAGATAAGCTTAATCATATTTATTATATACTTTTCTAATTATAATAATAAAGTGAATTAGTATTAATATTCTTCTAAAATACATTCTCAAGTGGTGAAGGAAAATTTAAAAAAAATTATAAACTAAAATTCACCCATCTCCCCCCCTCTTGTAGTAAAACACAAACTATTTTGATCAAAATTTTGGTATCAGAGTAGGGTTATACTTATTATAAACTGTTACACTGGTAGATTTTTTTGTAGAAAATAGTATCTTTATTTTTAAGATGGATAGTGTGTCTATTGGGACACTAGAGAACTTAAACCTAAGAAAACCACCTATATATTATGGTACTGATTATGAGTACTAGAGATATTGCATGAATATTTTAATTATAAATACTAGAGTAGACAACTTTGTTATATTGAAATATGATTATAAAATTCTTTATAAGGAAGTTAGTGATTTTAACAAAGAACAAAATTTATACGATCATCTGAACTATCAGGTCAAAAATACTTTTCTATGTTATATGATAATAAATATCAAAAATTAGATTTCTTTTTATGATGTTGTAAATAATATTTTCTAGTAAAAAAAATTGAACTACCAAAGAGGATGAAACAACAAGATATGTGTTAAGATAATATTATAGAAATTTTTAATTTCTACTTTTAGAATTAGTTTCAAAAATTAAACAATGATTTATAACCATTGAATATAGTCTACAATATTTGGGAGACAAATACTTGACGGAAAATTGGTTGATTGAGAAAATTGTTAAAATTTTGTTGGATGAATAGAGATATAAAAGAACATATCTTGATGAAAATAAGAACCAATGTAATCTTAGATTGGATGATTTAATTATAACTCATGTTTACTATACGTGTAAATTGAAAATGTATACTGAGAAAGAGAATAATAATGATTATGCATCTTTTTTCACTACATTTACTGTAGCTAAGAAAGAAAGGCCATCTAAGAAAGTTACTAAACCTTTGAAAAAGAAGAAAGTGAAAGTTGATACATAAATAAGTTCTTTATAATAGAGTGAGAATGAAATTTCATAGTATTATAATAGAATTAATAATATTCTTCGAATTAGTTGGTTTATATATGTAAAATAAAAATATAAATGATTGAAGTGATAAAAAAGATGCTTCATATATGACTTTTTAGGAATATAAGAAATTAGGCCACATAAGACTAGATATTTCTACACCTAATAATAAGGATAATAAATATTGAAATTCGAAGAAGTTATAAAATCATAAAGGAATGAAAATTCTAAAATCATCAGACACATAGAGTGCAAGTGGTGGAAAAAACTCTTCAGATGATAGTCATGGCAATAAAAAGACCATGGGATTAAATGTTATAATTCCAAAGACTAATCAACGTTTTATGTATAAGGTATATGTTTGATCCTTAAAAATTAAACTTTACACAATAATTATTCATATTTATATGATAAAAATAGTTATAAATCATTAAGAGAAGAAAAATATACTTTATGTGATGAAGATGATACATTACCATGTTATGAGGATGTTTCTAGATATTTCACTTTACTTTAAAAAAATAACAATGATACCAAAAACTATTGAATCTATATGGTATAACTTTCCAAATATAATTATATAATTTCAAAAAATTTCCTAAAAAATTAAATTCTTACTAAAGAATGAAAGAATAAATCTAATTCTACCTCATCTATGGATAATAAAGATTTAGTTGTAAAAATTAAATATAAAATTTTTATTATGAAAAAATTTATATCAAATGTTATCTATGGGAAGGAAAATTTTCATAATATGTACAGATAGATGATTTCACATTTAAATACTATATGGATGGGCTTTACAATATCAAAACATCATTATCAAAATAACTATTTTTATCCTAAAAGATATCCCTTCAGTAAGAAATCTCATAGAGGTAGACATTGGAAGAAAAAATATTTCATTATTAAAGTATAATATTTTGTTTTTCATAGGGAATATATTTATAAATAATTATCATTTGTACAACACATATGAGTTAGACAAATGTGGATTCCAAATGTGAATTTTTCTAACAATGCTCGACCTATGTATGTTTAGGTACAAAAATCCTAACATTTTTATTCTAGGAAAATAAGAAGAGTACCAATAGAAAAAATATATATTACATGGGTAATGGATATTCCCAATATATGACTGGTAACATAAAAAATTTCATAAGATCATCAATATGAAAGGTGAAATGGTCACTTTCATAGATAATTCCCAAGGTGCAATATATGGTATTGGTGATATTGTTCTTCTTTGTAAAGATTTAATTTCAAAAGCTTTATTATTTATATGTCTTAAGAACAAATTTATTATCGTAAGTTAATAATGTTATGAATTTTCACTTGTGAACTTCAGGAATGATACATGTATTGTTCAAAGTTTATAATTTAAATTTATTCTTTTTATCAATATGAATGAGAATGTATAAAAAATAAACATAGAAGAACATTTAAACTAATATCAACCTAGCCTTAATTAAATAGTTCATCACTCTTGGTTGTAAAATATAAGGATATGGTATTTTAATGTTAAAAAATTATACCAAAATTCTATGTAATGATTTATAAGATATATACCAGATCTTAGGATTAATTATTATAAATTTTGTTACCCTTTTCAATTTGGAAATCAATATTACTAATGCATTAGATCTATTAGTGATGTTTAAACTTCTCCTTCTATACTATTAATGTGCATGTATTTATTCATTCCAACATAAACTGGAAGTATTGGTGGAAAATACTACTTATATGTATTAGTTGATGACTATACTAGATATACATGGGTCTAATTTCTAGAGAAATAAGTTTAAATTATTTTTCTATTTTAAAAATATGGTAGCCTATGTTGATGGGAAAAATATACCTTTGGTTGATATTCATAGTGATCATGGGGGAAATTCATTAATAAAAATTGAAATTTTTATAGTAAAATAGTTATAACACATAACTTATCATCTCCTTCAACACCTCAAAAAAATTGAGTGGTTGATAGAATAAATAGAGTTCCTCAGAAGATTAATAAAACCATGTTGAGTGGATACGCAATTTCTATTTTTTGGGTTGATGTAGTTAGTACTACCTAATATACTATAAATTGATTTTTTACTTAGAAATTTTATTAATAAAACTCATTAAGTGTTATGGACCAAAATAAATCTAAAATTTACTTAATTTAGAGTTTTTTGGTGAAAATTACTTATGTTAAATACTAAAGATAATTTTAAAGAATCACTCTAAAACCTAATGATGTAATTTTACTTTTTTATTCTACAACATGTAAGTATTATATAGCTTTTAATAAACTAAAAAGTAATATTAATGAAATTATGCATATCAAATTTGAGGAAACTGATCCTTTTTTTGAACAAACCAAAACCAAATCTTTAGATGATTTTTCTCAATCTATTTTTAAACCCATATTATAAAATTATTCTTATGATAGAAAAAACGAAGATTCCTTTTATGAAGTTTTATCCCTTAAATAAATTCAACATTTTGTTAAGAATTTTGTTTTACAAACCGAAGGAATAAAAAAATATCAAGGAATCATCCCAATGATAATTTTATTGTAGATGTAGATCAATCGGTCAAAATTAAGAGTTCCTTAAGAAATAAATGTGAGCAGTGTGCGTTATTATTACAATTTAAACCTACGACTTATCATGATGCTTTAGGTGATAAAGATTAGATAAAAGTAATTCATAATGAACCCAATGTATTCAAAATTAATAATTTTTTTACTTTAATATAACATCCTAATGATTTTACTATAATTAGAGTAAAATTGGTTTTTTTATATATGATATGAAAATAGAGTAATTTTTAGAAATAAAGAAAGAATTTTTGAAAAGATTTATAATCAACAAGAAGGTATAGACTCTGAAGAAAGATTTTCTCCAATAACTAGTCAATATGTTATTCATATAATTCTAACCTATAAAACCTTCTTCAATTTTACTCTTTTAAAAATAATTGAGAGGTATTATTTTCTTAACAAATATGTTTATGAGTAATTTTTTATAGAACAATGACCTGTTTTGGAAAACACAAAATCCTTGGATCATGTTTTTAAACATATTAAGACACTTTATAAACTTAAACAATCCCCAAGAGTTGAGTATTATTGATTAACTATTTTTTTGTCACCGAACAATTTTGTTAATGGAGTTGTGTATCCTTTACTTTATTAAAAAAATGTTCTTCAAAAAAAATCATTGTTCAAATTTATATTCATGGAATCATTTTTGGCTCTACTAAAAAATAATTTTTCGATTCCTTTGTGAATATTATGAAATGTGATTTTTGAAATTATCATGATGGGTGAGAAAAAATGTTTATTTTTTTCAAATTTCTCCAAAACCAAAAGGAAATTTTATATCTCAAAGAAGTGTATAAAATATCTATTTAAAAATTTTGGACACGATAGTACTATAAGTACTAGATATTCTATTTAAACCTAGAAATATTTCTATCTTGATGAATCTAGGGAACCAGTTGATAAAAAAATTTAGAGGAATTACTGGTAGTCTACTATATCTTACAGCTAGTTGACAAAGGGGATATTATATATGATATGGCTAATATTTATTAAAGTTTTTCTACTTTATTGAAATTTTTTAAAATATGGGTTTTGTGATTTAAAAAAATGGGATATTTTTTAATAGAAAATTTTCTTTCAACACTTTTTATAATTACTTTAGAAAATCACAATTCACATACTTAAAAGTTTATTATTTTCTCAGTTTTATACTTCCCAGGTTTGCTAATTTTTTTGGTAGAAAACATTTATTTTTTAATAGAGGTAGAAAAACCTGTCCATCAGATAATGATTCCTTATCATACATACATGTAAATTATACATTGTAAGGATGATTTAAAAGTTCATCAAATAGAGTTTCATAAAGTCTAGTAAAAAAAGTAGAATGAATTCCGTTAGATGAAGTTTTACAAAGTCTGCCGAACAAACTCTATCATATAAAGGTATAAATTCTGTGTAGGTGAATTTCTATAAAGACTACTAGATAAAAAAATTCATCGATCCCATAAAACAAACATTTCCCATTCTACCAGATAGAATCTACACGCATTGTAATAGTGATTTATCAAAATGGTCATTGGTTGGAGACGAGGTGTTAAAACATTCAAGTGAAGAAGTAGTTATTTGATGTCGTTGAAACAACCCCCAAGATATGTATAATATTACCATTTGAGTGTCCCTATAAATAAATCTACATTTAAGGATGAGGAATATTTTACATCTATGATGATGTAATGTTGTTGTTATGTTTTTGTAATATCTTGTTCCTTGAGTGTTCTTCAATTTTAACTTTTATAGAGTGATTTTATTAAGGATTTTTTTGGGGGGATTATTGTAAATGATGAAATAAATTTTGGTTTTAAATTTATTTGAATGATCTGGTTTGATCGAGGGCTTCTGATTTTTAAAAACACATAGTTTTACTGATCATCGAATATAGGGTTCTCTAGGCTAGGGGAATGGTGATTGTATCATTCTTGGTGTCAATGAATTTATTATTGTAAGAATGATAGACCATTATGGTTACATCAAAACCATGGACACATTACATTGAGGTTATTTACTTCCTTAACACTTAATATTAACTTTTGGATCTTCTTATAAATTTTCTATAAGTTTTTATTATATACTTTTTCTATGACTTTTTACCCATTTTTATATGTTTCTATTTATGTTGTGCATGTATAAGAAAATTCTCATGTTATTTTCTATAAAATTTTATAATTCTGACTATAAAGTGAATTGGTATGAATCTTCATCTCATGTACATTCTTAAAAGGGTAGGGAAAATTTTAAGTTTTATTTTATTAATTATTCACTCTCTTGTATTAAAAAGAATACTCATTATATCCTACAATGGGATGATTATAAAGGTCATAGAACTTGATTTAAATTCATTGGGACTTGTTATATGATGGTAATTTGTCAATATAATTTTAAATTCATTGTGTGTGGAACCATGTTGATAATAAAATCTAAAGTAATCCTTGAGTTGGGAACATATTCAGATGATGTGAACGGGGATACTGGAGGCTAGTATTTGGTTAATGGTGGATATTATATTGGATCATGCTCATAGTTCAGTGATAAAGAAGAAAAATGTTGGGGAGAACACCATGGGTCGTGGAAATAATGAATCTTATTTTGAAATGTTTTTATAAATCTTCTGAAGTTACATGTTCATGAACCCAACACGGTGTTGGTTAAGGGTTTTGATGTCACTTGGGTATATGAAAATGAGTTAGGTGTGGAAAACTGGAGATTATCTAGGTATGGGTATCATTTGATTTGGAATTTTATGGAGATTAAGTTAACGAATATTGGAAAACCACTAGATATAGGATAATGGTCATATGGGATGAATGAGTGTGGTTATGAAGATCTATGTTGGTATGAAGACCTCGTCTATGAAACTTTGGTGCTTGGGGGTAACCTATTCATATGAACAATGAGTCAAGACCTTGTTTTATTAATAGTATTATGAGTGATGTTGTGATTTTCGATACAGTTGTTAGGTAAGAAATTGAATAGTTCATATCATTGGAATCAATATTTGAGGTGTGATGTTTATGTTTTTAAAATTCATAAATTCAACTGAGTGGTGCATCATTGTGAAGTTATTTGGGATATTATGTATCCTGGTACATAAGATAATGAGGTTTTGAATATTGAATCTATATTTCATGTAGGTTTGGCATCACCATTATTAGAGATAGGCATGAAGTTTGGTTCATGCATAGGGATTGGTGATTATGATAGTCCGAGCCGAAAATTCAAATCACAGAGTACATGTTGAGATCATTCATCCTAAAATTAAGTAATTTTTGGGAGAACCACTTATATATATTAGAGTTTCATCTATGTTGTTTAGAGGCTAATGATTTGTGATAATTAGGATGAGTCTCATGTAAGAGACATCAGAGTCTTCTTAGCTAATTTGGGAGTGTATAGAATTTGTTCAGAGCAATTTGGGACATGATTCAAGGAGTGAACCCCAGTTCATGGTGTGATTCATGGTGTAAAACCTTATTTCATGACATAGTTATGTGGGTGAACTTGTATCATGAGTGAAACCACATTTCATCGCATGATTCATAGGGTGAATAATATTATAAAACCCAGTGAAGGTTTTACTTATGGAATCAGCACTCGAGAAGAAAAATAAATTAGTTTCATGTCTTTTGGATCTGAATGGGACCTCACATGTGAGGTCATTATTGATATTTTTAGCTTTGTCTTGTTGTTCCCTTTAAGGAGCATCTTATTGATATTGTTGATAAGAGTAAATATGCTCCTCGTAATAGGACAATTCATCTAATGCATGTGATGTGGCAGAAATGTAATGTTCAGGTGGAGACTTGACAGTGGGAGTTGGGTATGTGGGCTCAGTGGAAGTTGTTGTTGGCCGATGAGGTCCGGTGTAGTCTAAGAGAACAGTTCGAAGAAAAACTATTTTAAAGTGGGGATATTATAAACTTTGACCCTTCTACGGTGTATGTAACCCATTAATTTTTGCCATAACATGTATATTAAATGTTTTATGAATTTTAGGGGGGGTGTCTTGGATGTGGTTTGGGGGAAAAAGTTAGTTCTGCTACTTCACGATCGATGGAAAAAGGTGAGGAACCCCTACCATGAAAAACCACAGCATGAATAGATAGTTCATTTTAAGAAATTGTCTTCATGACTTTTTCTTAATGGTTTAATTGGATTATTTTAAGGTGATTATAAAAAATGGGGGTCCCACTTTGGGATTAACAAGCATGAAGCCCCCTCCACTTGTTCTTTTTTTTCAAGAGGTATTCCTCTTTCATTTGTCAATGGTTTTTTTGGTCATCATCTTTTCTAGGAATCTAGTGGTAAAGATAATATTATTTTTCCTTTTTTTTCTTTGTTTTTTCAGTTTTCTCTTTTTCTTATGCCATTTTTGTGCATTTTACCCAATTCCTATGGTATTCATTTTATTTTCTAATTTCTATTGAATTGGCCTAAATCAAAGGGAGATATAGGATGAGGGGATGTCTATGAGAATGAGGTGGGTGTTTAATAAGATATCCTGCAATTTTGCTTAATTTTATTGATGTGTGTTTTGTGTGGTTAGGCTGACATTATCATGCATTTGACCTAAAAATATAAATTAAATATTCTGGCCCTAGTTCATGAAATTAAACCTCTTAATAGGCCACTAATAACATGTTGATGAGTATAATAGGATTTTACCCACCCACAGGGCGTGCATGACCTTGGGAAATGACTTAGAAAATTAAATAGTCCACCCTATTGGTGTCTTAGTGTAAGGATGTGTTTATATACGTGTGATGGAGACTATATCAACCACTTGAGGTGCGCTTCACTTGGAAAAAAATTTTGGGTAATTAAATATGGGGCCCTCATGGTCCCTTGGACTTGAGTTATGACCACGGGTGAGTGACCGAGGATACCTAAGATGTGCACTAGGTTTTGAGCACGTGATTATTATATGAGTCTTAGTGGTTTAAAATTAAATAAATTTAAATTGATTTGAGATGTGGTTTTTTCCTTGAGGACTTTTTTGGGAGAAATAAATGGGAAATGAATGGGGTGACCCAAGGGGTTCCTGAGGATAAGAATAGATGTATATTGAAATAAATGGCATTGCTGATGAATTTTCTCTAGGTTTTGATTTTGATAAATGTTTTGAATGGAAAGGGTGATACCTCTTGGGTTCTACATTGATGTTTGATTACCTGGATTGCCTATGATAATCCTCCTAGAAATCGGTATTGTTGCCTGATGACATAGAACCCCAAGGGTGATACCCCTAGGGTTCGGTGATGATGTTTAAAACTTTGGAATGCTAAGGGTGATACCCCTAGGTTTCTGAGATGAGGTACGATATTTTAGAATGCCATTGGGTGATTCCCCCTTAGGTTTGACGTTGATTCATGATTATTTAAAATGTCATGGGTAATTTTCCAATGTTCGATAATATTGTATGATGACATGTTATGGGAAGATATATCCATATTAAGCTGAAGTGTGTAAGGTTGATCCCGGGTGTCACTGGGGAACCTGAGGATCAAAAAAATTATTTATTTATATAGTGACTTTATTTATTATGCACATTTTCATGCACTTATTTCTCATACTGGATATGTTTATAGATGATGTTGGTGGTTGTCTACTGAGTTGTATTCACACCCATCTTGAGTCATCAGTTGATACCCAAGAAGACCTCCTATTTCATGGAAAGGTTACAGGAAACTAACATGTGGTTAATGCAAGTTTGGATTACTAGGAAGGTGAATGGGAGTTTGGGACCAGGCTAAGACTCAGAACCATTTAGAGAAATTTTACAAGTATAGACTTTTGGTATTTTTAGTTTTGATGTTTATGTATACTCTTCATTTATTACTACATGAAATTGTATATAGTATCATTTGACATGGAATGAGTTATATTTGACAATTTATCAATACTTTCTTGGATGACTGTTTACTTCTTATTTATCTTGATGTTGAATATGGTTGTTATTATTTTCATTGTTGTTATACTATGATATATGGGTATAGTCTTTTCATATAACCATATTAGAACTATACTACTATTTTAAATCCTCTGCCGTATGGGGAGGTGCACCTGGGGTACAATGGAAACTGCCAGTAGGAGCATCGATTAGTGCTTTGTGGTAGCGGGATGTTACAATGTTGTTATACTAATTTCAGATCAAATATATACCTTTATAGGATCAAAATATTGATTATATATTTGACATTTTTATTTAATAATTTATTATATATATATATATATTGATTCTAGAAAGTTCATGATTTAAATATCCATTATAGAAGTATGGATCATGTTTTAAAAGACCATAATCCTTATATTCATTAAGTTACAATGTCAAAATATTTCAAGGTGTTCAACAAATGCTCTAGAAACTATGTTATATCAATTCACCTCTCATATTAATTTAAGGGTATTTATTTTAAATGAAAAATGATTGTTGATATATTTGAACATTTCTCTATAAGTAATTAAAAATAGTTCCCCAAATATGCTTTTATGCCTTTATTTCAATGATAAGTATAAAAGATATTTTCTATGATAAATAACAATAGGGATATTACATTTTTTCAATCCATTTTTATTACTAGTAATCAAAAATCATATTACATAATAATTATCATAAATTTTATTTTTTATAAATAACATTATTCTCCTTCTGTTTCCCTCTATTGTTAGTTTTGAGAAATTATATCTTGCATTTATAAACAAATAGGGTACATCTCAAAATTTGTAATTTCTAAAACCTAAAATATTTAAGAGTTAAATCCACAACACTCCATCAATTTATATACTATTCATTTAACAATTTATACCTTTTTATTTATATTTTTGATGAGCGGCCATGATAATTTTTTATATATTCAATGCATAAAAATAGATAATATGAAATGAACTCAAAATCAATGTAATAGAACCAAATTTTAAATTTGTGAATAACTAACCCCTAATTTTCATTAATTATTCTTTTTATAAATAAAATTGTTATATAGCAGGTAAAAGAATTTATATAAAAATTAAAATTCATATAAATAATCTTTTTTGATAAAATTGATGTTGACTAGTGATTTTAATTGATTTTGAAATCTATCAAAAAACATTAACAAAAATGCCTTGTAGATATAAGAAAGTATCTAGTGAAATGTTTTTCAAAATGTCATAAGTGATTAGTTTAGATGCTTTAACAATTCAAAAAAAATGGAATTTGTAATTGGATGTTAGACCTTTATATGATAACTTTACTAAATAAAGATAAATTTGGTGCATCTAAATATCCATTTATGGAATACTCATTGTCATCCCTATTAAAAATTTAAAAGTCATAGGGAAATGAAATAATTAATTAATGAATTTATTGATTTTGAAAATGAGATCATTTTTTAATATTTTCCTATGTCCCACATCAATGGATTAATAAAAATGTTTTATTGGAGTTTTTTAAACAAATTAAATTTTCGTTTATCATTTAAATATTGAACTGTTTTTTTGATTATGTTATGATTACTTATTTGTATTTAAATTTTAAAAAAATAGAAAACATAATATAGAAATCCCCCTATGTTGGGATTATTTGTATAATGAGATAACTTGATATTTATTGGAGATGTCCAATATTGAATTACTAAAAAAAGGTCAATCTACCAATATAATAAATATGCTATGTTTGGTGAAGAATTATAACAATTCCTATCACACTTATCCCAGAAGATATAAAATTTATCTCCTAAATCTATAGTTACGAATCAGATGAGGGTTCTCCCACATGGTGGTGAATGAGTTCAATGCAGATCTCTGGTTCAAGAAGGAGAATTTGTGTTCATTGTAATTCGTGGTGGATGCCCCTCCGGTGAGAGAACAAATTTCTAGTGGGTTCTATTGTTGTAATTTCTTATCACAGTCTTTATAATGTTGGCAACACTACGATGTCCAACATAATCTCTACCACCTAGACTCTTTCAGATCATTGAAGTGGGTTAATTTTTTGGGGATGAAGTGGGATATGAGGATCGTGATGTAGTTGCCCAGGCAGAACCGTTGACAAACCATCCTCAATAGAGCCACAAAAGATCGGCATGGAGTAGGGTTTGGGTTCACATTAAACTTGTTTACTACAATGTGATAGAACACTCCACTTTTGTTACTCATAGATTTCATTTTGAATCCACTCTAAATCACTTTTTTTTATATTTATCTGAAGACCAAATATATAAATTTTCTATGATCGATTCAAAAATTATTTACTTTTGTTGTTTACATTTTTATTCTGTGTTTTTTGAAACTGTAACACTTTACTTCTATGTTATTTTCAAAAAGATTCTAGGATGTTTAGTAACAACCTAATAGAACATCCCAAAGATAAATAACACCAATAAAATATCATGTATTTATAATAATAAATGTCTTCTAAATCTGAATACATAATCACAACATCAATGTACATCACCCACCAGGATTATGTAGGCTATATAGGTCAATAACAAGGCTCAGGTAAAAACTCATGCAAAAAATATAGGCCCAAGGCTATGCCCTTAGTCAATGGGGAATGTCGTTATATATATGGTGGTCCCTAGTCGTTGAGGAATGTCTTTATATATATGGGGGATCATGTCATTTTGGTTATACATGTCTAATTAAGGGATTTCATAGTCCCATCATGAAGTGTCAGTTAGTGTAAGATCACATCGTACCGAGCATAGAGAAACAAACCACTGAAATAACAAAAAACTATCATAGGAAAAAGCACATCAATGCTTTCATGATCACTACTATCTCCAAAGAGTTAATAATCTACCACAATTTCTCCAATGATCATTCATCAATCAACATGACAATTACATACCCACATGTCATGCTATAATTTCACACATAATCATGGCATTGAATTTGGAATTCTAAGAGATGATTCTGTTTGCATGTCAAACCTAACTATAAGCACACTACCATCCATTAGTAGTGAATAAAAATACTCATCATCAAATAGACATATAGAATCAAATCATTGATCCTGAGTGATCATCGATCTCTTTTTCCTCATGAACCACCATCATCACCAATTAATGTTGGGCAATACTCACATATATCGAAATAAAAAATATTATTTTAGATTGAATGAAATTCGGGAGTCTATAAAATACCCAAACAATGATATCATTTTTTTTTATTTTTTTTAAAAAATAGTGGTACTTTTGATATTTTCAAAGGTTGAGTTATCACCAATTCGATGTCGAAATCTCTAAAATGTCCAAAAACCCTTTAAATGCTCTCAAATGTCCTGAATATGTTAACCATTATTCTCTATATGCAAAAATGAAAAAATAACTTTATATATGAATTAAAAAAATATTGACATGGTGGGAGTGTGCCATATGGTATATTGGAAGCAAGTAACCACATGAAGGTGCTGGGTGTAATGACCTGGATAGGGAACCGACTATCGACCAGAGCCAAAGCACCATGTGGCCTCAGGCCTCCCTCTTTATACACAAGAGGTATCTAACTAGCAGCGATAGTTTATAACCATCATAGATAAACTTACTCTAAGTATCACAATATATAATAAAGGATAAATAATAGAATCATCATAAAACAACATAGTAAGCACAAGAAATTATTGAAATATTGGGTGCCCTAGAACCTACTTGAACAATACCTTTAGATTTCTATATCTTGTAAAATACAGTGACTCTAAACTTTTTCACATATTATTACATGATTTCAAACATAATTATGTGTCAAATTACAAGCCAGGGGTCACAAAGTCTAGTGTCTTTTCAACACAAGGTATATAAAACTGAAAAAAAAGTCTAAATATAAAAAAATGTTTATTTGTCATCCATTATGATCTTATAACTTGTTTTGTGCCCTTACATCTTCATATTATAACCTGGGGATAAAATGAACAAATGGATGTGGTAAAAATCTTAGTAAGAGAATAAACATAATAATAAAGCATAGCACATGGGTTAGTAGACATAATAAGACCAAAAAACGAAATGGACATACATGAGGAAGCATAAAATATTTAATAATGATATCATAGGATATGTGGAAAAACATACAACATGACATAAGAATGATTCAATGATCTTCTCACATGAATAATCATGGGTCAAGGTTAACCATCAAGACCGTTTCACATGGAGCACGATTCAAGGCTAACCACTAAGACCATTTCACATGACGTCACATGAGAATAAACATTAACCAAATGATTTGAGTTCTATGTAAGTGTAACCATCATAAAATATTAATGAATATGTGTTCCACAAGAATAATAATATATAAGGAATCAAAAATATACAAAAGGGTTACCCATGGTAAGAATCAGGTATCATAATATGGTCAAAAATGCATAACATAAAAGAATATCACAGTGGTGTCCATGAAAGAAATGATTTAAGTCATTAATGGACGTTAATAAGGGAAAGTAGGCATAAAACATGATATTTTATGTCATAATCAAGTGAATACATGTAAAAATGGAATTTAAAAAACATTATGAATAAAACATTCTAGTGTGGTTTAAGGAAAATATTAAAGAGAATTTAAAGTAAAAAAGGGCCTAATCTATTATATAAAACCAGAAGTGAACTAAAAATGTTTTCATAATAAAATAAGTGATTTTAGAATAATAATGGTGGATAAAAATGTATTTTTGAGCGCACTTGAAAATGGGTAAGAATTTGGGATGTTCCTTTAAATCGAGCTTTCTTATCAAGAAGAACTGAGTAGGGAACCTTTTAAAAACATGTATATCCGTAAAAAATGAGGATGAACATATGTTGATACACGATTTTGGAAAAATTCACATAATTTAAAATATGTACATAAAAGAAAATATAATTTCATATGGTTAATAATATAAAAAGAATAACCTGATGGAATAATGGAGGTTCGAGTAGAATCTCTTACCTTAAGTCTGAAGGTGTTCTTAACTTGATGTTAATGTCAGGAATAATCAAATGGATTCATTAATTAATAAATCTAGACACATTTCTACATGTATTTGTTTTATTATAACTTTAAAGTTCATTTATGGAAATTTTGATGGGTTAAGGTTTTCAATTTCATCTTTTGGGAGTGTTGGTTTCTTTGGTTTTCATGATCAGTTTACTTGTATACATGTATGGAAGGTCATGTAAATTGGGGTAATTATCCCGAATTTAAATTATATGTTATTAATGATGTTATAGAGGATAAATTTTTCTTATTAATCATGTTTATGTAATTAGTATGAATCATTATATAAATAGTAAATGATAATTGTTTGTGTTTATTTTGGCAGTTTTCGATCACAATGAACTCATTTTGTTTTATAAATTTATATCATGTGTATAAGATTATTCTAGAACATCAAATTATATATAATACATATATTATAATTTGGTTAAACTATAAAAATGTTTTCATGAATATCCTTGAAGACCTTAATGGAAATTGAAACCTTCGTCGTCTATGAATACAAAAAACTAACACATCGTGGCTGATGTTTTCATTTTATGTATAAATGGATGGGGAAAGTGTGATGATGATGAATTATTCCATTAAAATAATAAATTTCTAGTTTATGTAAGGTAATTGAGTTATCATACCATTTGGATAATGGGAGGAAAGGAGAGAAAAAGAAAAGAAAGGAACTTGAAAACCAAATAAAAGAAAAGGAAGGGGTTTTACCACTTGATTCATTCTTCTTGAAAACCTCATTAAAGGATTGGTTTTGGTATATTATTAAGAATAAAAGCTCATTCATTTTGGGGAAGGTATTGGGTGGATATTTGAACAGAATTTGGACAAGGGTTAAGGCTTGAGAGGTGTGAGGAGAAGAAGTGTTGAGGGGTGGTATTTATAGTGGAGGAGATGAGTGTTTTCTCAATATTTTAATCATTAGTTTGTTATTTGGCTCAAGAATATTAATAGTTTGAACATTATCATCAAAAATATTAAAATTGTTAAGGAAAGTTCAATATTATAATGCTTACATAAGTGATTACTCAAGGAATAATGTATTTAAGTTTTAATGTATATATACCATAAATTACTGTATTTCCCTATTCCCAAAAAAGTATAGTATTTTAGAAAAACACAAAATATTCAACCAACCCATCTCTAGAAATTTATAATTGATAAATAAACTCCATTTCATGAAAATATTTTTCCATATATGAGAAATTTATTTTTTATTTTAAATCATAATTTACTTGAAAAATATGGATTTTAATATCATAACTGATCTTATAACTCATTGAAAAATTAAATAAGGTACAATAAGACAAAAAAATATTAATTTATGAATACATTTTATGTAAATAAAGATTCTTTTAAATTACTAAATTTATCAAAAATTTGAAATTAGATATTTGTGACTTTCAAAAATACCAACACTTAATTAATATTTTTTAAAATATTTATTTACATATACTATGATATAATTATATATTATTGTCACTTATAAGATGAATAAATTTTATTTATACTTTCATTAGTGAGGATACTATTCAATTGATCAATTTAATATTCATAAGGGTCACATTACTATTCCAATGGTCAAGTTACTATTTCATCAGTATAGGTTCCATAACTTATAGAAATACCATTTATTTCATTCATTATTCATTTATATAGTTTTTAGTTTGTGGAAAATTTGATTTTATGTGGTTTATAGTATATGAATTAATTATAATAAAACAATTTCCACTGAAAGAATTTAGGGTTGTTACATCCCCCTAAGAAATTTCACCCTAAAAATTTCATTATTCATTCTATGTTGAAAACACGTGTGGGTAAATTTCCTTCGTTTCTTCCTTTAGTTCCCAGGTTTACTCTTCATACTTATGGTTCCACTATAGTAATATGACCATGAATGTAGTCTTGTTGCATAGAACATTATCTCAATGATCTACGATCTTCCCTGACTGCCCCTTGTATTTGATATCATTTTCCAGCTGTACCACATTTGAAGTCATTACATCTGAGGGATATGGAATGTAATTACTTAATAGGGATTCATGGAATACATCATGTGCTTGAGATATGGTAGGTGGAAGTGCTACTTGATAGGCCAGATCTCTAACATGATTAAGAATATTGAAGGGTTGATGAACTTGGGACTCAACTTTCTTTTCTTCCCAAATCTCATGATCCTCTTCCATGGAGATATGTAGGGGAATACCATGTATCCAACTTTAAACTGAAGGTATAATAAATGATTGTTTGCATAACTCTTTTGATGACTTTGGGATTCCATGATGTGAAGCCGAATGGTTTTCACATTTTCCACCAATTCTTCAACCATTTCAGGTCTTAATAGTGTACACTCATCAACTACATCTCAGCATGTCATAGTTCTTCACCATTTCACATAAAAAGCGTGATATAGAACCATTTGGATGCTTGATTGGAAACCATTATTGTACGAGAACACGACCAGAGGTAGATGTGGGTCCTATCCTCATTTAAAGTCCATAAAAATGATCTTAACATGTATTCTAATGTCTGAATAGTCCTATCATATTGGTCATTAGTTTGAGGATGATAGGTCATAATGAAGTTCAACTAAGTGTATATATAATATTAGAAACTTTTCCAAAACATAGAGTTGAATCATGGATCTCAATCAGATGCAATTAATAGTGGTACTCCATACAGCCTTACCACATATATTATGTAAGTCCATGAAAGTTGATCAAATGATAATTCCTCTAAAATTGTGATAAAGTGAGCAGTATTTGTATGATGATCCACAATAACCCATATAGCATTGTTCCCTATGGATTTCCTTAGAATTCCAGTGAAACATTCCATGGTAAAGCTTTCCCATTTCCATGTTTTTTTGTTTAATGGTTTCATCAACCCTTTATAATTTTTACTTTCACCATTCACATATAGACCTACAAGTAACTTTGAGATATATTTAGAAATCTCCTTCTTCATATTGTCCTGCCAATAGTTCTATTAGAGATATTGATACATATTTTTTCTCCCTGGAAAAATAGATATGGTTGAGCTATGTCCATCATTCAAAATTACCTTCCTTATTTGTGGATTGGATGGTACACAGAATAATGACACAAATATCATGACTCCTTCATCCATTTCTAATTCTATGGATTTTCCATTTCTGATAGATTTCACCCTTTTCTAAATTTCCACCTAATTTCATGGATATACTTTATTTCCTCCATAAATAAGATTGAACAATAATTTGAGAAATGATTGATGATGTTCCTACCTTAAGTATTATCATGTCAATCCATTGTAAGTCTAAGAATATTATATCCTTCTCAATTCTCATCATTGATATTGATGATGGATCCATTCTACTTAGAGAATCTACCACATTATTTGATTTACCTAGATGGTAGTGGATTGATTAGTTGTAATCTTTGATGAGATGTAACAATATTCATTGGCACATATTAAGCTCAATATATTTGAATATATATTTGAGTCTCTTGTGGTTAGTATATATCTCTTACTTCTCCCCGTAGAGATAATGCTTCCATATTTTCAATGTAAAGATCACATCCACCAACTATTGATCATGTGTAGGATAGTTTTGATAATGAATTTTCAACAACCATGGGGATAGGATATTAGTTTATCATTTTTCATTATTAAATAGACTAATCCCTTTTTTGAATAATCTTTGTACACCATAAAGAGTTCTACACTCATTAGAAATGTGATTATTGGTGCAGTGATAAGCCTCTTTTGGAGATCCTTAATGATTTCCTCACATTCATGACTTCAATCAAACATCACTCCCTTCCATATTAGCTTATTTATTGGGTTTTAAAAATTTTATAAGTTCTTCACAAATCATTAGTAAGACCAAGATTGGCCTAAAAACTATGGTTCATATTACAAATATTGGCCTAGGCCACTCTTTGACTGCCTTTGTCTCAGAAGGTTCCACAAACATCTCTTTTCTAGTGACAACATTCCCCATGAATGAGACTTCATTCATCCAGAAATAACATTTATTGTAATTTGAATATAGTTTATCCCTTCATACATTCTTCAACAAAGTATTCAAATTCTCTTTGAGTTCATCTTTACTCTTGGAGTATATTAAAATATCATCTATAAAGACTGCCAAAAATTTTTCAAGATAATCTATAAAGACTCTATTCATTAAATCGATAATTTTTTAGAGTATTAGTGAGACTGAAGGGAATCACTATGAACTCATAGTGTCCATACCTTTTTTTAAAGTCTATATTTGGAATATCTTCCTTCCTCACCTTTTATTAATTATATCATGACCGAATTTCCACCATAGAGAAATAAATAGCCCCATGGAGTTGATCGAACAAGTCATCTATCTGAGATAGGGGATACATGTTCTTTATCGTGATTTTACTGATCTCACGATAATAAATGAAAAGGAAAATTGAACTATCTTTCTTCTTAACATAGAGGAATGGTTTACCCCATAGTGAAGCACTCTGGTGTATAAAACCCTTTTCCAAATTCTCATTTAACTGCTTCTTCAACTCCACCAGATCTATGGTGGCCATTCTATAAGGTGTATTTGATATAGCTAGAGATCTATAAATAATTTAAATTTATAACTCAACCTCTATATCATGAGGAAGACTACAAAACTATATGGGGAACACATTATTGTAGTCCCCTACAATTGACATGTCTTTGAGCATGATTATATCCTTTGTCACTATCATTTGAGCAAGATATACTTGCTCATAGGGCAGTAATATCCACACTTTAGACAATTATTCAAAAGGAGATTCATCCTCCTCCTTACACATGTAAATAATTGGAGGATGCTTCAATATGTGAAGAGTGATCTCCCTTTCCCAATAGTTGATGTTGGATTTTTATAAAGACAGTCGATCCATGCCCAATATAGCATCAAACTTCACCAAAGGGAGTAAGATAAGATTTTATGATAGGTTCAGTCCACAAACATTAACTGGGGATGATTTATATACATTGGATGCAATAATTTTCACATTTTATATTCTCACATATAACTCAACCTCCATATTTTGATGTGGTGTTTGAATATTTATATTAAACATGCAAGATATGAAAGAATCTGTAGAACCATAATCAAATAGTATGTTCACTATTATTGAATGAATAACCAGTGTACCTGTCCCCACATCATTTCTTGGCTCCACCTTAGTAGTTGTGATAGAATATTCCCTTCCTTGTTGCCTTGTACGTTGATGTTTATTGCCCCCCAAAACCATAGGACTAGGTAATTGGTTTGTAAAATTCCCATGTTCTTTATAGTTTAAACAATAAACTACAGGCTGAGTATTGATTTGAACCTTTCTTTCTTCTTCCACATTTATGGAATTCTTCATATCCCTATGTTAGTTCTTATCCAGATTCCCCATTCTTCGACATTTGAAGCATTTCCTAGTTCGCTTTTGACATTTCCCATGATTATTATTTCCATAATTTTGACACATGGGATATTCGGTCTTCTTTACATCATGGGATTTATTTTCTGATCCACCCATATTAGACTCCATTTTACACTTTTCATCATCGGGCCCATGGGACCACTGAGAGTATCTAATATCCATTTCAACTATGAGGGAACAAAAAAAATATCCCCATAACTGTTGAAGTCTCAAATCACTAATTTATTTTGTAGAATCATCTTTAGTCCTCTAAAGAATCGATGCAGCTGGCTTTCGGTGTTCATGAAAAATCGGGAGGTGTATCGTGCAAGCATTGTATAGTTTTCTTCAGATGCCCTAATAGACTCATCTTTGTTTTTCATAAGTCTAAAGAACTCTATTTCTATCTTGAGACATAGGTTTCAGGGAAAATATTTATTGAAAATCATTTTATGGATTTCATCCCAATCCATAGAATCAATTTTCTCCTTGGACTCTATATTTTTGATCAGTGACCACCACTGATCAGCTTCCCCATAAAAATGATAGACCGCCCACACAACTTTCTCTTCTTTTTAGAGCTAGAGGACAAAGAATATCTTTTCAGTCGAGTTAATCCATTTTGGCATGAATATGGGAATGAATGATTCACTAATCATGGGATGCCTTTGACTCAGGAAGGATTCAGTGGCAACATTCTATTTCTTTGTAGAAGGAGGGTGTTCCACGATATTCATGTTATTATTCATAAAATGAGCTAATTGAGTAAGTAATATCAGGATGTTTTTATAAATTTTCCCATTATATTTGGCATGTAATTAGGGAAATCATCACATGTCCTTTCACATTGATTGTTGGAATTTTTTGTTCCATTTTGAGACATTAACAAAGAAAAAGAAAGTATAGTTAGGGTATTGAATACTTAGATAATAAGCATGTAAAAATATAATTTGAACTTAAAAAGGATAAACTTTTAAAAGATATCCAAACATGTGATTCCTAGGTTTGAATCTAGGTTATCCAAGGTTTATTTATAAAATTATACTCTTATGGGATTTTATTTCCCTTAATAATGGTTCATAATGAGCTTATTAATTTACCAAAGCATATCCACCAAGAGTGTCAAACCAGGTGCACAATAAGGCCCATTTTCATGTACCAGGTAACCTCGATTCAGGCCCAGAACACATTTTTGGAGTTTTTAATCCTAGGTATATATATTCCAGAACCAATTACAAATATATTATCCATATATGTATGTATATTCTTGATAAAAAACTTTCAATATACTTACCAAAATTTAGGGATGTTTTCTTAGACATAGTATTATCTATAAGGTTCTTACTAAAGTGTTCTACTCCTAATCACCAAAATTAACTAGACCTTTGTCTAATACAAAATAAAGAAACCCTAGACTTTTCACATATTATTTCATGATTTCAAATATAATTAGCTATCAAATTACAATCCAAGGATCATAAAGTCTAGTTTATTTTGAATACTAGGTACATATGACAGAAAACATGAGACTAAATAAAATATTTCATTATTTATCATCCATTATCATATCCAAAATTCCTTTTATCCCTTATATATTCATAAGATAACCTAGGGATAACATGAACAAAGGGATGAGATAAAAATCTACGTGTTGGAATAAACATAAGAATAAAGCATAGCACATGTGTTAGTAGGCATAATAAGATGAAATAAAATGCATGGATATACATAAGAAATCATAGAATATGTAATAATGATATCATGAAAGATGTGTAAAAATTATAAATAATGACATAAGAATGATTCAAGGCTCATTGCACCCAAAGAAGAACGAGTCAAGTGAAACCACCAAGACTGTTTCACATGGAGTACGAGTCGTGGTTAACCACCAAGACCATTGCACATGACCTCTCATGAGAATAAACATTACTCAATGCATTGAAGAAAAATCTTTGTGCACCCATCATGACATGTTAATGAATATGTGTTCCATAATAAAAATCATATATAAGGAATAAAACAAAAACATAATGGTTACCCATGATAAGAATTAAACAACATAATCTTATCAAAAAGGCGTAACATAAGGGAATATCACAATGGTGTTAATGAAATAACAGATTTAAGAAATAAATGGAAATTCATAAGGGAAAAAATCATAGAAAATGTTAATTTATTTCAAATTGAAGCGAATACATGTAAAAATGGCATTTAAGAAACTTTTGAAATAAAACACTGTAGTTCGGTTTAAGGAAAATATTAAAGATAGTTTAAAGCAGAAAAGGGCATAATATTTTATATAAAAACTGAAATTAACCATAAATGTTTTTATAATAAAATAAGTTATTTTATAAAATTAATGGTTTCTGAAAATATATTATATAGAAAACTTCAAAATGGGTAGGAATTCGGAAAGTTCCCTTAAATCGTGCTTGCTTATTGGGAAGAATTGAGTAGGGAAACTTTTAAAAACACATATATCCCCAAAAAAAGGATGGAAGGATCTTGATTCATATGTTTGAAACATATAATAAACATTTATAATATTTACATAAAATAAAAGATAATTTTATTTGGGTAAAAAGATTAAAAAATAACCCAAAAGAATAATAGAGATTCGGGTAGAATCCCTTTCCTTAAGTCTGAAGTTGTTCTTCAGTAGATCTTAATGTCCATGATAATAAAACTATATTAATTAATTAATAATTAAATAACCCTTTATGAATTTAGTTTTTTTATTATAACTTTATTATGTTCATTTATGTCCTTTTTTTGGGGTAAATAGATTCAATTGAATCTTTTGGGAGCATTTGATTTCTTGGTTTTTATGATCAGTTTACTAGTATAAATGTATGAAAGGTCGTGTAAAGTGGGTGTAATTATATATAATTGAACATATATGATATTAATTATATTAAAAAAGTAAATGTTTTCATATATGTTATTTTTTTGGAATGTGGATGAATCATTAGATAAATAGTTAATAATATTCTTTTGGGTTTATTTTGGAAGTTTTCAATCACAATGAAGTCATTTTGTTTTATAAATCAATATAATGTATATAAAATGGTTACAAAACATTATATAAGATATAATACATATATTATTATATGTTTTAACAATAAAAATGGTTTCATGACTATCCTTGATGATGGTAAGGGAAATTAAAAATTTTATCGTCCTTGAATACGGTAAATTAACACATCATGAATGATGTTTTCATTTTTTGTATAAAAGGAGGGGGAAATAGAGATGGTGATTAATTATTCCATTATAATAATAATAATCTGGAAAATTAATGCTACTAGAGTTATCATACCATTTTTATGAGGGTTGGTGATGAGAGAAAAAGAAAATAATAGAACATGAACGGAAAATAAAAGAAAAGGAAGAGGCTTTTACCTCTTGATTCCTTCTTTTTGAGAACCTCCTAAGGGTATTGGTTTTGGTATTCTATTAGGAGCTAAGATACTATAAATTTGGGTGGTTATTTTTAGGATATTTTATCATAATTTATAAAAATCTCAAGGCTTGAGATGTTTGAGGAGAAGAGGTGGTATTTATAGTGAAGGAGAGCTGTGTTTTATCAATAGTTTAATCATTAGTCTATTATTTTGGCTCAAGAGTGTGAATAGTTTTAGCATTATCTTGTAAAATATTTTGATAATTAATGATAGTTCAATATTCTTGTTCTTACATCAATTATTACTTAGGGAATATTGTATTGAACTTATAATGTATAAATACCGTAAATTACCGTGTTTCACTATTCACAAAAAATTCATGCATTTTAGAAAATTTTAAAAACTTCACACTAACCATTTTTTGATGTTTAAATTAAAAAAATAAACTCCATATTAAAAAAATACTTTTCTAAATATGAGAAATTTATTTTTTAATTAAAAAAATAAATTTCTCAAAAAATATAGATTTTAAAATTATTACTGATTTTATAACACTATGAAAAATTAACTATGGTCTCATAAAATTATCTTATAATCATAATATATCAATCTATTAATTTATGAATAAATTTTATGGAAAAATAAATTCTTTTAAATTATTAGAGTAATCATAAAATTTTATTTAAATATTTATGAGTTATAAAAATACCAACACTTAATTAATAATTTTTTAAATATTTATTTATATATAATATGATATAATTATATGATATTTTCACTTATAAGATGGATAAAATTTATTTATATTTTCGTTGGTGAGGTTACTATTCAATTTTCATATTTACTATTCATATTGGTCACATTACTATTCCAAAGATCATGTTAGTATTTCATCAGTACAAGTTCCATAACTTCTAGAAATACCTTTTATTTCATTAATTCATCATTTGTAATGTTTGTGTTGTGTTGAAAATGTGATTTTATGTTGTTTATACTATATGAAGAAATTACAAGAAGGTAATTTCAATTGAAATAATTCAAGTGTGTTACATATAGAGTGAGTTATGCATGATGTATTCTTACCATAATTGTGTTAGTATTTCTTTAACCACTATTTATTTGGTAATGTATTTGGATTACTTGTCATATTAAAAGGTTATAGTAGTTTCACTTATATAATGTGATCCTAGGGATACCAGGAATATAACCATAAAATTATGTCCTATGGTTCATATACATCATGTTGATAGTACAAATATGATGTGTGGTCGTCATGCATTTGGGACTCATAAGAATTAATAATTCTTCTCAAGAAGATTGTATTTTTTGATCTTGATTTGATGAGGTCATGATGAATGACCCACCAATAGGAACACCACATGTTTCAAGTGTCATTGGGAGTTCTTATATGTGAAAATGTGTAATGGTCTCCTGATATAATATTATTATCAGTGTGTACTGTTTAATTATGTACTTTGATTCTAGATAGAAACCATGGAATTTATATCATGGTGAGGTAGCTTGCATTGGGTTCATCATTAGACATATGACATTGATTTAATAACCAAGATAGAATTTTTTACTTCTCATAGGAAGTGATATCTCGAGTATAGCTTATTAAGATGGTAGTAACTTCACGAAATTCATCTTCATGGTAGAAGATGGTAAGTCCTTCAAGTTGTAAGAGCGTAATTTTTCAGATGAGGTATGAAAATTTTTCTTCTCAGTTAAATTCCTTTCTTTTGACCAAATGGGAATTCCTAGTCAGGCTATGAAGCTATAAAGGGTGTCTGGGGATTGTTCGGAGCCTATAACCCTGACCGGTGGAAGAAGAAATTGGGTCACATGGTTAGTAGAAACTATGTTGTCTAGTCCTCACGGGGTTTCCTAAATATGTGGGGTATTTCAGTGAGAAGTAGTGGGATGCATGGTTTTCTCAAACTTTATTATATAGGTTTCACACTCATGTGAATGTTCTATGGTATTATCAAAGGAAAAACACACTATTCTTGTATGGTTTCCTAACTCTGTACATGAACCATGTGAGTTCCCTCTCGGGATAGTGGGTCACACATGGTTGGTGCAAGGTTTGTCCGACCTTGTGGTCAAACCATGTGACCCAGTTTTAATGGGTGAAATTGCTATTTTTCACTTATGGATTACAATTTTAACCATCCTTTCTTATTTCCTCCTCTAATTTGTAGAAATCATCCTCTTCCCAGGTGAAAATCTCTTCAATTCTCCATCACCTATGATTTTATCCTGTTTCACCATCCAAACATGGAATAAAGATATTACTATCTCATTGGAATCCTCTCGATGAGTGTTTCAATCATTAGGCTCATTTTATCATTATTTATCCTATCAATGATGATACATTGGTGTGAGCTCGTATCCACTACTTTCAGGACGGTCATTTGTTATTAAATATTCTTCTGATCCAGTCTAAACCAAGGTCTAATATTGGATAAGGAATATACTATAGCATAAGAGAGTAGATCTATGACTTTTCCATAAAATTTTTGTTATTTATAAATTTTCATCATTGTATGGATGCCGGTTTCACTAGGCGTCGGTCCTAAAATTAATCTTCCTTAATTGTAGTTGTTTATATTGTGTACTTAAGACTAAATATAGATGTTCTTTATGTTGTTGGAGATTGGGACCTCAGCACCATCCACCTAATTAGGGTGTATACCATGTTATGCCTCTTTGACCGTTTGTTGAAATTATCGAGCCACTGTTCTAGTGTGATTAACTTTTCCTTCATAAGTTAAGTGTTCTATCATAATTAAATGAATCACTAAATCATTAAATGGAAAGTGTGTGTGTGTGTATATATAAATATATCACTTTTCCAGGTTAATTATAAATTTAATTGATATTGGTTTCATGTCTGAGATTCATCTTTTCATTTTTAATGAATGGTAATGGAATTAACCTATTAAATGATTAAATGACATGATTATTACATACCCCATGATTACATATGATATAAAAAAAGAGTATAAGGAGAATTTTACATTGGAAATTTTTATCTTTATAGGAATGGATAGACTTGATCCATCCTTGGATTACCAAGGGAATGCCTTTTTCAGTCATAGGATGCCATTCTGATTCACTGTGTTGATTATCATGGGAGATACCCACCACAGAATATAGTCTTTGTCTAATTACATTAATTCCTTAGTAAGGTATTGATGATTCACTTGATATATTTTCAATATATTATAATAACTTGAATACACTCCTTAAATTAGTCTTTATGTCTTCGAACATACGGTGCCATGGATTCAACCCATTGGGCCCAATCATTCTTAGCTTGAGATTACTACGGATGATTTTCATGGACTCAATTAGACTAAATTATTATTGAATTCATTGGGTTAACCCCTTATATTACACTCATACCCCTTATATCCTAACGTAATTTTGTAGTATTATGAGTTTTATTGACCCTAATGGTCCAGGATTCCTTGGTAACTCCATGGATACTCTCTTGTTATTACTTCCTATTATAGTACTGTTGATACCTATTATACATGACCACCTTATTAAAAAAATAAAGAATAATTAATTAATTAAATGATATCATGTTTAGAGGCATGACCGGCTAAGGATGAATCAAGTATGGGTTATTTATTATAGCATTTATTTTCTTTTATATAAACATACTCACTGTTCAGTTTATATTCATAGAATAATTTTTTCTAAACTAATGAGATTTATCTCACACCCTATCTGAGATACTTTTGGTAAATGATAATATTGTATGATTTCAGGAGTTTATAAGGGGAAGCATCGTACTTTGGACAACTGACTAACTTTTATACATTATGATGGGAGCTTGGTAACACAAGATTGAGCATGTATTCATGATTCTTGGATAGTTTTTTCCCTATTTGATTATTTTGTATGGATTTTATTGTATTTTCTTCCTATTTCCATGTATGCATGTTTTCCCTTTGTGTAGATACATGACATTACATCATCATTTTTATAAGATACAGTTTACAAATTCAGAGCTGTTAATTTATTCCATGGATGTTTATGCTTACATTCGCAACAGTGCTTATTATTGTGCTTCCATTATTTATTCACTATTATTATCTCTTTTGTGATCTACTCTGACCTGAGGGAATGGTCTTCCCACTATCACATCATTGGTCCTTGCTGCTATTCTATGGCCCTTAGCATATGGGGACGCGCTCTTGAGTCCATGTGGCCAATCGGGTTTGGTTCCTCAGTAGTGAGCCTTGTCCAGGACATCAAAAAGTGGTATCATATCATTTTTATTTTCTTTTGTATTATTTGTTGTGTAATTTAGATAGTATATTATGAATAGGTTTAAACCAAGTTATAATTCATTCATGGGAGTATCTAACCCATGTTCGGGGTAAATAGAAAGTTTCCTAGGAATGGGGAATTATTGTTCTTTTTTCACCTATTATTGTTCATATACATTCACCATTAGTTGATACAAATTAATTAAGGTAAATTTTATTCTTTATGGATATTTTAACTTGGCCCAGTATGAAAAGGATATTTTTTACATGCATTATTATAGGAACTAAGGATTTACATGTCATGTGTATTCCATGTTATATATGTTAAATTTACTACTTTCATTTCCGGTGATGCCTATAATAGTTGAGTGTTTCGTAGTTGTGATATATTCCTATACCTCTGACATCATCTATAGGAAAAATAAATTGGTGATTAAAAATTTCACCATCAATCTAATTATTGTTTTACTATGTAAATTCCTAGTGGCATCTTAACTAGCAAATTTCAACCCATATAAGTTGTGTAAAGTTGGTTACATGAGGTTGCGACTACATGAATACCAATTTCAATTTTTAAGGTGTATGAGCCCTTATAAATTGTAAGGGGTAATTTATAAAAAATGATCCATCGTATTCTACCTATAACATTCTGAGATCGAATGTAAGTGGAGTGAGTTTCAATTATATGGGTGCCAATTTCAGTTATAAAGTGTAAGGGCCTTTATTAGATTGGAATGAAAATTCATTCATTTGAACCTTATTCTATTTTTAAAATCACTTAAAATACTAAAATGAAAATTATGGATAATAAATGAAATTATTTATAGTAAAAGGAGAGGTCAAGTTTAATATAAAGAGTATTTTTCTCCTTGAATTGCAATTGGCTTTCCATTTACTGGAACCCATGTAAATAAAATATTTAACACTTTCCATTACTCTGGCCCACTATGTGAGTAGTTGGGATACTATACCTTGGTTTGTGAACCCCTTACTTTTTTTCTGCTTTTATAGAGATTATATCAGCTTTAAATCTTTTTCTAAGGTGTGTTCTTGTCATTTGTATAGCTATTCCACCACAATGTCCTCGAGTAATGTTCTAGGAGTTCGGCGATGATCTTGCTCTAGAGGTGGTGGGCCCTAAGACACCAGTGATACCTCCAATAGTGTGACCTGAGGCACCACCTACTATTACAAAATGGGGAACTGAATCTCATCTTCAAGAGGGTTTCCTATGTTTTATGAATTCTGTAAAGGGTGCTCCGTGACCTATGACTATGAAGTTTAATCCAACTCATGAGTTCTGATAATAGTATCCTCCTATATTTTGGGGGATGGTGGTCTGTAGGCCACTGGGTCATGGATTGAATCCATTATTTATAATATTGATCATCTGAATACACCTCTATAGAGTAGGGTCAATCTTTCCTCCTACATTCTGTGTGTTTTTACCAAGAACTGGTGGGATGTGATTACCCAAGTTAGTTTTCATTAGGGCATGGTTTGGTCATACTTTCAAACTGGCTTCTATGGTATCTTTTCCCTTAGATACTGGGAGAGGACATATCCAGAGAGTCAAGCACCTAGAGTAGGGTGATATGTCTATCATGGACCATATGACCAGAATCTCCAAGTTGTAGTGATTCTCACAACTTTTGGATGGTGAAGAGATGTCATGTTCGAGACATTTCAAGGATGGGATTAAGTATGTAATATTCTCAGAGGTGAATGTCTTTCACCTATCCAACATTTTTGAGATCATTAATCAGGATCATATCATTGAGAACAACCTGAGAGAAGCTGATAGTACTGGGCACAAAGGCTCGGTGCTGAGGCAAAGAAGGGGTTCCTTCAGTATAATGAATTGTATCCTGGAGTATTATCATTAGAGCAGTGGTGTAAAGATAATAACTTTCTTGTTCATCAATGTCAGAGTTGTAATTGTAGCCTTTAAGTTTCTCATCAAATCTATAAGAATATCCTTGAGGATTGTAGTAATTCTACATGTCTATTTTATGCTTTGTAGGGTGTAAAAAAGAAAATAACATTCTTGGTCATCAATGTATATGAATCTATGTTTTATATTTATATTCACTCTAATTCCCTAGAGAAAATCCATAGTTTACCCATATCTTTAAGTGATTGTGTTTGATGAGATTGCATACCATCCAATTACTACTTAATTTGGGATTTAAATATAAATATCGTTTTTATAGTTTATTTTTAAAAGTTATATTATATACTTTTAAAATATAACCCACAATTTAAATGCATGTTCACATGGATGAATTTATTAAGATCATATTTGACCTAGTTAAAATATATTCTTATGTTGATGATGTAGATCAGACCATTATATTTTTATCATCTCGATATAATATAGATTTTAATATTGAATACGAATATCATATCATTATATTTGTATTATCTCAATATAGTTCAAACAATATTTTGATAGACACCATGACATATAGGAAGGAGTATTTATCATTAGATGAAGATAAATATGCTAAATTGTCTTGGTCTTTATAGATTAGAAATATTGTTAAGTTTGAGGATGTTGGACATAGAAGACAATAAGGAAAGATAATAATAAGTCTATGTGTAGAATTTCAAAGTATAAAAATACGGTAATAAAGTGTTATCCATATAAATAACAAGATCATAATAAGAAGTATTTATCAAATATTAATTCCTTATGTAATTCTACATATGGGGTATATCACTCTTTAATGGCAATAATCATTTATTTTCAAGATATTTTCATTTTTTCTCTGGGTTCCCATGATCATGAAAATATTAACTTTTTTATTTCACTCTAAAATTATTGTGTTTCATAATTGAATTAGAATATCAATTTAGTAAATATGGGTATCTAGGAAACCAAAATAAATAGGAGGCAAATTATGAGCAAAGGCTATGTTATTTTCAATAAGTGCCAAGGAAATTACAGTAACAACCCAATAGAACACCCCAAGTGTAAAAAAATACTAAATATAAGATCATGTATTTATAATAATAAAAGACATTAAAATCATTAAAAATAGTCTTACCCTCATTATGGATCACGTTATAGGGTTATTTAAGTAGAAAATTGATTTATTGGTATTGGAAGATGTTCGTGCCTAATCTAACAATTGTTTTCACTCCCCCAATATCAAGGCTCATGCTAAAAATATTATCCCATGGCTATACCCTTAGTCATTTAGGGAATGTTTTTATATAGATAGAGGATCGTGTAATGTTGGTTATACGGGTCTAGTTAAGGGATTTTATAGCCCCATCATGGTGGATTATGCAATATAGAGCCTAGAATTATGTAATGGAATGCCCTAACTCCATGTGTTGGTCAGTGCAAGATCACATCGCACCGAACTAAATGCAAGAATAGAAATTCTCTAAATCCAAGATAAATATATTATGTAAATATATAAACTAGATATATGGTCTTAGAGTTAGGATCTCACATCAAATAACTCAAGGTGGAAGTTAACTGCAATACAATGACTGAAATAATAAGAAATTATCACAATAAAAAACACATCAATGATTTCATGATCACTACTATTTCCAAGGAGTAAAGAATCAACCATATTTTATCCAATGCTCATTCATCATTCAACATGATGATTAATTACCCACATTCCATAATCTAATTTCATGCATAATCTTGGCCTCAAATTTGTAATTTTGAGAGAAAAGTCCATTTCCAAGTCAAACCTCACTATAAACACACTACCCACCATTAGTAGAGAATAATAAAAACTCCTCATAAATATAAAAGTAGAATAAAATCATTAATCCTAAGTGATAATAAATGTACTTCACCAATTTAGCATTCCCTCTAAGAGCTCCTCATGAACCACCATCATTACCAACCGAAGTTGGACTATACTCGAACATATCCACATCCAAAATATTATTTTAGTTAGAATGAAATTTTAGGGTCTCTAAAAAACCAAAGTAATATGTCATTTTGTATGACTTGATTAAAAAACAATATTAATTTTTAAATTTTCATAGGCTGAGTTATCACTAATTCTATGTACAAATCTACAAAATGTCCAAAACACCCTTTAAATTATCTTAAATGAAATAAATATCTACACAATTATTCTCTATGTGGAAAAGTGATTAAAATTAAATATATCCAGAACATAACAAATATCAACATGGGCGGATTGTGCAACATGGTATGGGGGAATAGTATCCATACATGAGCATGCTATATGTAATTAAAAAGATAGGGAACCAACTATTGGCCTGATCCAGAGCATCACATGGCCCTTGACAATCCTCCTTGTACACCAGAGATAGCTTACTAGCTGTGAGTGTATATAAACATCATGGGGAAACTATATTTTCATTATCATTTTTTATATTAATGGGAATATAATGGACTCCTCATAAAAAAATCATTGTATGTGATGTGATTTTTGTAAAACTGGGTGCCCCATACCCAAATTGAACAACACTTTTTGATTACCATATCATGTATACAGTGAGTTATGCATGATTTATTCTTACCATCATGCTGTTGATATTTCTATATCAATTATTTATATGGTAATTTCCTTGGATTACTTGACGTATAGATAGGTTATAGTAGTTCCCATGATATAATGAGAACCTAGAGATTCCATGACTGTAACCTTAAACTAATTTCTTGTGGACCATATACATCATGGTGCTAGTACAGAAAAAAAGTGAGACAATCAAGTGTTCTAGACTCATAATCATTGAGTCTTCTTCTCAAGAAGTTCACGTTTGGTGAACTTTAGTTTATGAGATCACAAGGAGTGGCCTTCCAATAAGGACACCACACATTTCAAGTGACACTTGTAGTTCCAATATATGAAAACATGTAATGGTATATTAAATTGATATTATTATCAGTGTATACTATACAATTATATTCATTTATTCAAGATTAAACCCTTGGAATTTATTTCATGTAAAGGTGTATTTCCTCGGGGGCATCATTAGTGGTGTGACATCGATTGAATAATCAAGATATAATTTGTCGCTTCTAATAGGAAGTGATATCTCAGGCCTAGTTGACCATGATGGTAGTATCTTCACTAAATTCATTATCATGGTAGAAGATGGTTAGTCCTTATAGTAAATTCAATTAATAAAAAAATAATAATGGACGATGACATTAAGTGTACATCTTGCATTATGAGATATCATGAGATCAAGATATTATATTACACAGTATGTGTTTTTAGCAGGTTGTCATTTCCATGAATATACTTTAGCTCATTATGGTATTTCATGACATACTATAATAATCTATTGTTCTGTGAGTATAACTCACTACAATAAAGACAATGGCTTAAAAAGTCATAGACTGAGCATATTCAAATGTCTAGAATATTCTAATGAATATGTGTATAGGAAATGGTGGACCCCATCATGGGTTCTAAGATAAGTCCAAGTTTGAATAATCTCTATGAAATAAATAAATTCATATTACTTAAGTTTAAAGTAAATAGTTATTAAATTAATGATTAAAAATTATTCATTATATTGTAAGTAAATACATGGGAAAATAATTAATGAACTAATAATTTTTTAATATTCAAAGTCCATTTAATATTTGTTGAAATGATCAGTTGAGTTAAAGACTAAACTTTATCACATAATATATTTATTATATTAAATGTATGTGATAAAAAAATTAATGACATTGATGGCATAGTTAATTGGCCATAACATGTCATTTGAAACTTCTTTAGTAGGTAATAAATTTTCTAGGGTGGGTTTTACATTTTTAGGTATTTCATACTTCACTATATAAGTAGGATGAGGCTCTCATTTCAAGTATTTTCACTGAATGAATTTGAGAGCCTCTCTCTCATATCTATTGAATCCTAGAGAGATAATCAGTTCATCCAAACATTTTATCCAAGTTATTCTTCATGAATTGATGGATAGGTGTAACAGTGATCATTGGGATATAGAAGGATTCTTAGAATCTCCATGATGGCACTCGGATATCAAAGATCGATATTCTGGTTGAATTTTAAATTTCATGGGGATAATCAAGAGAGCTATGATTTCAATTACTTTGAGAAATGTTCAATGGTGGAAAGTGGTTTTTGAACACTCCTTCAAGTCAATCGAACTAAATATTCAATTTTACTTTTATCTTAAATAAATTCATGAATGATCCAAAACCTTTTTGTACTTTTTTGTGTATCAATGGATATGATGTAGCTACGTCAACTCGGAAATAAAATTTTAACTTCCTAACATGTTTGTTTCTCCTATGCACTTTGGTAACTTCAATTAGCATCAGTGAAGGATTCGTAATGGTTATTTAATGAAAATTTTAATTTTCATTTAATTTTAGTATATTGTTTCACAACGGTTCTACTACAACAAACAACTCTTTGATTCGATCACGAATGACCAAGTTTGGTTCATTCAATGTTTTAATTGAGATTTAAGTATGTGTTCTTATGGGTTAAAAATGAAGAATGTGTCTGTGTTATTTTACTCAGAGTTGGTTATATGTGATTTTTCAGGTGAAAACCCAGTTTTTTGTGAACCCCTAAACTCTATCCAAATTTTAGGTAGCCTGAGTCGTATTTTCTGTCTATCGCTTTTTCCACATAATTATGTGATAATAATTGATATATTTATAAATCCTAAGAGCATAGGGTCGAGAAAATAGAAAATTGAAGGAATTTCTAAAAAAATAGAAAGGGTAAGGGGATGTTTGTTCCAGCTCATAATGTACAATCACATATTTTATCTTGAGGTATATATCCTTTAATTTTTAATTTAAACCATTCATTTTAAACCAATTGAAGTTCCTATGTTATTGATAAATATTAAGAGAGTGTTTGGGTTTTCTTCAAATCATGGAGCTCTTGGTTTTTTAGAAACAGCATGAGGCGCAGAGTTGTAGAATAATTAGTATTATCCATTTAACTCAATCATGAAACCCACATATAGAGGAAAATATTTTGAAAAATCATGTGAGGGAGGCTTAAAGAATGTGTGAAAACTAAAAATAAATTTTATAAGGGGACACATAATCTATGCATGGTTTTCCAAACCATGCACCTAGCCTGTAGGTTTGGCAACAGGTTTCTCCAAATTGTGCACACTTTTAAAAAGGGATGAAATACCAAATTTACCCATGCCCTCTTTGAGAATTAATACCTATTTCCTCCACCCATTTTTCACAGCTTCCCTTAAGTTTGAGAAACCATCACCCCCCCCCCCCCCTCATGGGAATTTTGATATCTCCATCATTTGAGCTCATAATCAAGTGTCATTGGATGCATTGGATTCTTACCATTAATCATCTTGAGCTTCTTCCTTCCATTCCTCTGCTAATATTCCCTATTTTTAGTGTATTTAACATGTTCCTATCATGTGGTGTGACAAAACAAATATTTCATAAGTTAAAAATGAAGTAAATTGGGTAACCTAGGTTTTCTCTAGAGAGGAGCGCTAAACAATCACATATTTCCTTTGAAATTAGAGAAATAAGGGAGCTTTTTTAAAAAAAAATTTGTTTCTAAAAATAAAGAAAGAAATTGAAATGGTGTTTAAAACTGAAGTGATGAAGAATGTAACGGGGTTAGGGTAGGATCACCGTTTTCAATGTCATCATGATCTTAAAAATCATTCCTACTCTCATCCTATTTAGTGATAAATGAAAGACCTCTCAATAGAGCTGTCAGTGACACTTGGTTGACGGATACAATAGAAACCACTCTTGTTTGCATGAAAATTCATAAATCATTACAAAAAACTATGGAAAATCCAGGTTGGGAATTTTTTATCCTTATAAATCTAAAAATGATTTTCTAGTTCCACACACGTGCGAACAGGTTTTATACACTTTCTACAGAACACAGTCTGGTCGATTGAGGAAAACGTCACTAGGTGATGGGAGTTCAAATATCTTCAAAAAACGATATAAACAATGAATAACGAATAAACCCAAAACATGATCACATTAAGAGAATTAGATACCATGGAAAATAGAAATCATTCAATATAAAAAAAGAGTTTAACATTAAATCACAAGACTCCAACATTATAAAAGGAACCCCCCCTTCCTCGATTACTCGAAATCATTACCCCTCCATGTGAAGGGTAATAGAGTAGAATGGGGAAGATTTTAACATTATAAAACTAAACGAAGAGAAAATAGAAAATCCAAAGAAATTCAACCTTAAAATAATCTAGCATAGACCCTCCTCCACCTTAAACACCTTTTAATGGAAGTGGCAACTCGTATTTATGGGCATGAGGGGTGGGAAATTCTCCCTTCATATTCATTATTATGATATAATGAGTTTATTTAGAATAGTAAATAAAATAATATTGGGAACTTGTATTCATAAAAGTTGTCCCCTATATCTTTTTCATGCACCCAAAAAATATCATCTCATTTGTACAATTTTAATAAAAGTAATTCTTTAATTTCTAAAGAAGAATTTTTCTACCTCAGGGGACTCCTCAACTTCATCAATTTGGGTTCATTTAAATATAGTCTTAATGGGAGAATTTATAAATTAAATTTAATGGAATAATGTGTATTTTAGTTATATTTCATATAAAACTGGAATCACCTTATTTTTAGGTATTTAGACCATTGTATTCCTCATTAATTGAGGTAAGGTATATATTTTTAGTCAGACAAATGTTTTACCCTGATTTATTTATCTAGGCTAGTGGATTTTGAATTGGGTATTGTTACACAAGAAAAAATTAAAACCCAAGAATTGAGTAAGTATAAAAAATTAATCACTTAAATTTCATCAAAATTATAAATTTTATGCTCGAAATACATAAGTAACATAAATTTGTTAAATTTCATGAATTAAACACTTTCCAAAATTCATCCCAAACCTCATGAAAAAAACAAAAATGATTAAAATGAGCTCAAATTGATTAATTTGAAGGGATTAAATCATTAAAAAACACATGAAAGATAATTAAAATATGAACTATATTAGTATTCCTCTATTTCTTTTATATCTCCCATTATAGCCTGAGTTAAATGCCAACATTAGGTGAAGAGAGTATTACCCATCTAAGGTAGGTGGATCATACCTTTTCCCTTTAAGTCTTAGTGTATTATAGATTGCACCAAAGTGCTGGATTATATTCTTTATGATCATTTCACCTTAAATTAACAGGACCTTATATTGGATGTTTAAACCATGATTTAAATATGTTATTTCACCCATATACAAGATTGGAGGTTTTCAATCTCAACCTAAACCACCCTTGAGGTGGGTTCATTTTATTAATCACATTAAAACCACCCATGGGGTGAGTAAAGCTCTAAATTTATCAATGTAAAACATATATAAATTAAATTAATATTCAAAGGTTGAGTACATTATTTAACACCTCCTCATTTTTAAAATATAGGAGTAAGGAAATGGTATAAATGGGAGTTGTGGAATGTAAATGAAAATCCCTTAGCTTATGAATAATTATGTAATTTATTAGTGAAGTGGAATGGACACTAATTTGGAAATCCATCCCATCACTTTTATGTTAATTGATTAAATAATTGAATGTGATAAATTCAATTACAAATAATTATAGACACTCACATAGACCCTTAAATCATTATATTGATTAAAATGATAATGGATGATATGGTATGGCACTGATTACCCCCTTAAATATGATATGTTGTATATAATTAACTATTAACTTGGATCTGGATTGCTTAGACTACCTCAAACACGCTCATTTGGCACTACCTAAGTCTTTACCGTGTTTTCTATGGATGCACTCCATGGACTTGAAGAGGACACATTGATCGTTATACCTAGTCCTTGGAACACATAGATATGATACATGATTATTTAGAGTATTCCACACTTTCATGACCCTTGATATTCCAGCATAGGTTATAGATGATTCCCTACTCTTTTATGCAGTTATTCATCATTTTATAGACTGGTTATTATAGTATGATCTTATAGACTAGATCACATTAATTATTTTTCCACTTTATTCCTATTATATATGCACACTATTATAGATTATATGCATTGACTGGATTTGTTATAGACACAAAATGTGGTGACCTACAGAGTATATCTCACACCCTGTTCAGGCCACCATTTGGTACCTAGAATTACATCATGATTGCAAATAGGGACAAATGGAGGGGTCCAGTTCTAGATGTTTCATTTCTTATGCTAGGATGGATTACATGAACAAAGGACTAAGGTTTTTCTCACGATGCCATTGGAAATAACTTTTGGGAGTTTACATGGTTTTGTATAACATGTTGTATATTACTATTTCTCTATTTCCCATGTACCTCACTTTTTTATATATCACTGTGACATGATAATAATTTTGTATATAATAGGGGATATGGATTTTACCAGTCATTTATCATGGTTGGATGATTTTATTATTATTTTTTGTTGTTTATTTATTTTAATTCCTCTATTTATCTTCTTATTATAACGTATATCTTAAATCTGAACATTTGGGTATAGTCTCCCCACCATAATATTATAAATATTTGTTCCTAATCGGTAGCCTATAGAATAATGGGAGGATCACTTGAGGACAGGTGGATCTAAGGTTCAACTACAGATTAGTTAAATGAACCTGGGTTGAATCAAGTTATGTTAGAGGCATTTTTTCCTTTTTTTTCATAGAGTTTGGGTTATTATAAAAGAGGTCAAAAATGTGTTGAAATTTGGTAATAAGTTCGTGCCTTGGATTTTCGAACCCATCTATAGGGAAAATAAAAAATTCATATAAATATAATTTTATTTTAGGATTGTTACTATTATAGTTATATTGATTTCAGATTTTGGTGACTAATAGATCCTAAGGGTGGTGTTATTTCTCTACAGGTCTAATCAAAATACAAAATTTATAAAACATGGACTATGGTAATTAATTAATTCAAATTTAGTATATGGTAGGTCGAGGAAAAACCCAAAAAGGTGGTTAAATTATTTAAATTAGGTTTTAAGATAATTTATTTAATTAAATGAAGAAATAGGATAAGAAGATTGATTGATTTGATGGAAGCTGAATGAAGATGAAGTAAATTTATTGTTTGGAAAATCATATTTTGAAAGTGTGCTAGGATTTTGTAGTTTTTGGGTTTGGGTGAAATTGGATTTTAGAAATTAAATTTATTAATCCATGTTTGGTATTGGCCTTGAGACGATGTGGATCCAATGGTCATTGAATCCTCTCCTCAACCCAATAATCCCCCTTTTCCTATGGTCATGTAATTCTGGAATTATTGAATCAAGTTTGTATTGATACCATTTTTAAACCTGGCTACCCTGAATTCAATAATAGTCATGCCTCAATTTAGGGTAACCAATTTTACAATTATAATTTTCCTTAAATATTTTTCAACTAATTTTCATGATTAAAAAAATAAAAAGATTTAAACTGGATAAAAATCTACAGAAATTCAGATCGTTAATAAAAATAAATAAATCCAATGTAACCTTATGAATTCAACTACCTAACCCTAGTAAAAGGTAGGATTTACTACTCATCCTAGTGATGAGAGTGTAATAGGGAAGGAATAAATTAAAAGAAAAAAAATAAAATAGAGGAGATGTCGAACTGGTGAGGACCCTACGTAGATCAGTTTCTCACTCCAATCTTTGGTCTCTAGATCTTCAGGAAGAAGACCATATTTCTAATTATAGTCTCTCAAATAGATTTTGTAGAATTAAATAGTGTCATAGTGGGTCAAAAAGTGATCTTGGGTGGTATTGGTGTCATAAAATAGGTCTCCATATCAAATATGGAAATTTTTTGGTCGTCCCAACATTTTCACCATGTGTTTTGTTTTCACCGCATGTAAAATTTTCACCACATGTAATATTTTCACCACGTGTAATTTTAAAAAACATAAATATGTTTCACAAACTGAAATGGTTTTACATCCTAATATTATTTCATAGTCCAAATGGTTTAACATCCTGAAATTATCCTTTATTTTGCGTGGCCTCCTTTAAGTGTAAATAATGGTCATTTTCGCTCATTTTTCTCATTTACCATAAATTAATGAATCCTATCAAATATTAATTATATAATTAAATAATAGGGTAATAATTGATATCTTAAACCATTAAATTATTTAATTTTAATATCAAAATCATGCATGAAATGTATGTATAAGAATCCCCCACACTTAAATTAAAACATGTCCTTAAGGATATAATCTCAACATATTACAAAGTAAATTCACCTTACCATGATTCAAAATCTATAACAATAGAAGTAATTGTTAAAAATGGAAATTAAATTTTAAAACATCACAAAGTAAAATTCATCAACACCTTGTTTTTTAAAGAATAATTCAATATTTTATTTTACTTTTTCTCTTTGAAATAGATAATCCTTTTCCATCATATATTTTTATTTTTTTAATTAATTATCAATATGGATGACATTTTCAATTAAAATCTACTTAATTTTTTCCTCTCATCACCAGGGTAAAATATCAGATAGATTTTAGCACATTATTTAATAAATTCTTAATTAACATTGGCTTGAAAGGCATCTACTTTATCTACTACATAGAGAAAAAATCAAAAATAATCATTAGTTCTTCACCATTTATGATCAAATGACTGTAAGTCTTAAGGTAGGTCCTTAAATAATGTAAGAATATTAAAGATAAAAAAGAGGTTTGTATCTAAATTAATCTACATGACAATCCAAAACAACTCAATAAAAGTCTCATAACCCCTCAATACCTCAAATAAGGATAATAAAACATGAAATGAAATATATAAAAGGCCTTCTTGTGTTATTTATCTCTTTATTTCCTTTTTTTATAAATTTTTGTTTGCGAAAAATCTCACAAAAACCACCCAACCCCAAATGATTTACTCCCGAAACTATTTGTAATACTTATACTATGATCACGAGTCAAGCAATGGTGATTTAGGAATTTCTCAAGACAAAACCCATTTTTCAATAATTTATTAATTTTTTTATAAAAGGTTGTGAAATAAATACAATGGGCATGCCTTCCAAAAATCACATGAAAGTCCCCCCACACTTAACTATTACAAAATGCGTATCCCTTCCACTACTCAGGATCTCCACCATTCTTATTTTTTATAGTCATGAAAAATATTTAGAGGATTACATGAATGTATAAACTGGTCTTGTAACACAGATATTCCCTGACAAGACCATTGTTGTCATGTATGAGTTTTAAAATGGATTAATGTATAGTGGGTATCAAGATAAGGTCTAATCAATTAAATTGAATCAATCATATTAAATATGGTTTTTTTTGCAGTCATATATTCGACAAGATACAAAGAAATTTCTAGAAGGGAACATTACTACGTTTTAAAAAAAAATTGTAGAAAAAATGGAAAATATTGGTCTTATAGGGTGTCTCAAAATGGGAATGAAGGGTTGGGAAAACTACTGATGAAAATACATACAGATAACTGAATTAATTAATTCAAATGCCTAAAATTCATAGCATGGAAAAATCTTAGAAAAATTTCCTTGACAAAGTTCAACTAGTGTCCTTAAATCGTGATTTTCTAAATCATAGTCTTCATGATTATCCCTAATAATTCATTTCCCATTTTACCATTCATATTTAATGAAAAATAAATTTAACATCATCGAATGGAAAGTATCGTAGATATTTTATGTCTATTATTTCATTTGATTAAAGTAAATAAATCAAATGTGGGCATAAAATTGGAAGTTAAAAGATCTAAAACAATTAAATGTGGTGAATAAAATTGAGAAATTACAGAATTTACACACATAATCTCCCATCTAATTATGATTCTAATTCATCTTCATAAATTCCTCCTATTTCTAATTTATGTCACGTATGTATTTCATGACGTGTAGTCTCATTATTCACAACGTGAATGGTGTTCATGATGTGTATTGATTCTGCATCTTTATCTTGTGCTTTCTAATGATTATTTCCTTCTAGGGTCTTGATGGTTTTGTAAAATAAGAATAAACTGGAAAAATAACCATCCATTATTAGTGAATTTTAAATTATTTTGGGGATAGTTCATGTGCGCCCCTAAAAACAGAAATATAAAAATACAAAAAAATCAAGTTATATTCCATAAACTCTTTTTTTTACTATCATTGTGCCAACCTTACCTCATTTAACTATAGCCTATGTTATGGATGATTAATAATATTTTATCTAGTTAAGGTCCATAAATGTTCATAGTTTTGACCTTTCCACATAGTTCAAACCCTATAAATCTTCTCTAAACATCTTAATTCTTACTCCCAATAATACTTGCTTGATTTCCATCGACCTGATCCATCATTTCTTCTTCAGTCTCGATGATATAAATGGAAGGTCATGTGTCATCCATACATATTGGCCCTTTTCAAACCTGATGGAGTTAGTATCTCCTCTAGTATCAGCGGTTTAACCTTTCAACTTTTCTTTCATTGTCTTAGTACTTTTATTTTTAATATCTTCTTGAAAACCAGCATCTACCTCATACATTTCTTCAACATCTATGATAACCTAAGATTATGTTATTTTATCTCCTCTAAACTCATTGTCTTATATCACATCACATTTCTTTATTTTCGAGTGGATATTGAAAATTAAATGTTCATAGATAACTCTTATACAAAATTTTTATCATTGGACATCGATCAGCACCCACTCAGGGGATAAAAATGGTCTCCCATGATGATTGGAGTCTCCTCTTATTCCATATATAGTACTAGGAAGTCGAAAGGTAATTAGTACTTGTCAACTTTGATTAGAATTTATTTGATGATCCTTAGATAGAATTTCACTACTGAATCATCCAATTGGAGTCCAACTATAGTGGGCTTTAGTCCTTCCAGTCCCAAAATATTGAAAGTGGTGTATGACATGATATTGAAACTCACACCTAAGATACACAAATATTTTCTAAAATTATTTTCTTTGATAAATACAGAAATCAAAAAGTTACCTAGATCACGTTGCTTATTAGTAAGGACCCATAATACCACAATTGAGCACTCAAATATGGGTGGGATGGGGCCAATTTCCTCCATATCTTTCTTATTGGTCACCATATCTTTAATAAATTTTATATTGGTTAGCATGCTCCCAATATCCTCTTCAAAAAGAATTTTAATATGCAATTTTTTAAAGTATTTTAGAAACATACCTTTTTATGTGTTTATCTTTATTTGTTCCATTCATTTTGGAAAAGGAATTACTGACTTGAATTGTGGTGGTTCTTCTTTTTTATTTTCTTCAGCTTCTCATTCCTTACACTTTTAAACAATTCCTTGCTTCTATTATTATGATTTTCTAGATTTTGGATGAGCCCAAGTGACTTTTCCACTTATTAAATTTAGAGACCCAAAGCTTGATGTACATGCATATTACATTACTTCTACGTAATACTTAATACATAACAAAAATAGACACACAAGGACCGTAATAGTTTAGTGTCTCTAGAAACTCGGAATAAAATATACTAATCGTGGCGAAAGATCTTCAGCATCTCCCATAAAGATCTTCCCCTTTTTTTCTTACCTAAAACCTTTCTTTATATCCCGGGGAAAAGAAAACATAAAAAGGGTGAGCTCAAATTCTCAGTAAGAGTAAGCATGGATAAAATAAAACATACTATATACATTTGAACTTAAAAACATGAACATAATGTTTAAACATCAAAAGCTTGAGCAATGACATAAAACATGGAAGTACGTAAGGCATAGATCATAAAGAAAAATTAAGAATGATAAAATATCATGGAAATAAAACATTTAATTGTGGCATCCATTAAACACATTTAATGATTTCCATAGTAGCCAAGGCATTGCTTCCAAGACCATCTTAGTGGACAAAGTCCCATTCTGAATCAAGTTCACTCCTCGTTTTAGTCCTATAACACTGAACTGGATTAACTTACCATTCCAGCCATGTCTATCTCATGAGATATAAAATATTTACCCAATTAATTGGAGGGAGATATAGGTCCCACCCATCTCATAATGAAATCATTCTTTCGTGTGCCACAAAATCATAAATCATACATCATATCATAACCCATGTAATAAAAATGGGATTCTTAAACATCATGCCATCATAAAATAATCCATAAACAGTTGATATAATTTTATCATAAGAAAATTGAAACCATTTAAATCATAGAGACATTTTACTTGAAACATACACATATGAAATAAAGTCATCTTATATGGAAAATAGTTTTGACAAAACACTTGAAATGAATTCTTGAGGAAAATATCCTTTCTTCTTCAAAATCACATTCTTTTCACAAAATTCCATGCACTTTTAAAAGAAAAGGGTTTTTTTGAAAATAGTCATGAAATATTTTGGAGGAAGCTTCATGAAAATAAGGCTTTATAAAATCGTAAAAATCCGTTCGTGCCGTATAAGTTAAAAAACATTCTTCTCATACTTTTTCCGAAAAAGTCAAAAAGTACCTCGTAAAAGAAGGATTCCATACATACCATGTAGTAAAAGTCAAAAATGGGTAAAAATGACAAGAAACCATTTTTAGGAAACATGGACATGGATGAGAACAATAACCCTAGTAAATACTTACGAATAAACAATCTTGGATAAGAATGAGATTGCAATAATTATCCCTTACCTTAGGTCCGATTTGCTTCATAAGTGTCTGAAACTCATGTATAATGATTTAAATAATGTCATTGACTAATTCCAGAATCATTCTAATTGTTATGATATCATATATGGTTCACTTATGACATTATATTACCCGTTCTTTTGTAAATTCCATGTTAAAGAGCGTTTTGGGTAAAATCGTTTCATTTGTCGTCCGTGTTTTGACTTCTAATTATTCATATGATTACATAGATCATGATTACATAATTCCAGAATATAAAACATGATTTATATATAATATATATTCAGAATATACATATATATAATAGATCAGTAAATGGAAAGAAATACACTGTTCATGGAGACGGTAGGTCGTACGTACGCATGAACGCTGTTTTCATTTCCTTATTGAGTTGAATGGAATTAAGTAGATGAAATACATATATATACACATAAATCCAGTATCATTATTATGTCATATATTTCATGATTACTTATTATATATACTTTATAATCATTCATGAATGGTTAACGTGGAGAATGAATCTCATCGCGTCGTGGAGACGGTATTCCGTTAGTACGCACGAGCGATGATATCATTCTCATGATCGTGAAATTGTATTAGAGTGTATGTATACTATTTAAGAATCAATATCACTTTATAATAATCATATATAGTTATTATGTACACCATTATACCCATCCAAGTAAGGTGGTGGTGGAAAATAGATTACACCACGGCGTGGAGACGGTATTCCGTACGTACGGGCGCGCGGTGATTTCGTTTTCCGTAGGATAGATAGATGGTGAAATAGGGTTGTTTCATACTTATAATAACATATCCGTATATGAGTGATAATTATGTTTTTACTTCATAGTGAAACATACTAAGAAGAAGAAGTGGAAGAAGAAATAAAGTTGAAATAATCGGTAACGGACATTACCTCTTCTTTGAAGCGCCTCTTAGAGTCCTCCTCTTAGGGCACTAAAATTTGTCTTTGAAGAAGACCAGGACCTCTAGGATCTTTCTAGTGAATTGGAGAAGAGAATTTGGCAGGGGTTGGCCGAGATTGTAGGCTCAATGTGGTCTGATGAAGAGAGGGAGTAGGTGCCCTTTTATAAGGCAGGAGAGGGGCTCCTTTGGAAAAACTAAAAATATTATTTTATTATAAAGTCAAGTTCGGTTTTAAATAGCTCCAAATTGATTTATTTAGAATCTATGGTGGGGATGGGTCGAAATCCTCTCATAAAATAGAATTTAGACAAGTTTAGGTTCCTATTTTAACCTTATCATTTATATTTAACTTTAAGTTAGATAATTTTACTTTTACAATGTCTTCTTGTGTTCTTATACTATAAGGTTAATAAACATTCTATAAGCATCCAAACGAACCCCAAGTTGTTTATTATTAATATATATAACCTTATCTATGTCATTTGGCCGAACCTTGTATTTTTAAGAAAAAAATAACAATTAATAATATAATTTTGTTTTAAAAACTATTTTATGTCAATTTTGACACTATTTAGTAATTGATATTTGTGAAAATCATAACAGAGTGATTAGTTCTAAAAAAGTTAATTCAATAAATACTAACATGTTATATTAACCTAGGAAATTATTTTAATTCATAAAAAGTCTCAAATTACCATTATTTGGGTATTTATAACATCAATTATGTCAATATTTCATTAATAAGATAATTACTACATCATATTTGTGTCATAAATAAATTGAATTATTTAATGTATAAAATTTATAAATAAAATATCATGATGTAGGAAATCGTTTTATCTTTCTAATGAATATTTATAGTCGAATTTATATTATGTACAACCCTATATTAAAAATGATTTACTTATTAAACATTGATTTTAACTATTTTAACCCTTCTTTAAGTAAATTAATAATAAATGTCCTATTGTTATTCAAGTGGGCCTAAATGGTCATATTTTATTCTTAAGGTTGTTTTTGGTCGAATTACACTTATCCGATAGAAATAGGACATGTGTTAGGGTTATAATAATAACATTTTTACCCTTAATTACCGTATTTACTTTTAACCGTGGTAAAAAAAGGTAAAAAGTTAATATTCACCAAAAATTATTTTTATCTCATTGAACCACATTTTACTTACTGAAATCAACCGTGTCTCTTGGATTTTTAAATTTCCACTCACAGAAGCTGTAAAATTAAGTTTTATGAAAAATTCATTTTTTTAACTACCACTTAGTGGTTTCACTATTCATCAAAAAATAAAAGTTTCCAGAAAAATACCAAAAATTAAGCCTAAGCTATATTTGATATTATGAATTCAAAAATGATGTCTATTTTATCAAATTCAAAACATACCAGATACATTAACTAATTTAAAAATTAATTCCCATCATCAAAACAAATAGCATGTTTTTAAGAGATAATAACTATCAAAATATTGACACTTGTTTATAACTGGTTTAAATGTGAAATTAAATCCAATGACCAACATTGTATTAAATTGTAAAAATATATTCTAAATATACTTTAAAACCACTCAAATTAATAATTTATCACTATTAATTATTTCGATTAAAAAAGTTTTTTTTAATTAAAATTTAGTAATTTTCACTATTCATCAGAATATGAAAGTTATCCGAAAAGAACCAAAATTTCACCCTAAGCTAATTTTGATATTCCGAATCCAAAAATGAAGACCATTTTGAAAAATAAAATTTACAAAATTTCAAAAAGTGGTTATTACTATTCATTACGGCTAGTTTTAATAATATTTTCACAACATATCTTTGTTTAGTGAAACTCAGTATTGCGTACTACACACGCTATCGAGGAAGGTCACGATTGCGTGTAATGTAAGGAAAGTCTAGGATGCATTTTGTTCAAGATTCTTTTGGTGTAGCGTACAACACAAGACATTAATGAAATAAAATATAATATTTTTCATAAAATCTCGGGATGTTACATTCTACCCCCCTTAAAATGAATTTCGCCCTCGAAATTCATCGGGGTTATAAATGGTTTACTACTCGAAAGCTTCTTTAATAGAAACCCACATCGTAAAAAGGAATACCAAAACCAATCTTTAAAAACATGAGTATGAAACGTAACGGTTACCCAAATAAACTAATTATTGGGTTTCCACATAGGTGAAAATATGGATATGGAAGAGAAATCTAATCATCATGTTCTGATGGAGAGTGGTATAGAACATGGATATGGAAAATCTAGAAATCAAAAAGCCATAAATTTGTGATGATCTATGGTACCATTTTATTCATCGGATATAAGGGCACTAGGACAACAATTTTTTGTTTTCAAGATCGTTTCCCTAAAGACGAAGATTTTGAATTAGAATAACTACTTACTTTATTTTGGTACAATCTCATTGTTGTTCATGATTTGAACAATTTCCACATAATATCTTAAAGAAATGAAGTTGAATTTGTTATTCATTAAGTTTTAATAAATCATGTGATAGAATGATGGGTCATTCAATCTATTTCAAACAAAAGGTTAGAAAAAGTTATCAAATATACATAAGTCCATCTATGGTGCGGTTAATCATATAAAATTCCAAAAATGAACTTATACTTCATATATCATACCGTGTAATAAAATAAAACTAGTTTCTACTAACCAGGAACTTCTTGTAGGCCAGTGGTAGGTGATAGAGGCCAGTCGCACTTCGGTTGTGGGTTCGATTCCCACAGCCTTGTCCGACGCGATGGGCTGTCGCCCATCCTGCAGGTTGTCCTTTTTTTTCTAAAACTACATTACTATAACATCCATAAATAATATAGAAAAAAAGTTATATCCTAACTTATGTCCAACATAATCCATTCCAATCTTTAGCCTTATCTAAAATACATCGGTCCAATTTCCTAGTATAAAGAAAATGATTACTTGAAATGTCACATAACAATCACGTGAATGCCATCATTTATCCCCCATATATTATAAGATATATGTTGTTGGTCAAATTACAAACATGTGAATACCTTAATCATGTATTCTCTTGAAGAATGAATACCCATTGAACCTTAGTGAAAACATGAATGCAGTCAAAAGTTAACTCTTTCCACATACCAAAATCCAAAAATTCTATATACTCAAACCATGATATAACCTTCTACTTATATCAGTCATGAGCTCATGAATACTATCAAACGTTTAATTTTCTCCTTATCCCTTAATTATGCACATATCATCTACTTTCCAAAAATATCCGAATAACCATTCATGGTTACTGGTACCATTCATCATACACTTTCAAAACTCAAGGAAAGACAACAGTGTAACAATCTTTAGATGTCTCTTTATTCCATAGTACCATGAGATTACTTATAAAACATTACATTTGATAAACATGTAATCATTCCACTACATTCTTAAACCATTGACCGAGCTTCAACAATTCTTTCATCTCACATATCATTTGTAGTCTCTTCATCATCATCAACATAAATACTACCCATACGGCCGTACTGATTCTCTTCATGAGACTTTCTCTTAGGGCATTGGTTTGCATAATGCCTGTACATTCCACATTTAAAACATTTAACCATTGTTAATGTCGTAGCAATACCATTATCCTCATCCCTGGTGTTAACTGAACATTTTCCTTTGCACTTACTGGCTTTGTGTCCTTTTCCACACCCAAAGAATCTTCCAGTTCCTTTGAAACAATCTCCTTGATTCCTCTTCCTACAAGATTTACATTGGGGAAATTAAACTTTCTTTCCTCTATGTTCATCATGAAACTCCATCTTTCTCTTATTAGCTGAGTCAGGAAACTTACAAAATTTTAGTTTATTGATCATATTATGAGATTGCTGATTTGGCATAATAATGATGTTTGGACTTCCAAATCCCATTTCATTTGGTTTCTCATGAAAAATATCATTCCATTGTCCATCATATCCTCTATTATCATGAATCATCTTGTTTCCATCCATTTTCTAAAACCCAAAAAGAATAGCGTGGGAGGGAAAACTCATGCTAGGGAAAAAAACCTAGTAAAGGGGGAGAACCCTCAATATATAACATCTTAGGTTAAATTTTAATATCGTTACTGTAGTTCTAGGACTATATCTTATATGTATACTTATCCTTAGGGACATCCCAAGACATACCTTAGAAGTATCTCTAGGGATCTCACTAACGTTTTCGCATCCTAGTTTCCCAAGGTTGACTAAACCTTTCCACTAATACCAAATATAGAGACCCAAAGCTTGACGTACATGGACATTTCATTACTTTTGTGGAATACTTAATACATAACAAAAATAGACACATAAGGACCATAATAGGTTAGTGTCTTTGGAAACTCGGAATAAAATATTCTAATCGTGGTGAAAGATCTTCAACATCTCCTATAAAGATCTTCCACTTTTTTTCTTACCTAAAACCTTTATTTATATCCTGGGGAAAAGAAAACATAAAAAGGGTGAGCTCAAATGCTCAGTAAGGGTAAGCATGGATTAAATAAAACATACTATATACATTTGAACATAAAAACATGAACATAATGTTTAAACATCAAAAGATTGAGCAATGACATAAAACATGGAAGTAAGTAAGCCATAGATCATAAAGAAACATTAATAATGATAAAATATCATGGAAATAAAACATGTAATTGTGGCATCCATTAAACACATGTAATGATTTCAATAGTAGCCAAGGCATTGCTGCCAAGACCATCTTAGTAGACAAAGTCCCATTCTGAATCGAGTTCACTCCTCGTTTCAGTCCTATAACACTGTACCAGATTAACAAACCGTTCCAGCCATGTCTATCTCATGAGATATAAAATCTTTACCCAATTCTTTGGAGGGAGATATAGGTCCGAACCATCTCATAATGAAATCATTCTTTCGTGTGCCACAATATCATAAATCATACATCATAGCATAACCCATGTAATAAAAATGGGACTCTTAAACATCATGCCATCATAACATAATCCATAAACATTTGATATCATTTAATCATAAGAAAATTGAAACCATTTAAATCATAGAGACATTTTACTTGAAACATAGACATATGAAATAAAGTCATCTTAGATGGAAACTAGTTTTGACAAAACACTTGAAATGAATTCTTGAGGAAAATATCCTTTCTTCTTCAAAATCACTTTCTTTTCACAAAATTACATGCAATTTTAAAAGAAAATTGTTTTTTTGAAAATAGTCATGAAATATTTTGGAGGAAGCTTCGTGAAAATAAGGCTTTATAAAACCGTAAAAATCTGTTCCTGCCGTATAAGTTAAAAAAACATTCTTCTCGTACTTTTGCCGGAAAAGTCAAAAAGTACATTGTAAAAGAAGGATTCCATACATACCATGTAGTAAAAGTCAAAAATCGGTAGAAATGACATGAACCCATTTTTAGGAAACATGTAAATGGATGAGAACAATAACCCCAGTAAATACTTACGAATAAACAATCTCAGATAAGAATGAGATTGGAATAATTATCCCTTACCTTAGGTCCGATTTGCTTCGTAAGTGTCTAAACCTCCTGTATAATGATTTAAATAATTTCATTCACTTATTCCAGAATCATACTAATTGTTATGATATCATATATAGTTCACTTATGACTTTATATTACCCGTTCTTTTGTAAATTCCATGTTAAAGAGCGTTTTGGGTAAAATCGTTTCATTTGTCGTCAGTGTTTTGACTTGTAATTATTCATATGATTACATAGATCATGATTACATAATTCCAGAATATAAAACATTATTTATTATTAATATCTATTCAGAATATACATATATATAATAGATTAGTAAATGGAAATAAATACGCTGTTCATGGAGACGGTAGGCCGTACGTACGCATGAATGTTGTTTTAGTTTCCTTATTGAGTTGAATGGAATTATGTAGATGACATACATATATATATAAATAAATCCAGTATCATTATTATGTCATATATTTCATGATTACTTATTATATATACTTTATAATCATTCATGAATGGTTAACGTGGAGAATAAATCTCATCGCGTCGTGGAGACGGTATTCCGTTAGTACGCACGAGCGATGATATCATTCTCATGATTGTGGAATTGTATTGGAGTGTATGTATTCTATTTCAGAATCAATATCACATTACAATAATCATATATAGTTATTATGTAAACCATTATACCCATCCAAGTAAGGTTGTGGTGGAAAATAGATTACACCACAGCGTGGAGACGGTATTCCGTACATACCCACACGCAGTGATTTCATTTTCCGTAGGATGGATAGATGGTGAAATAGGGTTGTTTCATACTTATAATAAAATATCCGTATATTAGTGATACTGATGTTATTACTTCATAATGAAACATCCTAAGAAGAAGATGTGGAAGAAGAAATAAAGTTGAAAGAATCGGTAACGGACATTACTTCTTCTTTGAAGCGCCTCTTTGAGTCCTCCTCTTAGGGCACTAATATTGGTCTTTGAAGAAGACAAGGACCTCTAGGATGTTTATAGGGAAGTGTAGAAGGTAATTAGGTAGGGTTTGGTAGATCTTTAAGACTCAAAGTAGTGTGAGGAAGAGAGGGAGGAGGTTCCCTTTTATAAGGGAGCAGAGGGGCTCCTTTGGAAAAACTAAAAATATTATTTTATTATAAATTCATGTTCAGTTTTAAATAGATCAAAATTGATTTATTTCTAAGATAAGGTGGGGATGGGTCAAAATCCTCTCATCCAATAGAATTTAGTCATGTTTAGGTTCCTATTTTAACATTATCTTTTATATTTAACTTTAAGTTAGATAGTTTTACTTTTACAGTGTCTTCTTGTGTTCTTATACTATAAGGTTAATAAACTTACTATAAGAAGCCAAACGAACCCCAAGTTTTTTATTATTAATATATATAACCTTATCTAAGTCATTTGGCGGATCCTTAGATTTTTAATAATAAAATAACAATTAATAATAGAATATTTGTTTTAAAAACTATTTTATGTCAATTTTGACACTATTTAATAATTGATTATTGTGAAAATCATAACAAAATGATTAGTTCGAAACAAGTTAATTAAATCAATACTAACATGTCTTGTTAACATAGAAAATTATTGGAATTCATAAAAAGTCTCAAATTTCCTTTATTTGGGTATTTATAACATCAATTATGTCAATATTTCATTAATAAGATAATTACTGCATCATCTTTGTGTCATAAATAAATTGAATTATTTAATGTCTAAAAATTATAAATATAATATAATTATGTAGGAAATCCTTTTATATTTCTAATTAATATTTATAGTCGAATTTATCTTATGTATAACCCTATATTAAAAATGATTTACTTATTAAACTTTGATTTTAACTATTTTAACCCTTCTTTAAATAAATTAATAATAAATGTCCTAATCTAATCCATGTGGGCCTAAATGGTCATATTTAATTCCTAAGGTTGTTTTTGGTCGAATTACACTTATACAATATAATTAGGACATGTGTTTGGGTAATAATAATAACATTTTTACCCTTAATTACCCTATTTACTTTTAACCATGGTAAACAAAAATGTAAAAAGTTACTATTCACAAAAAAATTATTTTCATCTTATTGAACCACATTTTATTTACTGACATCAACCGTGTCACTCATATTTTTGAAATTCCACTCACAGAAGTGGTAAAATTAAGTTATATGAATAATTCATTTTTTAACTACCACTTAGTGGTTTCACTATTCATCAAAAAATGAAAGTTTCCATAAAAATACCAAAAATTAGGCCTAAGCTATATTTGATATTATGAATTCAAAAATGATGCCTATTTTATCAAATTCAAAACATATCAGCTAAATTAACTAATTTAAAAATTAATTCCCGTCGTCAAAACAAATAGCATGTTTTTAAGAGATAATAACAATCAAAAGATTGACACTTGTTTATAACTGGTTTAAATGTGAAATTACATTCAATGACCAACATTGTATTAAATTGTAAAAATATGTTCTAAATATACTTTAAAAACACTCAAATTAGTAATTTATCACTATTAATTATTTCGATTAAAAAAGTTGTTTTTAATTAAAAGTTTGTAATTTTCACTATTCATCAGAATATGAAAGATATCCGAAAAGTACCAAAATTTCACCCTAAGATAATTTCGATATTCCGAATCAAAAAATGAAGTCCATTTTGAAAAATAAAATTTACAAAATTTCAAAAAGTGGTTATTAATATTAATAACGGCTAGTTTTTATAATATTTTAATAGCATGTCGTTGTTTAGTGAAACTCAGTATTGCATACTACACATGCTATCGAGGAAGGTCACGATTGCGTGTAATGCAAGGAATGTCAAGGATGCGTGTTGTTCAAGCTTCTTTTGGTGTAGCATACAACACAAGAAATTAATGAAATTAAAAAGAATATTTTTCATAAAATCTCAGGGTGTTACATTAAATCCGTGTATTTTAAATCTTCATGTGGGTGAACTTCAGGGAATCCATGTAGTGCTCCTCTTGGTCTATCTCTAAGTTGCTCAGTGATTTGTCCTTATGGGAATTACAGGTGTCATAATTCCTCCCTTTTTTCTCTTGATTCATCCTTCAACTCCTTTATTAACACACTATAATATTTTAAAGAAGCCTTAATTTATTTGGCAGTATCCCTGAAGAAGGTTATGAATGTAGCCAAGGTCTCTTCAATCGTGTGAACCAAGCTTGTGAGTGAAGATCCTTAGGGTTCTTTGAATCCAAGTGCTCTATATAAATATCATTTCACTCATGGTTGTTTTTGTAAATACCAATAAAAATCATTTCCACAATTATAATCTGTATAATTTCCACCCTATGTAAACGTACCTAAGGGTTATTGTGGTTGAGAAATAATTGTATACATTTTTTTAATTGTGGATACCTTTTGGGTCATCATCCAACTATTGTTTTTTATCATGTGAATGCCATTTTTTTCATTCCTTCACTTTTCCACTGATAATAATTGCTTTCTAGTTTAACAAGAATTATTTGTCTCTCTTCAAGTGACTTCTTCATTAGTGATTTTCCAGCAGAAGAATCTAAAATTGAAATGTTTTTATATGAAAACACCTTTTAAATAGTTGGGATTAGTAGTCATAACTCTATACTATGATGGTGAATTTACGAGTAACATCTTTGTAAAATTTTCATCCAGAGTGGATTGATCAATACTAAAATTGAAAAAATTCTAGAATGTTTACCCATATGTACATCGACTTAGAAGGTGGGAAGAAGTAGGTGAAAACTTTTCTAGCCATCTTATCTCATTTAGTGACAGAATGTGTATAGAGGATTCCAATCCAATACCTAGCTCACTCAAGTAATTAAAACATAAAAATAAGGAGTAATGCCACATCTCTTGAATAATTTTGGAATTGGAATTTTTCACAGAGCTTGAAGAAGATTCCAAGATGTACGTTTAGATATTTATGATGTAGTCTGGTGAATTCCATATTGTTCGAGATCATTTTAATAATATAAAATTTGATCTCCATGTGGTTTTCCGTAATGGGGGGAACCTGGATGCTCAGTTTCAATACTTTATTTTATGTATAACAATAATATGTGAGCTTTTGTAGCCTCATATATCTTTTTAAAACCCCTCCAGTAGTTATATATTTCTTTCTAACATCCATGGTTGTGGTTACTTTTCTCTTTGTGCTTGAATAAAAAAAATTTAGATCGATGTGATCTTTTAATTATTCTTGAGTATTATAGGTGTGTATTTAATGATTTCAAACCTTGAAATTTTCAGCATAGAATACCTTACACAAAATAAAGAAAATATATTTAAATAAAAAATATAATATTATAAACCTATAAAACTAATTAACAAACATCCATGAAAATGACATCAGTTTTTACATGCCCTAATGGATTCATTATTTCCCTATGGGTCTAATAAAAATAAAAAAATATAAAACATAGAATATTGTAATTAATTAATTAAAATTTAGTATGCAGTTGGTCAAGGAAGAACCCACAAGGATTGTGGAATTAGTTTAATCAAATCTTTAAATTAACTTATATAATTAATATTATGAAACCGTTGAATAAGATATAGTTTTTATTTATTTGAAGTAAGACGAATGAAGAGATATAAAATTTATTGATTGGAAAAATCAGATTTTGAAAGTGTGCTAGGGTTTTGTAGTATTAATGGTTTGGTGCAATTAGATTTTATCAATTACAGTTATTAATCTTTATTTACCGTTAGAGTTGAGATGTGGTGGATCAATGGTCATGGTATCCTCTCTTCAACTCAACAATCTCCATTTTCCCATTATCAAGTAATTAGGGAATTATTGAATCAAGTTTTTCTCAATACCATATTTAAACCTATTTTCCAAGAATGTGAAAATGGTCAGGAATCAATCCAGGGTAACCAGATCTGAAATTATAATTTTCTTTTTTGATTTATTAACCAAATTTCATGAGTTAAAAAAATAAATAGATTTGAATTGGACAAAAAAATTATAATAATCTAGAACATGAATAAAAATAAATAAATCCAATGACACCTTCTCCTTTTGGAATCATAACCCTAGAAAAGGTTATATTTACCCCCTCATCCTAGTGATGAGAGGGTAAGACAGAAGTAATAAAGTAAAAAAACATAAATAAAAGAGAAAATATGTTGAACTAGATAAGTCTATGCACAAAACAACTTCTTGCTCCAAGTATTGGTCTCTAGATATCTTGGAAGAAGAAACTCATCCTTCTATTTATGGTCTCCCAAATCTCCCATGCAGTATTCAATGGCATCATAATTGGTCAAAAGGTGATCTTGAGGGGTCTCAGGGTTATAAAATAGGCCCCCCTAATTTCATTGAGTGTGGCCATTTTTGAGTCATCCTAACATTTTCACCATGTGTAATGTTTTCACCACATGTAATTTTTTAACCATATGTAATGTTTTCACCATGTGTAATGTTTTCACCATGAGCAATGTTTTCACATCTTTAATTAGTTTCAAAGCCTGAAATGGTTTGACATCCTCAAATGATTTCATAGCCTGAAATAGTTTCACTATTTGAAATCAAATTTCATTGTGGGAGGTATCATTTATTTGTAAATCATGGTTTTTCACTCATTTTAGTTACTTCCAGTAAATTAATTCATTATTTCATATATTAATGATATCATTAAATAATAGGGAAATATTTAATCATTTAAAACATAAAGTATTGTATTTTAATATCAAAATTCATGCATGAAATGTACATATCAATGATGCACAAGATATGTGGAATTTACTATTGTTCATATAGATTCACTTTACCCGTGTCTTGGTATATAAAAGAGGTATTATACGTGTGCATCATTTTGGACACATAAATATTTTCATGTCATGCATATTCCATGCCAAGTAGATTTCATTACTTGACCACCAGATTATGTTCCTTGTTAATTTTTATACCATTTTTAGATATAAATCCTACATGAATACTTGGATACCATCTTTATATTAATATTTTAATATTTAATAGTATTATTTCTTTTTGATAGGTTTCCTTATTGTAGTTATGATATAAGATTGGTTAATAATGTTTCTGCATCAACCGAAATGGTTTTTTTCTTTATAGCATAACAATGACTCCTTAATTAACTAATTATGACATGTTTGGTCGATGGAGCATTGAGTTCATGGGATAAAAAATTTATATTTGTGATTAAATGGGATCCAATAACAATTTATAAAGTGTATGGGTCTTTATAAATTTATAAGTGTAAACCATATAATCCAACCATTATATATGGAATTGTTCCATTATGATGCTAAAGGTAAAAACCTAGTTTTAGTTACATGTCACGCCAAATAAAACATATAAAGAATAGAATTTTATAAATTGGAAATAGTGATCCATCTAATTAAACCACTTTAGAGGTTAGTTTATGTTACATGACATTCCTATTGAAATTTAAAAAGTTTGTTTCTTTATAAATTAGGAATGTGAACACATATAATTGGAACATGATAAGTATATATATAATGATATACATATGAAAATCCAATTAATTATAAATTAAATGATATTGTTTCCATAAAATGGTGATTCCAATTGCAAATTAATGTTTTTTTCCTCTATCACTTGTAGTTGATTCTCTATATACTAAAATTCCTGACATAAAGTAGAGAACTCTCCTTTGACACAAACTTGGTATTTGGATGTAGGGAGTGTCTCTTGTGACCCTTATGATCTTATATACCACCTATAATTTTTCATAGGATAATGTATAGGGGTTTGACTCTAATATAGGAATGTTTGTGCCTGACCTATTCTTGTGTCTAAGATTTAAATCAGAATCAAATCAATTATGAAGTGTGTTCTTGAAATTTTTATATCTATTATACCATGATTTTCTTGGGTCACAGACCAACAGGTTGGTAATGACCATGCTCTGGTGGGGGTGGACCCCGAGCCACAAATATTAACTCCAAGGGTGTCACATTTGGCACCTCTTGTTATACTTGACTAGGGTAATGATACCCAGTTTTGATAGGATTTCTTATGAAACACACAGACAATACAGGGAGCCCAATGACCCAACCTTACAATGGTAGAGTTTACATGAGAGTTTCATTGGCCGCATCCACCCACATTTTTGTGGGATGCAAGTCCATAGGCTACTGATTCATGACTAGAGGACATTATATCTATTTTTTATCATCAAGAGATGACTCCTAAGAGGAGGTTCAAGCTCATATATTACATGATATCTAATTCATCCAAGAGATTATGGGATTTGCTGACCCATGATGATCAACATCATCCTTTCTCTAGATTGATTTATATATATCCTTCTATGATTATTTATTTCTTGGTATGTTACGGGATGATAGTGTTAGAGACTTTATACACATAGAGTATGTCACTTTATTAGTTAGATACTACTTAGCTCATTTCATAGAGCTCGGGAATTTCACACCGATAAATCAAGGTGATGAGTCATATAGGTTTAAGAAATTAGAGGATAGCCTCAGGCATGACATATTATCGTAGGTGAATTTGGTTTTCTTGACCACCATCACTAAAATAGTGAACCGAAAAGTGATTAATGAGTGTAACCTAAAAAAATGTGGTGTGAGCCAGGTAATTTCATCTCCTAGACCCGAAACTACATTGGAAAATGATAGGAATTGTTGAATTGAGTTTTCTTCAAGAGGTAGTAGTAGTCACAGAATGCCCATAGGTATCCATGTGATCTATCATCAATGTGGTAAGAAGGGTCATATAAAACCCCAGTGTGATAGAGATATATTTGAGTGTAGAGACTATGGAAGGATGGTCCATATAAAAATGGTTTGTCAGAATTTTCCACCCATTACTAGTACTAGAGGGTCCACACTGTCTCCACCTTTAGATGTAAGATTAGGAACATCAGATCATCTAGGGATCATGGGTAGTATCGACCATTTGGGATGAGAAGGGGGTCATGGTTGAGGGATCCATACCCAAACTTTATAGCTCCAGTAGAGTTGGAATTCCCAGTGCAATTTGAATCCATATAAGGGTTTTGAATCATACAAGTTATATTTATAGTTTAACTAATCCCTAAGGATCATATTGTTGATCCATCTATTCTTATAGGTAAGATCATAGTATCCTATAATCTAGTTTCTTCATTATTTGATACAGGATCATCCCACTCCTTCATATCTATTTCTATTATAGAGATCCTTGGGCTTGAGACTCATTGTTTATATGGAGTAATTGCACTTGATACACCATTTGGAATTTGATCAGAGGGTGTACAGTAGTTCATGGAGGTACCCATTGTGGTAGGTGGGTATTTTTCCTTTTGGGGTTTTTTTCCTTAAGATGAAAGGTTTCTACATCATTATTATGATAGGATGATTGTTTTCTTATCATGATTATGTTGATTTGTATCATCATAGAGTGTCCTTTACTTCACCAAAGGGTGATTGTTATATTCATAAGGGTGAATGGGATGCCCATGAAATTCGAGATGTGCCCGAGCATCATGGGCTGGAAAGAGGGAAAACCCATATTCCTAGACATTATATAGATGATTAGGGAAAATGTACGGTTGAATTTTATATTCTAGTATATCATTTCAAGGTTGTCTTATCTGAAAAAAAAATTAACTGACCTCTTGGGAGAGTGGTAGAGTTTACTATTTATCTAATGGCAAGAGAAACACTAATATCTATTCCACCTTATTGGAAGGCTACTAATATGTTATAGAAACTCAAGGGGAAACAAGAGGTCTTGGAAACTAAGGGTTTTATATGGACTAATACTTTCCCCTTGGTTTTATTAGTACTTTTTTCCAAGAAGGCATTTGATTCCCTCTTAAATTTCATGAATTACCATCAGTTGAACCTGTTTATAGTTAATAACTGGTATCGAAATCCATTAATAGATGACCTCTTTGACTAGCTCTGAGGATCAATGGTTTTATCCAAGATGGTTTTGAGGATGGGTTGCCATCTTCTTCATGTTATACCATTGAATATACAACATAAAATATTTCTATAAAATATATGATTTGTATGAGTATCTAGTCATGCCATTCGATCTTTCCAATGAACTAGTAGTACTCATGGATACGATTAACCGGGTTTCCACCCGTATTTGGATTCATTTGTGGAAGTGTTCATGGAATACATCTTGGTATGTTCACATAGTCAACATAAACATTCCCAATATATTTATATTCTTTTGAGAATAATAAGATATCACCTGTTGTATGCTAATCCCATAGAATTCCACTTTTATATCAATAATGTCTACTTATTAGGTCACAGAATCTCAGAGACAGGGGTATTATTTAACCCAGATAAGTTGAGAGCTATTGTTTCTGGTGAATAAACTAATAATTTATTTGATTTATTGAGTTTATTAGTGATATTAGACTATTATAGGCATGTAATTTATGGTTTATTATGCCTATGAGCACCTCTTATGGGGATTGATTAAAAAGGGTGTGAAATTTTTGTGGTCTGAAGCATGTGAAAGAACCTTTCAGGAGATGAAAGGGATATTTAATTTATCTTTGATATTGATTTTACCTGATACTAGAAGAGGATATATAGATTATTATGATGCCTAGGGAATCGGGTTGGGAGATGTTCTAATGTAGGTACCAGATCATATCATACGGTTCTCCCCTACTGAGGACTCATGAGAATAATTACCCGACACGTGATCTCGAGTGTGCAGTTGTGGTTCATGTCTTTCCCTATTGGATGCACTATTTGAAAGGAGAGAATTTTTTGGTGTCTAAAGTCTATAAAATTATCATGTATATATTTACATAATGTGACTTTAATCTCAATAAGTGAAGTTGGTTTGAATACCTAAAATCATCTAAATTTGAGAAATATAATAACCATGGTAAATTCAATGTTGTTACTAATGCTCTCGGATAGAAGAAATATAAATAGGTAGTTAATAAGTCTAGTTTTAAATGTAAGTTGAAGGGCATATTTTCTGAGATGAACTTAGAGGTCCACAAAAATCATATGAAGTCTATTCCTATAGCTATATCAATTACCTCATCACTTATGGATAGAGTGATTATGAGTATTTTTCTCATCCTGATGGATTGGTCCTCTAGGAAAGCACATTAGTTGTGGATCCACAACCAGGTTGGATCGTTGATGAGGATGAGGTATTATACATTTATGGATGCATCTGGGTTCATGTATACATCTGAGAAGAGTTTATACAAGAGTCTCATGCTTCTTCTTGAGCAGTACAGCCTAGCCTTATGAAGATGTATAGTGATTTACACTACCAATACTTGTGGCTTGGTATGAAAAGGTGGATAGTTTGTTTCATTACTCAAGGTTACACCTATCAGTAGGTGAAGGTGGAACACCAATGAATAACAATGATTTTAAAGTTATTTCCCATTCCGTAGTGGATGTGGGATAGAATCACTATGGATTTTGTGATGGGATTACCTAGGTCACTTTGAGGCTATTACATTGTATGTATGATAATTGGAATATTTTAAAAGTTTTATCACTTATAACCTATTAGAGATAAATTTTTAGTAGATGATCTAATAAGTTTATATGTTACAGATATCCTATTAAATTATGATGTTCCATGTACTATCATATAGGATATAGATGCTCATTTATTGTTTTCATTATGTAAGGGGTTTTAAAGGTAATTGGGTTAATAGTTACTATTGAGTACAACCTATCACCCATAGATCGATGGTCAATCTGAGTGTACAATACAGCTGTTAGAGAACATGATCTAGGAATGAATACTTGATTTTTGGGGTTCATGGGAGAAACACCTTCGAAAAACCAGGTTCCATTATAATGATAGTTTCCAAGAGACTATAAAGATAAATCCTTATGGAGATTTATACAGTAGGAAATTCCATTCACCAATATGCTTGTTAAAAGATGGGGAGGTAGTGCTACTGGGACCTCATCTCATTTAGGAGACTTTAGACTAGGTACAAATTATCTAGAAGGATATTTCTATATCTTCGTCTATGTAGATTTCTTATGTCGATTGTCACACCAACCACTAGAATTAAAGGTAAATTATTGTGTATTCTTGTGTTTTCACCTATACTAGGGAATAAATAGATTTATAAACAGGGGAAGATATCACCATGTTATGTAAGCACTTTCAGGATTTTGGAGAGAGTTATGTTGGAAGCCAATTAGTTATAGTTACCTCATATGTACCATTCCATGCATGAAGTATTCAATATATCTAAGATTAATCATTATTATTTACACTGGTATCAATTTATTTCTTTTGATGAGGTTGATTTAGAGGTAGATTTATCCTTTGAGTATCATCCTATATGTATCATTGATTAGATCATGAAGGTTATCTGAGGTAGGTCAGTTCCACTAGTTTGAGTGATATGGAAGCACACATGTGTACAAGATAAGTCTTTAGAGTGATTTATCTATGTAAATGCTCAGTTGATAGATTTATTCTCAGAATTTATCATACCACCATCGAAAGAAAAAAAATCAGGGATGAGTTTTTTTAAGGAGGGGAGGTTATTGCATCCCAAATTTTCCCATGGGGTAAAATCATTTAATTTTTTGTTTAAAACTTTCTTCTAAAAATAATGGAGGCTCTTAAGGGCATGATCTAGAGTATTTGGGAATCTAGTACTTTTTTGGAGCTAAGATATTTTGTTTTTTGAGAAACAACAAGAGGCACATTAATCCGCACATGGTTAGTAGTAACCATGTGGCTCAACCATAAAACCCATATACAGAGGAGAATGGTTTGAAAAACTATGTCAGGGAGGCTTACCATCCATGAGAAAAACATATAGAGGAATTATAGAGGGGACCTGCATGAGATGTGCAAAGTTTTCAAAACCATGTGCCTAGCCCACACAATGTTTTCTACATAGGCAATAAGGCCTCCTGGTTGGCACATAGTTTGGGAAAATCATGCAGTTAAACCATGTGCCTAGCCTACAAATTTTTTCCACATAAGAAATAAGGCCTCATGGTTGGCACATATGTTGGAAAAATGATGTAGGTAAACCATGTTCCCCTTTATAAATGGTTGAAATGTTGATTTTCCCTTTCCCACGTTAAGAAATAAACTCTCTTTTCCCCTCCCATTTTTCACGGTATCCCAAATGTTGGAGCTCCCATATCCTCTACCCCTCCTATTCATTTTTATTTCTCCTTCATTTACGCTTGGAATCAAGTGTCGTTACTCACATTGGATTTACACTGGTAATCTCCATGATCATCTTACTTAATTTATTTTTTATCTCTCTATATCGAATAATATATCTATATGAGCTAATATGGCATATTTTTAGGGAATTACTCTATTTCTATGATTTCACTTATTATAGCTTGAGTCAAAAGCTAATAGTGGATGAGGAGAGTACTGCCTATCTAAGGTATGTAGTATACAAATTTTCCTTATATATATTAGTGCTTTATATCTTTATCCATAGTGTATCATGCCAAACTTTAATATAATTTCTATTTAAATTAATACAAACATTAATAATATGTTTAGAATATGATTTAAACACATTATTACACCCATATACAAGGTTAGAGGTTATCAACCTCAACCAAAACTACCCTTGAGGTGGGTTAATATTATTAGTCACGTTTATACCACTTAGTGGGTGAGGTAATCTCATAATTTATTAATGGGAGTCGTATTTACCAAGAAGATCTAGTATTTGGGAAAATTTGATCCTAAAAATTAGTAATGAAAAACTGAAATACACAGTCAAGCATTATAGGAAGTTTTATAAAAACATGAGTGGATCACTCCCCACATATCTGCGTCCACCATTAGTTAAAAATAATCAGGAGATCTGAAATACCACATCACAATTGTTTCCAAGATCACTCACTCTAATAAGTTATTTGAAACATGATTTAATTCCATATTTTAATGTGTAAAATTTATGTTGAGATTATTAGTATGATTAATAAATTCAATCCAATGAGAAATAATTCTTTAAGAAACATTCAAGTTTCTCACTTTTATGGATTTCATAGTAGGTTCATATTTAGATTAAATCCAAAGTGAATTCCAATTATGGTGAACAAAATGCTTAATGGAATATATCAGGGCCCATAAATCGTCTTCATAAATAATTCCACATCTAATATAGTGATGAAAGCAACCTTTAACAATGTCAGGTTGATTATGAAGGATAGCTCCACAAACCAAGCGTACTGGAATGCTAGAGGCCTCACTATAATCATTATTCTTCATCAATGATGAGATCTAAGGAATCCAACAAGAATATTTAAGTTCTAATGGTTTTTTAGGCCTTCCCTAAAAACTCGATATTATTAAGGTGTTAAAATAATTTATATTATTATCCATGGTTCCCATTTGAATATTTGATGCCGTGTGGACCACTCTTCATATGGAAAGGATTCCATCATTTATATAGGGTGATTGGTTGTCAAATAGCCTTCCATGCCTTGTATTCTAGATAGATGTAATCATAGATATTGTTGCTACAAAAAATAGATCTTGGAGTTGTTCAATCTGTATAGACATGATGATGAAAACTATTAAGTCCTCTATTTGGTATGTTTTACATATGATGATATTAAACAAGTTACATGTATATCTCCATATCTCCCAAGCAAAACCATAACCCATAAATAGGTGTTTTATGGTTTCCTATGTTCTCAATCATATGTGACATGTTGAAACCAGGTATTGATCATCCTTCTTTATTTGATCATGGGTATGTAATATATTTTTTCATATCCTACAAAGTATAATAAATCATGAAGGTTGTATAAAAGGTACCTTGAATTTCAAAAACCATAATCGTGGAACATTGGATCCATCATATTCTATCAGGTAATCTTCTTTGGAATTAACCATTCCATTTATTTTGGGTCTCCAAATCAGAGTATCATCATCCATGAAATTGTATCTTTGAAATTCCATACTGTACTAAGAGGTAAAAATGTAATAAAGGTTGTTTTTATGTCTAAGGAGTTTAGAAATTGTCATATAGAGCATGTTTGGAGGTAAATTCATGGTATCTTTAAGAGGATTTTCCATCCAGATGTTATCCCAACAATTATGGTTGTAATTTCGACTAATAAGCCATTTATAATTACGCATGATATCCTAAATGTAGTGCTTGATAAAATTCCATATAAAATATGCAAGGTAATTCTTCTTCCCATTCAGTAGCCTCCTTTTGAACATGTAAAATTAGAAATCAAATGAAGACTCTTTAGAAGTCAGGATGTTCCATATATTTTTTTAATAATACCACCATTGAATATATTAATATCATTGATTCCAAGACCCCCCATATCAATGGGTTTGATACAATCCTTCCAAGAAACAGTTCTAATTTTCTTTTCAAAGACTAACCCAGTCTACATGAGGTTTATGATCATGCATTGAGGATTGGTAATGAGGATTCTCAACCACCTATAAAGAGAGATGTAATAAAAAATTGATGTAATCATCATGTTGACTAAGCACACCCTCCTAACATAGTACATAAATTTCTCATTCCACATAGGGAACAGTTTGATGATTCTATAGAAAATGACTAAAAGCTGTTGGCTTCTTACCTTTCCCCAAAATAAGAAGACACCAAGGTCAATGAATTGGATAGCTCCTTTTTTCACCCCAGAAGTTATAGTGATTCTATTTTTTTCCAACAGGTATTCTATAACCTAATCAAATGATGTATTTTCTCTAACTTATGGTATTTACAACCTCTTCTTCATTATGTGAAAATAAAACATTGAGAGATTATATGGTTTTCCATGAAACTTTTCCAAGGAGAAGTATGTCATCAACATATTACAGATGTGATACATCGAAATAATCTCTTTCTTCTTTTATTTTCATAGAAATTATAATTTGATTAAGATCATTAATTTATCTACTCATATAATATTTTCTAATAGAAAAAATATTTTATGGGAGTTGGTATCCTTATTTAACATCCCTAGTGTATTAAAAAAATCATATGGGGTCTATTTATGAGGATGGATAGCCTTAAAGAGGTAAGGGTGGTATTAACTAACCTGATAAATGAATTTGATAATTCATACCTCCAGAGTATAGGAAAAAACCTTGCTCTATTTCAGTGTATCAAAATCCTATATAAATTTTGAGTTAAAAGTTCTCTTCCTTAATTTCCTCCTCATTAGGATAACAATTTTTAATGTAGTGAATAATCAGTTCTAAATAATTCTTCCATGAATAGACCCAATCCAATTTGGGGTAATGTACTCTTTAATCATTCCTCTCATCCAGGTCATAATAATCTTACTATAATTTTTGGGATGGTGTTCCCATGTGAAATGAGATTGAAATATTTAATTTTAACTGCATTTTATTTCTGAGGGGTTAGGGAAATGAAATGTTAGTTGATTACTTAAGGAATGGATGCTTTATTAGATAATTACATTAATGGATTTTTTATATCATATAGAAAAATATCATAATGGAACATGAATTGTTTTTGGTAAATCCATCTAGGCCAACATCACTTTACATGTTAAAAAATAAAAGTGTTGCACAAAAACATTCATTTATGATCATGGCATTGTTACCTTCTCTTATCCCCTTCTCCTTATGTAGAATATAAAATAAAATTTAGTTCATATCTCTATCATTCATAAATTTAACATTTAATTTCTTTTGATCCAAAATTTGTTTGATAGCTAAGAGTTCATCAAGCATGGAGAGTGCCTTTAATTCTTCTCTAGAGGGGATATTGTGGTGTTGATTCCTGATTTTGCATCATAAAATATGTTCTTCAGCATCCTTAATTTCCATATCAATGTTGGAGAAGTATTTTCTTCTCCATTACCTTAGGATATTTTTTCCATACTTAAATTTTCCAGTAGGGATCTAATGTGAGCTTCAAAGGGACTCTATCCTCCAATATTCCTAAATAATTTCCCTATAACTATGAGAAACAAGACACCCACTATTGAGTATAAAAGGTAGGGGAACAGACCCTATTATCTATGTGGATAGTTCAACTATGATGGGGCTATGATTTGATTGTTTTTTGGGGAGGGTTTGACCTCAGACCCTAGTAATAGTAGATATATAATACATTTGTAAAAAGTATCTATCAATTTTAATTGTTTGTTTTGAATACATGGTTTACCTAATCCATGTGAATTCAGATCCAACAATAGTGACTTCAGCAAGACCACACTAATCAATAAAGGGAGTAAATAAATGGGATAAATGGTAGTTTTGGAGTGATATGGAAAAACCATTACAGTGTAGCCTCTATGCTCCATGCCACATTATTTCCAAAATATGTTGTGGCACCCTAATTATCCTTTAGAAAACCACCAAACTCCTAGATATATCTTTGGACACCTCTATCCACAAAATTAATTCAAATTAATTGGTCCTATGGTGTTATACATTATAGTTTACTTATTGGGCATACATGTACTCTATACATCTGATGGAAAGAATCAAATTTTTTCAGATGGTGTTGTATAAAGTCCACTAGAAAATATTTAATGAAGTCCATTAGATGAGGTTGTAAAAAGTCTACTAGTCAAAATTTATCTGATGGAGGAAATAATTATTTCTTAATGAAGATTAATAAATTTTACTGGGTGTAAACTTCATATGTCTCACCTGAAAAACATTTCTTATTCCACCAGAAATATTTTACAAGCCTTGTAATGATAATTTATCAAAATGATAATCAAGAAAAGATATTACGTTAAACCTTTTAAATAGAGAAGGATTCATTTTGATGTCATTGAAACAACTTCTGAGATATGGAAAAATATTACCACTGGGAGTGTGCTAATAAATAAACTTGTATTCAAGGTTGGAGAAAGCTTATACATTTTACAACGATTTCATGTTTCTTTGATTTCTAGTAGCATCTTGTTGCTTAAGAGATCTTCAATTGTAACATTTAGAGATTATTTCTCTTAAGGAATCCATTGGGCGGATAATTGAGAATGAGTTAATAAATTTTGATTTCGTATTCTATTTAACAAATCAAGTTCAATCGATTGCTTTGAGGTTTTGGATTATATAGTTTTACTAATATTATGATCAAGGGTTCCCAAGGTTAAGGAAATAGAGACTCTACCAGTCTTTTCATCGAGGTATTTATTGGTTTAAGAAAGATAGACCGTTACGGTTAGGTAAAAAAATGTAGATCACTAAATTCAAGTTTACTTACATCCTTAACACTTTTCATTAATGTGTTTATATTCTTATATAATTACCCATAATTTTTTATTACATACTATATTTAAGATTTAATTTACTTGTTTTTACATGTTTATATTTCTATTTTTCATGCATAAGAAAGGTTTCAGACTATTTATTATAATATTTTCTAAATCTAATTATAAAGTCAACCAAAATGAATTTTTCTATGATATAATTTCTTAAGTGGTTAAGTAAAATTATCTTTTTTATTTTATAAACTATATCCCCCCAGTAAAATACATACTTTTTAGATCCAACATTTCTTATCAGAACATGTTCCTACATGTTATAAACTATTACAATAACATTTTTTTATATAAAATAATATATATTTTTTAATATGGATGGTTTAACTGTATGGATAATTTATAACTAAATCCCAAGAATTACACCTATATTTGATGGTGTATATTATGAGTACTAGAGAGATCACATAAAGACCTTAATTATAAATACTAGAGTAGATTACTTTTTTCTGCTAAAAGGATATTATAAAAATCATGAGAAGGAAGTTTCAAATTTTACAATAGAATAAAATTTATAAGAGAAGGTTAACTAATAATTTGGAAGTAATTTTTTATGTTATATGATAATAAATATCTATAAGTAGATTTATTTCTCTGAAACTATAAATAATATTTGAAAGTAACACGTTTTGGAAATTTTCAAGTGGTTGAATCAAAAAGAGCTATGTTAAGAGAAGACTTTAGATCTTTTGAATTTATACCTGTAGAATAATTTACACAGTTTCATCAATATTTCATGACCATTATAATTATTATACAATATTTCGGAGATAAATACTTAATAGAATAATAGTTGTTTGGGAAAATTATTGACATTAAGTTGAATGAATGGTAATCTAAAATAACGTATCATAAGGATCCTAAGAACCATATTGATCTTATTTGGTATGATTTAATTGGAACTCTCACATATAATGACGGTATATTGAAAAATGATGTTGATAAATAGAAAACTAAAAATGGTGTAGTTTTTTCTCTACATCTACAGGAACAATAATAGCATGATCACCTGAAAAAATTTCTAAACATTCAAAGAATATGAAAGTGAAAGTTGAGATAGAAATTGTTTATTTATAACAAATTGGGAATTAAATTTCTTATATTGTTAATATATTTAATAATATTTATAAAAATAAATATTTTAAATTAAGTGAAAGAAAAATTTTAAGGGCATACATGATATGAATGATTCTTCTAAGATGATTTATTATGAATGTAAAAAATCATGCCACAACAAGATATATTTTCATATACTAAAGATGAAGGATAAAAAAGATATAAATTCAAAATAAGTTCTACAAGTATAAAGGAATGAAAACTCTATAAGATTTAGACACTTGGAGTGCATGTGATGGAAACAAATCTTCAGAAAACTCTTCAGATGATGGTAGGGATAGTCAAAAGATCATGGGATTATATACTAGAATTATAATGACTAATAAATTCTTTATAAATAAGTTATTTGTTTAATCCTTAACCAATTTTACTTTATATACTAATTATCCAGATTCTGATGATGAAAATAGTTCTATATCCTTAAAATAATAGAAAGATACTTTATCTGATAAAGATGATGCTTTACTAAGTTATGAGTAAATTTATATATATTCCACATTACATGAACAAAAATATAACAATTTTTCAAAAAGTAATAATAATTATAAGGTAGAATATTCCAAAAAAAATTCTATAATTTCAAAACATTCCCTAAAAATTTCAAATTTTACTGAAGAAGTAGATAATAAATATATTTATACCTTATCTATTGATTATAAAGATTTAGTTTCAAAACTAAACTCTAAAAATTTTAGTCTAAAAAACATATATAAATTTTTATTTATGGTAAGGAAAAATTTGATAATATGTTCTGATAAATGAGACCGTATTAAAATAATTCAGGGATGGGTTTTAAAATATCTAAGCCTCATTTTAAAAATAACTATTTTGTTCCTAAAATTGATCCCTTCCATAAGATATGATAGAGAGGGGGACACTGGAAGAACAAATATTTATTGATTAAACTACAATATTTTTGGTTTTATGGAGAATATATTTAAAAATAATTATTCATTATACAATATAAAATATTGGGATATATGTGGATGCCAAAAGTTATTTTTGCTAATAATTTTGGACCCAGTCAAGTTTGTGTACTTAAATCCTAACCTCTATATTTCTATAAAATGATAAGATTACCAAAAATAAGAATATATAGTACATGGATAGTGGATATTTCCAAAATACGATTGGTAACAGAAAATTAATTCAGAATATTATTATGATGAAAGGTGAAAAATCACTTTTAGAGATAATTCCTAGGGGAAAATATACAGTATAGCTGAGATTGTTCTTATTGGTATATATTTAATTTCAATTGTTTTATTTTTTGTAGGCCATAAGCAGAACCTCATTATAATAATTCGATTATGTGATGAATTTTACCTTGTGAACTTTATGAATGGAAAATGCATTGTTCAAAATCTATAATGTAAATTTATTATTTCTACAGATAGGCATGATAATGTATATACACTAAACTTAAAAGCCATAGAAGCTACGATCTACCTCACCTTATTGAAAGATAAGATCAATCATGGTTATGGAATTCAAGGTTTGGATTCTAAAATGTTATAATTGAGTAAAACATTCTAAGAAAGCACATATAAGAGATATATCAGAGACTAGGTTTAATTATTTTAAAGTTTATGATCCTTGCCAATTTGTAAATAAACCAAAGTAATGCTTTAAAATTATTAGCGAGGTTTCTAATTTTGATGATTTATAGTTGGTACACATGGATTTATTTGGCCCAACACAAACTGGAAGTATTTTGAAAAAATAATATGTATACATCTTAGTTGCTGACTAAACTATATAAACTTGGCCATATTTTCTAGTTAAAATGATAGAATCCATTTTCCTTTTTAAAAATTTTATAGCCTTTATTAATGAGAAATAGATACATTTGTTTACCATTCATAGTGAATATGGTGGATAATTTTTAAATTTTAATTTTTAAACATTTTTAGTAAAAGAGTTATAATACATAACTTTTCATCTCCTAGAACACCTCATACAAATCGTGTAGTAGTTCGATGGAATAAATTTCTTCAAGATATTTATATAAACATGTTGACTGAATAATTAATTGATAAATTTTTTGTTTTTAAAGAAGTTAGTAATTATTTTTATACTATAAATCAATTTTTACTAATACCTTTTATTAGTAAAACTCTTTATGAGTTGTATATAGGAAGAAAACCAAAAAAATTATTAATTTGGAGTTTTTTAGTCAAAATTATTTATTATAAATACTAAAGATAATTTAGAATCATTCACTCCAAATTTTAATGGAGGAATTTTCCTTGTATATTCTATAACTAGTAAGGATTATATAATATTTATTAGATGAAAAAGTGATATGGAGGAAATAGAGCATTTTAAATTTGATGAAACTAGTCCCTTTATTTTTAGACAACCCAAAAACACATATTCTTAGTATTTTTCAAAAAAGTATATTTCAACCCATGTTGGAAAATTGTTTTTATGAGTGAAAATATTGAGGATCATTTTCTAAAGATATACCCCTTTAATAAATTCAACCTTTTGTTGGGTAATAGGGTTTTACAAACCCAATGAATTATACATTCTTAAGAAATCATCCCACTAATAATATAACTGGATATGTAGATCAAATAGTTAAAACTATATGTTTCTTAATAATTGAATGTGAACACTATGTGTTTTTATCACATTTTAAACTCAGGACTCCTTATGATGCTTTTGGTGGTAAAGATTAGAAAAAATAAATGTAGGATGAATTCAATGAATTTGAATGGAGTCATGTTTAGACATTGGTGGAATTACCAAATTATTTTCCAATGATTGGAGAAAAATGGGTTTTTGAAATAAATGTAATGAAAATTGAGTAATTATTTGAAATAAAGAAAGAATTCTTGCGAAGGGTTATAATCAACAAGAAGGTATAATCTATGAAGAAACATTTTCTCCAATTGCTACACATTAAGCTATTTATGTACTTATATCCTATATATTATTTCTTAATTTTTCTCTGTTTCAAATGGATGGGTCATGGGATTTTTTTAATGGATATGTTCAGAAGGAAGTTTATATATAACAAACAGCTAGTTTTGAAAAAAAAATCCCTAGATCATTTTTTAGACATATAAAGGATCTTTATACACCTAAACAATCCCTATGAGTCTGGTATGATAGATTAGCTATATTTTGTAACAAAAAAAATGGTAAGGGTGCTATAGATCCAATAAATTTTAATAAAAAGGTTTTTAAAGAAACTATCATTGTTCATATTTATGTTGATTAAATTATTTTTATCTCAACTCAAAAATCACTTTCCGGTTCAATTGTGAATCTAAAGAAATATAAGTTTTAAATGAGCATGAATGGTGAATAAATTTTTTTTCAAAAAATATCTCAAAAAATAGAAGGAACATTTATATCATTGAAACATCTTATAAATTGTCTACATAAATTTTTTGTATATGATAGTACTAAAAGAATTAGTAATATTATCGGAAGCCCAAAATCATTATAACTTAATTAATCTAGGAAACTATTTTATCAAAAAAAATAGAGGAATTATTAGTAGTCTACTATATCTTATAGCTAGTTGAAAAAGATGGTAATATTTATAAAAATAGGTTAGATTAAAAAAAATCAATTTTATTTTTATTTATAAAATTTGGGTTTTGTGATTTTTAAAAATTGGGATATTTTTTACTCAAAAGTTTTATTTCAATACTTTTTATGATTAATTTTCAAAATCACAATCCCCTTACTTAAAAATTTATACTTTAATAACTATTATATTTAAAAAGATTGATATATTTTTTTATAGAAAATTTTTATGTTTTACTAAACATAGAAAACCATAACATCGAACAATGTTTCCATATAATAAGTTTGTTTACTTTTTACATCGGAAGGATGAGTTCAAAGTTCATTATTAGGATAATTTAAAATTTCATTAGATGGGGTTTTATAAAGTCCATTAGAAAAAATATAATAAATAAAATATGATAATGCTTCACAATGTATACCTTATAAACATTATCAAATGAAGGTAACTATGATTTCTTGATGAAATTTTAGAAACCCTACCAAATGAAGAACTTCAATCAACTCACCAGAGGAACATTTATCATTATATCAGATGGAATATACAAGCATTGTACTAGTGATTTTTCAAAATGATCATTATAAAGTGATGATGTGATGATCCTTTATAGTGAAGTATGAGTTCATCCAATTCCATTGAAACCACCTCCAAGATATATATAATATGACTACAAGGAGTGTGATTATAAATAAAGATACATTCGAGTAGGAGGATTATTTTACATTTGTGACGATCTAATGTGGTTGTGATGTTTTAGTAACATATTATTACATGACATTGATTAAATTGGAACATTAAGAGAGTATTTTTATTAAGTTAAATGTTTTTAGGATTATTGTAAATGACATAATAACTTTTGATTTGGTAATCAATTTAACTGTTCTGGTGTGATTAAGGGGTTATGATGTTTAATAACAAAAAGGTTTACCAATCTTTTGACCTAGGGTTCATGAGGCAAGGTAAATAGTTAATGTATCAATATTTGTAACAAGGAATTTATAGGTGTAAGAAATAAATACCTTTATGTTTAGGTGAAAACCATGGATACTGAGTTTGGTGTAGGAAATGGGAGATTAACTAAGTATAGGTATCATTTTATTTGGAATTTAATGAATCTGACATGATCAGTTGTTGGAAAACTAATGGATATTGGATAATGGTCAGGTTGGATGACTGGGTGTGGTTATTCAGAAGAAGGTTAGTAACGATACTTGGTCTATGTGACATTGTTGATTGGGGTTAACCTACTTATGAGAATGATAAGGTGAGGGATTATTTTATAAATTGTCTCAAGAGTGAGGTTGTGGGTTTGGATATAATTTTCAGGTGATAAATAGACTTGTTTAGATTAGTGGCATCAACCTTTGAGGTGTGATTTTGGTGTACTGGAAATTATTAAATGCCACCAAGTGGGTCATCATAGTGGTGTTATTTTTGATAATCATCTCTATGGTTCATGGGTCAGTGAGGTTTTGATTAGTGAACCTATATTTTGTGTAGTGTTAGAACGGAAACATCTAATGAGAGGCATGAAGTTTGGATCATTACTAATGATCAATGATTGTAATAGTTCAAGTAAAAAATTCCAATCACATTGGACATTCTAAGAGCAAATGCCATGGGATTTAGTGGTTCTTGTGAAAACCAGCTGGATTTATTACAGTTTCCTTTTTTCTTTAGAGGATAGAGAGAAGCGGTGATGGGGAAAAGTCTCATGCATGATAATTCAAAGTTATCTCATTTGATCCAAGAGTGGATGGATACTAATTGAAGTAGTTTAAGACATGATTCATGAAGTGATCCTCATTTCATTTCATGATTCATGGGTGAAACCCTATTTTATGATTTTTTTAGAGTGTAAACTTGTTTTAAGGGTGAAACCCCATTTCATTGCACGATTCAAGGGGTGAATAATATTATGAATCCCAGTAAAGATTTATTTTGGCACATCGGTTCTTGGGAAGAAAAACTCATTAATGTTGTGGATCATGAGTATGACCAGGACCCAGAATGTGGGTTTGTTAATGAGATTTTTATCTTTTGGATGACACTTCCTTTGAGGAGTGACTCGTTGGTATGGTTTATTGGTGTAAAATTTTTCCTCGTGATAAGATAGTTTATCTGGTACATGTTATTTAGCAACAAGGATGTTTCTCGATGGAGACATGAGACCATGATTTGAGTATATAGGTTCAGTGGTTGGTGTTGTTCACTGGTAAGGTCTAGTGTTTTCTAAGAGATAATGTTGAGAAAAAACTACTTTAAAGTTGGGATATTGTAAAAATTTGACCCCTCTATGAGGTAATAAACCTATTAATTTTTTTATAGCACTTTTATTAAATGTTTTATGATGGTTATGGGGGGTTGTTAGTGGACTATAAGTGGTTTTAGGGAAATAAGGTATGTCTATAGCTACTTCATAGCATTAAGAATATCTTCACACCATGAAACCAAGGGGAATAGGGGAGGAACTCACACCATGAAAAATCATAGTATGAATAACTAGTTCATCTCCTGAAACTTCTTGTGTTACTTTTTCTTAATGGTTTAATTGGATTATTTTAAGTGGTAGGGTTTCATAAAAAAAATGGTGTTTCCCCCTTTGGCAGTAGTGGGCATGGATCCCCCTTCCCATGATCTTATTTCCTTCCAAGAGGGATTCCACCATCATTAGTAAATAGTTTAACCCACCATCAGTTGTGTTGGGAAGCTAGTACTAAATATGATATTTTTCTTTCTATATTTATTAGTTTAATATGTTGTCTCTTTGAATTATTCCATTTATGATCTTTTTTCACTTTTCCCAAGGTATCCATATTCATTTCTATTTTTTACTAAATTTTCCAGAATAAAAGGCTGATATAGGTTGAGTGGACATCTATGAGTATGAATTTTGTATTTAAAAACATATCCTACAAGAATTAATCATTTTATTGATTCATGCATTGTGTGGTCACATTAAAATTATCATGTGTTCAACCAAAAATTAAAAATTAAAAATTATGGACCTAATCAATGAAATTGAACCTCTCAACGATCCATTAATTGAAATTGGTGTGTATACCAAGATTTTATCCACCCATATGGTGTGTTCAACCTTTGAAAATTACTTATAATGATAAATATATCATCCATGTGGTTGATACATGTTTGGGTTTCTATGATAGAGCATCAATATTTGGGACTAGGTTATGACTCAGAACTGTTTTCATGGTTTTTCCTAGTTTTTTCTTTTGGTATTTTCAGATTTTATGTATATGAATGCTATTGATGTATGACTACTTATCATTGTACATAATACCATTTGACACGACATGAGTTATATTTGACTATTTATCAGAACTTTCTTGGATGAATTTATACATCGTATTTATTTGGATGTTGTAAATGATTATTATTATTTCCATTGTTATTATACTCTAAAATGATTATATATTATCCTCGTCTTTCCATCTTATTTATTTGGATGTTGTAAATGATTATTATTATTTCCATTGTTATTATACTCTAAAATTATTGTATAGTATCCTCGTCTTTCCATCTTATACCCACACTGCTAGTTGGTAGACATTGGAATATAGGTAGGTGTGCCTAAGGTATAATAGAGACCATTGGTATGGGCACCAATTAGTTGTTCAAGGAGATAAGATATTACAATGTTGTTATACTAATTTGATATCATTTCTTTCCCTTCATAGGATCAAAGTTTCAATGATAATTGACATTTTTATCTAGTAATATATAATAAATAATAAATATATTTTGATTCTAACAAGGTCAACATTGGAAGATCCATTATTGAAGTATGGATCATGATTTAAAAAACCATAATCCTTATATTAATGAAGTTTTAGTGTCAAAATATTTCAAGGTGTTCAATATATACTTTAGAAACTATCATATAAAAATTCACCTCTCTTGTTAATTGATGTGTATTTGTTTTAAAAGAATAATTAGGGGTTATATGTTTGAAAATTTCTCTCTAGGTAATTTAAAAAAATATCCTCAAATATGATTTTATACCTTCATTTTAGTGAAGGGTACAGAAGTTTTCTTGTATGACAAATAGTGATATGGATATTGTATTTTTTTTTGTATCAAATTTTATATTTAGTAAATAATAACTATTTTTCTTAATTATAATTAGAAATTTTAGTTTTTTCTCAGTAACATTACTCACAATTTTTTTCCCTCTATTGTTAGTTTTGAGAAAATATATCTTTAAGTTAAAAACCAATTGGGTACTTCTGAGAATTTATAATTTCTAGACCCTCAAATATTTTAGAGTTAAACACAGAAAACTACAAACTTTTTGATATTATTCATTTATTAATTTATACCTATTTAATAAAACTTTTTTGGAGTGTCTATAATAATTTTGTATATATTTAATGAATAAAAATATTTAATTAGTAATGAACTCTAAATCAACAATTCACCATGATTTTACAATATGTTTCATTATAAATAAATTTAATCTCTTCAATATATTATGTAGCATGCAACCCCACGTTTAAACAAATTTCAATCTATTATTAAAATATTATTATTTGACCATTGTAACATACTCGTTAAAATTGGAGGGTATTAATAGGACTAAATAAATTATTAAAATTATATGGTTTATATATTTATAAAATAAATTCATTGCTTATTGAAAAAAAAATCATTTCAATGTAATATATAATTTTTTCTTAAAAAAAAGTTTTTTATGTGCGCACAATGTGTTTTTATTGTAATAAATTTAATAAATAAATATTGGAAAATGATTTTAACAAAATATAGATATAATATTTCAATTAAAATTTATTAACATTAATCTTGATTTTTTACAAGTCATAGGATACGAATAAATTATGTTTTATTTGTAAAAACTGTATTTTTCTTAAAAGGTATTTTTATCGCATTTTGCACACATATTATAAAATAATTTAACAAATTTATAGAAATTAAATTTTAAATAATGGAGACCATATTTTTAATTATTAGTTTAAATTTTGGTAAGTATTTTCCTTTGGTTTTTTGTTAATATGTATGTTAATTGTTGTAAAATTTAGCACCTTAGTAAAGGGTAAATCAATTTAATCTAGGTAAAAAATAATTGATAAGGTCATAATATTTCATCTTAATTATTATTTGATGAATTTAATTATACTTTTAACCCATTTTTCTAGAAATTTATATTTTTAATGGATAATTTTACACAATAATGAAAAATATAATATTTAAATCAAGGATAGTTAAAAAATGTCACTCTCCTAGTTTTGAAAATCTCTTATGTGTCCAAAAAGAGACAAAAAAAGGATATAAATTAATATAAATATAAATTTTTTGCATAATGGAATTAGTTTTATGATTATAATTTATTTATAATTTTTATTAATTACATAATTACCTTAAATTATTGAGCAATAATAATGAAATATTTATTCAATTAATAGAAAATTAAAATAAATGTTATTAAAAATATTAAAAGTGATATAATTTGAGTCATTTGTAGTTTTCCATGAATTTTTTAGGTAAGTATAAAATATTTTTTTGGTTTAAAATAATAATATTCTAAATATAAATTTTTATTTATGTATTTGAAGTCAAATTAAATGAACAGTGTAAAAATTTCCATTAATGACAATTTATCCGAATAATATTTTATTAAATTGTTTAAAAATCATTTAAATATTTAAATAGGGCAATGGGGTAATATATGGTCAATAATTTCATCCCTTCTCCATTTTTTATTCAATTGTTAACTTATGTGTAAAATTATTATTCTTTAAGAGTGAAGTATGTTACCATGATTAATGTAAAAATTTGTTAACTATATGGTTAAACAAAAAGATAGGGTTTAAAACACAACACAAACCTATAAAATTATTATTGGTTAATGATATTTCAAACATATACGACCCTAGGTCCTAATATATTTCCATTTTGATACAATCTTCTTGATAATTAATTCATTATAATTTAATTTGTTAATAAATTCCAAAAGTTTCACTCACCTAAATTATAAAAGGTCATCTTTTAACTCACTTACTTACTACACTTTGAACCTTATATCTCTAAAAAATCCTACCCATTTCTTATATAAAAAATACTTTGATAATTTATATAGGTTCTTTATATTTCAAAATACCAACCATAAGTACCTTATGAAGAGATCTAAATGAGGTTATCGAAGAAGATGTAATCATATTTACTGAGTACTTCATGTCTATTTCATCTCCCACTTCCTATTAAAGTGGTGTACCCATACTAAGATAATAAATCCAGTAAAATAAATATACTGATATGTTATTATAATTATGGTACAACCATATTTCATCTCTTCTCAATCCTATGAAAAGTGACTGCATCTCTTGTGCATACGTAAGGCTTAACATCTCCACTTAGTAGTGTAAATCATTTTTCATCACCACATTACATGAATGGTTAAAAATATGAAACTAATGGGTTTATATTATATTTATGACACAAATATTTTTTTGTAACTATAATATCATATATATATCTTATTACCTACAAATTTTTTCGAAAAGGATAATGTCGCTCGTGCGTACATGTGCACCACCACCACCACGAAGCTATGTGATCCATTTTTCATTTATGTTTTACATGGGTGATAATATTGATATGTTTAATGAGTATATATGATATATATATATATATATGATTAAAATTATTATTATGTAAATATTAATTATTACTCACATTTATTTCATTCCATTTGTCAAAAAAGTGAAAACAGTGTCCCTGCGTAAATACGGCCTACAATCTCCTTGAATAATGTAATTCATTTTTATATCTATATATTATATGGATGAATATCAATGAATATATATAAATATATATTGAATATATATTATATTTTTACAATTAATAAAATTATTTAGATTATGGAACCATAATAAATATATAAGTTCCAGAACAACCAAATCAATGCATACTGGAAAAACAACGTAGTTGCCAACCCAAACAATGATAATAATTAATGATTATTAACAAATAGGTGATAAAATGTTATAAATGGGTGATATATTATATCATAGATATTTTTATGGTTCTTTTTTATTAGTATAATAAATATAAATTTATTATATGTTAGGTTTAAATCACATACTAGGAATGTAACACGTGAGGTAAGGGATTTCATCTTAATTTCCAGTCCATTTAGACATGTTTGGCATTATACAGATGATTGTTTTTATGTGGTGTATATAATATCCTTTTGAGGTAATTAACATTAATTTATATTTATTAATAAGTAATAAAGTTCATTACTCTCCTAAATAAGTTCAAAATTGTCTTCAATCTTTTTCTCCCTTCAGAACATGAATCATGCAATGAAATGTTTAAAATAATAAGTGATATTATTTAAATTTTGATCGGATATATTTTTATTCCAAATAAATATTTTCTGTAAAATGTTTTGAAAACTTTTTAACACTTATTTAATTATTTATCAAAATATCTTATTACCCTTGTTTAACATTTTTAAAAGTGGATTGGAAGGAATATTTTTATCGTTTTCCAAATGAGGTACTTTGGGGTTTTTTCAAAAATAGTATAGAATAAATTTTTTTTACTTATATGGAATGGGTATATTTTCTGATCGTCATTACTAAAAAATTATTTTAATATTCCTTTAAAATTGTTAATTTTTATTTTCAAATAAAAGGTTTTACTTTATAATTTCATAGTTTTTTTAAAAGATAAGTGATTTCAAAAAATGGAAAGTTCAGTTTCCTCACAAATTAATTTATGACCTTTTAATGGAATTTCTATTCATCAATGAAAAACAAACCATTATTTTACTTATTCACCATTGAGGATATGTTTTAATTATACCATCCTTTAAAACATTCACTTACTTGTGATCATTTAATATTATATATTTTTTAATATCTTTATTCTTTGTATTTTGGGTATTATTTTTACCTATACCATATACTATTTCTACATATGGTGTTACAATTTGAAAGTATTTGATTTACAGGGGAATTATTGATAAATATGTAGTATCTATTCAAAATTTATATTTTTTGATAAGGCATATTGTTCTTGAATTAATTTTGTCATTCAACATATGATGAATGTGTTGGACATACAGTGACGGGTGGGGCCCAAAATTATATAGACCCTCAATGCGTCGATAGGTATCGTGATATAAATCAGTTTTATAAATTAAATGGGTATTTACCCATATTTTTAAACTATATTATAGAGTTTTATTAATGGTAGATATTTCATGATTTATGGGATCATGACATCCAATAATATGTATTTCATTCACTGATAATTCAATTATTATTATCAATGAGATTACAACATTGTCACTATCCATATATTCATTTTGTGCTAAAAATCATTAAATGGAATGTGTTTTCAGTTATTTACCATGACATATTTATTCTTCCTTATTTACACATGATATTTTATTTTGTATGTAACCCTTACTAATAATTTTAGTGAACCCTTATTTTGTTTCCATTCCCTAGGTTAGGAAGATGAAATCTTTGAATGTGTTTCAAGGAGTTAGGATTTTTACTTTTTATGTTTATATTATATAATTTCAATGTAATATGGGAATCTTGTATATATATGGTTTACCGAGACTGATAACTGATCCAACTTATATGGTTATATCTCTTGAATTTATGCCAATGTAATAAAGTATAAACCAACTCTATGTTACTAGACTTGGGGTTGTAATAGTTTATATCATTGGAAGTTTAGTTTTGGAATTTGATTTTTAAAAAACCGAGTTTACATGAAAACTATTATAATATCTTACAGTATTTAATAATTTTTACCATTAGAGGGATTTATTTATTTGGATCAATAATCAGGGTGATTTTGAGTTAACTCGGTGTATTCCATTGTTTAGTGATAGTTCCTAACAAAAGAAAGAGAATCAATACTTATGGTAAATGTTGGGTTTTCCCTACTTTGTAGGCCAATAATGTTCTTGTTAGAGCTGAGAAGATCATGGACATATTAGAATAGTTAGACCAGGTTATTTCAAATAATTATTTAGATATGGAGAAACATGATGTTACATCACATTAAATGCATATTTTGAATCGTTTCATGTGACACAAGCCTCCATATTTTTGTTGAAAAACATATCTAGTGGTAACTGAGCAATGATTCAGGTATCTTGAAAAGATATTTCTCACCATGGGGTGAAATGAAAGGAAAAAAGGTTATACTAGTACTGTATTATCATAGAGTAAATATTGGTCAATGGTGTTCATTGATCCAGAATACTATGGGGGAAGAAGAAATAGAACTTATAGAGTGGATATATTTAAAAGTGATATTTTTTTTATAAATATTTTCTTTGTGACCAGCAAACTGAATTGAATAGAAATTTTAATATCTTAAAAAAGGAGGAATAATTTATTATAGGGTATAATTATACATTTAAAATACTATCTAGATGTGATATGGAATATATACGTAATCCATATATCAATCTTTATAATTTATTTGAAGTCCTTAAGACAAACCTCTGAAGAGAAGTGGTTCCTCAAAAAAATTATCATATGATGAGATAGTATTTTGTAACATAAAAACAAATAAAGAATTTCATAGTTATTATATATCTAAGGGGGATCAATAGAAAAATAGTTCTGATAAGAACTATGAAAAATGAAAACAATAAAAGAAGAAGAGGGGAATAAATAAATTCCCATCATGTGAAAATTGTTGGAAGAAACATCCTAAAACCGATTGAAGGGCATGTGAGTTTGTTACAAGTGTAGAGATAAGTGTCATTAATATAATGAATAGAAAGGGAAGAAAATAATAATTGATTTAAAATTATTAATCATTAGAGAAATGGGGAATTATTCACACCCATTCCCCAAGTTTCATGGGAACATACCTCAGAAGAGGCTGAGGGGAGAAGGTCAAAAATATTAAAAAACTAAAAATGAGTTTGAAGTTACTATTCAAGTGTTGTATCAATAATATTATTATAAGCCTAGTATCATAAATATAGTGATTTTTTAATAATTATTTGAAAACCATATTCCGTCTATTTTTTATCCTATGAAAAGTGAAAATGTCCTGCTTGGGTACGTATTTCTTACCATATCCACGTAGATGTATAATTTGTTTTTCATCACCACATTACTTGGACAGTTATAAAGATGGAACTAATGAGTATATATTATATTTATGACAAAAATATCATTTTTTAACTATGATATCATATATAAATTCTTACCTTCCAACCCTTTGGAAAATGATAATGTCATTTGTGCGTACGTGTGGACTACAACCTCCACGATGTGATATGATCCATTTTTCATTTATTTTTTACATAGATGGTAATAATAATAGAATTAATGAATGTTATATATATATATGATACAATAATTATTATATAAAGATTAAATATTTTTCACCATTCTTTCATTCCATCCGTAAAAATGTGAAAATTGCATTCATGCGTACATACGACCTACCGTCTTTATGAACGGTGTAATTCATTTTTATATCTCTATATTTTATGGAGAATCTAAAAATATATATATCAAATAAATATTATATTTATAAAAAAAATAAAATTCTGGATATGATGTAACCATAATAAATGTATAAGTATCAGAACTACTGAATCAAAACATACTTGAAAAATAAAGCTATTAACACAAAAAAAAATTATATTAAAAAAAGAATATTAACAAAATATTGATAAAAAGTTATAAATGGATAATATAGGATATCATATATTAATTTATGGTTATTTTATATAAGTATAATAAATCTAAATTTATTATACAGGAAATTAAAATCACTTACAAGGAAATTCAAACATGAAGCTATAGATTTTGTCTCAATTTCCACTTTATTGAGACATATTTGATATTATACACCTATTTATTTTCATGTGGTGTATATAATGAACCTTTGAGTTAATTAACATAAATTTATATTTATTCGTGATTATTAAAGATCATTAGAAGTTTAATCTCTTAAATAATTTCCATATTTTCTTCCAACTTTTCATCTAATTGAAACATGAATCAAATAAAGAAATGTTTAAAATAAAAACAAATATTATATCTATATTGATCGGATATATTTTTCTCCACATATATATTTTATCTAAAAAAATTTGAAAATGGTTTTGAACATTTATGATGATTTATAAAAATATATTTTTACCCATGTTTTACTTTTCACAAAATGGTTTGGAATGAATCTTTCTATCATTTTCCAAATAAGGTACTTTTTGAATTTTCTGAAAAAAGAATGGAAGAAATGTTTTTTTAACTTATACCTCATTGGAAAAATTTCCCACTATTATGACTACTCTTTGATTTTAATAATCCATTATAAGTTTATAAGGATATTTTCAATGAAAATATTTTACATTATAATTCTGTATTTTTTTAAATAATAAGTTATTTGAAGAAATGGAAAGGTTATTATCCTCAAGAATGTGTTAATGAACTTTTAATGACATTTATATTCATTAATTACAACATACCTTTAATTCACTTATTCACCACTTCGGATATTTTGTAATGATACAATCCATTAAAACATTCACTTAATTGTAATCATTGGATTTTATGTTTCACTTATATATTCATATATTCTTTGTATCATGGATATTATTATTGCCTAAATAATGTATCATTTTTACATATGTTGTTATAATTTGAATGTATTTGATTTACTAGGGAATTATTTATAAATTAATAGTATTTATTCAATACAGATATTTTTTATAATACATATTGTCTACGAATTAAATCAATCATTCGATATATGAGGAATGCATTATGCATGCAGTGACGGGTTGGAATAGAAATTATATCACCCCTAGAAGCATTGATAAGTCTAATGAGATAAATAAGTTAGCCAAATTTAATTAGTCTTTGCCTATATTTTTTAACATTATTGGTGTATGGTCTTGATGGTACAGATGTCATGATGTCTGAGATCATGAAGTCCATGTGACATCCCGACTAGGGTTCCACACATAGGTGCTCCAAGATGGTCAGCCACATGACCTCAGGTGCACCTCGCTATATGGTAGAGGTCATGCCACCGACTGGCTTAGGGAATGGATGTGTTTCACCTGGGTTGGGATGTCATAATGTGGAATCAAATGAATTTTCCATTGTTTTTATTTTTTCAAACAATTTGAGAAAGGTAGATAGGAGAATAGGATGATTCAGGCCTTGGTTAAGAGCTTGTACATAAGAGAATCTAACCAATTTATGATTGTAAAATCCATTTACCCATGGTCGGACAGTTTTTATTGATGTGTGTTGCTACAGTTGATTGCATTTCACCTCAAGTGATTGACTTGTTATGTGATGTGATTATTGTTTTTTGATATTTTTTGATTTTTTAATCATGGCTAGGTATATAATTATATTTTTGTAGGAATTCATCATTCTATGAACTCAAGAGTATTTTGTGACATGCATCATTTTAGACAGGCACAGGAAAACAGGTTTTGGGTAATTTTTTGAAATTGAAATCCTTTACCATTCTTGTTTAATTGAATTGTAAATAGTACATGATATGGAATTAAAAATTTTAAAATGATGAAAGATGTTAAAAAATGGGTTCCTAATGATAAACTTGAATAATAAGAATGAGTTTACCTTATTAACCATGACCTATATGTGGGATGGTTAAGGGTGGTGATAGCACCTTGGTTTTGACCATGTGGTGTGGTTTGGGGGAAGGAATTGTTATGGCTTATTTTTAATTTCTTTTACATAACTATGTTAAAGTGGTGTTATGTATCCTAAGACATGTTTTTGGAGTTGTAGAGATATGTCTTCATGAAGACATTTGATGGTAGGACGACATGAGGACATGGATGGAAATAATCCCCAAAGAGTGAAACCTGAGGCCCCAAAAGTGTTGGGTGAGGATTTCTGAGAGTAGTTCTATGATAATTTTGCTCAGTTTATGCAGATTATGGGAAGAGACTTAGGTCAGGTCGTGAAAAGCATGTATTATCTTACATGGGAGGTATAATTGCAGTATCCTCGGAATTTCATCGGAGAGGGTAGACCTAAGGCAGTAGAGTTCTGGATTGAGACTTTCTAGATGCTACATAACCACTTACATACTCCTAATGATAAAATAGTTAAGATGACAACATATATGTTATATTTTCAGGAAAAGTGATTGTGGTACATCTAGACTTGGGATGGAAAACAATAGAACAAGGATTGGAGAGACTTTCAATAGAAGTTCTTAGGGAACTTTTACCCTAATATTCTTAGGAAGGATAGAGAATCTATGTTTATGAGTTTGACTTAGTGGAGTATATTCAAGATGGACTATGTTGTATCCATTAATGACTTGTAGTTATTCGTTCCAGTTTTTGCGAGGGATGATGCTACTATAGAAAATCAATTTCAGGATGGTATTAAATGTGAAATTGAGTCTCAAGTAAATATCATCAATCTGAATAAGTTTTCAAAAGTGGTGAATTGGGATCTCGTTTCTGAGGGAAATCTGAAGGTGACCTCCGGTGGAGGATTGGTAGTTTCTAATGGATCGTCAGGAGGTATAACATCTAAGAGTAAGAAGTTCCATTACGAGAATATTGACCTGTGTAATGGAAAGAATAGTAGCCATGGGGAAGGATCAGTTACACAGGACCTTACCTGATTGAATTTTCACCAGTGCAGTAGGTCAAGTCACTTTCATAGATAGTTCCCCTCGACCACCAGTAGAGTGACAATCTTGAGATAGAATGGAACAATGATAGTGGTTCTATAGGAACCCACGTTAGGGGGTAATGACGGAGAAGCTAGTCAAAATAAGAGTGTGGGAAGAGGATCTTCTACACTATATCAGTCTGAAAGTTGGAGTTATAATAGTCATGGTGGTATGGTCAGTAGATGTGGTGATTCTGGGAAAGAGCACATGTATCTACAGAGTGGTTCAGCTTAGGGGACTCATACTGCATCACATATAAGTGGGTATGGATAGTTTCTGAAGTTTATCCTACACTTATAGATAGTGTGGATATATCTTCAACAGTTAAATGTATTATTCTTATAGCTTATGTGTTTTCTTGTGCCTTATTTGATATTGGTGCCTCTCATTATTTTATATCTTCATAACTTGTGAATAGTTGGAGCATGATGAGGGAGTTTATGAGTTGGGTTATGATGCTATGTACACCTTTGTGTGTATGGTCTAGAGAAACTCCAAGACTCATGATGATCATGCCCAACGTATTGACATCTTTCTGAGTACACTAAGAGAGAATCTTCTATACACCAAGAAATATGAGTGTCATTTTTGGATTGATCGGGTATACTTCTTGTGTCATAAAATCTCAAAGGAAGGTGTTTCAGTGGACCCAGATAAGTTGCATGTACTTATTTCTTGGTAAAAACCAAATAAGTTCTTTGATCTCCATAGTTTTATAAGATTATCGGGTTATTATAAGAGTTTCATCATAGAATATTCCCATTTGGAAGCACCTATTTTGGGATTTACCAAGATGGGAATAAAATTTGAATGGTTTTTTACATGTTAGAATGATTTCTAGGAATTAAAGAAGTGTTTAACTATGATACTGATGTTAATCCTACTCAATCCAGGTGAAGAGTAAACGGTGTTTTGTGACGCTTATGGGATCGAGGTTGGAGTGGTGTTTATGTAGAAAGATCGAGTTTTGGCATATGGGTCTTGCCAGTTGAGGCCACATGAATTGAAATACCAGATACACAACCTCATGTTAGATGAAATGGTTTATTATTTGAAGTTCTAGCTACATTATCTATTAAGTAAGAAGTTTACTGTGTTTACTGATCATAATATCTTAAAATATATCTTTTCTTAACTAGATATTAATCTCGGATAATGGAGAGGGGTTGAGTATATATTGTCACTAAACTTTGATCTAGCATATACATGTGGGAAGGGAAACAATGTTACTAATTATATAATTAGGAAAACTCATATTCAGGCAGTTCCAGAGTCTAGTGTTGAGTGAAAAATGATAAATTTACAGGATGAGATACATGTTGTGGTTGGAGAGATGTAGGAGAAAATGATTCTTGTATTAGTCTCAGTAGAGTCTACACTTTTGAATTGGATTAGGGAATGGCTGTATGAGTATCCAAAATGTTTTTCCATAAGGGAAATCATTGAAGGCGGGGATTCACCTTTAGATTGGACCGAGGCTATGTAATTTTTCCTATGAGTATGTGAGAGTAGATCATGTATGAATTTCATGCCTTGATGTTGGTGGTTAATCCAGGTTTTACCAATATATATCGTGACCCATATTGATAGTATTAGTGGCCAGGCATGAAAATGGAGATAGTAGGGTTCGTGACATGATGATGCACCAGTCAACAGGTGAAGGCCGAGTATCATTGGTCTGGTGGTGTACTATTGTAATTACACATTCCATAATGGAAGTGAGGTGACGTTACTATGGACTTTATATGGGGTTATCCCAATAATTACTTGGAAAAATGGGGTTTTTTGGGAGGTTTTGTATGTATTTATTAAAGTAGAACATTTCTTGCCTATAAAAAATACTTTCTAAGTGGAATGGTTGGTAGATTTTTAATTTCAAGAAATATTCTATCTACATGAGGTTCCATGGAGTTCTATTTTAGGCCATGACTCTCTTTTTACTTTTTTTCTTCTATAAATGATTATGGAAGGCACGTGGTACACAAGTTTTACTGAGTACAACATTCCACCCACATACAGATGGTTAGTCATAATGTACAACACAGGTTCTTGAGGATATGATTCAAGCACGTGTCCAAGACATCAATGGGTCTTGGGAGAAACATCTAGCACTTGTGGAGTTCATCTATAACAAAAGTTTTCATAAAACTATACAGATGTAACCATATGAGGGCATATATGATAGGTCATGTATATCACCTCTATGTTGGATGGAGGTAGGTGAGTCAGATCTGTTGGGAATGAGTCTTGTGAAGGAGAAACCAAACTAGTTTTATATGATTCGGAAGTAGATGACTATGAATTCTAGTAGATATAAGTTGTATGATGATATATGTTTATGACCCCTAGAGTTTATAGAGGGTGATCATGTGTTCCTTTGGGTGTCGCCTTGGTTGGGTCACCATAGGATTCAGAGACAGGGCAAGTTGGCGACTATGTTTTTTAGACCGTCTGAGGTTATGGAATGAATAAGGCTAGTGGAATACTGATCGGCTCTTCCACATTGGTATAGTTTTGTGCATGACATTTTTCATATTTCATAACTTCAGCAGTATCACCCCAAACCTTCTCATGTGATCTAGGTGGATAGGTTGATCTTTAGACTGATGCATCCTTTGAGGAGAATCGGATATATGTGTTGGGTCGTAGGGTGAATGTTTTGTAAGGAAAGTATGTTCTGATAACTCATGTATTGTAGCAACATGGATTTGGTCATGAGGAATCATGGGAGGGAGAAGTGGATAAGTGGGCTCAGTTTCTTGATCATTTTACCACATAATCTTAGAGATTCTTGGGAGTACAACTCAAAGATGATTTTTTATAAAGTGTGGATATTTTAAGATCCTAACTTTTTTCTAGCAATGTATCGAGCTAGTTTTCATGAACTCTTTTACCATTTTTTGATTATATCTCATTTGAGTTTAATCTTGGTTTCATTTGGATGAAATTGGAAAATGTTGTCTGGGTTTTGGTAAATGAATGGTGGGCACATGGTTTTCCCAAACAGTTCACTATGCCCTAGGAAACCATCAAAAACTAGGCCTAGGGGAATTGCATGGTTGTATTATAGTTCAACCAACCATGCACCCTCTTAGATGTAGCCATGTGATCACCTAAGAGGAGCCACTCAGTTAGGGGAAACCATACACCCTATATAGGTAACTGTTCACATGAAATTTTAAAGCCTTGGAAATTCATTTTAAATTTTTTAAACCCTCATATTATATCACAAAACCCATTATCGCAACTATAAACTGATCTAACTCATTTATGGAGGTCCTCAGATAGATTACAAGGCATTCAAAGCTTAGTTCTTAGAGAATCAAAGTCCAGATTGAAGACTTGTACCTCTCTTGGAAAGATATTCTAATCCTGATTAGTTTCCTCCATCTATAATGTTTTCTATCATCAATTGAAGGGTTGTTTTCCTCCATTTTCAGTGGATATATTTCTAGGTTTTTATAGATCTAATTTGTTTAATCTTGGATCAAGGTTTTTTATCTAGATCTCATTGTTCATTGTGATCTTGGTTGTTATGCAACAATTGGGGATTTCTATTGGCAAGCATTCCTTATCTATTTTGAGGTAGGTGGTATAAATTTAATTCTCATATACTTGAATACTAATTTCACATATGTATTGTTTAATTTCAATTGGAAATCAAAACTGAATCCTGAATTGAATAAATTAATTATTGGAATCATGGAATTGATTGATTGATTTTCCATGTGAGTATGATATTAGTTGATCTTGGGAAATTTTATTTGGGTAATTGTAAATATGTAATTAGTGGAATTATATTAATTCATTGGTTAATTAATTAATGGAATGTTGTGAATGTAGAATTTATGGGAAATTGGTATCGTTTGATTGGTCAATTAATGTGATATGAATTAATTGTAAATGGGGATTATGACATGGTTTAAAAGACCTTAATGGTCCAATGGGTTATATGAATTGAATATTCCAACATGGGTTAATGGTGAATTTATTATATTATTTCATGTGATTAAATTATTGAACCATGAATTGTTGTGATAAATTCTAATGGTATACACGATGTATAATATTGATTAATGGGTTAATTATGATTAACTAGGATAAATGTAATATATGTTATATATGTGTTTAATTGATATATGAGTGTGGGACACAGACTATTGCTTCAAATGCCCCCTTGTGTGACTGATTGATAAACATGTGTGGTACATAGATAACTTCTTCAAAAACCCATATATGATTGGTTGATGTACTTGTGTGATACGTGGACTGTTTCATCGAAATACCAAAGTGGTAAACGAGTTGTGGGACATTGATTGATGCTTCAAATACCTACGAGGTGCTGGAAATGTCATTCTGGGCCCAAAATTTTGGCATTAGACTACGGTTCTAATTAGAATAGATATTGAATTGAAATGAAATACACACTGAAATTCCATGTGTTATAATAAAATGTGAATGGAATGTGTGTTATGGTTCAGACTCTACAACATGCCAAAGCTTTTATTTAGGGTCCCTATGTCCCTGAGAACCCAGAAGTTAATGTGTTCAATAATGAATAATTGGATTTATGCAAGTAGATTAATTTATTGATTTTATTTTATTCTTTATACAACTGAATACATTGTTTTAACTGTATATTGTTTTTAGACTCCATTATTGGTGGTCTACTATGTTTTACTCACACCATACATGGGTTGTCTAATCTGTACCTGAATATACTTCATGTTTATAGGATGAGATAAGGGGAAAATACCCATTCTAGATGGATGAGTTGGTATGGAGAATGGATGAGGGAACCAAACACGGCCTCGGGACCCGATTGGGAGTGATAGTGTGTCATTCCTTTGGTTTTTTATTTGACCCTTGACACATATTTGGCATGACATATCGACTGTTTAATTTTGGATATTAAATTCCTATTTTGTTCATCACGTGATACTGGTTTGGTTTAGTAATTGGTTATATTATTTTGTTACAATTATTTATTTCCATTGCTGTGTTTCTTTAATAAAGATGGTATAGTCTCCCCATGATAGATATTATCTCGCCGCTAGTCAACATCCTCTTGTGTATGAGGAGGTGCACCTGAGGTCATCTGATCAACTGGATCGAGGCACTAGAATGTTCCACCCTGGTTGGGACATCACAGTCTAATGGTATGAATTTCCTTCATTGAGAATTAATTTATTATTATCCATGATATTACAACAATAATATTATCAATGGATTCAATTTGTGCTCAAATTTTTTATTAAATGCCTTATGTTTTCAATTATTTACCTTTCCATATTTATTGTTCCTTATTTACTCATGATCACTTCCATCGTATGTAACTATTATTGAGAATTTGTGATCACCATTATTTTGTTTCTGTTATTTTGGTTATGAAGAAGAAATCTTTGAATCATTTTCATGAATGCAGAATTTTTACTTTTGTTCTATTCATATTTTATAATTCCAATGTAATAAAGGGATAATTTATATATCTAATTTACCAAGACATCTAAACTAATTTATGGTTCATTATGAGAATATTGTATCTATGTCAATGTAATAAACAATACACCATCTCAAGTTTAATAGAGTTGGAGTTGTTAAAAATTTAAAGTAATAGAACAATAATTTTAAATTTGTGAATAACTAACATCTGATCTTGAAGATCCAGTCACTTCAACTCCACCTTTTGAATTGCTTCTTATCCTTTACCAAAATGGAGAATAGTTTGGAGGCTCATCGTTTACCTACTCAAGGAATCTCAAATTACTCACATGTCTTGTTGGATTTCCCCATAATTTGTTGTCTTCTCTTGTTTTACCTGATCTTCGATCTTTTAATAAATGAATTACTCATTTTTTATCAAAAAACATAAACAATTATATAGTAAATTTTTTTCCAAAGGTAATAAGTGATCTATTTATATTCTTTAATGATCCAATTAAATAGAATTTGCAATTGGATGTTAGACCTTTATATGATAACTTTATGGAATAAAGTCAAAAACTTTTATGTCTAAATATCCTTTTATAGAATACTCACCATCATCCCTATTAAATATATAAATGGATTATGAAAATAAAATAATTCATCAATGAAAATGTTAATTTTCATTGATTTGTAAAATGAGAACCTTTGTTAATAATTACATATATCCCACATCAGTGGAGTAAAATATTTGTCTCATCGGATTTGTTTTTAAACAAATTAAAATTTTGTTTATGATTTAAATATCAAAGTATTATTTTTGGTAGTGGAATTATTCTGTTAATATTACTTATTTATATTAAAATATTTAAAAAATAGAAAATCATTTTAAAAAGCTCATTATATTGGGATTTTTTGGCTAATGGGAGGGTTTGAAATTAATTATAGAAGTCCCACATTTACTTACTAACAAAAAATGTAAATCTCATAATCCAAAAAATATTCTATGATTGGATAATAATGATAAAAATTCCTTTAAATTTTATCCCTAAATATATAATCTTTATCTCATTAATCTGCGATTACAAAAAAATGAGAGTTCTCCCACACTATGGTGATTGGGTTCAGCGCAGATCTATGGTTCATGAATGGTAATTTGAGTTCTTGGTAATTCGTGGTGGCTACCCCTCGGGTGAGATGATAAATTTTTGCTGTGTTCAATTGGTTATTTTTTATAACAAATATTATATTGTTCGTGATTCTATGACAATCTATCCTCTCCATAGCCGCTGCAGATTGGCATGTAGTAGGGTTTGGGTTCACATTAAACTTTTTTACCATAGTGTGAGAGAACACTCCTATATTTTTTACACATATATTTCACTCATAATCCACTCTAAATCAATTTTTTTATTTTTCTTTGATGACCGATTATATCAATTTTCTATGATCAATTAAAAAATTGTTTACTTTGTTTTCTAAATTCTTATTCCATGTTTTATGAAACTATTACAACTTCCTTATAATTTATTTTCAATAATTTCCTAGGAAATTATAGTAACAAACCTATAGAAAATCCCAAGCACTAAAAAATACCCAATCCAAGCTGAGGCATGTATAATAAACAAATTATTTGAAATAATAAAAAAATTTCATAACCTCATTGTGCATCACCCAACAGAGATACTTAAGTCATAAATGGATTTATAGGTATTGGAAGACGTTCATATATAATCTCACAATAGATATCACTCCCCCAGTATCAAGGCTCATGTAAAAACTCATGCTAAAAATATAGGCCCAGGGCTATGCCCTTAGTCATTGGGGAATGTCATTATATAGATGGGGGATCAAGAAATGTTGGTTAAATGAATATACGTAAGGGATTTCATAGCCCCATCACGGTGGATTGTGAAATGTAGAGACTAAAATTTTGACTTAACTCCAAGTGTCAGTCAGTGGAAGATCACATCATACCGAGAAATGTGCGAGAAGATAAATTCACTAACTTCAATATAAATCAATTATTTATAGATGAACACAAGATATAGTGTTTGAGTATTAGAATATCACATATAAGTACAAAATGAAGAATTAAATTGCAATGAAACCACTTAAATAACTAGAAACTCTCACAGTAAAAATAACATCAATGCTTTCTTGATCACCACTATCTGCAAGGAGAAAAAACACCATTTCTACGCCAATGATCATTTGTCAATCAACTTGATGATTAAGTACCCACATGTAATACTATAATCTCATGCATAATAATCACCATGACTTTATAATTCTGAGAGATGAATCCATTTCTATGTTAAACCTCACTATAAACGCACTACCCACCATTAGTAGGGAATAAGAAAAACTCATCATGAAAATAGACATGTAGAATCAAATCATTGTTCCAGAGTGATCATCAGTGTTCTTTCCCAATTCTTCAATCCCACTAAGATCTCCTCTTGAACCACCATTATCACCAACCAACATTATATTATACTCACACGCATCCACATCCAAAATATTATTTTAATTAGAATGAAATTTTAGGGTCTCTAAAAAATCCAAAGTAAGATTGTCACAACCTGACCCTCATTAGGGTTCGAGCCACAACTACCCTAAGCCCACCTCCATAGGCCAGTTGGTGGCGAAAAGTATAGAAATACATATCCTAAATAGGATCCTTCTCGTAATATACCTATATGCACACACCCAACAATATTAATGCATAAGAGTATAGGAATAATAGTGAAAAGTTGTAGTAGTTAGAATGTATACCAAGCATGCAAAATCTCTATGGTGTACAATAGTACAATAGTGAAAATTAAATAGTAAAGGGAAAGAATACACACCCAACAAGAAATGTGTAGAAAAATGAAAAAAAACTAGAATGTAAACTATTTAGGGAGCCCAACTCCTAATCTCCAAGATATGATGATCGTATGTGGTTCAAAGCACCAAGTATCCTTATGCTCCTTTGAATTCACCACCGAACTATTCGTCATATGAGTAAAAAATGAAAAGTGTGGTTGATTACCATGCAAGGGTGAGCATATACATACCATGTAGGATTCCCCAAATGGTAAAGGGGGTAGTGAGAGTTATAATAGGAACAGAAACATAGATTATAGTAAACAGGATGCTTCTTAACCTACAGAAAGAGAGAGAGAGAGAGAGAGAGAGAGAGTATCTTTATACAAGAATAGAGGGATCAACATGGTGTGTAGATGAATTACATGTTGAATATTTTCTACCCATATTAGGAGAGTAAGCCCATAGAACCATGAGAATCTAAACATGAAAATCACATGAGATACCCCATGCATATTCACAACCCATGGTTGGAGAGTAACCAAATCCAAAGGTATGGATTCATGTGTGTGTGTGTGTGCTCATAAAAAGAATCCCAAACGAGAGAAAAAAGGGATCTCCATATCATAGATCAGTCTAGGAATAGAGATTCAAAAAGTACCAAAAGTATATCAATAATGCCCAGCATATCATGCGTCTGCTCAGAAGTAACTGTGTGAAGGCCCAAACCTCTCCATTATTCTTCATAGCCGAGGGGTCACAAAATCCATGTAGAAGAATCACTCTCTAGTGCATCATGGGGGAACCTCTCTATAAGTATCTATAGAGGACCCACACCCATGATGATGGAGGGTTCCACTCTGTATGTATTCATAGAGGACATGTTCTCAAGATGATGGGGGTTCCAATCTAGGGTCATGAGAAATCGTGCCCTATCTGATAGGGGCTTCCACTCGGTAGGTAGAGTATCCATGGACAAAATGAGGGGGGATTCTACTCAATAGGTTGAGTACTCACACCTTGGTGAGAAAGGAGGTTCCACTCGGTAGGTGGGCTTGTACCCAAGATTCGCACTCTATAGGTCAAGGACCCACACCTTGGTGCAACAGGGGGTTCCACTCTGGTCATCAAGGACCTATGCCCTATCTAATAGAGGGTTCCACTTAGTATGAATAGGATACACACCCAAGCTGATGGAGGGTTACACTATTTAGGTCGAGGACCCACACCCTGGTGAAATAGGGGGGTTTCACTCTAGTTATCGAGGACCCATGCTCTATCCTATAGGGTGGTTCCACTTGGTAGGTAGATGAACTATGCCCAGGCTGATAGGGGGTTTCACTCAAGTGTCTTTGGTGATCCATTGCCTGATTATTTTCGTCATCGAGCTTCACCAAAATAAGCATCATGCCTAGAACATTTCACATAAAATCCCAAAATCCACAGTGGAGGGAACCATCACATTGTACACATAAAAACAAATAGGATATGCTACTTTTAGGACAAAATATTAGATCAAATAAAGGACATATGTAAGCTTGATGTTTCTTAAAAATAAGTCAAGTGGGACACAACATGTGAAGGGACCCAAACGGTGTGTGGTCCTGCTCTTCCACCTAGCCTTGTCCTTCAAGGTACAAGGCTCGCCTACTATAAAGGTATGCACGGTGTGTGAAGGATGTACATGGAATTCCCATGAGAGTTTTGGTCCCATCCATCTTCTTGGACTTCTTATTGTATTCTCCTCATGCCCGTGTACTTTACCCTATATCCATGAACTTCGGTACACTGCCTTCTGCTACGCCGTGTACTCCGAAATGAGTTTATTATCATGTTCTCCTCCACACATCTCATCAACATAGGGACATGGAACACAATGTGTAGGGAGACTACATGGTGCACCATCCTTATAAATTCCAAAAATCACAGTCGTCGCAGTATAGGGGATAAAAGTGTGTGTCTTTAAAACCACACGACGTATAGTTGGGACTTTTGTAGAATCTCAAATTCATTCTCCATGTTCCAGATATAGTATTTTTTCCTTCAGATTTGGCTTTTTCTTCACCTGAAATTTGTGGATCTAGATTCCATTTTACATTTTTGGTTATTCATTGGCCAGAAATACGATCTTCTCAACCCATGGGGTTTCGTCGTATGTATGGCATGCCTTAGTTCCATCCACCATTGATGATTTAGCTACCGATCGTTGAAATTATTTCCCATAACCTTCAAACAACCAAGATCTATCTTCGATTCATCTATCTTCCCCTCACAAATTTTTTCTTTGTGATTCTAGGAGTTTGATTGGGCTCTATACCACCTGACAATGTTGAACCGGGACCATAGAGTCCAACTGGTGAATAATGTGATGTAATTGAGAAGGAAAGACACAAGAACAAATTTTTAACCATCGTTGTCAACCGTTCTTGGACAACAATCAAGAATAAAGATATGTAGGGTTAGAAAACCCAAATAATAATAAAATATATGATACATAGGTGCATAAAAGGGCCACAATTGGCATAGATCAAAGGAGTGGATTGATCTTCTCAATCAATTGAATCAAAATGGTTGTAATTGAAAAATTGATTAGTCCTACATAGAGATAAAATCACTATTTATCAAAGAATGTTCCCACCACTGATTTATGGAAATTTTTTCATTCACTACATCCCGATCTGATCCAATACAGAGTTTGATTATCGTCCGATGCAATTTTCCAATGGAAGGTTAGGAGGAAGAATCTCTCAATGATCCTAGGATTACAATATTACCCTAGGTGATTCGCCATAATAATGGATTTATAATAATATATGATATGTTAAATTAATTAATTTACTAATTAATCCATTAGATATACCACCAATGGGTGAGATATCCAAACTCCCCACACTGACCTATTTTAGGACACTACAGGTTAAAAATCAAATTATACACTCAACTATAGTCTTAGATTTATGATCTGAGTGTCCATTTAAAATTTATTTCATTTTCTTAAATAAATTCCATGATAATAATATAAAATATACTTAAAATTTTTATAAAATTAATTTTGGGTACACCAGACCTCATAATCGAATTCTGTCTCAGTTCCTGGCTTTGGAAATATGTGTACAAATACTTCAGAGTCTTACAAGGAAAAAATTGAGTCTCTAAATAATTCCCACCTTCAATACATTCATCCCCTAAATGAAAAACTAAACAAATAACTTGGGATACAATGATTTCAAATGGTTATACCACTCCTAGAAGCTCTCTTGTATGTTCTCATGCTTCCACAAAACGTGAACCAAGGGATGGTCCTTCCATGCCGGGTCCTCTCCTATTGATCCTCGGTCTCCATCAGGTTCTCCACAATGGTGGCTCAATCCTCAAGGTCCATCTCTTCCCAGTCAATGTCGTGTGTTGGTTCATGAAAGTATATCCTCAACTACGACATGTGGAAGCTATCATGCACCCGCTCTAGCCATGGGGGTATGGCATGGCGGTAACCAACCTCATCAACCCTCTGCACGATCTCAAATGACATGATGAAACTCTAGGATAGCTTTCCTCCCCAGCTGATCCCATGAAATCCTTATCATGGGAAGAATCATAAGAAGTAATTGTCTCCTCACTAAAACTCCAATTGCCTATGACGGTGATCTACGTAGGATTTCTATCAGCTATGGGTCATCCTTATCCACTCACATATAACCCATAACTTCTTCATCATCACCTGCACTGTCCATGGACCCACAAGAGATGTCTTGCTGATCTATTTCTAGAATAAGGGTGACCTACATGGTCTCCCATCCAGGGCCTCATAAGGTGTCATGCTGATAGTAGAGTGGTATCTATTTTTGTATGAAAACTCTACTTAGGTAAAGTGATCCTCTAAGCTCTTACAAATGTCTACAACACAATCCCTCAGCATTTCCTCTGATATTTGTATATTGCACTCAGTCTGGGGGTGAAAGGTTGTACTCATCCTCATTTCATCCCCAAATTCCTCATGAAATTATCCCCACAATCCTGACATAATCCACACATCATGATCATAGACAATTGTCATGGGAACCCCATGGAGCTGATGTAAATACCTGACCCCAGTTTCCCAGAGCTTGTGCCTTATTTTATTACATTGTCATATAAATAAGGAATACACATCCAAAAGGAACAAATAGTTTAGTAGTTTTGTAAATCCTGATACATACATAAGTTCAAAATTACAACTTGAAATGAAATACAACGTAACAAATTCTTTTTAATCACACATAATCATCTAGATTATCCTTGCAAGTCATTTATAATATACTACTTCACAACTTGGGGAAAATAAAAAACATAAAAGGGGTGATATCAGATGATCATTAGGGTTAAATAATACATTGGAAGAAAATATCAACACTAGGGATGATGAATAACTAAAAATGAATTCCTTTAAAAATATACTTGAGCACAATATAGAAAGAATAAAAACTGATTAAATAATGCCATAAAACATAGACATATATATACTACTAGTCAAATACTCATATAGAATATCAATCACTAGTGTTATAATGAGGGAATTCATAATTTAATACATTCTATAATAAACCAGAAATTCCTCAACCAAGAAATCTGAAAAGTATTAATCCCTCGGCCAAAACCATATATAAAAATGTGAAAGGTCTCAGCCAAGTCCATATCTGTTTTGTCTCATGAGACCTACCGATTAATAGAGAGGTTATAGCGGTCCCCAACCATCACTTACAAAGTATAATTAATTCCTCATACAAATTCGGATAAACTTAAATATAATATGCATTCATATTGAAACTAACATATCAAATGTAAATAAGTTTCCCCAAACATAAACACTAACCATTTCGAATAACATGGTGAATGGTTTCCAGATAGAACATCCATAGTCAAACTAATCATAAAACATTAAATAAAATATTGTAGATGATATCATAAAATATTATCCCCAATTACAAATAATATTCAACAAGAGTGTTGAAATATACAAAATTACACTTATAAAATTATTGAGTTATTCTTGAGATAAATACCATTTTACTTTAAAAATAAGTGTTCTTTTGAAAAAAATATTTGTATAAAACAAGAAGAAAAATAATATTTTTTAATCTTAATAATATGAATAATTTTTGAAAAATAATGGTTTCTAGGAATATATTATAGGGTTCCCTTGAAAATAGGTAGGAATTTGAGATATTTCCTTGAATCAGTCTTGTATTTCAAGATGAATTTTTGAAATGTCTTTCTCAAAAATGTATCTATCCATAACAGAAAGAAGGATTCTTGTTGATACACATATATAGTTAATTCGTATTGAATTTATGATGAGTTCATAAGAATATATAGGAATTTAATTGGGATTAATAGAGATAGAGAGTAACCTGAAAGAAAGTGGTGGTTCTAGTGGAAAATCTTAACCTAATGTCTGAATATGTTTTGATCTTACACTTATAGTCCTTGAATATGAAATTATACTTATTAATAAATTAATTAAAAACTATTAGACATTTATTTTATTTACTATAATTTTATTAGGTTCATTTCTGGTTGTTTTTATGGGTTTAGAGATTCAATATCATTGTTTGTGAGAACTTGTTTAATTAGTTTTCATGATCGGTTAATTTGTATGAAAGTTAATGTAAAATGAGAATTTAATTACAGAATTTATATTAAATGTTATTAATTTTCATATAGAAGGTAAAATGATCATATAATTCCTTTTTTTACTTTGTCTAAGGATGAATCATTAGATAAAAGTTTAATGATAAATGCTTAGAATAATTTGGTGGTTTTTCAATCACCACAAACTCATTTTATTTTATAAATTAATAAGATGTGTACAAGTTGATTATAGAAAATTACATAGGATATATTACTTATATTATGATCTTTTTCAACCATAAAATGGTTTCATGTCTATAATTGAATTTGGTAGTAATAGTTGAAAACTTGTTGTCCATGAATGTAATAAATTAACACATCTGAGATGGTGTTTTCATTTCTAGTATAAAAAGAGGGGAAAGGTTATATGATGATGAATAGTTCCATTATCATAACATAATTATAGTACATTTATGTTAATGGGTTTATCATAACATTTTGAGGAAATTAGGTGAGGAAGATAATTGTAAGAATGAAACATGAAAGAAAATAAAAGAAATGAAAAGATTAATTTACCTCTTGAATTTATCTTCCTTGAGAGCCACTTTAGGCGATAGGATTTCATCTTTTAATGAATAAATTGGATTCTTTACATGGATTGGATCTTGGGGTAGATTTTAGCTTAATTTATACAAGTAATATGTCATTAGAGGAATGAGGAGATGGGGGAGTGAGGGTGGTTTTTATAGTGGAGAAGAGGGGGGTTTTCCATTATTTTAATCATTATTTTATTATTTTGGATCAAGACTATGAATAGTCCTGATTCTTATGACTATAAAATAGTAATAATTGCATGTGAATTTGAACCAATGGTCTTTTATATTAGCCATGACTCAAGAAGGATGCATAATTTCATTTATTTAGCATATTTTGTACATTATCGAATTTTAGTATTCACCAAAAATTCAAGAATAATGACAAAATACCAAAAATTAACCCTACCCATTTTTTTAATTTTAGAATTAAAAAATTAACTCTATTTTATCAAATAATTTTTAAAAAAAGTTAAATTTAATTTTTAAATAAAATCCTTTAATTACATCAAAAATAAATATTTTAAATTTAAAACTGATTTTATAATACTTTCAAAAATTAACTATGGTCTCATAAAGTTATAATAAATTCATAAGAAAATAATACATTTATTGAATAATACATTATATGAAAATGAATTTTATATTATATAAATTTATTAATTTAAAAGTGTAATTAAATATTTATTACTCACAAAATATCAACACTTAATTATTAATTTTTTAAATATTCACTCTAATTTTTATGGTGCCTATATTTTATTTATACTAACATGGGTGAGGTTACAATTTGTAAGGGTACATTACTACTTATAAGGGTAAGTTACTATTCATAAGGGTAAGTTACTATTCACTAAAAATGTATGTTGGTCCTATCTGGCTCTAAATATCTTACTGATCACAACCATGTGCCAGTTTTTCCAAATTCAAATCACATAAGTGGAAAACTATGTATAACGGATAGGTTATAAATATCTCTTATAAATATAAAAGTGTTTTTTTCATATAATTTGTGTTGAATTAATTCTCAAATAAATTTATTAGTATGTTATTGTGGTTTTACATTCTTACCCCCTTATAATAATTTCTTCCTTGAAATTCCCAGGATTTTACCTCATAAAAATATTTGGGTAGGTCTTCATCATATGTTCCTTAGGATCCCATGTTGGATCTTCAATTTTATGATTTTTACAATGTAAATTTACCATACAAGTCGTCTGATTCCAAATCACATGTTCTTTAGTGTCAAGAATCTGAATAGGTGTTTCATAGTCAGATAAGACATGTTCCAACTCTATACCCTTAGAAGTGAGGACATGTGTTGGGTCTAGAATGTACTTCCTCAATAATGAGACATGGAACACACTATGGACCTTATAAAGGCTATGAGGGATTCCCAAATGATAAGGCATGACTATAATTCTCTTAAGAATTTCAAAAGGGACTGTGTACCTAGGGCTCAGTTTCTTTTTCTTTCCAAATATTACAACACCCTTCCATGGAGATAATTTCAAAAAAAGTGACCTACCTCTTGAAATTCTAAATCAATTTTTCTATTATTAGAATAAAACTTTGTCTTACTTCGATCTTCTTTCATATGGGTTTCAATATTCTTAATCTTTTTTAATTTTTTCCTCCATAATCTTTGGGCCCACAAGCTTCCTTTCACCAACTTCAACCCAACATGTTGGTGTATGAAATCTCATTCCATATAGTGCTTCATATTATTCCATTTTAATACTAGAATGGAAACTATTCTTGTAGTAAAACTCTACCAAAGGTAAATATTGGTCCCACATACATTTATAGTCAAGATAGTATGATCTCAACAAGTCTATTATAGTATGGATCAACCTTTCTGACAGACCGTCAGTTTTGGGGTGATAATCAGTACTCAAATGAATCTCAGTGTCTAAATATTTTTTAATACTTTTCTAGAATTTTGATGTAAATTGTAGATCATGATTAGAAAAAACTGAGATATTTTCTCCATGAAGTCTCAAACATCATTGACATATAGTTGTGCAAGGCGCTCTAGTGGGAAATCCTCCCTTATAGTGAAGAAATTTATAGATTTGATATGTCGATCAACAATTACCCATATTTCATCATTATTTCATAGAGTTTTGGGTAATCCAGTGACAAAATCCATGGGGATGTCATTCCATTACCATGTAGGATTAGGTATAGGTTTCATGACTCATTTGGGATGTTTTTTTCTAGCATCATTTATTGAAAGTCTAAACATCTTGATACATAATCAGAAATGTCCCTCCTAATGTTATTCCACAAAAAATGTTCCTTCAAATATCAATACATCTTAGGGATACTAGGATTTATAGATAAATTTAAACTATGGGAATCATCCAATAACTCCTTTTTTAGTTTTGGTATAGTGGGAACACAAATCCTCTTCCCAATATTTATAATGATATCTTCATATATGAATTCAGCCAACATCCCATCATTCACAACATTAATTTTAGTTTGAATATTCTTGTCATTAGGTTGATAAATTTTAATCCTTTCTAATAAAGATGGTTGGTCATCCAATTGAAAAAGTAATGATTCTTCACCTTCTTTGATTATTCCCATATCCATCCTCGCTATATCCTTGTACATAGGATCCTTATGAATTCCCATTTTTTAGAACTCCATGAACCATCCTACTCAATGCATAAGCTACCTTATTTTCCTTTCCTGGGTGGTAGATTATAGAACAATGAAGATCCTTGATCATCTCGAACCATCACCTTTTACTAATGTTGCTTAATTTTTTGAGAATATATATTTCAAAATCTTGTGATCCGTATATATCTCACATATTTCACCATAGAGTTAATGTATCCATATATTCATAGCAATGATTACAACTTCTAACTCCATATCATGAGTAAGATAGTTTTGTTCATGAATTTTTAACTACCTTGATGAATCGACTATAACTCTATAATTATTCATAATGCCATAGCCAATTCTTTTGTTTGATGCATCACTATAAATCAGAAACCCATCATTCCCCAATGGTAGAGTTATAATCGAAGAATTCACTTATTTTATGTTTAATTATTTGAAGCAATCCTCAAATTCTTTTTTCCATATGAACTTATCCCCTTTATGAGTATGGTTGGGGAACAGGTTAGCTAATCAGACAAATTTCTGAATGAAATGTTGATAATAAACTGCTAAACCAATAAAACTACATACCTTGATTATGTTCGCTGGTGTAGGTCATTCTTGAATAGACCTTGTCTTCATAGGATCAATAAATATTTGATCCTTAGACACAATATTTCCAAGAAAATAAACTTATTGAATCCAAAAATCAAATGTTCAAAACATCCAATATAATTCATTTCTTCTAAGAGTCTTTAAAATAATGCGCAAGTGATTTTCATGACTATCGTAGATTTTAGAGTATACCAATATATCATCAATAAATAACACAACAAATTCATCAAGATATTATTTGAAAACCCTATTCCTTAAATCCATGAAAGTAGAGGGTGCATTAGTCATCCCAAAAGGCAATACTGTACACTCTTAATCCCCAAACCTTGTTCAAAATTCCATTTTTTAATATCTTCCTTCCTCACATGCAACTGCTGATATCCAGATCAAAGTTCAATCTTCAAACAATATTGAGATCTGTGAATTTTATCAAATAAATCATCAATGCGAGGAAGGGGATAATTTTTCTTTATCATAATAGCATTGATCTCCATATAGTCAATGCACTGCCTCATAGATCCATAATTCTTCTTGACGAAAACAATAGGGTACCCCCATGGAGAAACACTAGGGAGAAAAAATCCATTATAACTCAATTCCTCTAGTTTTATATTCACTTATAATAACTCCACAGATTTCATTATATAAGTATTCTTTGATATAGGTCTTGAATAAGGAATAAAATCAATAAAGAACACAACTCCCTACTCTGGAGGGCGTCCATGTAAATCCTATCGAAACACATCATCATATTATTTCACAATAGGTACATCCTCTATTTGAACATTTCTTTCCTCACCAAAAGATATTGTGTTTTATTCTTCGCCAATAATTGAATTTGGTAGAGCTACTAGGGGTGGGTCTAGATGTGAATCAAATGGTGAGTTTTCTACTCTAAAGGAAAGTGATTCTACACCATTCACAAAAATTGTAACCTCCTACTTATTGCAATAGATTTTTTCATCATAACTTGAAATCCTATTCATACCAATAATTATATCTATTTCAATTATTTTTATGATGAGATGGTTAGAAAAAAAATGCATGTTTACGTGTCATAAAGGGGATTGAAAGACATATCTTTGTTTCAATGATACTTCCCTTAGGATTTTCGAATGAAAAATCCTTTTTAAATAGAATTGAAAATGTCTAATTTTCACAAAAAACTAAGAATACATAAAAGATGAGATGATACATAATCAAATAATGTATTGGATAAGTTTGAGTAAATGATTAAAGTACCTACCACTGCATCAGTAGGAACTTCAAACTCATCAGTTGGGACTGCATAAGCCTGGTCTTTCTCCCTTAACCTTCTTAAGGGAATTTTTCCTTGATGATTTGGACAATAATTAGAATATTTCCCCATCTCCATAAAATTATATCATTGAAAACCAATATATTTTTTCTTTCCCTTTTAATAACCAGCATTATGGCCTTTTTTCTACATGTATATCACATGACTTTTCAATTTTTGTAGGCACCAGGGTGTATCCTTCCACAAGTATCACATGTTGAAAGATTCAACTTTTTATTCTTCCATTTATCCATTATATCCTCTACCACCTATTATTCTATTATTTACCCTTAAAGTCATAATAATTAGAGAATTATTTATGACATCACTTGAGACAATGTCTTTGTATGATGAGAAACATTGGGAGACTAGTTCCCTTCAGAGGAATGGTTTTAAACCATTAAAAAATTGAACAATCCTTATCCTTGGATTAAATATATAGTATTAAGCATTCCTTTCTAATCATGTAATGTTGGATTCATACATTGCAACATTTTCAACCACTATTTGTCTGAGACTCAAGAATTGCCTCTCCGTGTACGCTCTTTGTTCACGAAGAAAATATTTTTCAAGGAAAATTTCCTTTAAATCCATCCATTCCATTTCTTCTATTTCTTTATCCTCATTTCTGTTTTGAAATAATTACCACCATTGATCCACATCACTCGATAGATAATAAACTGCCATAACAACCTTCTCTCTTTCGTTATATCCAAAAGCAATAAATATATTCTCTAAAGAACTTATCCACTTATTTGCTATGAATGTGTTTATAGTCCCATTTAATGATGGAGGATATTGTCCCATAAAGTGGTAAAACATTTCTCCTCCACATTGTATATTAGGATTATCCATATGGGTAAGGTTATTGTTCATAACCCGAGTCAGTTTTCCCAGTATAGTTATAAGTATCTCTACACCAGTCATATCTCTATATCAACCATCATTATCTTATATATGAGAGAAATCCCTACAAGGGATATAGGTGTTCATGCATTTTCCAATCCTTCCACTAGGAATTATTTCTAAATAATGTAATACACTAGATTTGGTTATGAATCATAATGTATAATATCATTATAGAAAAATACATATCATAAATTGATATCCTATCCATATATAATCTCATAATCATGGTTTCTTTGAGGAAAAATTTATATTTACTTAAATCATAATCATTTGTAAAGAAATTGAGAAGTATCCTAAGAATATCCCTTGGTATGTACATAATAAGTTTCATTGTCACGTACCAGGATACCCTGGGTAAACACTGAAACTCCTTGTTGGAGTTGTTACTCCGAGGTACATATGTGTGAAGACCACGCCGACTTGTAGTATCCAGACATGGATGTATTTGATAGAAATATCCACATAATATATTCCTTACCAACATTACTTGATGTTATTGTATGTTTATCCACAAATACTATCTTAGGGTTTTGTTCCCTAATAAAAGTTTTCCAAATCTAGTTTCCATGTTTTCTACTAAACTTCTTTTGATACCAACTATAAAGACCTGACCCACGTTTCCTAGAGTTGGTGCCTTATTTTATTACATCGTCACATAAACAAGGAATATGCATCCTAAAAGACCAAACAGTTTAGTAGTTTTGGAAATCCATATACATACATAGGTTTGATATTACAAATTTTATGGAAATACAACATAACAACTTCTTTTAAATCACAAATAATCTCCTAGATTATCCTTGAAAGTTATTCATAATATACTTCTTCACAACCTGTGGAAAATAAAACATGTGATAGGGGTGATCTCAGATGATCAGAAAAGGAAACTAATATAGTGGAAGAAATTACAAACACTTGGTATGATGAATAAATAAAAACACATTCCTTTAAAAATATACTTGATCATAATATAGCATTAACAAAAACGGATTAAATAATGGAATAACACAAAACCATGGATATTCTAGTAGTCGAATAATCACATGGAATATCAATCTCTAGTTTCATAATGAGGTAATTCATAATTCTAGAAATTCTAAAATATACCACTAAGGTGTTGGCCATGAAATCTGAAAATGATTAAGGCCTCAGCTAAAACCATAACTGAAAATGGGTAAGACCTTAACCACTTACATATATGTTTCGTCTCATGATACCTACCGATGCATTGAAGGGATATATTGGTCCCCACAAGTCACTTTATATGTATAATTAATTCCTCATATAAATGGGTTCAAACATAAACAATATATATATTCATACTGAAACTATTATATGAAATGTAAATAACATTCCCCAAATATAAACACTAACCATTCGTAATTACATGGTGAATGGTTTCAAGATAGAAAATCCATATTAAAACTAATCATAACCCATTAAATACAATATAGTATATTATATCATAAACTATTAGTCCCAATTACACATATTATTCAACAAGAGTATTGAAATATACAAAATTACTCATATAATATCATTGAGTAATTATTGAGATAAATACTCTTTTTCTTTGAAAGGAAGATTTCTTTTGGAAAAAATATTTGTATAAGACTAGAAGAGAAATAATATATTTTTCTCATAATAAAAATATTAATTTTATAAAAATAAAGTTTGCATAAAATCGGTTATAGAGTTCCCTTGAAAATATGAAAGAATTTGAGAAATTCCCTTGAATAGGGCTTTTATTTCGGGAATAATTATTGAATGATACTTTTAAAAAAATGTATATATCCATAAAATAATGTAGAATTATGGTTGGTAAAAATATATAGAACATTCACACATAATTTATTATGAGTAAATAAGAATTAATATCAATTTAATTAGGATTAATGGAGACAAATAGTAACACAAAAGAAAATGGAGGTTCCGGTGGAAAACCCTTAACTTATGTCAGAATATGTTCTTATATTGAACATAAGTTCAGAAAATATGAAATTAGAATTATTAATAACTTAATTAAAAACATATTAGACGTTTATTTTATTAATTATAATTTTATTATGTTTTTTTGGTTGTTTTAATGGGTTAAGAGATTCAATATAATCGTTTGTGGGCACTCGTTTAATTAGTTTTCATGATCGATTCGTTTTTATGGAAGTTAATGTAAAACAAGAATTGAATTCCAGAATTGAGGTTATATGTCATTAATGTTCATATATAATGTTAAATGATCATATAAGTCAATTGGATACATTGGTTTAGGATAAATCATTATATAAAACATTAATGATAATCGCTTTGATTAATTTGTCGGTTTTTTCGATCACCACGAACTAATTTTGTTTTAAAAATTAATAACATGTGTAAATAATGATTCAATAATATTAAATAGGATATATTACATATAGTATGATCTATTTCAACCATAAAAATGGTTTCTTGGATAGAATTTAATATTTTAATAAAAGTTGAAAACCTTTAATCCTTGAATGTGATGAATTAACACATCTCATATGGTCTTATTATTTCTAGTATAAAAGAAGGTGAAAGAATAGATGATGATTAATTATTACATTATCATAAAAAAATTCTAGTACATGTATGTTACTGGAGTTTTCATAACATTTTGAGGAAATGAGGTGAGGAAAGAAAAAGAAATAAAGGAACATTAAAGAAAATAAAAGAAATGAAAAGAGGAATTTACCTCTTGAATTTATCTTCCATGAGGGACTCTTTAGGGGATAGGATTTGGTCATTTTATGATACCAATGAATGATGAAAATGGAGATGATTTGAGAGGATATTTTAGTATAATTTATACAAGGAACATGGCCTGAGAGGTGTGAATTAAAGAGGGAGTGATGGTGGTTTTTATAGTGGAGGAGAGGAGATGTTTTTCTATTATTTTAATCATTATTTTAATATTTTTGATCAAGTCTATAAATAGAATTGATTTCTGTGACTGAAAAATAGTTATAAGTTCATTTGAGTTCAAATAAATGGTCATTTACATCATCCATGACTCATGCATGATGCAGAAATTCATTAATTTAGCATATTTCGTAAATTTTCAAATTTCTCCATTCAAAAAAAATCAAGTATTTTTGAAAAATAACAATAAATCACCCTAACAATTTTTTTATGTGAATAATTCCAATATTCTCTCCATTTTATCAAAATAATTTTCAAAATAAGAGAAATGTAATTTTTAAATAAAATTATTTTTTGCTTGAAAAATACATATTTTAAATTTAAAACTAATTCTATAATACTTTAAAAAATTAACTGACATCTCATAAAATTATCCTAAACTCATAGGAAAACAAAATTCTTATTTAATAAAAAATTTGATGAAAATGAGTTTTATTTTAAATAGTTTTATTAATTTAAAATTATAATTAAATATTTATTACTCACAAAATATCGACACTTAATTATTAATTTATAAAATATTCGCTCTCATTTATATGGTTCCTAGATTTTATTTATTCTCGCATGGGTGAAGTTACTATTTTAAAGAGTAAATTAGTATTCATAATTATATGTTACTATTCTTAAGGGTATGTTACTATTCACCAAAAATGTAAGTTGATCCTATCAAACTCTAAATATCTTATTGATCTCAACCGTGCATGTTAGTTTTTCAAAATGCTAATCATAGAAGTAGAAAGATTATATCTAACGACCAAGTTATAAATAAATCCTATAAATATGAAAGTTTTTGTTTTTTAGAAACATTGTCGAATGCATTCTATAATAAATTTATTTGTAAAACCTTGGGCTGTTACAGGTGAACAATCTCTCATATATACAACTGTCCCAAACTCTCCACTAAACATTGTTCCCTAATATCAAGTAAGTGTGCTAACTTTATGAGTTGATAAACTATAACCTAGATAGTGTCATGGACCTTCACTATTATTGGAATCCCTATAAAAAATGCCATGGATATTTCATCCCACTTCTAATCTATGATGTCAATATCCTACAACAAACTAGTAAAAACCTAGTTCCAAGCATTCACCTACTCATAGATGGGGCACTGAAAGACAAACTCAGCAACACTCTGTCTCATGATGGACCACCAAAACTACCATAGAAGGTATTTTTAGATCTTCCCTACATCGTGATGTCCAACTAGTGGGGAAGTGTATAACTCTCACATCACCTCCTCTTGCAACATGAAGAGAACCACCATCCATCCATGGAGAAAGATGAAATGATTCCCTCATTTATAATATCCATTTGGTGAAACCCCAATGGATATATAGTCATGAAAGACCTCATAGTTGATGTCTCCCAGCTAGTACCCTCTCAAATGCTTGATAAGTGGATGAGTCAACACCATCTATTGAAGAAAAATAGTACACTCCTACTCCGCCAAGGCTATCTTCAAGGAAGACAACTACTTAGAAGCCTCCTACAACAAGAAAGACTATGACTTCCTACTAAGTGAATCTACTACTTTGTTGTGATTTCCTACGGAATAGACTATCTCAATGTTATAGTCTCGTAGAAACTCCAACAAGTGTCACTATCTCAAGTTCAAGTCTATATGCATCAACATGTACCTAAGACTCTAATTGTTTGAGTAAACCACAAAGAACTCCCCCAAAAGGTTGTACCTTCACATCCTCTGGGTGAAGATTACCACTGCAATATCTAAGTCATGATTTGAATATTTCTGATAGTGGGGTCTCAACTACATCGACCATTTTGCGATATCTATATTTTTCTGCATCAACATACAGTTGATACCAACTCATGAGACATCACAATACACTGCATACCACACTCCCTCCTATGGAATTCTAAAAAAATATCAGTCATTAACCTCAGTCGCAACTCCTTAAAGGCCCTCTAGCACTGCTCAGTATAGGTAACAGACTACTATTTTCATGTCGGGGTGGTCAAAGGTGATGAAATCCTAGAGAAGTTTTATATAAACCTCTTGTGTTACCCCACCAAACCAAGAAATCGGGTCCCCTCAAGAACGCTCTTTGGTGGCTTCCAAGAAAGCACTACATCAATCTTATCTGGGTCCATGGCTAAAATATACTGAAAAATTACATTCCCTAGATAGTGAACCACATGAATCCAAAACTGGAATTTCATGATATTCCCATAATGTTGGTTCTCTAGAAGAAAATATCGAACCCTCCTCAAGTTCTATGCATGATCCTCCTCTGATGTAGAGTAGATGAGCATGGTATCGAATAAGAGGACAAAAAACTGGTTCAAGTTTGACTAGAAGGTCTTATTAATTAAATCTATAAACACAATGGGGGAATTCATCACACCAAATGGAATCACTAGGAACTCATAGTGTCTGTAGTGATATCAAAATTTCATCTTTGGAATATCAGTCTCATGAACCCTCAACTGGTGGTAGCTGGACCAGAGATCGGTCTTTGACAACCATCTCACACCTCACAACTGATCGAATAGGTCATCAATCCTTTGAAATAAGTAATTATTCTTTTTCTTTTCCTAGTATAGGTGATGATAATCCATGAAAAGATGTATCATTTTGTTCTTCGTTTTCATAAACAACAGAGGGATTCCAAGGTATAAACATTGGTTCCTAAGAATCCCTACATCTATAGACCCTCCAACCGCACCACTGTCTCTCAAAACCCCATGGGCCCATCCGATGTGATAACACAAATATTGAGTTATCCTTGGTTCAAGTCTATATAGAATCAATTTTATAGTAGGGATGTAAACTCGATATTTCGTCACACCCCACCATCATTGGAGGAAGTTAAGAGCTTGTTACATCCATCATTCCATGGGTAATACTAGGCGTTTAAAAAATAAATTGTTTCTTCCTATAATGAGCTCATCCCACTCTATTTGGGGATCACTACTCCTCAAGGGGGAGACTCCATCCAATAACCCGAAATCACTATCAAACTCATTGGTAGAAATCATCTAACCATGAACAGTCAACAAACAATTCAAACTAAATAAAACATTTTAGGGTCTCACTACTTCTATAAAAAAAATTTAAGTGAGTCTCTCTCCCATCGTAGAGTAATTTCATCCCATTGGTAGGAACATGTGACCATTGATGATCTCTATAGGGCCTCCAACATAAGGGTTGAATAAAAGGTCCTCCTTTGGTATTACTAAGTCTCAGATAGGGGATACAGACAAGAAATGTGGCTTCTGAATCTATACTAACAACTACAGTTAGAGCAATAATGACATAAGTTGTACCATGAACAACACTCGAGTCTCCCAGTTAGAAGTCCCATCTATCGAGAGCTTTTATTTTCACATGCATGACTGTTCTCCACAACAAGGTCCTAATATGACATCCCATCACATCTGCACATCCAAAACACGTGAGTCAAAGGGGATCATCCACCATACATTGATACAATATGATCTATGAGGTATTGAATCACCATCAGGTTTTGAATCATGTCATAAGGACATATATCTGGGGGCATCCCTCTTCCTCGAATATTTGATTCTATGCCAAAACATCTCCATTATAGGACTCTACTGATGACGAACGTCTTCCCATTGAGGTCTCTCCATTAGGATCACCATCTAAATGGGACTTGTCTGAGTGGGATATCAAAAACACAAGATTAGGACTAAAACAAACCACCTAAGAAGGGATTCTAGTGCAATATAATACTTGGGTGATCTTTTTTCTAGAACAGGCAACGAAAATTCATCATGGGTGCATCAGCTACTAGTACAAGGGAAACTAACTAATTATCTACAAAGAGCACTGGTTTTGAGTACAAAACTTTTATTGTTTGGGATATACACAAGTTTTAAATCCTAGATCATCGAATCTAGCCAAACCTCTGCAGCATGGGGATTTATCTCACCGCATAACCTCAATGGCCTATAGTGTTGGAACTCATGGGTACGCTAAGCTTGCATGCATTATCAGCCATCTATGATGGTACTAACCATTCATCAATGTGTAAGGGTGTTGTTACCTTCCCTCTTGGAGGAAATGATCTCACAGGAGGAACCCTGATCTGAGTCCCCATCACTCATCAAATCTTCATCACAATCCCAAAATCAATAACCTCACTAGCTGTCTTTGTGGAGGCATCTCAAAATTAATCAAGAAGCACCACGATCAAATGAGAATAAATATACATATCAATGGGGAACTGACTCATGAATTATAGTCAAAGACTCAATCCTATATTATGCATGTACCATTAATCACTACAAGTAATTTATTGGAATTCCTTGTCGACAAGTAGGTTTTTGTTTTCATGATGAATGTATATGTGGGCCACCCATACCCTCACTGGATTCCCAGTCCTGAGATCCAAACTCAAGATAATTTGACACTATTTCACAAATCCCAACATAAATAATCACAATGGGACTACTCTGGATATTATACCAAGGAATGAACTTCTCTAATACCAATATTTCACAACCTGACCCTAACTATGGTTTGAGCAGAAAATACCATAAGCCCGCCTCTAAAGTATAGAGCATGGTGAAAACTGCCGAAAGGAATATCCTAAATGGGAAGAAGTTTCCTAATGTACCTCTATGTACACACCTGACCATATCAATATAGAAGATCATAGGAATAATAGTGAAAAGATACAACATCTAGAAAGTATAAAAATCATTTAAAACCTCTAGGGTGTACAAGATTACAAAAATGAAAACTGAAAAGTAAAAGGAAAAATACATTCCCTGCCAGAAATGTGTCTCAACCTAAAAAAACTAGAAAGTAAACTATTGAGAGATCTAAGCTCTTAATCTCCAAGATACGACCACCATACATGGTCCAAAGCACCCAGTATCCCTAAGCACCACTGAAGTCACCATAGACATGTTTTTCATTTTCATAGTACATGAAACATGTAGGAAAATCCCATACAGTGGTGATTATATACATACCCAGTAGTATGTCCTAAAAGCATATGGGGTTTCAGTAATATATATAATGGGAATAGAAAGATAGAAGATATTTAACATAATGCTACTCAACCAAAATCATGATAGATAGAGGGAGTAACCTCATCCATAAATAGGGGGATCAACATTGTGTGTAGAAGAAAAACAATTTGAGTCTTTTCCACCCATAGTATCAGATTAAACTAATCCGACAATGAAAATATAAACATAGAAAGAACATGGAATGCCCTGCATGTCTTTGCAACCCATGGATGGAGAGAAACCAAATGAAAAGTTATAAATAAAATTATATATATATATATATGTGTGTGTGTGTGTGTGTTTGTGTGTGTGTGTATTCAGAAAAATAAGCCCAAATGAGAGAGAAAGGATATCTTCATCTCATATCCCAACCCAATAAAAGAGTTTCCAATAGTTACAGAAGTCCATCAATGATTCCCAACATCTCACATGTCATCTCGTAATTAATCATGTGAAGGCCGACACCTTTCCACTGTTCCTCGTAGTCGAGGGGCATGAAATCCAAGAAGAGGACCCTCAACCTAGTGCATCAGGGGTGTTCCACTATGTATTTATCCATAGAGGACCCACACCCAAGCTACTAGGGTGGGAGTTCTACTCTCAAAGTATCTGTAGAGGACCCATGCCCAAGATGATGGGAGGTTCCACTCTGGTGTTATGAGGACTTGTGCTCTATCAGATAGGGGTTCTACTCGGTATGTAGAGAAACCAAACCCAATATGAAGGGGTTTCCAATATATAGGCCTTGGACTGACACCCTGGTGTGACAAGGGGTTCTTCTTAGTTGGGGGAGGACCCACGACCAAGATAATGGTGGGAACACTATAAGTCGGGGACTTGCATCCTAGTGTAATAGGGGGGTTCCACTCTGGTCATTGAGGACTCACACCCTATCCAATAGTGGGTTCCACTTGGTAGGTAGAGGACCTATGCCAAAGCTAATGGGGGTTTCACTCTGTTCATCAAGGACCTTCACCCTATATAATATTGGTGTTTCACATAGTAGGTAGACGACTCGCACCCAAGATGATGAGAGGTTCTACTCTATAGGTTACGGACCTGTACCCTTGTGTGAATGGGGGGTTCCACTATGTTCATTGAGTAACCATACCATATCTAATAGGGGTTCCACTTAGTAGGTAGAGGACCTATTCCCAAGATGATGTAGGGGTTCCACTCTAGTCTCTATATTGATCCTCTGTGTGATCACATCCATCATCGAGAATTTTCTAAACAACATCGTGCCCAAAAAAATTATTATTAAATGAAAAAAAAATCTAAAATGGAGGGAATTATCAAGTTCTATGTTGAAAAACATTAATGATAGGTTACGTGCAGACCATAATCTGAGTTCAAACAAAACTGATATAGAAGATTGAAGTTTCCTAAAAATGATCTAAGGGGTACACGACATGTGTGGGGACCCACAAGACGTGTGGTCCTACTCCGTCACCTGGTCGTGTCCCTGGAGGTATATGTATCGCCTATCGTTTAGATATACATTGTGTGTTAGGGAAATACACAACATGACCATTCCACTTGGGTTCCCTCCCGTGTGCTTGGCCATGTCTATGTATCCACCCCGTATCGGTGTACTTTACCTCGTGCCCATCTACATTGGTACACAACTATTCACTTGGTGGTGTACTCGTGGGGTCCTACCCATGTGCTTTTCCACATGGATGGTCCACCTGGGGATATGATACACAACATGTAGGGAGTCTATACAGCATTCCATCCTTATAAATTCCTAAAACCCTAGCTGTAAAAGCATAGCGTCAGCACGCTATGTCTTCTTAAAAATACATGATGTGTTGTTGGGATTTTTCCAGAATCTCATATTTGTTCTCTATGCACTCGAACTAGTTTTCCTCTTTTATACATGGCTTCTTCATCACACAAAATCAACTAATCTAGTTATTTTTTTTCATTTCCATCCATCCAGGGGATAAAAATACAATATCGTCGACCCGTGGGGTTTTTCCATTTGTCTGACACACCTCTTTTCCTTCCACTATTGATGATTCAGCTACCGATCATTGAAATGATCTCTCGTAACCCATAAAAATAAATATCTATCTTGTATTAATTGATCAACTCCACTCACATTGTTTTTTTTATTGGAGTTTTATCAGGATTAGTGTCACCCAACGATGTAGAATCAGGACCACAGGGTCCAATAGGTGAATAAACAAAGAAATTGAGGGGGAAAGTCATATGAACAAATTTTTAATGATCTTTTCCAAGTGTTCTTGTCCAATGATCATTAATGGGGATATACGATGTTAGTAAATCCAAATAATAATTAAATATCTAGTACACAACTGCATCCAAGGGCCACAATTGGCGGATATCAAAGGAGAGGATTGATATGATCAGTCAATTTAATCAAAATAGGCATAATATAAAAATTGTGGATTCCTACCTAGATATCATATCATTCATTATTGAATAAATTTCCCATTATTTATTGAAGTAAGTCCTTGCATTCACTATTTCCCAATCTTCTTTGATTCAAAGTTTCATCATCGTCATATGATATTTTCCAATGGAATGGGAGGAGGAAAAATCTCTCGAAAATCGTAGGATTATAATGATAACCCTAAGTGATTTTCTATAATAATGGATTTATAGGGAAATATATTATGTTAAATGAATGAATGAATTAATCCACTCAAGATACCACCACTGTATAAGGTATCTTAATATCGTGTGTCGACCTATTTTAGGTTGCGCTTATTGTAAAAATCACATTCTAAACTTAACAATGGTATTATATTTCTAATGAAATATTTATTTTTTAGGGTTATCCCATTTTATTTAAGAAAATTCATTCATGTAATATAAAATATAATTAATAATGTTATAAAAATAATTCTGGGCACACCCGGACTCGGAGTTTCACTCTATCTCAACACCTAGATTTGGAAATATATAAATATATAAATATTTTAAAGTCTTACAAGGAAAAAACAGGGTCTTCAAAAATATTTTTCATTTTTTGAATTGATTAAATATGCAATTGTACTTTTCAAATTTTTGTAGGTTGATTTAGCACCAATTTGATTTCCAGATCTCTAAAATGTCTGAAACACCCTTTAAATGCTCTCAAATTGAATGAATATTTTCACCATTATTCTCTATGTGGATAAAATGATTAAAATTAACTATATGGAGGATATAAAAAATATCGATGTAGTAGGACTGTGCCACATGGTATAGGGGAAGAGGATCACCATGTGATGATACTAGGTGTAGTGACTAGGATTAGGAACTGACTATCAACCTGATCATGCACACCACTTGGCCTCAGGTGTTAATCCTTGTACACTAGATGTAGCTGACTAGTAGTGAGAGTCGATATCTATGATGGGGAAACTATACTCCTGGTATCATAATTTATAATAAATGATAAGTAATGGAATCAATATAAAAAATCAAATTAATCGAAAGAAATTGTTGTAAAACTGGGTTCCCTAGACCCAAATTGAATATTTATTTTCGATTACCATATAATGTATATTGTGAGTTATGAAAGATGTATTCTTACAATAATAGTGTTAATATTTATGCATCCACTATTTATATGGTAATGTCTTTGGATTACTTCTCATATCAATAGGTTATAATAGTTCCAATGATATTATGAGTACCTTGAGATACCATTATTGTAACCTTACACATATGTCCTATGGTCAATATTCATTATGTTGGTAAGACACAAATGATGTGAAATCAACATGTGTTGTGTACTTATATGCATTGAGACTTTTTCTAATGAATTTCACATTTAGTGATCTAGATTGGATTAAATCATATGGAATTACCCATCAATAAGAACACCACATGTTTCAAGTGTTATTGATAGTTCTTATATGAGAAAATGTGTAATGGTCTCTTGAATTGAGATTATTATTAGTATATAATATTTGATTATGTACATTGATGCAAGATAAAAACCATTACATTTATGTCATGGAGAGGTAGCTTGTTTTTGGTTCATCATTAGTGGTATAAAATTGACTGAATAATCAAGATAGAATTATTTGCTACTGATAAGAAGTGATATCTCAGGCCCAGTTGATTAGGATGGTAGTATATTCACTAATATCATCTTTATGGTAGAAGAAGGTAAGTCTCTCTTGTAATGTTAATGAATGATAAAGTACTAAAGGATGGTGAAAAAAGTTTTCCCCCCTTTATGAGATATCGTGAGACCAAGAGATTATATTACATGATGTGTTTTCATATGAGGATGTCATTTCCATGACTATACCATATCTTCTTATGGGTCTTGATGGGTTTCTAGGCTCTAATTCTGATCTATGAGTATTACTCACTCCAATTTAGATTAGGTGCGAGAGAGCCACACACAAATCTTATTCAAAAGTGTGGCCTATTCTAATGATTAGGCATATAGGACATGGTGGGACCCATCATGGGGTTCTAGAGATGTTTAATTTTAAACAATATTTATGAAATAAATAAATTAATATTATTTGAGTTTAGAATAATTAAGATTGAATTTATTGGTTAATAAATATTGATAAGATTTTAAGTGAATACATGATAAAATATTTAATGAACCAATATTATTTTAATATTCAGGATTCATTTAATATTTTTTGGAATAATGAGTCGAGTTAATGGCTAGCCGTTATCACATAATATATTTATTATTTTACAAGTAAGTTATAAAAATATTAATGATGTTTGTCACACGGTTATTTGGTTATAACATTTCATTTGCAACATTTTTAGTGGGTAATAAATGTTCAAGGATCAGGGATTCCTTATTAGGGATTCATACCTCTATATATTAGTAAGAGGAGGCTCTTATTTCATGAACCATTCATTGAATAAATTTGAGATACTCTCTCTCATCTCTCCTATATCCTGGAGAGAGAAATACACAATCCAACCCTTTGATCCCAGTACTTCTTCATGAATAGAAAGATCAACATAACTGTGATTTTCAGGACATATAATGCTTCATTTAATCTCCATGATATCACTCGGATATCAATAATCGATATTCCCACGGACTTTCAAAGTGCTTTTGGATGATCTAGAGTGGTAGGACTTTGGTTCCTTAGAGCAATGTTCACCGGTCATGAGAAGTTTCCGAACACGCCTTCAAATAGATCAAATTCAGAGTAAAATTTTATTTTTTACTTAAATCAATTCATAAGATATCCATGAACTTCTGTACTGGGTTTTGCGTCACCAAAGATGACATAGTTATGTCAACCTGCTGATCGAATTTTACCAACTCGACCCATCTTCTTCTATTGTAAATCTAGATACCTTTAATTGGTATCAGAACATGTTTCATAATGTTTTAATCCAAATAAAAACTAAATTTTCATTGAATTTTAGTAGTGGGTGTTACAACAGTTCAACTGTAATAAACTGTTAATCGATCCGATCTCGGATGACCAAGTTGCGACCATTCGAATTTTTAATTCAAATTGAAGTATGTGTCCTTGCAGGTTAAAAATGAATAATATATATATATATATATATATATATATATATATATATATATATTTGTGTGTGTGTTTGTGTTTGTGTGTGTGTGTTTTTGTATTTAATTTTACTAATAGTTGGATACCAGTGATTTTCAGGTAAAACCAACCCCCAAACTCTAGCAATGTTTCATGGAGCTGAAATAGTATTTTCTAGCTAGCACTTTTTCCACATTATTATGGAATATTAATTACTATTTTTCTATATACTAAGAGAATATAATTTAGAAAACATCCATAAGAAAATAAAAACAATTTAAAAATAGAATGGGTAAGGGGGTGTTGGTTCAAGCACATAATGTATTATCTCAACTTTTCTCATGAGGTGTAGATCATTTAATTTTCAGTTTAAACAATTCTTTTCAAACTAATGGATTTTTCTAAGGGCTTAAAAAATATTTAGGGAGTTTTTGAGACTTTTTAAGAGCCTATAGCTCTGATTTTTGGAGAAACACAATGACATGCATTGTTGACGCGAGGTTAGTAGTAACCATGCAGCTAAACCGTGAAACCCATATATAGGGGAGAATAATTTTGTAAACCATGTAATGAAAGCCAGACGGCTTTGTGGAAAATTTTAGAGTAATTACAGAGGGGTCCCACAAGATATGCGCGCCATTGGCACATGGTTTGGCCAAACCGTGCACCAATGTTGTACTACTCGTGTGGGTCCCCTATGAAATTTCACTACCATGAATGATGTGCTATGATGGTGAAGGGTTAGTAATAACCATGAAACTCAACTGTGACACTCATAAATAGGGGGAAATAATTTTATAAACCATGTGAGGGAGGCCACCTAGTCATGTGGATAACTATAGAGGAAATGTAGAAGGGAACTATACGAGCTGTGCATAGTTGGCATGCATTTTAGCCATACCGTGCGGCCAAACCACGCACCCCTTTAAAAATGGGTCAAATATCAATTTTTCCCTTACCCTCTTTTATAATTAAACCCTTTTTCTCCTCAAATTGTTCCCAGTAGTCCACGCATTGGAGCTCCTATCTCCATTCCTCCTAGGCATTTTGATAGCTCTTTCATTTTAGATCGAAATAATGTGACGTTGGTCACTTTGGATTCATTTTGGTATTCTCCCCATTCATCTTCTTTAATTTCCTCATTTATCTCTCTTAGGGAATAAAAACTTTTTATAAGATAATATTCCCTATTTTCAGGTTATTCCTCTATTTAATTGATTTCTCCCATTCTACACCAACTTAAATACTGAAAACCGATGTGTAGAGTACTAACCATCTAATGCAGGTGGTCTATACCCTTTTCATTAAATTCTTAGTATTTTATCTCTTTCACCAAATTGCATCACACTAGTACTTCTATTAATTTATCCACAAATTAATAGACCCATAAAATACATGTTTAAACCAGGATTTAAACATGTCATTACACCCATACCCTAGGTTGGAGGTTTTCAGCCTCAACCCAAACTACCCTTGAGGTGGTTTTGTTTTATTAATTATGTTTACAATGCCCACGGGGTGAGTTATGCTCACCATTTATTAATGGTAGCCATATATAAATTAAATGAATTATTAAACACTAGTTACCTTGTTTAGAACCATTTCATTTATAAATGAATGGAGTAATGAAATTGAATAAATGGGAGTTGTGGAGTGAAATGTAAAATCCAATGGCTTCTGCATAACTATGTAATTGATTATTTAAGTGGAATGGAAACTAACATGACCCTATTTATTATAAATTATATTTGAATTAATTAAAAAAATAAATCTGATAAATTCAATTGACTAAATGGAATGGACACTAATATGTACCATTGAATCATTATATTGATTACATTGATAGTGGATGACATGGTATCGAAATTATGATCCCCTTAGAAATGATATACTGGATATCTTGGACTGTTACCTTGCATCCACACTACTTGGACTGCCTCATATATGCTCCTTGGGTTGCACCCAATTCATTACCAAGTTCTCTATAGATGAGATACTTGGAATCAATGTGGAAGCCTATGACCATGGTACTTGGGTCCTAGACTATGTAGGTCATCATTACTCCGAGTGTTCTATTAATGAGATCCATTGACTCAAAGAGGACACCTTGTTCATTGACCCTAGGTCCTAGCCCTCATAGTTCTGATACATGATTATTAGGAATATGACATACTTTCTTGACCCTTGACAAGATGTAAAATCTCATAGTTGATTCCCGCCTCTTTTTTATAGTCATTCATCATTTTATAGATTTTTTTTATAGAATGTTCTTATAGACCTGATCACATCACTTATTTAATTGATTTATTCTTGTTATATATGCACACTATTACAACTTTTATGCACTGAATGGATTGGTTGTTGAAATCATTGGTGGTGGCCTACTGAGTATATATCACACCATTTTTAGGCCCCTGATTGGTACATATTATCCGAATTAGGTTGAATACCCTGAGAAGGGGTTTTGAATCCGGGTATGATAGATTAAAACAAATGCCCCTTTGGATCTTGATTCTTCATTAAAGAAACACGCTTATCTCTCCTTCCTGTAACAATATATATACATAAATGAAATCATGGATGAGATATAATGATTTTTACTTCATTCAAGCTCATTTGGTTACATCCAAGGAGAATACAATGATAATATTTTCTTGTACCAAATCCATTAATCCTCACTTCAAAATAAAAAGTTTTTGCTGGATCACTTCTATGCCCAGCCTCATTGTCATTACAAGGTTTAGGTTCAGCTCACTACTTTCCAAGGGTCACTCCTTGAGTCTCATTCTTTGGATCACTACTAGTGGAAAGGATCACCTTCTTCTGCTTCTTTTCTCACTACTCTGGGAAAGGATACACTTATAGTTTATGGATACGTAGGTCCTATTATTATCACTAATGAATGCATCCCCCACTATAGATATATGTTCTATTTAATTCCAGTTTTCACTAGTGGATGAAATACACTTTTCTATATATTGTTAGTTAATAAAAATTCATTCATGAACTATTTTAGTCCCTTCAAAAACTATCATATTTCCTCTATGAAATTCCTTTAATTATCCATGTCCTAAGTTTCACTGCATGGTGTGAGTGCTTTGCGGACCACCTATTCTTTCACAGACTATATCCTCTTTTGTAGATGGTTGATTCTTTATGGACTGCCTCTCCTTCCACAGACCTCATTTTCATTCATGGACCATTTTCCTTTGAAGGAGAAGAATACCCACAAATCCCATTCTAGGAATTGAATTCATAGGCAATCCTTCACTAAATAACTTCCCCAAGAACAATCTCTTCCATAGAATCCTTCCATGTGAACCCTTTCTATCTTCATCAAATTCATCTGAGATTGATGATGTTTTCTAATGAAATAAAATCTTCCAAATGATTTGATTAGGGGTATTTATATAAGAAAATAGACTCACAAAACACACTAATCCAAATGACCTGAAACATCGATGTAGTACATCCTTCAACTCATACTATGTTATTCAGTCTATATAGCACCTTAATCTTTTAAGGTGGCTGATATCTTCCAAAAATGATAAACCTTAGCATATCCTTAAATTATCACCTCTCCACTACAAAAAATGAGGTGTCTGTTAACATTATTCTCACTCAAACAATTTATGGTTTTCGGTTCACGTCACACATAGACCCTTTTTTGCGGGCTAATTCACCACCTCTATCCACAAAATGTAACTCCCTTAATGGTTTTCTATAACCCTTTTGTGTTCCGTGAACTTCATTCCCCATGGCTATTAACTACATCCCATGAACTCCTTTGTGGAAGACCCTTTGTTGATTTTCCTTCCCCATTCTATGTACCTCCTTTGTGGTCGTCATACTATAGCTACTATGCAGAAATATATCCTTTTCCACAAAACAAAATCCCAATTTTTTGGCCCAAAAATTTAGCACACACTAGGAAACTTTTCCCCCTTAAATATATAATTCATAAACACCAACCATACCAATTTTGGTCATCTGGAATTTTCAACTAACCCAATCACCCCAAAAACACCTAGATGATTCCTTGAGGGATTTTTCCCAATAACCGCCCCCCTTTGGATTGTTGAAAACTCTTCATATTTTGATACCTTGTTAAATATTATTCCATCTTCTACTTCCATTCAGTTTTTGTGATTAAGATAACAATTATGGATTTACTCAGCACACACTCTAATACTACATAATTCATGCTCGACCTAAGAAACAAGAGATTCATGCAACATTCATTAATTAATCACTTCATTCAAAACCACTTAGATGATTTCATCATTAACCTCATCTATCATGATATAAAATAAATAATTGGTATCCTTTAGCATAATCAGATTTAATAATTCCCCTAATTCACTACTCCCCATTTAAAATTCTCCCATATATTGATTAATAAATTTTATCCAATTTATCAGCTACAATTTCTCCCACTTTTTCAAATAACCTGAAATCCAGTCTTTTAAGGTCTTCTGCAGGGTAAAGAACAAAAATAAAAACATTAGGTAAACACACACCAAATATCAGGGAGAGGTGTCCCACATCCATGCTTTTTTAAGTGTTGAGAGATGACTAAACTCCCAAATCCAGTCAATTCCTTTGAAATGATTCTTTTGGTAAGGCCTTTGTCAAAATTTATATAACATGTAGTTCTGTATGAAGATAGTCCAACTTCAATAGACCTTGATACACCTTATTTAAATGTGATTTTTCCTTGAGTTTTGGGCTATATTTTTTTAAGATGTATATCACTTGAATTATCTCAATGGGTTCTGATCGGAGACTTCACTTCAGCTCTCATATCATCATGCTATTACTTTATCTGTAATAATTGTGTGCATGCTTCTATGGCTACAATATATTCAAATTTTTTTCTTATTAAAGTAATGAAACATTTTTTATTACATAGAAAATAAATACACAATACACCAAGATAAAATGAACCACTTGATGTTGATTTTGTATCATCAGCTAATCCAGCCCAATCTACATCTGTATTGCCCAATAGATATTGTTGAGATTTTTCATTGTATAGAAAATTAAAATCCAACATGAGCTTGATATACTAAATTATTATCTTCACATAAATCAAGTTTATTAACTTGGTATTACTTTGATATTTGTTTATTATCATGTGTAAAAACAATATCTCGTCTTGTCGATGTCAAGTACAATAGAATACTAATGATTTTTATATACTCTATGACATTAAATTCATTGCCTTTATCAAACCATGATAGTTTCATTTGGTTATCCACCAGAGCATCATACCATTAGAATTATACCTTTAAAATCTTCTCAAAAACTCTTTGGAATATTTATATTGAGAAATGAATGTTCCATTACATCCTTATGTCACCTATAAACTAAGGAAAAATATTAGTTCACCAATCAATGACATTTCAAATTCACTTTTCAAGAATTCTGCAAACTATTTGAATTAAGATTCATTTAGTCCACTGATAATTATGTCATTGATATACAATAGTTCAATAATCCTTTTATTACTTCTATTGTTAATATATAGATTGTAATCAACTCCACCATGCTGAAAATCAAGCTTCTTCAAAAGGAGATTGGGTCTTGAATACCATGCTCTTGGTGCATCCTTCAACCCATATAGTTTCTTCTTTAGCCAAAAAACAATGATCTCATATCCATGATTGATAAAACCATCTTTATGATCAATATAAACTTTTTTTCTAAAACCCCATTCAAAAATTCTGACTAGACATCCATTTAGAAAACATTTATATTTCTTTGCACTACTATGGTCAGGAATATTCTAATTGTCTCTAGCCTTGTAATAAGTAAAAATGGTTCATCAACATCAATAACTTCTATATGGGAGTAACATTTTCATAATAATCGTTATTTGTTTCTAATCACTATGACATCTTCATTCATCTTGTTTCCAAATACCCATTTGGTCCGGATGACATTCTTATCTGTTGGCCTCAAAACAATCTCCCATGTCTGATTATTCTCAATTTGGTCAAGCTATTATTTCATATCTTATACCTAGTTTTCATCTCCAGATACTTCCTTAAAACATTTATGATCTACCTATGATAAGAATCATTCATTTTTTCGAGTCTTCATCCTCCTTATTTTCTCTGATGCTTTCTAATCACCAATTATGTTATATCTATCAATTTCGAATCTTATCTTCGATCATTGTATAGATATTATTTTTTTCTCATCCATTTCCTTATCTAAATATTCTTTTGAATTAGCCTTTGAAACTGGAAAATCCCTTGATGTTCATATCTCTTCATCAGTTTCCTCCTGAGACTGATCATGCACTTTCTAAAGATTCTACTCATTCTCCAATATAGTTACATCATGGATTTCAACTACCTTTACCAACTGATTATTAATGAAATTATATGCAATTATTTTCATTGAGTAGCTAGGAAATATATCTTCATCTCCATATAATTCAAACATTATGTGTTTCTCCTCATTGGGAATGAAACAATTACTTCTAAAGACTCGTTATTACTTCAATGTTGGCTTATTTTCATACCATAACTCATAAGGAATCTTGTCTTCTTTTAGAAATAATGACACTCGATTTCATGTGTATACTGATGTCATCACTACTTATTTCCAAACATTCTCTAGATGTTATTTCTCAATGAGAATTATTCTAGTAATGTTTTTGGTAAATTTATTTATTTTCTTAAAAACTCTATTTTTTTGAAGTTCTTACCACTGACACTTGGTGCCTTATCCCATGTTTCTCAAGATAATCTTTCACATAGATTTTTGGGAACTGTCCTCCATTATCTATTCAGATCTTCCATATTCTTTAACCTAACAAATTTTCAACTTCCCTTAGATAGGTTTTTATGAAACTAAACACCTCATATTTGCGAGTGATGATTGAAACCCATTCCATTATACTAAAATGTCAATTAATAGAACATAACATCTTCTACTATCAATAGATGATGTTCAAATATGTCCAAATACATATATATGAATAAAATCATTAAATTTTGTTGATCTTTAATATTTTTCCTTATATTTATTTCAAATTATCTACCCTTGTTGACAAGCGTCGCACGTATGGGTATAATCACATGATAAACTAGGGAAGTATCCAAAAGCATCATATTTCACCATATCTTCCAAGGAAGTTTTGGTTAAGTGACCAAGTCATTTATTAAATAACTTTTTTTCTTCTTTATTATATAGAAAGAACATATCTTCTTCTCCACTCATAGGGTATATATTTCCTTTTGTTTGCTTTCCCTTTAAAAAAATTGCACCATCTTTTTCCTCGATGACACATAATTTCTTGGAAAAGCATATTGAATGTTCTGAATTTCATAATCTACTAACACTAAGTAAGTTGTGAGTAAGACCTTAAACAATAAACACATCTAAAAACCTCATGTATTTCCCCCCAATATTTTCTTTTAACAAACCAATAATTTTTATAACATCATTATTAACAAAAATCACAAAATCTTCCTTGTCATATCTGATTCCTGACACACGTTCCTTATTTACTGTCACATGGGAGGTGCATCCACTATCAATTATCCATATTCCAATATGTCTTGATTCAATAAAATCAATATATTTGACTATCATATGTCCAAATATCTACTTTTTGTTCAATGTTTTTGACTTCATACTCGATATGGATTGATAACATTGATCGTCCTCAGTGTGTGTTAGAACAAATTCATCTTGTAAGGATGAAAATAGATTTTTAATTTTCACCCCATTAGATGATATATTTATCTAAAACTTATGAACATATTTAGTCTTCTTAGGAAAATTTATCTACATCATTGATGAGAAATATATTTCCATGTGACTGAATCATCCACACCTGAAATAGTGGCCCTCCAGAAATGCTCTAGAATATTGATCTCTATATGACTTCATCTACTAGACTTGTTCCCTTCAGTACCTCTTGGATATGGAACATATATTTTTTGAGTGTCCCATATTTTCACAACAATAACTTATCATGTGGGGTGAATTCCAATGTAGAAATACTTCACTTCTAGTTCCCACTAGATTTTTCTACATCTTTTGATTTTGTTTCATACACAAATCAATCATCCACAATAGAGTAGGATCTTGTGGTCTAACATCAACCATTACTACATTATGTTTTCGATAATGTCTCATACCATTTGTATCATTCTGATCAATTATTTTCCGTTCCTAAAACTCCTTTTTCTACTTCACTGGAACTCTGAATTCTACTCTTTCCTTTTATATTTCCCTTGTATCCATCTTTTTCAGAATCAATAGTTTCTCATGATCTTTCACTTTCCTTCTCATACTGAAAAATTCCTCTTGAAACTCTTTGATATGTTTGATTTTATATTTTTCGATATTAGTCATACTCTTAATACCTATTTTCAGTTCTTGAATTTTTAATTTGTACTCAACAGCATTTTATGAGTTCTTTGGCATTAAATATTTAATCCTATCGATATTAGCCTCTAAATCATACTTTTATTCTACCTTCTATTACAAATAGCATTTGGAATCATTAACCACCCTGTTGGATTTATTTATTTTGGCTCTCTAAATGTATATCTCTTCAAGCACGACTTTTAATTAGACATGAAGTTTAAATCATACCTTAATTTCTTCTTCTTAATGGTTGTTTTCTTCCCTTGTTTGTGAATTTATAACAACTTCCACCATATCATCCTCTTCATGATCCTTATAGACATCCAATTATACTACCTCAATTCTTCTGAACTCTCATATTATTTTGAAATAACACTCTTATTTTTCAAGAAATTTCTCTTGGAACTCCTCCAACATTTCACGTTGGCAGAATACTTCTTCTCGAGAATTTCATCATTGTCTTCATCATCATCTTGAAATTTCTTAGGATTCTTTTTTCTAAGATTTCCAATATTTCCACATCAAAATTATGCAATTGGATGTTTTCCAGTGAACTTTCCTTTCCACTTTACAGATTTTAGGAGATAAATGACATGACATCATCCACACTGTCATCCTCATGACTATATTCACTAGTGATCTTCTTCATGGAATTAAATTCCACTTCTTTAGAATTCTGTTTTCTACAAATTTATTATCATCATTTCTCATCTCATGTGTAACTAGATTACTATGAATGTTGTTCGACATCATCTCCTTTGGATCTTTATATTCCAATACAGAAACTTTTGGATTAATCTAAGGAGGAATTATTATCAAGATGTACTTAATAATATTTACATATTAAATAATTTTTCTAAGACCACATATGTATTCCATGACAACATTTCACCCTATCAATGAATTCATCAACATGCTCATTCGGGTTCATTTTGCGATCCTCATACTAGTTCCATAGAACCTACATCTTTTCTTCTTTGAATTTTGAGTTACCCTCATAAATATTTAAAAACTTTTCCCACATATAATATGATTTTTTACATGAAATCACATTTATATAGATTTAATTGGATAGGCCTCTCCTAATATATTGATTCCCTCGTCGTTAGAATCTAATTCCTTATAATCATCTTCTGATAAACTTTAGTTCATACTAGCTGAAACTCCATATATTGTATCTCTAAGCACAAAAATACCCAATGATCGAAAGAATTGTTTAATTTTATTATTATATATTTGAAAATTGTTTACATAAAGTATTGTAATCCCTTTGTGACTAACAATTTATATTTCTTCAATTGAGATAGAACCATTGACTTTCGACCTTTAGCTTTGATAACAATTGTTTGACTAATTAGGATAAATTCCCTAAGAGGGAGGGGGAATTAGGTTATGTAATATTAAAAAAAATCCCCTTTAGAACTTGTTTCATAAATAAATAAAACACTCCTATCTCTCCTTATTTTAGTAATATATGAATAGAAATGACATAATTCACGAGACACAATGATTTTTACTTGGTTCGCTGTCACTAGGATCTGTCCAAGTAGCATAAAATGATAATGTTATGATGTACCAAATCCACTAAATATCACTTACAAATATAAGTTTTATTCTTAGGCTCACTACCTTTATAAGGTTTAGGGTTAGCTCACTACTTTCCCAAGGGTCACTCCTTGAGTCTCTTTCTCTGGATCGCTACTGGTAGAAAGGATCCCCTTCTTCCTCTTCCTTTGCTAATTGCTCTTGGAAAGGATTGACTAATAGTTTATGGACATATAGGTCCCTTAATTATCAGTAATGAATGAATAATGTACTGTATATAGATTCTCTATAGTAGTCATGTTATCACCTGTAGATGAAATACACATTTCTGTATAATGTTAGTTTAAAATTTTCTTCCCCAAATTGTTTTAGTATTTCTATAAACTATCCTACATCAACTGTATAATTACTTTAATCTTATGCATATTGTGTTTTACCATGTGGAACTAATGCTTTGCATACCACCTCTTATTCCATGGATTGTATCCTCTTCTATGGATTGTCTCCTCTTTGTGGATAGTTGATACCTCATAGACTGCCTCTCCTTTCTGGGACTGACTTTTGTTCCATGGGTCATTTTCATTTGTAGGAGAAGGATCCCCACAAACACCTTTTCAAAAACTGACCTTTCAGACCACCCTTCATGGAATAGATTCCTCATGAACTCTCTATTTCACAGAATCCTTCCTTATGAACTCTTGTAGATTTCACCAAATTCTTTATATAGTGATGATGTTTTCAAATAAAATTCACTATACCAAAGGATTTGATTAGGGTTATTTATATATTCAAATAGATCTGCAAAACCCCTTAATCCAAATTATTTAAAACTTCAATGTGGTATATCCTTTATTGTGTACTGTACTATGCGGTCTGTAGAACACCTTAATCATTTTTGGTGGTTGATGTCTTCAAAAAATAATAAAACCTTTTTTCTCCTCAAATTACTACCCCTCAACCACAAAAGACAATCCTCATGTGAACTATTATCCCCCATATACTATTTTTTATTTTCACTTCGTGTGGCGTATAACCATTTTTTGGTGGGCTTAATTCTCCACCTCCATCTGAAAAACGTAACTCCCTTCATGGTCTTTCAAAACCCTTTTTCGGTTCACAAATTCTATGTTTCACGGCCGTAAACATTTGTCCATGATCTCCTTTGCAGAAAAAACTTTTTTGATTATCCTTCTCTATTCTGCATACCACCTTTTCGATCCACATAGTTTAGCTACTATGTGAAAATCTTTCCTTTTCCAAAAAAAAAACTCCTAATTTTGAGGCACAAAAATTTGGAAAATACTAGTAAATTGTGCCAACTTAAATATCTAATTTGGAAAATCTAATCATATTGATTCATGGTCATCTATCTTTTTCAACAAACACAATCACCCCCAAAACACTGAGAGGTTTCCTTGGGGTATTTTTCCCCAAACAGTACCCAAATTGAATTCATGATCTAAGGTAAGGAGAAAGGTAAGGATATAGTTCTGGATTCCTGATTTCTTAAGCTTGGATGGAGTATGGGAATAAAGGACCAAGCTTATGCTTGTGATGCAAAAGAGAAAAATTTGGGATCTATGTATGTTTTTTATATCATGTGGTATATTCTTGTTTATATGTTTCCCTTATACTTCCCCATTTTGGTATATCACCATGAAATGTCCATAATTTTGTATTGATATTGGATATGTTTTCTACCAATTATTTTTCATGATTGTATGATTTAATTATTTCACTATTTTTTATTTATTCTACATATACTATTTATCTTCTTATTATACCATTTCATTTAAATCTGATCATGAGGCTATAGTCTCCCCACATTACTATTATAGTGCCTCACTACTAGTCGGCTACCTATTGCATATGAGGAGGTGCGCTTGAGGCAAGGTGGCTCTCAGGTTTAGATAGTGATTAGTGAACTATACCTGAGATGCTAGAATTGGTATTAGAGGCATTATTTTCCTTTTTCAATACTATTTGGGTTATTAAATAAGAGACCAGGAATGTATCAAAAAATTTTAATGATCCCATGCCTTGGAGTTGCTGACCCATGTATAGGGAAAATCCAAATTACATGAGATGGTAATTATAGTTGTGGATTATTCTTATTATAGTTATATTAATTATATATGTATTTATAATATTTTTCAAGTTTATAAGTATTTTTATTTCTCTTATTACAATTTTTTATACAACTACTTAATCGATTATGTTTACAACAGGTTTTTTGACAATATTCGGTTTATTTTTCAAAAAAGACTATGTTTGGATGATTATGGTCAAGGGGGTCATTATAAAAAATATAAATAATAATAATCATGAAATTATTATCATATTTTTACATCAATTACACTTTTAAAACGAATCATAAAATATGGCTATGAAAAATGAAACAATGTTACAATCATGGAGATAGTAGGCCCTACGTACGCATGAGTAACGTTTCCATTTTTCAATGGTCGTTATGGAAATCAGGTAAGTAAAATTTATATTTCAAAAATTATAATTATACCATATAAACAATATTATTTAATCATATATAATTATATATATAATTATTGTTATTTAAAAGGAATCACATCATTTTGAGGAGGCGGTAGTCCACCTGTCCATGAACGACATTATCACATTTTTAGTGTTTGAAAATGTAATAAATAAAATGATATATTATATTTAAAGAAACATAATTAAGTCATGAATATAATATATATGTTATGTATTTCACAAATGTTTATTTAAACTCTTACTCAATACATTCCAGGTATTGTGGGAACCTATCACATCACTTTGAGGATGCGGTAGTCCACACGTCCACAAACAATGTTATCTTATTTTAGAAAATGGAAATCATGAATGTATATGTCATATATAAATTAAATAAGTATGAATATAACATAAATATAATATATATCAGATCAAATTATTTTTTTCATTATAATTCCCATCTATGAGTGGTGGTAAAATAAAAACGAACGACATTGTTTCATGAGGTGGCATTTCGTTGTACACAAATGGTAATTTGGTTAACCATTTGATGGAAGTGTGCATAGTTGTAGGTTGAAACCATAAAATGAAAAAATCTATGTATAATTAGTATACTGATATTATTATATAATTGTAACATCCTGGATCTAGATGCCACACAATGGGTTCCCCAAACATGCTTGGTCACATGACCTCAAGTGCATTTCCCCAAATTCGAGAGGCTACCGACTAGCAGCGAGGTCCTAGGACTAATAGTTGGGAAACTATGCACTCATTTGTCAAAGTGTAGTGCTGTGGAAAAAAATAAACATACAAAATAGAATGTAGTAAACAATATAGACCTGAAATGGAAAATTGAACTGATGTAATGGATAACCAACAGTCATATATATGATGATCTAACATGTCTCTAATTCTATAAAAGCAGCCAAAATAGGATACACTGCAATCTGATACAATATAGCACATGGTTCAAAGTACAGAAAAACAATACCAAAGGAGTAAAAAAGGAATGCAACAGCATCGCAAGCCTATGCTTGGTCTCATGCTCTCCTACTCCTCTGCAACAATCATTTACCTGTATAGGGACTCTTGCCATTATCAAAACCTGTAACAATATAATCTTTTTGGGCCCAAGACATGACCCAAACAGGGTTTTAGGAATAAATCCTAGTAGGCAACCACCTAAAGGCCCGTTTCCAACTATTAGTGAAAATGTGAAACAATAGTGTACAATAATGAAATGCAGTAAACTAGGAAGTACTCAAAATTAACCATCTCTAACTGTTACACTTCTATTTTAAAAAATATTTAACAATTCAATATAATTGAATTCTGAGTTTTCTGAGACTCGGCCTCGACTGAAAATCTTTTACACCCGTGCCACAACAGAAACCACAACAAGATATCTAACAAGTAAATGATAATAATAATAACAAGCATGTTCTTTAGATTGGTAGGTACAACCTAAGAAATCACCACAGTAAATATTCAAAGTAAACTTTATCCTCAGACAAGCAAGTACTTACCCTTAGGGAAGCGGAAATGGAACCCTCAGGTGACTTCCCTCAGACATAATGAATATTTCCCTCAGGAATATGAGATATCACCCTCAGGAATGGGATCTACTTCCCACATGTGTAACAAACTTTTTCCTCGGGAAAAACAAATCCATGCCCTCAGGATAAATGAAGCACTGCCCTCATGAATAAGAAACGTTTCCCTTAGGCTAAACAAAACACTACCCCCAGGAATTCCATAGGAAAAGAAAGAAACCAGGCTGAGCCCAACATATAAGCAAGAAATATATATATGTTTCCTCTCAAGAAAACTCAAAACATGCTATAATCATGGCATACCCTTGGGCACCCTATCCAAATGGCTAAACAAGGGAAACACACCCTTGGGGTGGCCCTAGATCAAAGAAAAGAGCTCAAATGGCAGTTTATACTTTTTTATTAAATGACCTATGCAATTCTATGTGTCTCAACAATCAATGTATTATCCATACAACACCCCGAACATGGGTGTGTGGCACCATGGTACAAAAAATCAACTAGACAGTTTGAATTAAACACAAGACCACCTACCTCGATCTCCTCTGATCGATATACGTTAAAGGATCCTCCCGAAAAAACCAAGAATGATATAGGCTTGAGATAAATGATTACCCATTCCAACCTATGTAACATCACTTAGGGAAATAACTGGAAATAAAGATTCAAGAAGAGGTAATAACTTACCTGAGCGGTTCAAACTAGACCGACCGCGGAAGAATCGGAGTCCCGATGATAGATCGAGAGCTCCTAAAAGTCTCAGCCTCCTCTCCCACTGCTCTTGGTGATTCATCTACCTCCTCTATCAATTGATGAAGATACAGTCTATTTTTAGTGGAAAAACATGACTACACAGCGTGTAATCTCAATTAAATGGCGTGTACTATCCTTTTTAAATGTTCCTCTAGCGGCTACTTTCCACAACCCCACTGGTCATCTGTTGACTGATTATACTGTGTGTATTACTAATTACATGACGTGTAGTTAGTTTTTACACCGTTAATCACTGAAAAGCCTAGACGCCCTGTATTCTGATCCCACACAGCCAAAGTACACAATGTGTGTACAAAATTACACGGTGTGTAGTTTTTTTTACACCCTTAATCACCGACAGACCTACACTCCTTGTATTATCATACCACAGAGCCAAAGTACAAGGCATGTACCCATAAATTTGGGATTTTTCCAACATTTCCCTTGTTTTCTCAAAAGCACTTAAGGGTAAGGAAAAGAGGTATCTTGTACCTCAAGAATAAGAACCAGGTTCTTACAAACATCCCCCCTTAAAGCAATTCCTCCCTGAATTTCCCTTCCAAGGGTGCTGAAGCTAATGATGGGTACAATTTTGGCCCCTAAGCACGTACATCAGTTTCCCGCTCCCATGTTTTGTCCTACACTCGTCCATGCTTCAATAGCACCCGTACGATAGAAACTGACCAGCCTCAAAGAACCTCTGTGATCCTATCAACAATACGAATCGGATGCTCCTCAAAGGATGCATCAACCTAATGTTCAGCCACCTCAGGATGAAAAACGTGAGACTGGTCTGAGTGATAATGGCACAACTGAGATATGTGGAAGACGTCGTGCATGGTGCGGTACCTCTCTGGTAACTGTAACTGATAGGAAACCAGCCCAAATCTCTCTTGAATCTCAAGTGGCCCTACATACCTCGGTAAAATTTTACCCTTTCTCTAGATCCTCATGTGTCCCAACCTTAGTGAAACACAAATGTAAACCGGATCCCCTACCATGAACACCAAGGGTTATCTATAGAGATCAACATAAGATTTCTGACCAGACTATGTAGTAGCCATCCGATTATGAATCAACTGGACCAGCTCTGAAGTATCCTACATGAGACTTGGACCCACTAAAGCTACCTCACCTACCTCCATCCAGCATATGGTTGATCAGCATGGCCTACCATATAATTACTTGTAAGGTTCCATCTCAATAGTTCCTTGAAAACTATTATTGTAGGAAAACTCGACCAAGGGTATGTGATTCTTCCAAGAGCTCCCAAAGTCCCAGCCACATATACGTATCTTGTCCTCTAGCATCAGTATTGGATGCTATGACTGACCGTCGGTCTAAGGGTGGTATGATGTGCTCAGAAGCACCTGTGTACCTAGTTCCCTCTGAAAACTCTGCCTGAAACGAGACGTAAAACTGGCATCCCTATCTGAAATGATAGAACGAGGGAACCCATGAAAACATACTACCTATCAGATATAAAACATCCAGAGCTCATCAAAACTGAAGGTCTCCTTGATCGACAAAAAGTGAGCTACCTTTGTAAGACCATCCAAAACAACCCATATGACATCATTCCCTTGAGGTGACCCTGGAAACCTGGTCACGAAGTCCATCTCAACATCATCCCATTTCCACTGTAGAATGGGTAACTATTGTAACAGTCTAGCTGGCCTCTGATGCTCCACCTTCTCCTACTGATAGGTGGAACATCTCGTAACAAAACCATCTGCATCTATTTTCATACCCGGCCACCAATAATGATGTCTCAAGTCACTGTACATTTTGTTAGCTCTAAGATGAACTTCCCAAGATAAAGCATGAAATTAGATCATCAAATCCACATGTATATCCCCTGGAACCCACACTCATCAATGGATATGCAGTACCTCATCATCGTCTATCATCTAACTAGGAGGAGGGTCCTCACCTACCACCGACTCCCATAGAACTAGGCCTTCTGAATCTGTTAGTAGTCTCATCCTCACTCTATCTATAAGGGTAGAAGTAACAGCTATGGATGAAATGATAGGTTTTCCCCTGACTATCATGCACCTCCAAATGCAACTCAAAGAACAAATCCATAAGCTGCAACTCACCATTGTCCTCCTACACTTCCTGTATATAAGTCTTCTTACTCAGTGCATCAGCTACTATGTTACACTTACCAGGTGTATACGCAATCTCAAAGTCGAAGGAATGAAGGTATTCAACCAACCTTCGCTGTCTCAAATTCATGTCCCAGGGGTTAAAGATGTATTTAAGAATTTTGTGGTCCGTAAACACCATAATGTGTTCTACCAAGAGATAATGTATCCAACAGTGTAACGCATGAACAACTGCATCCAACTCGATATCATGCATCGGGTAATTCCTCTCATGTGGCCTCAAATGACAAGACTCGTACGCAACTACTTGATCTCCCTGCAACAGCACTTCTCCCAGCCCAATACCTAATACATCACAGTAAACATTAATGATCTTCCCTTTCGCTAGAAGTTTCAGGACTGGTGCTGATGTCAACCTTCCCTTCATCTTTTAAAAGGTTGTCTCACAAGCTTCTGAACAAACGAACTTCATAAAATTCTTAGTCAAAACCATCAATGACACTGCTAAGTGGGAGAAGTCCTATTTAAAGTGGTTGTAGTAACCAGCCAACCCCAAAAAACATTGTATTTCAAGCATGTTCTTAGGCTACTGCATGGAAAAGGCTACTCTCACTTTCTCTGGGTCTACTGCAACTCCTTCCACTAAGATAATATAACCTAGGAAGTGAATTTGGTCCATCCAAAAGTGGCACTTTGAGATCTTACCATATAAGTGATGCTCTCTTGGTGTACTCAGCATGATCTCAAGATGGGTGGCATGGTTGTGTCGAGTGTGGGAGTACACCAAGATATCATCCATAAAGACTACCATAAATGAATCCAGATATGGGTGGAAAACATGATTCGTCATAGCCATGAAAAATGCTGGCGCATTTATGAGTCTGAATGGCATGACCAAGTACTTGTATAGACCATATCTTCTCTGAAAGGCATTATGTGGTTTGTCTAATGGTTTAACGCGCAACTGATGATATCTGAATCTCAAGTCAATCTATGAGAACAATCGTGCTCCTCGAAGTTGATCAAAAAGGTCTTCAATCCTTAGTAAGGGATATCGGTTCGTAACCGTCAACTAGTTCAGTTTTTGATAATGCATGCAGAGTCTGAGGGTACCATCTCCCTTCTTAAGGAAAAGTACATGCATACCCTAGGGAGAAATACTGGGTTGAATAAAACCCTTGTCTTCTAACTCCTATGACTTCCTCTTGAGCTCCCTCAATTTTGGTGTAGCTATCCTATAAGGAGGAATGGACATCGGTGCCGCTCCTGGCATAAGCTCAATAGATAATTCCACCTCTCGCTCCGGAGGTAGACCTAAAAAGGAATTCGATAATACATCCCTGAAACGATTAACCACTGTAGGGAAATTATTCTGACAAGTTTCCTAGTCATCTAGATATAAACTCGCAATTCAGGTTGTCACTCCACCTTGCCCATGATGCTTGGGTCTAGCTCGGCTCACTTGGACATCCAAATCCCCCTTGTATAGAAACTCTCCACCCTATGGTGATTTGAAACTCACCCTATGATGATAGAAATATAAAAAGTCTAGAATGGGTACCAACCAGTCCATCCCAAAAATGGCATCATAAGCTGTCATCACTAAGACATAGAGGTCCCATAGAATGTGATACCCACCAACCACTAGGGGGAACTGCTTGCACTGACGCACACCTTCCGTTCTAATTCCCAATAGAGTGTCTAGCATTATGATATCTAAAGAAGAAGAAACACAAATCCCAAAGCACTCTACAATGGGCACAGATATAAATCTATGTGTTTCACCGGTATCGAAAAGTACAGAAGATAAAACAAAAGCAACTAGAATAGTACCTCTGACAGTGGAAGGTCCGGGATCCTGCTCTTGTTGGGTCTGTTGCACTGCATATTTCTGCCTAGTGTCGCAGACCTGCAATACAGCCTATCTCCCCTAACCTGACCTGCCATGCTATCTCTGAGATCCCGGTGTCTAGCTACCACGACCATGACCACCACTTTGGCCTGAACGTCCTGATGTATTCCAATTCCTTGATTGGTAAGAAGCTGATGGCCATGCACCTACACGAGGATTCTACACAGAACCCCTCCCACTAGTCACTGGTGGAAACTCCCTATATAAACGATGAAGATAACCCATCCTGCTGCATGCTAAGCACTCCAATATGTCACTTAGACACTGAGGAATCTTATTCCCCTCTTTACCACACTGGTAGCACACTACCTAGCCACTTGAAGAATTCTTCCAGCTAGTATTGCCACCATGAGAGAAATACATTTGCCTCTTCCTCTTGCTGATAGAAATAGTAACAAAGACCAGTACCGAACCGCCCTGGTCTGCGCAACTAGCTTCCTGCAGATTTAACTCAGTAATCAACACCTAGTTTACAATAAAATACATATTAGGCACCCTATAAACATTCACCAGTGCTCGGATGTCATATTAAAGACCATACTAAAATCATCATGACCTCAATGTCTCATAACCCACAAGAATAGGTGAAAATTTTTGTATCTCGGTAAACCGGGCCGAATAGTCCATCACTGAGATGGTGCCCTGTTGTAGATTCATGAACACATGAACTTGATCTGCCGTTAGTATCTCTGGAAAGAAAAATTCAAAGATAACTACCTAAAAATCTTCCCACACCATGTCTCGTTGATGCTCAGTCTGGGTGGTAACTTCCCACCATCTCTTGGCAGAATCACACATCATATAAGTAGTGAGATTGACCCTCCTCCTAGAAGGCATCTCTGGATGCTAGAATATCGTCTACATAGAATCTATCCATGACTTCGTCTCCTGTGGTCCACCATCACCCAAAAACGTAGGCAGATGCTGCTGCTAGAATATACGTGTCATCTTTGCCAAAGATGTGGCAACCGGCAGTGCTCCCTGGAAGGTCTGCATCAATCACATGAAGACTTCATGGAACTGTGCATCTGTTCCTATGTCATTTATAACAGCTGGTGCTGCATCTTTCACTACTAAAGGATCCATCAGTAGCCCCTAGCCTACCATCTATAGATTATAATCGTCTCCACTATCGTGGCAAACAACTCAAGGTCATCTAGGAGGCATGACTCTAAAATTTCAAACACATGCCTTAGTTTAATTTATTTTTGAGGTTTCTCTTGTCTGGTTAAGAGTGCCAAAGAAAATGGGGAAAGTTCAACAAGATCTGGAAAAAAGATACTACACGACGTGTATATGGTCTGCACGGTGTTTACCCTTGAGCCCTCACATGTTCATGCTCTGATGTTGTCCTGGGCGTGTCTCAACCTTAGGTACACGGTGAGTTACACCCGCACACGGCGTGTACACCACCTTGATTCCCCATCCATATGGCCACATCCACATAGTCTCTCACTAGTCAAGTCTACACAGTGTTTCCCATAGGTACACGGTGTGTCCTCAGTAAAATCTAGAAGACTCGGGCCCAAGACATGACCCAAATAGGGTGTGAGAAATAAATCCCAGTAGGAAACCACCTAAAGGCTCGTGCCAAACTCCCAGTGAAAATGTGCAACAACTATGTACAATAATGAAATGTAGTAAACTTTAAAGTACTCAAAAGTAACCATCCCTACCAGTTACATTTCCATTTTAATAATTATTTAACAATTCAATATAATTGAATTTTGTGTTTTCCAAGACTCAGACGTGACCGACAATCTCCTACACCAGTGTCACAGTAGAACCCACAAAAGTCTATCTAAAAATTAAATGATAATAATAATACCAAGCATGTGCTTTATCTAGGTAGGTACCGCCTAAGAAATCACCACAGTGAATATTCAAAGTAAACATTGTCCTCAAACATGCATGTCCTTACCCTCAGGAAAGCAGAAATGGAACCCTCAGGTGACTACCCTCAAGTATAATGAATATTTCCCTTAGGCATATGAGATATCATCCTCGGGAACAGGAGCTACTGCCCACAGAAGTAAGAAACATTTCCCTCAGTCTAATCAAAACACTACCCTCAGGCATAAGAAACATTTCCCTCAGGCTAAACAAAACACTACACTCAGACATTCCATAGGAAAAGAAAGTAACCAGGCTGAGCTCAATGCATAAGCAAGAAATTTATAAATGTTTATTCTAAAGAAAACTCAAAAAAAGTGATAATCACGGCACACCCAAGGGTACCTTGGCCAAATGAATAATCAAGGGAAACACCCCTCGGGGTGGCCCAAGATCAAAGCAATGAGCTCAAACAGCAGTTTATACTTATTTATTAGATGACCTCTACAATTCTACGTGTCTCAACAATTAAAGTATTACCCATATAACACCCCAAACATGGTCGCATAGCACCGGGGTACACCAAATCAACTCGACAGTTGGAATTAAAAGTTATACCACCTACCTTAATCTCCTCCGATTGATATACGTGAATGGCTCCTCCTGAAACAACCAAGAATGACATAGATTTGAGATAAACAAATACCCGTTCAGACCTATGTAACTTCTCTTAGGGAAATTACTATATGGAAATTTTAAAGGAGAGGGAATACCTTACCCTCATGGTTCAAATGAGACCGATGGCGGAAGAATCAGAGTCCTGGTGAGCGATTAGGAGCTCCTCCAAGTCTTGGCCTCCTCTCCCGCTGCTCTTGGTGAGTCGTCTTCCTCCTCGGTCGAATGAGGAGGCTACTACCTGTTTTTAATGAAAAAACCTGGATACACGGCGTGTACTCTCAAGTACCCTGTGTGTACTATCCTTTTTAACTGTTCCTCTGGGAACTATTTTTGACCACCTCATAAATCATCTATCAACTTATTACATGGCTTGTAATACTATGTACACGGCGTGTAGTTAGTTTTTACAACCTTAATCGCTTACAAGACTACACGCCTTGTATTCTCATCCCACACATCCAAAGTACACGGCCTGTGTAAAAAATTACACAGCGTTTAGTTTGTTTTTACACCCTTAATCACTGATAATCCTACACGACCTGTATTCTCATCCCACATAGCCAAAGTACACAGTGTTTGTAGAAAAGTACACGGCATGTACCCATACATTTAGGATTTTTCCCACATTTCCCTTGTTTTATCAAAAAAAAATAAGGGAAAGGAAAAGAAGAAACATGTACCTCAAGAATAAGAACCGGGTTCTTACAATAATCATGGAATAAATAAAATTAATTGGTGGAGAAGGAAATAAAATATAAATTCATGTTGAGGAATATTACCTCTTTTTAGGGTAACTACTTCTGGTTTGCACCAAAGGGATTCTTTGGTATAGTTTTTGCCTAAAGTGAGGATTATATTATGAGAGGAGGTATTTTGGGAGAATTTTGGGTAGGTATGATATAAATGGATTTATCGGTGTTAATAATTGGGTAGGGTGAATTACTTTTTATAATAGTGGGGGTGAAATTCATGTAAATATAAGAAGGTAAAAACTATTAGGAGGTATCCATTACATAATTTGACTCAAATAATGATAAATATTTTATACAGGATGGTATATGGTCGAATAATGTCCATAAAATGGGTTTTTAAAAAAATTTCTAGGTCATTTGGACATTTCATATAATGCTTTAACCACTAAGTAAACACATTTTTTCCCTTAATAACTACAATTAATTTTAATTACTTTCCCAAATATTTTTGGTCAAAAATTATGTTCAACTTAATATAAATTATATATTATTCTTTTTCAAAATATGGAATCCATTTTTCCAAATTTCATTCAGATAAGTGAAATAAATTGATTTAAAATTAATCCTCTAGATGGGATGACAAAGAGAGTATTAAAGTGAATATGTTCAAAAGTGTGCTATGTTTTTATATAAAATTTCAATGTAAAATTGATTCCAATGAACTAAATTGATTTTAATGAAATAAAATTTATCTAATTATACTTTAAAATTAATTAAAACTAAAATTAAATATATAAACAAATTTGATGAAAATGCAGTTTTCAATTAAAAATCATTAATTTTTTACTATTCATAAAAATATAAAACCTCTCAAAAAATACCAAAAATTTACCGAATGTTAATTTTTATATTAATATTTAAATAATTAATTTTATTATTTCATATAAAATTTTAAAAAAATTCAAATTTTATTTTTAAAATTGGTGTCATTAAAAGTCGGTAAAACTGCTTTTTAGAAAAATACCATTTTTTAGTATAAAACTAGATTTATTATTATCTTAAACCTATAATTTTTTTTTTGAAAATTAAAACATTTGATATATGTGTGTAAATATAACATAGTTAGTCTTATTTATTTTAAATTATACAATGTCGAGGAAATAACTACAATATTAAATAATAATATTAACAATATATTATTGTTTGTTATACCTTAGTCTTGCATGCAGCCAAAGATTTTGAAGAATCTCATTTTTTGTGTGTCATGTATGTTACTGGAAAGTGAAACCCTTTTAAGATAAAATAACTAAATATTTAATATATATTAATAAATATGAAAAATAATTAATCTATAATTACTTGGGATGCTGCAAACCCCCTACCATGAAAAATCATGATGTGAACACTTATTACACATCATGAAATAGTTAGTGTGAATTTCTTTAAAGGTACGATTGGATTATTTTAAGGGGGGTTATATAAATTAAAGAAGTTTCCCCTTCAGAATTAGTTTTCATGAAGTCCCCTCCCCTTATTCATTTTCCCTTCCAATATGGATTCCTCCCTCATTTTTCAATAGTTTCATCCACTGTCTGTTTCATTGGGAATCTAGAGGTTAGGTTAATCTTAAACTTCTTATTTTTAATTTTCTATTCATATTTCTCTTTGGACTATTTATTTTATGTTCATTTTTTCCTATTTATAAGTAATTCATATGATTTTCTAATTTATACAAGATTATCCTCAATCAAAGGATGATATTGGATGAGTAGATATCTATGAGTAAGAGGTTTGTGGTTTACAAGCTATCTCATAAGTTTAATCCATTTTATTTTTGTGTTCATTTTTGCAGAAACACTGACATTATCATGTGTTTGACTTAAAATTAAAAATCTAATATTTTTTTCCATAATTCATGAAATTTATCCTCTAAATGGTCCACTAATTTTCCATTAGGTAGTAGACTAAGACATTATCCACTCACGTGGTGTGCGAAACCATGATAAATTAATTGAAAAATTAAGTAGGAGAACCTATGGGTGGAATAGCCTAAATATATAACCATATAAGTGTGAATAGGACTATAGACACCAATTTTGGTGAGCCTCACTTGGAAATAGATACAATAAAACTAACAATGCAACCATAGGTATAGATACCCAAGATAAAAATATCATGATTTTACATCATTTCAATAATTTAAACATTACATATCATAATATTCTCACATATCCCAGAGAAAATTCCAGTTTAGTTTCATTGAGGTCCATTTACATAGGTAATATATTTTTCAAAACTTTTGAAAATTAGTCCATAATCAAACTATTCTATACCACCTTCTATAAATTTCATAAGTTATACTTGTATTAATAACCTATGGAAGGGTAACATAAGAAAGGGGTGAGCTAAAATGATCGTTAAGGGAAAACTTATCAACAAATTATTAAAGGTAATATCATAAGCATTTGATAAAATAATAGAATAAAGAAAAATCTTATTAAAATAACATGGTAAAATTATATTTTTCTTGAAATACTGAAGGATGTGTAATCTCAAATTAAAAACATGTACCATTACATAAGAGTGTGAGATATGAATGGAAACATGGTATAAGGAAATAATATCATATGATAATGGAATAATGAATATATGGAAACAACATAAAACATTAAATCATAATCATAATTCAAGGTTAAATTACCAAAAAATCATAGTGAATAGAGTCCCATGGTGGATTGGGTTCACTCCACATTCCCATAAACCTAGTGAGCAAAGTTCCATGGTGGATTAAGTTCACCCAACAATATCATACATATCATCTCATGAGACATAGTGTTTTACCCAATTAATTATAGGGCTATATAATTCTTGGTCCACCCATCACATCATATTATATACATGTATAAGTATGTCACATGAGGAAAATAATCCATAAATAAATTATAATAATGATAAAACCCATGATAAATAAGTGTGATTCAAAATATTGTCTCAAAGTATAACCAAATTATATATCATAAGAATTCAAAAAGGAAAAAAGGAATTTATTTTTTTGGATTTTCATTTATTAATAAATAAATATAGGAATTTAAAATTCAGTTCGAATGTATAAAAAAATCATGATAAGGACCTAGGTGAAGAAAGAATAAAAATTAATCACTTTGGCGATGTTTATGAAATAAGTAACGTATATTTATAAAGAAGTAAATACATTACTATTATATAGAAAACATGGAGTGAACTGGGTTTTTTTTATAAAAAATAATGATAGATTTCAAAATCTATTCATAGTGATTTTTATATGGAGGTGACACTTTTCATGAAATATGAAACTAGGAGGTTCCCAATTTATGTTTTAAAACACATTTATTGAAATCCAAAATTATAAAAAAGGATAATAGAACTTTATTTTGAAAATGGGGTAATGGAAATATTAATTTCATCTAAGATAAAACATAATTAGGTATCTAATTAAAAGGATAACATTAGTGGGAAGGGAAATTATGTACAATGAGGGGAAATTTTCATTTAAGAGGATGAGAATTATTCTTAACATATTTTCATTTTCAAGAAGGAATAGAACATGTCAATAAGGAATATTTTAATAGAAATTTATATCCCAAGATATATAAATGGTATACCATATCAAATTACAGATGAAACTCAAGGACAAACATTATAACTCAAGAAAGCATATTGACTAATGAAAACCCTGTTATATTTTAGGGATGAAATAAATCATAGACCACATCAATGAATATAATGAAAATAAGTGATATTTAATTCAACAATAATTTATGATATTATAATCCAGGGGGGTATTATTTACACTATAAAAATTTTTATTGCTGGATAATATCAAAGCATTCCGAAATGAACAGTTATTTAGAAAAAACCATTACCTTGTTCTAGATTCGTTCGGCACTTGTGCCAAAATTCTTGAATAATAAAATTATTTATATAATATACCTTATAATTAATATTATTATTCTAGTTTTAATTTAATATTGACCATTTCTTATCATATTTTATTTATTTATTATATATTTCTATCTCTAACACCGATTATTTGAGGTTGTTCAGTCAATTTTTCCATTACTCCTTATGTATTTTGACCATCGTAGTAGGCACAAAAAATAATTTACTAGTATAAAAAATATTAATAATGTTATGAAAAATAATTTTAAAATATTAAATATAGTTTTTAATTCATCCATTATGGGTGGTGATTTAAAATTAAACACATTGGTTATGAAGGTAGTAGCTCGCACATACATTGGATTAATGTTTCCATTTCTCAAAAAATGAGAGGGAAATAAATTATATAATTATTTAAAATTTCATAATAATATTTATAAAATATATATATAATTTATTCATCAATCCCATAATTAAAACCAACCACGAGATAAGGTTATGAAAAATAGATGATGCCACTTCATGAAGGTGGGTTTTCACGCACACACACTAATAATGCTTGTTAATTTTACTTGGTAGATGGGTAGGAATAAATAATTGTTTATACATTGATATAATAACATATAAATTTAATAATTATATTTATTTCATCTTGTTTTTATGGATATGGTATTTTTGGAAGAGGGAAATTTAGAAGAAATTATTAAAAAGTAGGTAACACTTACTATAGAGACTCGATCTTCCCTTAGAGATATCCTTAGAAATGAAGGCCTTAGGATAACATATATATATCAGGATATTAAGTTTTATAAAATTTTGTACATGAGAGTTTTTTTTTCATTTTTACAAGTTAAATTAAAATTTTAAGCTTAACTATGGAGGGGTGGAAGTGATCCCCTTTTATAAGAAAAGAAAATGGAACTTTTTGGGAATATAATTTTACCCCCCATGATATCAGTAAATTATTCCTTTTTTAATGCCACAAAAAGTAAAACATTATTCATTTTTATGTGATATTGAGTATATAAATCATAAAAAAACTTTCCACACATTTTTTAAATATTTTTCAATTATTTTATCATATGTTTTTTAATTTTTAAATTTTGATTTTAAAATTGGTAACTAGTTTTTAATTAAATAATTTAAATTTTATTTAAAAATATAATTCAAGAACTATTACAAAATATTTAGGACTTGAAATTATTTTTAATCTCCATTAAATTTAATTAAATTTCTAAATAAGGGTAAATTATCTTATAAATTAAAATATTTTATATATAGAATGAAAGTTTTTTTTTGTAAAAAAATGGTGTTTTAACCATTATGTGTTCTTAATATTATTTACCATCGGTTAATAATTAAATTAGTGTTGATATAATTATATATGTGTTTAAAATAATATTATAGTCTTTATTTAAAATATATTAGTTTAATTTACAAGATAAAAACTTACACGATATCAATAAAATAATTCTTTGAAAATAAAATTTTTACCATTATCGTGGTCATTAACTTTAATCTTAGTAATCATAATTTTATGAAGAAAATTAAAATTTGAATATAATTTATAATATAATAATATTGATCTAAAATATTAAATCTATTTTTATATATTTAATTTCTCTAAGTGATGAGAAGTAATTTTTAATATAAGTGAATAAAAATAGTTTTTAGAATAAAATATTTCGTATGTCTCCAAATGATAAACATGGGTTTTATAAAAAAAATTAATAATTTTAAAATATTTAATTTACTTATTTATATATATATATATTACATAGAAAGGTTTTAAATAATTTTAATTAATTATTTTATTATGAGAATTTCATAAATGTGATAGGTTTTACCAAAATCATTATTTTTTCACTATTCATGTGTAAACCAAATATTTTAGAAAAAAATACCAAAAATTCACCTTATACTAATATTTGTATGTTTAATCAGGAAATAAAGTCAAATTTTTTAAATTAAATTTATAATATATAATCATTTAACTTTTAAATAAATATATAAATATAAAATCAAAATGTTTATTTAGAAAAATAACATTTTAAAGAATTAACCATTCTAATTATTATTTTCTATCAATTTAAAACAAAGTTTTTGTTAATATATTATTCATATGAAAATATATATTATTCATATAAACTCTATATATTTTTAATTTCTTAAAATAAAGAACATAAAAAAGATAATTTTAGAAAGAAATACATTTTTAACCATAAGGTGATCTTATTAGTTATCTAGATACAATAAAAACAATGAACATTATTTATAAATATATTTCATAAAGTGGTAATATATATTTTTAACCTAAAACATAATGGCTTCATTATAATGGTTTTATAATTTTCTATTTTCTTTGTTCGGTGTTTCCTGTGAAGAAATCTATTAAACACATCAGTTCTTAAAAAGAAATGTAATTTTAAATCTCAAGCTGCTAATTTTTTCAAAACCTAAATAAAGTGTGTCTTAATAATTTTAATTATCACATATTAATGGAAATAGTTTACGGTTATGTAAAATATAGTAATAATTCAAGATGTGATTTCTATAGAGATATCAACCTTATAAATTTCAGAACATATCATTTTCCTCATAATAGGATTAATCATAATATTTAATTTTTCTCCAACTATTTGATCCAAGTTTTAATTTTTTTTATATCAATACCCACATTATATAATTTCCATTCTAATGTGTGTTCATAATCATCCTTGAATTGATATAGTATCATAGTTTGATATTAAATTTTATTTTTTTATTCCAATAGATAACGTTTCCTCTAAGTAGAGAGAAAAATAAATTCACAAAATCTCATTAAATTTATCTAAAATAAGTATAAAAATATTGTAATGAATCATAATCCCACAATCATTTAATATGATTCTTATACCTCTAGTACAATACTTTTACCACCATGTGTTTTTATTTCAAAAGCTAATAGTTGGTTAAATCATACATGATATAAGACATCCTCAAATCTAGAGTAGTGAATTAAGTGTACCTAGAACCACTTAATTAACACTATCCACATTAAATATAGTTGTTTCATAGGATTTTATATGATCATATGGACATGGTGGTTTTTTGTGTCGAATTTCATCTTAATTCCTTGGTTTAGTAAATTGGTTTTCATAGTTCCCAAATCCCTCACATCTAAAACATCAAACTAGTATTAGTTTTTTAGTAAGAGCATTACTTTTATCCATTGTGTTTATGGAAATATTCTTTTTCCCTCATTATTATGTAGCTTTATGTCATCATTTACCATATATAAAACATCTTCCAGTTCCCTTGATACATTCTCCTTAGTGACTCTTCCCACATTTTTTACAGGATGGAAATTAAACATTATTTCCTTCATCATCTTTTGCACCAAAACTTCTATGAGACTCCATAATTCTATTATTTATGGTGCTTGTATTTTAATAAATTATTATGCTATTAATCATAACTCAATATAGTTGTGTGATCATAACTATTATTTTTAGCATCAGTTTCTACCCCATTTGGTTTCCCATTAGGAAAATTATTTCATTTCCCACTACGTTCAACATTTACTTGGTTATGCCTATATACAACCACTTTTAAAACAAAAAGGGTTAATTATTTGTGATCAATATTAACATTATAAGTGAATTATGATAAATAATCTTGTGAAAACTCAATATTGAAATTCATTAATCATTGAAACCATCACATTAACATTTGGTTCAATCTAAATCACTCTTGGTTCAATCGTTGTTTCTTTAGGTAGTATTCTTTCATTTCCCATAACTTAATTCCTTATCGTGATAAATCTTTAATAATGGTGTAAAAAATAATGTGATTAAAAAAATATCCTCTGGGATATCTAACCAGGCGTATAGTCCTAAGCCCACTCATCATACACCGAAGTGAATATTCATTCACTACTCTACTAGCCTTTTTTATGTGATTACCCGTAACTAAATATGTGACACACCTTCATATACTTTATTGTATCCATGAATGGATATAATTTCTAGTAGAACCACAAAATCTATAATTTTTTAAAAGTTAAGTATGTTATCATTTACTTAGACCTATCCATTCGTCTTTTCCCTCGGGTTTTCATGAAAGTTGTCTTATTCTATTCCCCAAAATAACCTTATTAATTTCAAAATAAACTAAACCCTATTTTAATACAAAATATAGTGACCCATGCTAAACATATATTTATTTTACAACAATTCCATAATTTAAACATTACATCTCAAAATATTCTAACATATCTTTGATAACCTTTTAGATTAATGTCTTTAAGGACCAATTACATAGGAATCATATATTACAAATCCTGTGAACATTACCCCATAATAAAGCTATTATATACCCCATCTAGAATTCTTATAAGATATACTAATCATCATAACATGAGGAAGGGAAACATAATAATGGGATGAACTCAAACACTCGGAAAGGGAAAACATGTCAACATGTCATCAAGGGTCAGATCCTAAGTATATTATAAAACATGATCATGGAGAAATTTATTATTAAATAATCACAGAAAAATAAGAGTAGTACATTAATCATTAATTAAGGGCGTGTAATATAAAAATTGTGAACATGTACCATGATATTCGAGTGTCAGATAATAATGGAAACACGGTATAATGAAATGATATCATAAGATCATAGAATCTTAAATATTTGGTAAAAACATAAAACATGACATTATAAATGTAATTCAAGGCTCACTATAGAAACTATCATAGTAGACAGATTCCAATGGTGGATTGGGTTCACTCTCTTTCACACTAAAAATCATGGAGAAAATCACATATTGGATTATATTCACTCCATATTCCCATAATCATAATGGAAAAGTCCAATAGTGAATTGGGTTGACTACCTAATATCATATAGAACATCTCATGAGCTATAAAGCTTTAACCAATTAATTTTATTGATCTATAATTATAGTAACACTCATCACATTATATTATTTACATCCTTAATTATTCCACATGATGAAATGAAACCATACATAAAGAATAAGAATGATAAAGTCCATGATAAAGATGTGGGTTTCATGATATTCTCTTAAATCATAACCAATTAATATATCATTAGGATTACCTATAGGATAAGGGATTAAATAATTTTGGATGTTCGTGTCTTAAGAAATAAATACATTTATTAAAAATTTAGTTCTAATGTTTTAAAATTCATTATAAGTATCTATGTGAAGAAATAATAAAACCAAACCACTTGGGTGATGTTTTATGAAATAGGTAAATATTATTTTAAAGAAGGAATGGAATTATTATTTTACATAAAAAAAATATAACATGGATGATTTTATATAAAATTATGATGTTTTTAAAAATATATTTATGGTAAAAAAACATTTTATTGAGGTCACACTTTTCATGAAATAAGAAATAATAAGGTTCCCATTTTAATTTTTAAAAACACCTTTGTTGAAAATACAAAACATAAAAAATATAATAAGACGTTATTTTGAAAATAATATAAGGTTTATATGAAGGTCACATGAGATAAAACATAATTATATTTTCAATTAAAAGGTCAATATTTTTATGAATGGAAAATATTGACAAGGAGGACCAACTTTTGTTTAAGAAGATTGTAATTATTTTAACATAGTTTCATTTTAATGAAGGAATATAACTCATCAATAAGTAATATTTGAATAAAAAATGATCTCAAAGGATATATATTAGGTGTACTATTTGATATTAATTTTGAAACTCAAGGAGAGACATTACTACTCTAGAAAGTAAATTGAGTCCTGAAAAAACCCTTATATTTTGGGGAAGACATCAATCATAGCCCACAACAAGGAAGATCATGAATGGAAGTGAGGCTTCAATGTTCAATAATAATTTATGATATTATAACTCAAGTGTCCTGTAGTTACACCATACAAATGAATATTGTTTTCATTATATCAAAGCATGCCTCAATGATAGGTGATTGATATGGAAACCCTTACTTTGTTCTATAGTCATTATTTTCATTAATCTAACTTCCGGAATAATAAAATTAATTTTATTGGATACATTATTAGGAACCCTATTATTTTATATTTAATTTTCAATATACCATTTTTTATCATATGTTATATATTTTTTATATAGTTTTCTTACCTACATCGGTTACTTGTGGTCATTCGGTGAATTTTTATATAACTCCTTATATATATTGACCATATAAAAACGGATCATAGAATACTTTCATAGAATACATAATATTAATAGTGATATATAAATAATGTATTTTTATTTAATATATTTTTAAATCCATCCATTATGGGTGGCGATGAAAAATGAAACTCACTGCTTATGGAGGAGGTAGTCCATACATACTCAAGATTAATGTTTCCTTTTATTAATTAATGAGAGGGAAATAAATTATATGAAAATATTAAATTTCAAAAAAAATTGTATATATAATATTTATTCATCAATACCGTCATTAAAACCAACCATGAGAGGTGGTTTTGAAAAATGGAAGATGCCTCTTCATGGAGGCGGTAGTCCACACACACACTAATGATCCTTTTATTTTCCTTAGTTCTTGGAGAGGAATAAATAATGATTGTTACATTTATAAAATAAAATATTAATTTAATAAGGATACATATGTAATTATATATATATGTATATAAAAGGTTTTGAAGAAAATACTAAAAATAATATAACACTAATTTTGGACACTAGATAGTATAACATGCTGATATTTTATGAAATATTTTTTAAAATAAATTAAATTTATTTAATATCTTGTGTTATATGAAACACTGAGTTTTAATGAACTGGGATATACTATTAATATTAATATTTAAATAAGACTGTTATAAACAAGTCGTTAAACATGGCGGTATCAATAGGAATATCTACATTTTGAAAAATAATTATTAAGGTTATATATAAATAAAATATATTGATAAATAAATACATAATTTTCTTTAATTCTTCATATTCGTAAAAAATATTTTTTCTCAAATAAATATTTTTTATTTATTTTTTGAAACAAATCATAAAATTTCTTTTTTGGGGACCCACTCCCAGAAATCCTTGAGGCGATTTTTAATACCATTACATTTGAGTAAGATACAAGTAAATCACGTTTTAATGGACCAAAATATTTAGTAGTCTTGTTAAACCAGATACATACATAAGTATTATTTCACAAATGATTAAAATAATTACATCATAATGTTTTTCGATGATAAATGTTTTCCATCTGGTGTATATTTTCATATCATTATTAGTAAACTACTTGGATTCTTGGGGGAAGGAAACATAATATGGGTGAACTCAAGTGTTCATTATGGGTAAAGTATAGAGGATGAAATAATGAATCAATGGCCTACTGGTCTCCTCAAAAAAATAAATTTCTATATTATGAATTTTGTTTCGAATGGGAGAACGATTGAAAGGAAACTTTTGATCATCCCATGGAATACTTGTTGTAAGCCTTTGTATATAAGTGAAATTGGAATTAAAAACCATAATCTTTTCAATGAGGCCTTACAATACAAAATTACTTGGAACTTCTTTCACTACAATTCAGACACCATAGAATTTCTCAAAAAAAAAATTCCTTGACAAGTTAAATAAACTCAATTAGAACTATATTAGCTCTTCCATTTGGCCATCCATTAGACCTTCCTTTGAAAACATCATTATTAACTTGATATGAATGGTTAGAAATGTCTCTTTCATGACGTTTTGGTTGGAAAACTTGATCGGTACCCCTTTAATCTTCATATTTCCTCCAAATAATTTACTGAAAAACACTAATTTTACTATTAGGGAGGTGTTAAATTCTCAAACCTCTAACCTTCCTGATAACTTTATTCATGTCATTGATAGTTATCTCTATTCCAACACAGATGACTTCTTCATTGGGGAACCTTCCCATAAGGGGGTTCTTGATGCTAATTTTTTTTACAATCACCACATTCAAAATTCAAATAACAATTTCAGTTGGTTATTTTTTTTATAAGTCGTGGATTAAGCCCTTGAGGTTTACTCTTGTTTGGCGTATTAGGCATAATAGTATCCCCACTATGTTTTTCTTTAATATTTTCGGATTCATATTTTCTCTAAATGTAACTTATGTATCTAACATAGAGAAGATGCTAACCATATTTATCTATATTTTGTGACAGATTCTACACATTCGAACTATATTTTTGACATTTTTTTATTACAAATGTATTCTTTTTTACTCTCTCATCCAGCAACTAAAGGACTGTGTGGAAATTGAAAGCCCATAAAAAATCATAAATCTTTTCTTAGCCATTATTTCTGAGCTTCTTCATATGATCTGGTATGATATAAATTCTCTCATTCATAACAATTCTTCATTCAGTCTAAATGTTGGTAAGATACGGATCCTCATTTCTATTCAAGAATCAACCTCAATTCAGACGGATTTATATGAAAACACTTTAAAATTCATTAAAATTATTTGATATCTTCAGATTTACATAATCTATCATCATCCCAAGCATATATTTTAGGTGTTCTAGCAAGCCTCATTCCCATGATGGATTAAAGTGAATGTGTATTGTTCCTCTAAGGGAAATTTGGGTCCCTCTGGTTATGGTTCTATCTTCAGAGACCACCTTGACAAATTCTATGGTTGTTTCTATGGAATATGTTAAGTCTATTTGTTTCTGTAATCTTGAATGATGAGTGTGATCCATGTTGATTACTTTTCTAACCAACTGGGTTGGAACAATATTTGGATTTAATGTGATTCATCCACTATTTTCCAAGCCATTTGGAATGGAGTGGTGCATCTTTCTTTCCCACTTTCAAACTGATGTATGAATTTTTCTTCATTCTGTCCTATAGATTAGTTTCATTGTAACTTGTACCTTCCGTGAAGCCAACAAGGTGGAAGATGGTCTTTCTATGAAGGGAGTTAAACAAGACAAAATCTGGCTGGTTGACCGTCCTGATGATCTTCTACTGATTTATGATAATGATTGTAAAAATATTCTGTCGTTCAGACATTTTTAATCCCCTATTTTTTTAATAAAATAATTTATATCTTGTTCATTGACCAAGTCTTAACCTCTTACAAAACAAATGCTATATATTCAATAAAATGAGAAATAATTTTGTAAAAAAATAAGGCAAGGTAAATAAATGGATACCCATGCCATCCAAATAAATAGATAAGGAAAAAGAAATATCAAAAATCTAAGAAAATAAAACACATGAAATTTATTTAATGAATTGAAAATAAAATGCATCCATATATATGTTGACTCAAAATATAATGGACAAATAATAACTGAATCAAATTGAAGGAAATTATTAAATATTGTGCATCATGTCTCTGGCACATGAGACCTTATATCGTCAATAACTTTTTCAAGATAGTTTAAAACTATAGGTAAAAAGATTTTTAATTTTTTCAACTTATTTGTCTCATAAGAACTTGTCGATGCATCGAGGGTTTATATAAAGTCCAAAAACCACCTGCTATTTCCATTCAAAGTAATTACTCACACTTAATAATAAAAATAAATAATATTCCTTGTCAAATATCCATGTTCAATAAAGAATACATATTTATCAATATTTCCGCAAATAAAAAAAATTGTCAAAGTAAACATTGTATGTAAAAAATAGTATAAGATTTAGGAAATAATAATATCCATGATAAATGATATAGATAATTAGGGGGAATTCAATGTCGAATTATCATTATAAATTGAATATTTCAAGGGGATTAAAAAAGAATCCAAGGAAGCGAATGTAAATACTAACCTTGTCCAAATCAACCAAAAATATTCCAGAGGAAAGATAAGGATGGTATTAATACATGATATCAAAAGTATAGTAAAAAATAAAAGATTTTTTTATTGATGAATGGAAATATTATAAAAGGATCTTTTAAAAACATTCTTAATGAAAATATACTTTTTATTTTGAAAACCATTTGAAAATCATTTTTGTTGAAAATCAATTTTAAAAATATATTAATTAAAAGGTAAAATTTTATACATTTAAAATAATATTCAAATAAATAATGGTAGGTAAATCTATTCATTATGTATGAGGAAAAAATAAAATTACCTTTTCATGATAAAAAGGTTATTAGAGTACCTTATTCAAAAAATGACAAGAATATTCTATTGAAAACATTTGTAAAAGTAAAAAAGGATAAAATTGAATTTAATAAGTAATTTTAGAAAGGGTATAATCATTTTTTATAACCTTTATTGAAAACTCTATTTTTTGAAGAAAATAGGTTTGCCGACTAAAGTTAGAAATGAAGTCAGGTTTTATAAAGAAATATTTTCAAAAGCATTCTAAGTACCCAAGAGTGGAAAAATTGGTTCTATTACATGATAAAGGCCATAAATATCCATATAATAATAAAATTAAAGGGTTTATTAAACAATTATCAAATAATTTCTTCTAATGTAAATTCATGTGTAAACAATCCCAAATAAACTTGGATTATGAATTAAACCCTTGAAAATACCATAATGTTGATGTGATAATCAATAAATGAGTGAATTATGTGTGTCAAATGTAAATCCAAATAATATAAGTGTAAATAAAACAATATATAGATAACATTTATCACACACATAATCTTATAATATTAATGACAATAGAGGTTTTATATAACCCAATAAAAATTAATTAGGTTGTGAACTTATTTACCACTTAGTAACATTCAACTTGAATACCCTTAGAAGGAATAATTAAAATTGAAACTCAATATACCTTGAAGATAAATTAATTCATGATATAATATATCAAAATGGTCAGTAGATACCCCACACGAAATAATTAAGTGGTGAAAATGACATTTATTTGACATATTTAAAAAGTGATATTAAAATCCCATACCTTTCATTTCCTTTTGGTTGAACGTCCTTCAACCTCCAGTATAGGGGGTTTAAAAATGTGACCATCATATACCTAAATCATACACATATTTATAATATCGTATATAATCTTATTTTTGCAAGAGTTGGTGTCCTATAACAAACTAGTTGTAATTTGATTACATAAATATTTAACATATTTAAATATTAAACATCTAACTACATATTGTTCATTATTTTACATGACCATATTGTAATAATTTCCTAGTGCATTTGTCGCATTGACAAGGTCATAGAAGTTCCCTGCTATGACGAGAACCTTGAAATTCCTTAAAAAAATATTATTAAATATAGTTGTATAGTTAGATGATATACTATAATGGGACACATAACATACAGATCGTCAGGTGCAAGTACTCATAAGCATATGAGACTTCCTCTCATGAAGTTCATACTTTGTAATCTCCAAGATAGGAGATTATGAGAACACACCCGCTATTAATAATTCTTCATGTTCTAATGTCAACATATATTCCTATCTATGAGTATGTGTAGTGATCCTTAAACAATAATATTATCATTAATATGTGTCACGACTCGTGCACTTTGATTTAATGATGAAAACCATCACGTAGACAGTTGGTGGGAAGCGGGGTACATTGGGTGTGTCACGAGTGGCATGTAATTAATGGATAATTCGAGGAAGGATTTCCCCCTTCCATTTATGGACGTTAATAAATCATACCTTTGATTGAAATATAATAGTTGCAAGAAATTTCATGGACATGGTGTAATGAAGAGTTTATTTCAGGTAGTCATAGAACGATGTATCAAGCACAAAGGTTGATGAAACTATCATGACACATGCTTGATGATATATTGAGACATATGTATTATATTACCCAATGATTGTTCGTATGTAGATGTTTTTATTGCGAATTTTTGTTCTTTATCTTGGGTGCCTTGACCTGTTTCTAGACAGTACTCTTGGACTTTAGGAAATCCAGCCTAATGCCAATGAGAAATAATCCAAGAGATTCATACACAAAGTTTTTATGGTGGTATCTATTAAATTCTATTTGAATTTAATTAATGTAATAAATATTATTATCAATACTATGGAATAATTTTATTCAAGTTAAATTGATTTCATAAATTAAATAAATATTTATTCACTGGGTTGTGGGTTAAATTTATTTATTTATTTTATTGAACATTTAATAAATATTTATTTACTATTTTTTGAATAAAATATTTATTTAAGAGAATAAATTATTTCTTTATTTATTCGGGTGTTCAATAAATGGGAGTGGAGTTCGAGTAGACCATGGCTGGTCTGGTAGTAAAATAATTATTTGCAAGACGGTGAATAATTATTTAACTTGTTTTCACAAATTAAAATTATAATAATGCTATTATTATTTTGTGATGCAGAATTTTATTCATAATACCTTTTTGTGAAATTTGGTGCACTATAAATAATGACAAAGTATTATAATTAAAATCATGGTTTTAACTAAGGTTATGAATGTATTTAATTCCTATTACACAATTAAATATTGTAACTGAATCCCCATGTTGAGGAATAGACATGTACATCTATTGTGCCATGTACCGAATTTCATGCCTGGTGAATTGAGAATTGTTGAGCTAAAAAATTTCTCTCTCCAATCCTCTTTCCATCCCTCTTAATAATAAGAGATTTTCTTCAAGGATTAAGAACAAGCGATCGAGAAACACTAACACAAGACACTTTCTTCGTCGTGCTATCACTTGAAAAACAAGTTGTGTCGATCGAAGGCCATCAAAGCATGTGTGGATCACCTCTTGAGGGATTCTATTGTTGATCCTCACAAGTGAGACGAGATAATCTGGAAGGGTCATTATGGATGATCAACATCATCAACAAAGAGAATACCGAAGAACTAGGAATTAATTTCTTTTTTAAATTAATTATAAAAATGATATGCAAGATCCTCTATTAACGGTTTCGAGCCTCTTCTTTCTTTATCTGGATCGTTGATTCTATTTTTGGAGACTATCATTCATCACTGTATTGATCCCAAAATAATCATTGATCATGGTGCAAATTAAATTTGGGTACCATTCTAACCATGATTCCTCTATGATCAGAAACTACAAGTGTTATCCTATCAATTACATAATAGTTTATAATTATTTAAATATCTATTTGATGATTTACACATTTAATAATTTAGTTGTATCAATTCATATTAATCATTCTCTGAATTTGAATCCTGAGATTTGTTCCTCCTCTTTCATTTCTGTTTTACCTTATAGAAATTATCTTTTATTTTAATTTTTATTAAAATAAAATAGAAGATATCATCCGGAGATGCCAAAGCTTCCTGGACATACAACACTAGATCACAGGGCGTGTATTCAGAAGTACATGTTGTGTAGTCATAGTTCAATGTGTTGGGTTTGGTCCACCAAAGCAATCCATGTCATTAATGTTTTTCTAAGTCTCAATGACTCTGTGTGTTGACCAGGAATAGGTGGAACACGGTTTCCATATTACACACTGTGTGGATGACTAGACATGGTGGGTAGTGCCTTTAGGTTAGGGTTGTACCATTTACCTCGTACATGGATTTCCAGTCTAAAGATTGTGTAATGTGGATACTACACAGTATGTGGCCCACTGGAAACACCGTGTACTCTGAATATTTTCAAAGTACACTCATATGTCGTATCCTCAGGAGTGTACTTCAGATAAGGGTGAACAATAGTACATGCTGTGTACTCATCCTAAGTATAAAAATTTGTTAAAATTTATTATTATTTTGTTCAAACCATTGATACATGTAACATGGTGTTGGAGTAAAGTTGAGGCACAACACATGATAGGTGTTTTATATATGTGTCTTTAATTTAACATCTCTATAATTTTCATTTCTACTCATTGGGTAGTTATGAACTGGAATTCACTAGGTTTCCTCCAAGGTACATGTTATGCACAAATATAATTTTAAATGAATTTATTTTTTTAAAATTATGATGGATGAGAATCCCAAGGAATTTTAGAAAATGGTTTAAGATAAAAGGATTGATTAATTAAATATGAAAATTAATGGATTTGAGCTTGATTTATCTTAAACAAGAATGATTCAAGAACTTAATGCTAGTTTTATTTATGGGTAATTATAGTTCCATATATGGAGGTTCATGAGATAGACCATGAACTTTTTATATGAATGGTTTCGTTTAATAAATTTATTTAAATTAAATTTGATTACATGTGAGCCTTCTCTATATTAATTTGTAGGGAATGCATGCCTAGGGTTTCTATTATATAAAACCCTATTTTACACCTCACTTTCATGTGAGTTTAAAAACCCCTATGAAATGGATGGGACTCCCAAGATAGTGGAGGTGGTTCAAGTTGGATCTGAGGTGAAACCAATCCCATGAGATTCAGAGGTGGACAGGTGGACTGTTGTAAACATGAACCTAAAAGGTTCAAGGTGTTTCTCCCTTAGGTCCAGGTTAGTTTATGAACTGCTAGATAAATGAACAACTAGAAAATCTCTTGATTATTCCCTTTGCTTTATTTTATTTATGTCAGTTTCATGGTTTATCATTGTGGATGTGTTTTTGTGATCACATAATTAATGAACAAAACAAGAATGCAAGATGGATCTAAAATAAACAAGGTTTATGCATAAATATTAACTATAAATTGTTAATAACTTATGTAAGCTCCACATAATATTAATAATAATGTGATAGTTATTATAATAAATTCACACACCCTCAAATAAAATATTAAGTCAGACCATGCCTTTTGTTACTTGATTAAGGGAAAAACTCAATAAACCTATGTGTTTAACCAACACGTGTTGGGACACTTACTTGTATACAGGAATACCTTATGAAAGTTTTCTGGTTGACTTAACCATATTAAATAAAGAGGAGTAGCCCTCGCTAGACTTGGTGTGATATTGGAGGCAAGATTTGAGGAAATCCAAAGTCATGATTTCAGGATTGGGGATTCTACTCAATAGATCATGAAACTACAAGCCCAAAGTTTTCAAAGACCTGCCTACCTAAATACCTTCAAATAGCTTGGACAACCCTTTTTGGGGTTATTCAAAGTGGAATATGGATCCTAGCCACAAGAATTTCATAGAAACTGTACATTCCAAATCCAATGGTGAGGGACATTAGGTCTTGATAAAATAGTGGGAGACATAATTTATTATTTCTCATAAAATGTAATTAATAATGTAATAATGATCTTATATTTTAATTGTATAATAAAAATGGAAAGCTCATCAACCACACTATCCTTGCGATAAATTCAGGAAAAATATAACATCCTCACCAGTAGTAACTTCTAGGAATGGTTGAGTCACCTTCGGGTTATCCTACACCATGAATAGAAGTATTACTTGTTGGAGTCAGCATTACCTGATCTTCCTTCCAAAGAGGAATGTGATAAAAATTTATTTGTGTATAAGAAACATTTTAACGGCCTGTTCTATGTTCAATTTTTTATGCTATCATCAATGTCTAGTGAGCTCATGTAGTCCCATGAAAACATGGATGATTATAGGATGCTCAAGCACCTCGGTGGTCATTACCGGGAGAGAGAAATATAAGAAAGGTTTGAGATCTCTAAGGCACTCTTTCAGAGTAATAACGGAGAGGGTGCCCCAGTTGGGTCACATATAGTCAAGCTCATTGGATACATTTAGCGCTTGGAGGTTCTATGATTTAATCTCCCTGAAGAACTAGGTGTTGATCTCATTCTCACATCACTCCCTCATAGAATCTTCAACATCATTGTCAATTTTAATATGAACAACATTGATAAGTATCTATCGGATCTTCTTATCCTCATTCACCAAGTGGAAAATGATATGAAGTGTAAAAAAGCCTTATTTACTTATGGTGAATAAGAGTAATGGGTATGTGAAGAATTTTAGGACCAAATCTTCTTCACGCCATTCCAAGAAAAGGAAGATCAAAAGGGAGGTAAGGGAATTGGAATTTTTTTGTTTTTCATGTGTCAGAAAGAGTCATTGGAATAAGAACTGCAACCAGCCTAAGAATCAAGGGGAAGCATCAGGTGAATTTTCTATGGAATTTAATCTATAAATTTCTACAAATTGGGTATAAGATAAATCTTTTTGTACTTACATATGTATCCAAATAAAAGAACCATGTAGATTTAGTAAGATTGATCGAGGGTTGGTAGATCAATGACAAGCTCGCAGAGCTAGAATCACTATTGTAGATGTCAGGGACTACCACCTCAAATTGCCAACTGGGATAATATTGGTGTTAATGGGTTGTTATTATGTGTCTTCTATTAATAGAAACATTATTTCTATATCCTGATTAGATATAGATGGATTTTTTTTCAATTTTGGAATTGAATGTTTCTTATTTTAGAAAGATAGCATTTGTTTTGGTTGGGAACATTTATACAACAGTATTTTCTTGTTTGATTACAAAAAAAAAGTAATGGAAATCCATAACAAAAATACTTCACATGACTCATACCACAAGAAAATTTGATATCACTGGCTAGGTCATGTAAATGAGAAATTCTTGACAAAGTTACATTAAGATGGATATTTATATTCTTTCAAACCAAACCCACATGGAATATGCCATACATGTTTATAAGGAAAAATGACCAAAGACCCAGTTTCTGGGAAAGGTGAAAGGGCTAAAGAGCTTCTTAAATTGGTTCATATCGATGTTTTCGGACCATTTCTAGCTGAAGAAAGAGAAGGGTACTCATAATTCATATCTTTTATTGATGATTTTAGTAGATATGGATATATCTTCTTAATGAGGTTTAAGTCGTATTCTTTTGATAAGTTCAAAGAATACAGGAATGAAGTTGAGAACCATCTTGGTAAGAAGATTAAGAAACTCCACTCATACCAAGGTGGAAAATATCTTAATTAAGACTCCATTGATTGCATACAAGAGTTTGTGATCCTATCTGAACTCACTACTCCTTACGCGCACCAATGGAATGATGTGAGCGAATGGAGGAACCACAGCTTGTTGGATATGGTGAGATCAATGATGAGTCATGAGATTCTTCTACTATCTTTTTGGGGATATGCGTTACAAACAGTGGAACACATACTAAACTATGTACCAACTAAATTGATAAATGGTATTCCATATGAGTTCAGCAGTGGAAAGAAAGCCATGTTATCGAATTTACATGTGTGGGGAAGCGATACATTTATTAAGGCCTCTTTAGGTAAAAAATGTACACCCTGAGGCATAAAGTGTACCTTTATCGGATACCCCAAAGAACCTAGGTGATATTACCCATGAAAACCCTCAGAAAAAAAGTTTATACTGGAATGACATGCCATATTCCCTGAGAGGGAGCACATCTCCAAAAGATATAGTGGGAGTAAGATAGAATTCGATGAAGTTGAGGCTCATGGTACACAAGAGTTGGTACAGGAATAGATTCTACAATTACCCATGGAAGAAATAAGTATTCCAGAGACACAAGAACTGTATAGGAGTACAAGAGAGGTTAGTGAACTGGAATGGTATAGTTTCTAGTATCCGAGGATGGTGACTTATTATTAGTTGATAATAATGATCCTTTATCCTATAAGGAATAAGTAAGTGGCACAGATGATTCCAAGTGGCAGTAAGCCATGAATTCTAAAATGGAATCCATGTACCAAAACCTAGTATGGATATTGGTATATCCTCTAGTTGATGTAAATACTATTGGTTGTAAATGGGTATTCAAGAAGAAATTGGACATCGAAGGACAAGTCAGTACCTATAAGGCACAACAGGTTGCAAAAGGGTTCGTGAAACATCAAGGCATTAACTATGAGAAATCCTTTTCACCTGTTACAATGATGAAATCCATCATAATTCTATTGGTAATTACCTCTTTACATGAATATGAGATTTGGGAAATGGATGTCAAAACATCCTTCCTTAAAAATATCCTTCAATAATATGTATACATGACACAACCTGAAGGGTTTATGTCTCAAACGAATTCCAATAAGGTATGAATGTTGGGAAATTCCATTTATATATTAAAGGATGTGTCCAGGTCATGGAACATTTGTTTTGATAAATACCTAACAAAATTTGGTGTTATCAAGAATGAATGTGAGCCTTGGGTCTACAAACTATTTAGTGGGATTGCAGTTGTTTTCCTAAAAGTATATGTTGATTACATATTACGTATTGGAAATAAGATACCAGTCTTATAGTCTGTTAAGGAATGGTTGAATCAACTCTTCTCCATAATGGACTTGGGCGAGGTAGCATATATTCTTGGGATCAATATCCATAATGATATATCCAAGAGATTCATGGGCATAATTCAAAGTAAATACATTGATAAGATACTAAATAGATTCAGGATGGAAGAATACAAGAGTTCAATGTTTTCATTGTCACATGGAATTAATATTTCCTAGGAAATGTGTCCTTAAATAAATGAGTAATGAAAGATAATGGAAAGGAATCCATATGCATAAGCGATTGGTTCAGTCATGTATTCTATGCTATGTACTAGGCTAGATATCGCAGATGCATTGAGTGTAGTAAACATATATCAAGATGACCTAGGTGACCACTATTGGATGGAAGTCAAGACTATCTTAAAGTATATGAGGCATACAAAGATATGTTCTCGGTTTATAGAGGATATTAAGAACTAGTCATCAGATGATATGCAGATTCTATTTTCCAGACTGATCAAGATTACATGAAGTTGCAAATAGGATACATATTCACTATGAGTGGAGGTGTAGTGAGTTGGAAGAGCTCAAAGAAGAGTGTGATTGCATATTTTACAGAAGAGATCGAGTATATCTTAACTTCTGAGGTAGCTAAAGAAGCTGTTTGGATGTTAATCTTTATCCAGGATTTGAGTGTTATACCTATCAATAAATTTCCCATCATAGTGTACTATGATAATACTGCAACAGTGGTTCTCGCAAAAGAGACAAGGTCTCATTAGTGGACGAAGCACTTACTTAGGAAGTATCTTCTCTTGAAGGATTTTTCTCTGAGAGGTGAATTTGTAGTGAGCAGTATTTCTGTGGAATATAAAGTGGAGGACCCATTGACTAAAGCCTTGACTCATCAGACACAACATAATCCTTTGAGGTCTAGCAGACTGAATGTTTTAGGCATTTGGATCTAGTCCAAGTGGGAGTCTGTAAGATTTTGTGTCCAAGATCCAACTAGTTGTACTTTTATTACATTAATATTTAATACATTTAAATATTGAACATCTTATTACATATTTTTTGTTTTTCTTCATGACTATAGTGTAATAATATCTTGGAGTATTTGTCGTATTTACAAGGTCATAATAGTTCCCCTCAATGATGAGAACCTTGAAGTGCTATGATAATATTCTTAAATATAGTTATACAGTTGGATGACATACAATAATGGGACACATAGTATTCAAACTTTCAGGTGCGAGTACTTGTATGCAGATGAGACTTCCTCTCAGGTAGTTCGTACTTGGTAATATCTAATATATGAGATTATGAGAATAGACCTTCCAGTTGGAATTCTTCATGTTCTTGGGTCATTGGATATTTCTATCTATGAGCATGTGTAATGATCCTTCAACTTTAAGATTATCACTAATACGCTTCATGACTCAATCACTTTGATTTATTAACAAAAACATTCATGCAAATAGTTGGTGGGAAATAGGGTATGTTGGGTGCATCACGAGTGGAATGTTATTAATGAATAAGTCGATGAATTATTTCTCTCTTCCATTTATGGAAGTTGATATCTCTTCCCTTTTATTTAAATAGAACCATCACACAAAAATCCATGGCCATAGTGTAATGATGATTTTATTTTAAGTAGTCAAAGAATGACGTATCAAGCACAATGGTTGATGACACTATCATGAAACATGTTTGATGAGATATTGAGAAAAAAGGTACTATATTACATAGTTATTGTTCGTATGTGGATGTCGTTATTGTGAATTTATGTTCTTTCTCTTGGGGGCCTTGACTCGTTTCCAGATAGTACTCTTACACTTCAGGCAGGCCCACCTAATTCCAATGAGAAAGAATCCTAGAGGGTCACACACTAAGTGTTTCCAGTGGTCTCGGTTAAATTTTATTTGAATTTATTTAATGGAAAAAATATTATTCTATAGACAGTGGAATAATTTTATTCAAGTTAAATTGATTTCATAAATTAAATAAATGTTTATTTACTGGATTGTGGGAAATTTTTATTTATTTATTTTATTGAACATTTAATAAATATTAATTTTCTATATTGTAAATTAATTATTTATTTATTTATTCGGGTTATCAACAAATAGAAGTAGAGTTTGAGCGAACCAAGGCCAGTTTGGTAGTAAACTAATTATTTAAAAGATATTAAATAATTATTTAACTAGTTGGAACAAATTAAAATAATAATAATGCATCTATTATTTTGTGATATGGAATTTTAATCGTAAATCCATTTTGCACAAGTTGGTGCACCATAAATAAAAACATGGTATTATTATTAAAAGCATGGGTTTTATCTAACATTATGAATGTATTTAATTTTTGTTATGAAATTAAGTATTGTAAATGAAGCCCTATGTGGATAAATAGGTACATACGTCTATTTTTTCATGTACCAAACTACATGCCCATTGAATTGAGAATTTTTGAGCTAAACAATTTCTCTCTCAATTCATCTTCCCGCCCTTCTTAAGAACAGGAGACGTTCTTCAAGGAAGAATAAAAATTTATCAAGAAAAAATTACACAAGACAATCACTTTTCCACAGTAGAACCCAAAGAACAAGTGGTTTCGATCGGAGGCCATCAGAGCACATGTGGATCACTACTAGAGAGATTCTAGTTTGGATCCTCGTAAGCACAACAAGATAAACTGGAAGGGTCATTTTGGAAGATGAACATTATCAATAAAAACCAAATATCCAGGTATTATTTTCTTTATAAAATTAATTATATTAACTATAAACATGATATTCAAGATTTTCTCTTAAAGGATTAGGGCCTCTTCCTTCTTTATCTAAATCTTTGATTCTATTCTATGGAGACTGACATTCATCATTGTATTGATCCCAAAATAATAATTGATCATGGTAAAAATTAAAGTTGGGTACCATCCCAAACATGATTCCGCTATACCCAAAACCTACATTTTTAATATTTTATTATTTGTTTGTTAACAAATTCTTGCTATTTTAACTATTTTGGGTGTTAACATCCTAGTTTCTCAAGTAATTTTTGACTTGTTATTTGTTGTTCCTACTAATTAGATCATGGTTTCATCATATAAATAATTTAAAACATGATTTAAATTCTATATATATATATATCCATTATAAATGTATTTATAATAATACATAATATTTTAAGATAATAAATGAAACGCCCCATTCATGGAGATGGTAGGTCATACATATGCATGAATGCTACTTCCATTTCATTGTCATATTAAAATAATGAAAATTAAATGCTAAATTTGTATATTATAATTCTAGTATAATATTAATTGAATATATGTTTTATAGGTTGGTTAAAATTATTCTTAATATGTTCCATGTATAGCGTGACTAAATCATATAGCTTGGAGGAGGCTGCAGTCCACCATTCCACAAACAATGTTACCATATTTACGCAAAATGGAATGTATAAAGGTATGTGTTATAAAATAATTAAAGAAGAATAAATATATAATAAATATAATTTATTTCATATATAAACATAATTTCCATCAGAATTACCAACCATGAAAGGTTGTAAAGGAAAAATTAATGACATCGGTCTGTGAGGCGGTAGTTCACCGTACACATAAACGATATGTTTATTGCCCGTTAGATATAATTATGTGTAATTGTAGGTATCACCCTTACTATAATAACATATAAGTATATTTAGGATAATTTTTTTATTATATAATCATGTAATAATAATATTTTATTTGGTGGAGAATGAAAATAAAACTACAGAGCTTGAGGAAGGATATTACCTCTTTTTTGGCTAACTCATTTTTGTTTGCAGCAAATGTCTTACATGGATAGATTTATACCAAAATATTTGATTATAGGTTTAGGTGGGGAATTTTTAGGATTTATTTTGTTATATCTTGCTAGATTCAAATTGGATTGAGAGGTGTGAGGAAGTGGGGTGGGTTAGTGTCTTTTTATAGTGTAGGAGGAGTGGCACTCTTGTAAATTTTTGGTAAGGGAATTCCACCCATTTTTTCCCATGGAAATTGTATCAAATAATGGTAAAAATTAGATAAAAAGTAGGATATAGTATAAATATTTCCATAAAATGGATTCCAGACAAGTGTATAGGTCATTTTAGGTGTTATGTTTATGTTTTGTTCCCCTGTTAAGCTAATTTTTCTCTTAATCACAGTAGATAATATTAATTACATTCACTAATATTTTGGTCTAAAACTATGTTTAAATTATTATAAATTATAAATTTTTCGGATTCTAAATATTTTATCCATTTTTACCAATATAAAATCATAGAAGTGACATAAATTAATTTAAATTTAATCTTGCATATGGGATGACTAAATGGGTTTTTAAAGTAATCATGTTCAAAAGATTGCTATGTTTTTATATACAATTTCATTATGATATTGATTCTAATGACCTAAATTAGATTAAATTTTATTAAATTAATATAATTAATCATTAAAAACAATAAAAAATATACATTTCCCTTATAAATGATTTTTGAATTAAAATTCATTATTTTACAATATTCATTAAAAAATAAAACTTCCCAGAAAATAATAATCTTAACCTATTTTTTTGTTCCACATTTAAATAGTTATTTTATTTTGACACATAATATTTAAAAAAATTCAAAAAATTGTATTTAAAATTGGTTCACCATTAAAAGTGGTAAAAGTGTCTTTATAAAAATATGAGTTTTTATGTGAAATATTGGGTTTCTTCTTATCTTATTTAAAACCAATATATTGGATGAATATCAAAAATATATTATTGAATATAATATACATATATATTACATTAATATCACTTAATAATTTTAATTAATTTTATTTATTAAGATAAAAAATCTTTGTGATCATAAGAATTATTTTCTATAAAAAATATTCAATTTATATTCAATTGGTTCTTATAATCATTAATAATTAATTTGCAATAAATTGATTCATTTTATATTTTTATAAAAAACTATATACTCATAAGTTAGTTAATACTATTTATATCCACTAATTTAATCACTAGATTAATTCTTATTATATTAAATAATAATATTTTAATAATATAACATTGTTCGGTAAAATTCGGTCTTGCGTGTAATGCAAGCTATAAAAGAATGTATTTAATGCACGTAATACAAGATAACTATGTGTTGCATTCATTACAAGAAACTGAATATATTAATTTAAATTAAAATATTAAATATATTATAAATTCATGTGATATTATATTCCCTAATGCACTTAGTGTTCCATGTCATACACACTATTGAATAAAATGATTCTACATTAGATTTTCAAGAGTGTTATATTCTCCCCACCTTGATTAAATTTAATGCTCACAATTTAAACTTCATCTTGGTGATAAATTGTTTGATATTTTAAATGATGAAATCCCACATCATGAGAAGGGTTCATAATAAATCCTCTATAAAAGAGAGAATATGATGTACAAAGGTCACATGGAATCACATATAACTAGGTCTCTAAGAATGAGGTCATTAGTGAAATGTAGAGATATGTACATGGAGGTAAAGAATAAATATTTATAAATATGAATTGAATTCATCAATAACAAACAAGTGAATGGTCAATGGAATGTTGAAGTCCTCAAATCCATAAATATACAATGATTTAGAAGACCATTAGTTCAACAAAAATTAAGGTATTGAGAAAAGATTTTTTTATCCTTTTCCCCATGTTGATAAATTCCATTACTGCCTAATAATATAATGAAATTTACTTACATGATTCGTTTTATTATCATATGAAAAATTCCATATTTGTTTGTTCTTCGATCAAATTATAATTCATTCCTTTCATCAAGAAACAGATATCCAAAAATAAACTTTGATTCCTGAAGCACTAAAATAAAAATTTAATGGATCTCAAGACCCATAAAAGAGTGAAAAGTATATATATTTATCTCTAAACAATCTCTAAATCCAATATGGTTAGGAAAATAGTATCTAATATTAAAATTTTACACTACTGGTTCATTATTATAATTTATTCATCAAATTGGTCAACCAAAAACAGTGACAAATTAACCTGGACATTATGTAGGTCGATGGTTAGTGTTAACCCCATATTGTCGTTTGCTCATGGGTTCAAGTTATGCGGCCTTTATGGATTTGATGGGTTATCACACAGCATATATTTTTTCTTTTTCTAAAACCATAATGATATAATTTTCAAATTAAATATGATTGACATCCTTGAAATAAGGTTAATAACTAAATAGAATTTTAACTAAGGTTTTCAAAACAACCCTAATAAATAAATACTTCATCCACTTATTTACAAATAGATCATTCCTTGTTATATATTTTATACTCTAGAAGATGGGAATAAATCGGGTAATTTCTAGGTTCCCCATATTTATGATAATTAATTACAAATGGATCCTTAGGCTGATTTTTATTTCATTCCACCATACTATTCATTTGTCCTCAGAAATTATTTTCTTTATCTCCTTCTTTCCCATGCATAAATAATTTCCCCATTCCATTGAGACACTTTCCTAGGTGTCACCTTCTAAATTTCTCTCATGAGGAAAATCAATCCTTATTCTCTCCACGGTCCCCACTACTTGAGCTCTTATAAAACTCAATCCTTTTCTTATTTGGTGAGTTCAAGAGTTGGTTAAGGTATTTTTTTACAATCATATTTCATGAAAATTGATTAGGTATAAAAACAATATCTTTAAATTTTGTCGACACTAGATTTGTTTGACCATTATCACCACCTTGTACTTCTAGTTCAATGTTATCTTGACTTTTTCAGGTTTCATCCATTGACTAAAACCAGAAATCATAGTGTGAGTAATAATATTCATAGTGAGAAAAACATATACTAATTTATAGGATATCTAAATCATGAAACCATATTCACATTATAATCACATTAGGTTTAAAACAGGTTATTCATTTTCATCATATATTCAAATTATTTATAATCCCTTTTAAAGAAAATGTGACTTATACTAATCATATCTCCCAGGAGTGTCAAACAAGATGCATAGTAAGGACCATTATTGTGTACTGGGATAAATTTGAGTTAGGCTTGTTGCATCTTATCAGAGTTTTTAACCCTAGGTACATCTGTTCTAGAACAACGTCCACATGTAGTATTGTGAAAGGGATTTATAACCATTAGGTCCCACATAATATCTATTTTACCAAAATTTTAGGATATTCTTCTATACATATCCTAAATTTCTATCTTAGGGATATGTTATCTAACCCATGTTTTCCTAAATCTAGTTACAATGTTTATACTAAACTTACTCTAATATTAACTATAGTGACCTAACCCCAAAAATCCCAGAGCGAGGGTTTAATATCGTTAAATATGAATAAGAAACAAATAAATCACGTCCCAAAGGACTGAACATTTTAGTAGTATTAGTAAACCAAATACATAAAAAATCATATTTTGAAAATTAATAAAATAATTACAACATAATGTTTTTCAGGATAAATTTATTCCATCGGGCGTATCCTTTTATATATTTCTTAGTATGCTTATTGGATTCCTAGGGAAAGGATACATAATAAGGGTGAAATAAAATTCTTAGTACGGGTGAAGTATGGTGGAAGAAAGAATGAATCAATTAGAGTAGTAAATATGTAAAGGTAATAAATAAACACACATCACATATATTCAATAAACTGATAAATAATTTCATAAAAAATAAGTCATGGTAAACAAAGGGAAACACAGTCCACACAAATAACAAGATAAGTAAAAAAATCAATGTGGAAAGGTAAGAAACTAAAACGCATTCCATTTCATCAATTAACTAAGAATGAAATGAGTTCATAGATGTGTCAATGAAAAATCTCATGGATAAATAATAACTAAATCAAATTGATGAAAATTCTTAATTATTGGATGCCATGTCTTAGTAATATGAAAACATTTACCATTAAGACCTTTCCCAAGACAGTTTAAAACTACACATAGAAACCTATTTAATTTGTGAATCTTATTTGTCTCATGAGAACCTATTAAGGAATCGATGGGATATATAAATTTAGTTCCCCACCCTTCATTTCCATTCCAAATCATTCCTCAAATCGAATAATTGAAATAAAAAATATGCCTTATCAAATATCCATGTTGAATAAAGATTAGGTATTTATCAATATTTCCCCAAATAATCAAAAAATTGTTAAAGTAAACACCGTATTTGAGAAAATGCTATAAATTTTATAAAATAATTATATCCATGAATAATTATATGGATAATTAGTATAAATTAAATGTCTAATGATTATATTAAATTTTACATTTCAAAGGGATTAAAATAGAAATAAAGGAAGTGAAGGTCAATACTATCCTTGCACAAATCAATCAAAAACCATCTAGAAAAAGTATAAGGATCGTATTAATATAAACTATCTCAATTGGAGAAAATATAAAGTGTTGATTTCATTGATTAATGGAAATATTAAAAAAAGATCATTTAAAAACCATTCTTGAGGAAAATATCCATATTATTTTGTAAACCATTTAGAAAATCATTGTCATTGAAAATAACTTTTAAAATTTTATTAATTAAAAGTTAATATTTTAAAAATTCATTGGAATATTAAAAGAAACAATGATGGTTAAATCCATACAGGCCGTACTAGGTAAAAAGAACACTCCTTTTTCATGGTAAAAAGGTTATAAAGGTACCTTGTTTTGAAAATGATAAGAAGCTTCCATTGAAAAAAATAAATGTAATAAAGGGTAAAAGTGTTCTTAATAAATCATTTTGGAATGGTTAAAAACATTTTTGAAAACCTTTCTATAAAACTATATTTTTAGAAGAAAACAGGTTCTCCGACTAAAGAGAGACATGAAGTCATGTTTTCTTAAATTCGTTTTCTAAAACATTTTTGAGAACCAAAGAGTAGAAAAAATAGTAAAATTACTAGTTAAATGCCATTAATAAAAAAAGTATAATAAAATTAAAGTCTTTATTAATGGATTAAACAATAATTTTCTCTCATGTAAATTCAAGTGTAAACAATCCCGAATAAAATTGGATTGTGAAGTAAACGCTTGAAAAGACCAAAATGTTCTTCTAAGAATCAATAATTTAATAAATTAAGTGTGTCAAATGTAAATCCAAATAAAATATGTTTAAATAAAACTATATATATTAAAAAGTTATTAGATGCATAATCTTAGAATATTAAGTACAAATAATAAGTAATGTAACCCAATGAAAATGAACCAGGTTATATAATTCTTTACCACTTGTTAACTTTTAACTCAAATGTGATTAGAAGAAATAATTAAAATTAAAACGAACTATACCATATATATAATTAAATTCAGGATTTAATATATCAAGATGTTTAGGATATAAACCACACAAAATAATTAAGTGGGGAACATGACAATTATCATATAGATGTAAGACATTTATCACATAGATTTAAAAAGTTAAGTGAAAATCTATTACCTTGTGTTTCCTTTCAGGTGAACATCCTTTAACATCATGTAAAAGGGGTTTAAACATGATAATAAATTTCTCCATATTAATAATAATATTTATAATATCATATATAATTTTATTTTAATATCTTATTTCATTTTTGTTAATAACCATTCATAATTTTAACTATTTTAGGTGTTAATTGTCTAGTTTCTCGAGTAAGTTTTCACTTGTTATTTTTTGTTCCTTTTAATTAGATCATGGTTTAATAAGATAAATAATTTAAATCATTATGTACATATAATATATGTATTTATTATATATGTATTTAGAATAATCCATAATATTTTGAGATAAGAAATGAGATGCATTGTTCATGGAGACGGTAGGTTGTACATACACATTAATGCTACTTCCATTTCTTTGCCATATTAAAAAAATAATATAAATTATTTATATATATATTATAATTAAATTATGATATTAATTTCATATATGTAATATATTTTTATTACAATTATTCCTAATATGTTCCATGTAATGTTTGAATGAATCACATTACTTTGAGGAGGCGGTAGTCTACACGCCCACAAACGGTGTTAACATATTTACACAAAATTGAAATTGTAAAGGTATGTGTTATAAAATAATTATATAAGAATAAATAAATAATAAATACCATATATATCACATATAAACATCATGTACATCATAATTCCCAACTATGAAATGTGGTAAAGGAAAAATGAACAAAATTGTTCTATGAGACGCGGTAGTTCACCATACACATAAACAGAAAGTTCATTACCCATTAGATGGAAGTGTGTGTAAGAGTAGGTTAAAAAATAATATAACAACAAATAAGTATATTTATAATTCTTTTTTATTATATATTCATTTAATAATATGAGTCTAGTTGGTAGATAATGAAAATAAAACTATAGAGCTTGAGGGAGGATGTTACCTCTTCATCAGGTAACTCATTTTGGTTTTCACCAATGGGATTAGTTGAATGGATTTATTCCAAAATATAGGATTATAGGTTTAAGGGAGTTATATTTAGCACATATTTTGGTAGATATTGTGCAATCCAAAGTGTTTTGAGAGTTGTGAGGAAGTGGGATGGGTGAGTTTCATTTTATAGTGAAGGTGGAGTGACACTCCTGTAAATTTTTTAAAATTCCAACCTTGTTTTTCCCATGTAAAGTATTTATAATAATGTTAGAAATAATATAAAGGGGATTAAATGGTCTAAATATGTACATACCATGGATTTTGGATAATTTTCTAGGTCATTTGTTTCATTAATTTTAGAGTTTAGTTCCTTGTTAAGTTAATTTTCTCTGAATCACTATAATTAATTTAAAATAATTTCACTAATATTTTTGATCAAAAACTAAGTTGAAATTATTAAAAATTATAAATTATTATGATTAAAAATATTTAAAGAAATTTTTCCAAATTCCAATAACATTAGTGGTAGAAATTTAGTTAAATTTAATCCCATAGACAGGATGACATAGTGGGTTTTTAAAGTAATAATGTTCAAATGCTTATTATGTTTTTTATCCTATTTAAAATTGAAATATATTCCAATAAAATAAATTGTATTAAATGAAATGAAATTTATATAATTAAACTTTTAAAACAATAAAAAATATAATCCATCCTTATAACATAATTACATAAAAAATTAGTTTTGAATTTAAATTATATATCTTTCACTATTCATTAAAAATGAAACTTCGTAGAAAAATACCAAAAATTCACCCTAAAATAATCTTTATGTTCCAATTTAAAATATTAATTTTATTTTTACATCTATGATTTATAAAAGTTCCAAAAATATTATTTAAAATAGGTTATCCATTAAAAGGCTGTAAAAATGCCTTTATAAAAATATAGGTTTTTATGTGTAATATTGGGTTTGTTCTTATCTTATGTCTATTGAATATAATTGATAAATACAAAAAATATTTTATTTAATATATATATATATATATTAAATTAATATATCTCACTAATTGTAATTAATTTAATTTAATAGGATTAAACAACATTGTGATTAAAAAAATAGTTTTATCTAAAAATATTCTCTTTATATTTAATTGGTTATTATATAAATTTCTAATTAATTGGAAAATAGTGAATAAATTTTTTATTTTTATAAACCATATCTATTTATAAGTTATATAATAGTATTTATAAACACTAATTTAATAACTATGTTAAGTCTTATTATATTAAATAAAAACATTTTAATAATATATTGTTGTTCGGTAAAACTCAGTCTTGCGTGTAACGCAAGCTATCAAAGAAAGACATTGTTGTGTGTAACACAGTATAACTCATTATTTTTTGAATTTAAAAGATATAAAATATATTAACTATATTCAAAATAGTAAAAATATTTTTTATTTTTAGGATATAATATTCCCTTATGTGCTTGGTGTTGTATGCCATACACCCTATCAAATACAATGTTCCTACTTTAGATTTTCGATGTGTAACTTTTTTTAAAATAATATAATTTTTTTTCAAAAAATAAAATTCATTTTTTAAAAAAACATCTCAAAATTATAATAGAGTAAATTTTTAATGATTTTCTGAAAAAAAATTAATTTAACAATGAATAGTTTAAAATATTGAAATATATTAAAAACTACTTTTTCATTCAAATTATTTACAAAGATACATATATTTTTAAAGTGTTTTAAAAGTAAAATTAGTTCAATTATATTATTATTATTCTAACTTGGATCATTTTAATATGTTTCATGTTGAAATGTTTTATAAATAACCTTTTATAATTATAAAATCTTTTTCTTTAGAAAATTGTTTCTTCATCGCGTCTGCGGGTTGGATTTTAAGTTAAATTCTAACACTTTTGTGAATTGAACTTGAAAATATATATTCCATATTTGGAATCAGAAAAATTAATATTTTATAATAATTTCAACTTAATTTTTTCTCTTAATTAATAGTAAAAATCGTAAAAATTAATTATTGTGGTTAAGGTTAACACTAGTTTTCTAGGGGTTAAACCAAAAAATAAGGGAAATTTTCCCAAAAAACATCTATAAATACTATTTAATGACTATATTTAAACCTCATTTTATATAAAATTATAATATATGGTCATTTTTTATCATTTATCATTTGAATGACTATTATTTTGGATTATTATAGGAAATTTCCAAGTAGTTTCCAAGTAGGTTCTATTACCCACTTATAAAAAGGGAATATCCTATCCTCTCATGTACACACTCCAGTCTCCATTTTTTTCCTTCCAATACCTACCCAAAACCACTACTCACTTACATTACCATGTCCTAGAGGTATTAATTTTATTAGTTAACCCTCCTATGAAGGCATTAGGTATATTCCTAATGAGGATCTTTAAAGAAGAGGTATAACTCTTAACCATTCATTATCATTTTATTTATTCTTCCAACTCCTTCAAATATTCTTGAAATATGATTATATAATAACCTAAGTATCTCAAATATACTATTATTTTATTATGATAATTTCATATCATACATCCGACCCATATTCCGTCAAATGGTAAAATAAAATGTTGATCGTGTGCATGGAGGACTACTACCACACTAATCGATGTAGTTTTTTTATAACATTATATCAAAGATAGATGTTGTTATGTATTTAACATAGTTATATGATATTTATAACATATTTATAATCTAAAATTATAATATCACATATACATTATTACCTTCTAATCCATTGGAATATGATAAAATCACTCATGCATGCGTGTGGACTACTGCCTCCATGAAGCGATGTGATGTGATATTTATTTCATTCTATTTTGATATAGATATTAATAATGATAGATTTAATGAAAATATATTATATATATTATAATAAATTATTCTATAAATTTTATTTAATATTTACCTTTTTTTGTTTCATCCTTCGAGAAAGTGGAAACAACGTTCAAGCATACATACAACCTATCATTCCTATGAACCATGTAATCCATTTTCTATCTACAAATTTAATGGATGTCTATAAATATGTATATAATTGATATATATTATATTTAAATATTTATAAAAAAATGAAATTACGGAACCATGATCAATATAAGTGAACCAATACTACCGAACAAAAATATACATGAGCAAACAGAGCTATTGCCACCCATAACAGTGATTATAAAAAAGAACTGTTAATAAAAAAGTGATAGAATTGTATAAGTAAATAATATATGGTATGAAATTTATGATTATGGTTCTTTAATATATTAATAATAAATATTTATTTATTATTAAATTGTTTCAATCACGTATAAAGGAAATTGGACCTAATGTAAGGTATTTATAGTCACTCTTTATATTCTCAGACACATATAAAATATTCACCAATTGTTTCTTTTATATAGTGTATATAATTACCATTTAACATGATATATCCTGAAAATAATTCTTATAATGATATTTAATGTTTCATTTAATGGTATTATTTAATGTTTCTTATGTTTCCAAATTTTCAAAAGTGGGAAGGGATTTTGATCCCACTTTAATTTATGTGGGACACATGTCATATTCACCACCTGTTTATTTTTTATGATGTATCTACAAAACATGAGTGTATTTTATGATTATTATCATAAAAAATATGATATATTAATGTTCATATGTGTTTATCTATTTAATTGGTCTTATGATACAAGAATTACTAAAGTGGTATTGATTTTTGGTTACAATCTCATGGTTTGTCTGGGTTTAAAATGATTATGCATATGATGATGAAATACTATTATCTATCTCCAAATAGACTCATTTATTTTATTTTTCAATGTTTATTTAAAGATAATAAATGTTTCCCAATAAATTTACTCTCTTTACCCAGTGAATTTTAGGGATATATAATTCTAGGACCACACATCACATAATATTATGTACATCCACAAGTATTCCACATGAGGAAAAGAAACCCTACATAAATCATAAGCATTATATAACCCATGATAAAGATGTGTGATTTATGATATTTTCTCAAATAATAACCAAAGATTATATCATAATGATTCCCTATAGAATAATGAATTAAATAATTTTGGATTTTCATTTTTTAATAAAGAAGCATCAGTATTAAAGATTCAATTCTGATGTTGTAAAATTCCTAAGATATATCTAAGAGAAGAAAGAATAAAACTGAACCACTTGGGTGATGATTTATGAAAGAAGTAAAGAAAATTTTTAAATAAGGAATGGACTTACTGTTTTTTGTAAACCCATAATAGAACTATGATGATTTTTTGTAAAATAAGGAGTGTTTTCAAAATATATTAATGGTAAAAAACATTTTACAAATGTGAAACTTTTCCTAAAATAATAAATAATAAGGTTCCCATTTTATGTCTTAAAAACACCTTTGTTGAAATCCCACATCATAAAAAATATAATAAAACATTATTTTTAAAATAATATAAGGTATATATGAAGGTCACAAGAGTTAAAACATAACTATGTTTTCATTTGAAAGGAAAATATTTTTAGGAAGGGAAATTATGGACAAAGAGGGTCAATTGTCATTTTAGAGGATCAAAATTATTTTCACATTGTTTAATTTTCACGAAGGAATATAACTCTTCAATATGGAATATTTGAATCAAAGTTGATCTCATAGGATAGATATTGGCTATACTATATGAAATAAAAGTTGAAATTCAAGGAGAAAGATTATAAATCGTGAAGGTAAAATGATACATAAAAAACTCTTATATTTTAGGGAAGACATCAATCCTAGACCACAATAAGGAGTAATTTAAGTGGAAGTGATTTTTCCAATTTCAATAATAATTTATGATATTCTAATTCAAGGGACCCGTAGTTACACTATAAAAAGGAATATTTTTTCATAATATCAAAGAATGCCTTAATGATGGGTGATTGAGATGGGAACCCTTACCTTGTTCCATATTCATTTTATTCACGCATATAACTTCCTAAATAAGCAGATTAATTTTATTATATAACTTATTAGGAACCTTATTATTCTATATTTAATTTAATATAGACCATTTATTATCATATGTTATATATTTATTATATAGTTTTCGTACATGTGTTGTTTACTTGAGTTCATTTGATAATTTTTTCTATAACATATTATATATGTTTACCATGGTAAATAAAATCATTGAATAGTTTAATAGTATAAATAATAATAATAGTTTTATAGAAATAATATTTTTGTATTTAATATTTTTAAATCCATACCTGATGGGTGGTGATGAAAAATGAAACATGTTGTTTATGGAAGCAGTATTCCAAACATATGCACGATTAATGTTTCCAATTCAAAATGAATGAGAGGGAAATAATGTATATGATAATTTTGAATTTCAAAAACAAATATATATTGTATATATAATATTTATTCATAAATACCATCATTAAAACCATCCATGATAGGTGGTTATGAAAAATGGAAGATGACTTTTTATGGAGGCGGTAGTACAAACACCCACACTAATAGTCCTTTTGTTTTCATTAGTGGGTGGAGAGGAACAAATTATGCTTATTCCATTTATAAAATAAAATAATAATATAATAATGATACTTAACTCATTATACATGTACATATATAGGAGGTTTTGAAGAGGAATATTTGGAAGAAAATACTAAACTTTAGGTAACACTTATGTTGGAAAATCAATCTTGTAACACCTTGATATTATATGAAATATTTTTTAAAAATTAAATATAATTTCATTGATAGCTTGTGTTATATGAAACATTTAGTTTTAATGAACTGTGATATATTATTAATATAATTATTTAAACAAGACAATTATAAATAAATTGTCAAAATTTTGTGGTATATATAAGGACTCGGCCTTAAACCATACATAATATTGAATTAAATGAATAATTCACATTGAGGATCTTTTCAGGTTTAGAGTTTTAGAGAATTAGGACATAACTATTACATCTCAAAAGAATACAAAGTAGACACTCCTACAAAGTATCCATTTTTTTACAAAACATGAACTCTTGAAAAATAGAGTCATGTCTAGTTCCATGTTTAAGACAGCATGACTTTTCATTGATCCCAAGCTTGACCCTATTCCACATTATGTCCTGTGAAAAAAATTTCAAAATCTTGGGATGAGCATAAAAATTTCAGTAAGGGATACACAAGGAAGGAAAACTGTTAGTTTTTCAAAACAATAGGTAAACAATAAATACTTTATCATAAGTAATACTTTTCACCTTTATGAAGTAGAAAAAACTCTTCACTAAATAAAAGATCATTACTTACCCTTTTGAAACAAAAAGATTACCATAAATCCCATATAAAGAAGACATAACATATAAAGGTAACTTAGGACATAAACATACTTAAATTGAATAACCATACGATCGACTTCCACACATATAACTAAATGGAATAGCCATATGGCCGACTTCCATACCCAATGAATTAGAGGTTATAATGCAACAACTCGTCCTGGTATTCACAGCACCACCTGTCATTTGGTATTCATGGCACAACTCGTCATTTGGTTTATCATGTAACCACCCATCAAATGTCTAATTACAATTATAAAATCATAAGACATAAAAAAATATAATGGAAGGAAAACATTCCACATTTCAATCACAATACATCACTTAAATATATTAACATAACAAATCCATTATCAAAACCATTTTCAGTACCAAAATACGTAAAATATTATATGGTATTAATTTTCTTTTAAAATCATTACGGCTTGTTGAGAAAGCCAAAGATCAAATAATACTCAAGACGGTGGAAGGGTCATTGTCACCGCTTACATTAAAAGAAACATTACTTTTTTTATTTTAGTAAAGCACTTCATTGAAGAAGATTCCTTTTGAATATTGAAGGGTGTTTATACAGCGTATAAAAGAAAGTCATGTATGGAAACAAAATATGCCTCAATTAATGGAGATTTAGTCAAATTCCCTTACCTTGTGTCCAACATGACTCGATCGTTCTTTAATATCATGAATAATAAAATAAAGTTAATTTATACTTTCTTAATAACCTTTTCCAAGTTTTATTATTCCTTTTATATCACTTATTACCATGTTATAAACATTATGAAATCATTTAAGTTAATAATGGTTGTATTTTTGATAATAGGTACTTGAGTCATAAATAAACTTCTCATAATTACATGTTGTAAATGTAGTAAAATATAAATTATATCCATAATGATAATAATGATTTATATATCATATATATCTTATATATCCAGTATATACATGTATTTATAATAGTACATAACATTTAGAGGTATGAAATGGAATGCACTATTTATGGAGACGGTAAGTCGTATGTACGCTTTAACGCTAGTTTCATTTCTATTTCTTATTTTAATGGAATTAACAAATAATGATACATAGTAGTATAATAATTCCAGTATTTTATCATTTATAATATCATTAAATATATCCTTTATACGTACCACATATGGTATGAACGAGTCATATCACTTTGGGGGGGCGGTAGTCCACACTTCCTCAAATGAAATTATCGCGTTTACCCATAATGGAAACCATAATTGTATGCTATAAATGGAAATTACAGAAGCATAATGAAAAAATAAAAATAATATATATAATATATAAATACAGTGCCATCATAATGGCCACCATGAGAGGCATTTGGAGATATTTGAACAATCATCATTTCGTGAGGTGTTAGTTTTCCATCCACAAAAACATTATGTTCTTAATCCATTAGATAGATATGTGTGGAAGTGTAGTTTGAATCCTTGTCATAAAAACATCCTAGTATATTTAGGATACTGGTGTTGTTATAAAACAAAGGAATAAAAAGAGTATAGGGGTTGGAGAAGTAAAATAAAAGAAAATACGTTAAGAGAAACTGTTACCTATAATTTGGGTAACTTCATTTGGTTTGAATCAAAAGGACTTCTTGAAGTGACTTCTACCTAAGGTAAGGCTTCGATGAGGAGGAGAGGGTTTTAGGGAAATTAATTGGATAGATAATGGACGAGCCAAAATGCTTGAGAGGTGTGTGGAATTGGTTATAAGTGGTCCCCTTTTATAAGGGAGAGGAGGGGCTCTTTAGGAAAGTGTGAAAAAATTATATAATTATAAAATTATATTCGGTTTCAAAAGATCCAAAAAGAATTACAATCAAAGGTAAGATGACTCATATTAGAAATAAAATCATGAAATCAGAATTGGGCATGTTTTGGATAATATTTTAATCATTATAATCTTATTTATTTAAATCAGTTATTAATGAGTTAAATACTGCATCATTATTGTGTCATAAATAATTCAAAATATTTGATGTCGAAAAATTATAGAAAAAAAATCCATGATGTAGGAAATAGTTTTAGATATCTATAGAATATTTATAGTTGAAAATACGACTTATATAATACTATATAAATATTAATTTACTAAAGGATTTTTTATGTCATTTTTTCCTTTACATTAAATTAATTAATCTAAAGTGTCATTATCTTTCATAATTGGCGCCATGGGGTCCCAAAATCCACCCAAAGATGACCATGGTAGGACATGACTCATTTGATAAGGTTTGTACAAGTGTTAAGATAATTTTAAATTATTATAATATTCATTTTACCTTGAATTACCTTATTTACCATTAACCACAGTAAATAAAAGTCAAAAGTTACTATTCAACATAAAATATTTTCATCTTATTGAAAAACATTTTACTACCTAATAACAACCATTTATGTCATATTTTCTAAATTCAATTCATATAAGTGGTTAAATTTCATTTAAATGAAAAAGTTAGTTTTTTTAACTACAACTAAGTGGTTTCACTATTCATCAAAAATTGATGTTTTTTCAGAAAAATACCAAATATTCAGTCTATGAATTATTTTACATTCCAAATTTGAAAATGATTTCTATTTTCCCAAATTCAAAACATAGAACTGGGATTACTTAAATTTAAAATAAATTCTCGTTGTTAAAACAAATAGTGTGTTTTTAAGAAACAATAACTATCAAAAGATTAACACTTTTTATGTCCAATTTCAAAGTGAAATCAAATCCAATGACCAACATTAGATTAAATTGTAAAAATATATTTAAATTAAACATTAAAACCAATTAATAATATAATCTAACTTTATAAATAAATTAGATTAAAACATAGTTTTGAATTAAAATACAATATTTTCACTATTCATTAAAAAAATGAACTTTATCCGAAAATTTCCAAAAATTTACACGAAGTGAATTTTTATCTCCCCATTCTAAAGAAGGATTTTATTTGGTCAAATATAATTTATTAAAGTGACCAAAACTATATTTAAAGAGGGTTATCAATTAAAAGGTAGTAAATTGACCTTTAAATGTAAATTATGCTTCAAATTAAATTCATTCACATTTTAAGCCTCTATCTATTTATTGGATAAATGTAAATACATTTAACAATAATGTATAATCATATTGTAGTTAGTTTTTTTCATTCCCTCCAATAAAATGGCTAGGATTTAACTACCATTTAAAATAGTATGATTATATTATTAGTGTGCAACATAAGATTTCAAAGAAACACGTTGTTGCGTATCGGGTACTCTATCGAACATAGAAACCCCATTAAAGTAAAATTAATATTTAATTCGCAAATTTTAATAAATATTAAATATGTCTTATTCTTTATTTACATGGGATGTTACATCCTTCCCCCCTTTTGGAAATTGCATTCTCGCAATTTTTATTCACTTATCAAAATAAGTGGGGGTATTTAGCCCTCACAAGAATTTTCAGATTCCAACGTTGCCTCTTTAATCATATGGGTTTTCCACAAAACCTTTACCTAGTGAATTACTGTATTTCGCAAAACATGATCTCTACGATCAAGAATCTAGATTGGTTGTTCTTCATAAGAGAGATTCACTTCCAATGGAACTACCTATGGGCTCAAAACATGAGATGGATCTAGTGTATACTTTCTCAACATCGAAGCATGAAAAAAATTGTGTACATGGGATAAACATGGAGGTAAATCCACTCTGTATACAACTGATCCAACTTTATCCAGAATTTCATAAGGTACAATGAACCTTGGACTCAAATTCCCCTTCTTACCAAAATGCATCACACTTTTCCATGGAGAATCTTTGAGAAAGACATGATCACCTACCTCAAAAGAAATATCCTTCCTCCGGTTATCTGCATAACTTTTCTGTCAGCTCTGAGTTGTTCTCATGTGCTTCTGAATCAATTGAACATTCAATTCCATCTTTTCTACCAATTATAGTCCCATCAGATTCATTCACCTACTTCATCCAAAAAAGATGCAGTTCGACAACACTTTTCATATAATTCCTCAAATAGAGCCATCTGTATACTGGAATGAAAACTGTTATTATATTAAAATTCAACCAAGGAAAGATGTTGGTCCAAACTTCCCTGATAATCCATCGAGAAAGCACGTAACATATCCTCCAAGGTCTGAATTTTTCATTTTGACTTCCCATCTGATTGAGGATGAAAAGTTGTACTAAAATTTAATTCAGTACCCAATTAATTTTGAAGGCCTTTTCAAAAATTAGAAGTAAACCTGTGATCACGATTACATACAATGGAGAGGGGAACTCCAGGAAACCTAACTATCTCTTTAACATAAAACCGAGATAGTTGATCTCGAGACAATGTATCTCAAATTAGAGGTAAATGAGTATATTTAGTCAATCGATCTACAATAACACAGATTGCATTATTACCTCGAGATGTCTTTAGTAATCCCACAATGACGTCCATGGATATATTTTCCCATTTCCACTCTGGTACTGGTAAAGGATGAAGCCTTCCTTTTGGTAACTGCCACTCTGCTTTATCCTACTGACAAGTCATACACTTCACAGTAAAATCAGCAATATCACTTTTCATTCCATCCCGCCAATAATACTCCCAAATATCTTTGTACATCTTAGTACTATCAGGATGAACTGAAAACAGGGAACTATGAGCTTTACATAACAAATCATTCATCAACTTTGAATCACAAGTCACACATAATCTCCTTCCAAACCTCAAAACACAATCATTATCGATGTTAAAATCAGGAAACATACCCTTCTGAACCAACTCTACCTTTTTCTATAACTCACTATCTTCTTTCTGTGCTTTCTTAATTATGTCTGATAGAGATGATCTCACTAACACTCGATAAAAAACAGAATAATTTTCTGCAACAACAACTTCTATGGAAAAGTTTATCAAATCAAAAACCAAAGGATCACGTTCCAAATGTAACATGGTTAATGAAGCATTACTTTTTTGACTCAAAGCATCATCCACATTATCTGCTTTTCCCGAATGGTGATGGACCGTGAAATCATAATCCTTTATTAATTTCAGCCATCTCCTCTATCTCATGTTCAATTATTTTTGAGTGAAAATATACTTTAAACTTTTCTGGTCTATATATATCTCACATTTTACTCCATACAAATGATTCCTTCATATTTTGAAAGCAAAAAACAACAACAGCTAATTCCAAATCATGTGTAGGGTTATTAAACTCATGTGGTTTAAACTGACAGAAAGCATAAGCAATTACCTGATCATTCTACATTAGTACACAACCATGTCCTTTCAATGAAGCATCATTGTAGATAAAAAACTCACCATTTCTGGAAGGCAGGGCTAAAACTATAGCATTCTCTAATCTTCTTTTCAATTACTAAAAACAATCATCACATTCCTTTGTCCAAATGAACTTAAAACCTTTCCGAGTTAATATGGGAATTGTACTAGATAACCATGAAAACATTTCAACAAACCTTCCTTAATAACCTGCCAAACCATGAAAAGTACGAATCTTAGTTATATTTTTGGGTATTGTCCATTATTCAACAAATGTTTTTTGGACGATCAACAGTTATGCCATTTTTTGAAACAATGTGACCATGTAAAGAAATTTGTGGTAACCAAAGCTCACACTTTTTGAATTTCCCTAATAGTTTCTTTTCCACTAATGTTTTCAAGAAAACCCATAAATGACATTCATGTTCCTACATAACTTTTGAATAAACCAAATATCATCAATAAAAACAACCACTATTTATCACCTAAGTCAACATAGCCATCACTCAATTAAATTGTTCAATTCTGAATTTGACCATCTCAGTATACTGATTTGGAAGGTCATTTTCCTCTGTATGCCTTCCCATCACAACTGCCATATTTTCTCCAAGAAAAACTATTCTAAACACAGAAATATCTTAGGCGAAGAAACATGGTAATCTTGAAATGCTATATCATTTCAATATTACCATAAAATAATTTATAGATAATAATTTAACAATACCCTAACACTTAAAGTTGTCTAAACAGACCATTGATACCAAATATATGGACCCGGCCTTAAACCATACATAATATTGAATTAAATGAATAATTCACATTGAGGATCTTTTCAGGATTAGAGTTTTAGATAATTTGTATATAACTATTACATCTCAATAGATTACAAAGTAGACACTTCTACATAGTTTCCATTTTTTTACAAAACATGAACTCTTGAAAAAAATAGTCATGTCTAGTTTCATGTTTAAGACGGCATGACTTTTATTTGATCCCATCCATGACCCAATTCCACATTATGTCCTGCGAAAAACATTTCAAAAACTTTATATGAGAATAAAATGCTCAGTAAGGGATACACAAAGAAGGAAAACTATTATTTTTTCGAAACAACAAGTAAACCATAAATACATTATCATAGGTAATAATTTACACCTTTATGAAGTTGTAAATACTCTTTAATAAATAATAGATCCTTAATTACGCTTTTTAACCAAAATACTACCATAAAACCCATATAAATAACACAAAACATATAAAGGTAACATGGGACATAAATATACTTAAATGGAATAACAATATGTTTGACTTCCACACATATCACTAAATTGAATAGCCATACGGCCGACTTCCATACCCAGTGCATTAGAGGTTATAACGTAACCACCCATCCTGATATTCATGGCACCACCCGCCATTTAGTATTCACAACACCACCTATCATTTGTTTTATCATGTAACGAGCCGTCAAATGTCCACGTACCATTATAAAATCATAAGACATAAAACAAATATAAAGGAATGAGAACATTACACATTTCAATCAAAATACATCACATAAATATATTGACATAACATATCCATTATAAAACCCATTTTCAATACCAGAATACATAAAAGAGTATGTGGTATTTATTTTCTTTTTAAAGAGTTACGACTTGTTGAGGAAGAAAAAGATCAAATAATACTGGTTGCGGCGAAAGGGTCGTTGTCACCTATTATGTTAAAAGAAACATTACTTTTTGTTGTTTTAGTAAAATTATTCATAGAAAAATATTACTTTTGAATATTCAAGGGTGTTTATATAGTTTATAAAAGAAATTCATTTATTAAAATAAAATATGTCTCAATGAAAGGAGATTGAGATGAAGTCCTTTACCACATGTCCAACTTGACTCGATCGTTCTATAATCTCCTAAATAATAAACTAAAGTTAATTTCCACTTGCTTAATAACATTTTTCAGGTTTTATTATTCCTTTCATATCACTTATTACCATGTTATAAACATTTTGTAATCATTTAAGTTAATAATGGTAGTTTTGTCGGTAATTGGTACTTGAGTCAAAAATTAACTTCTCATAATTACATGTTGTAAATGTAGTCAAATATACATTATATGTATAATTATAATCCGGATTTATATCTCATATATATATTATATATCCAGTATATACATTTATTTATAATAGTACATAACATTTAGTGGTAAGAAATGAAATGCACTATTCATGGAGCCGTAAAGCTGTATGTATGCATGAATGCTACTTCCATTTCTATTTCTTATTTTAATGGAATTAAAACATAATTATACATAGTAGTATTATAATTACAGTGTTGTATCATATACATTATCATTAAATCTATCCATTATACATACCACTTATAGTTTGAACGAGTCATATCACTTTGAGGGGGCGGTAGTCCGCACTTCCTCAAATAAAATTTTCGTGTTTCCCCATAATTGAAACCATAAAGGTATGATATAAATGGAAATTACAGAATCATAAATGAAAAAAATTAAAATAATATATATCATATATAAATACAGTGCCATCATAATGGCTACCGTGAGAGGTGGTTGGAGATATTTGAACAATCGTCATTTCGTGAGGCGTTAGTTTTCCATCCACAGAAACATTATGTTCTTCATCCATTAGATGGAGGTGTGTGTAAGTTTAGTTAGAATACTTATCATAACAACATCCTAGTATATTGAAGATATTGGTTTTTTATAAAATTAATGAATAAAAGGAGTATAGTGGTTGGAGAACTAAAATAAAAGAAAATAAGTTAAGAGAAACTGTTATTTTTAATTTGGGTAACTTCCTTTGGTTTGAACCAAAATGACTTCATGAAGTTCCTTCTTCATAAGGTAAGGATTCTATGAGGTGTAAAGGGATATAGGGAGCTTAATTGGGCAGAGTTTGGATGAGAAAAAAGGCTTGAGGGGAGTGTGGAATTGGTTAAAAGTGGTCTCCTTTTATAATGGAGAGGAGGGGCTCATTTGGAAAGTGTGGAAACATTATTTTATTATAAACATATCTTAGGTTTCAAAATGTCCTAAAATCATTAAAGACAAAGATATGATGACTCGTATTCAAAATATAATCATCCAATCAGAATTGTACATGTTTTGGATAATATTTTAATCAATATAATCTTATTTATTTAAATCATTTATTAATGAGGTAAATACTGCATCATTATTGTGTCATAAATAGTTTAAATTATTTGATGTCTAAAAATTATAAAAAAAATAACATGATGTAGGAATTTTTATTAGATTTATAAATAATATTTATAGTCGAAAATATGACTTATATAACACCATCTAAAAATTAATTTACTTAAAGATATTTGTTTATGTCATTTTTTCCTTTACATTAAATTAATTAATCTAAAGTGTCATTATCTTTCATAAGTGGCTCCATGGGGTCCCAAAATCAACCCAAAGATGCCAATGGTCTTCCATGACTCATCAAATAAGGTTTGGGCAAATTTTATGGTAATCTGGAATTATTATAATATTCTTATTACCATGATTTACCTTATTTAACTTTACCCGTGGTAAATAAAATGCAAAAGTTACTATTCACCAAAAATTATTTTCATCTTATTGAACCACATTTCACTAGCTAATAACAACCATGTATGTTGAATTTTCAAAATTCAATTCATAGAAGTGGTAAAATTTCATTTAAATGAAAAAGTCAGTTTTTTTAACTACTACTAAGTGGTTTCACAGTTCATCAAAAATTGAAGTTTTGAAAAAAAATACCAAAAATTCAGCCAATGAATTATTTGATATTCCGAATTCAGAAAATGATGTCTAATTTTCCAAATTCAAAACATAGAAGTGGAATTAATTAATTTTAAAACTAATTCATGTTGTTAAAACAAATAGCGTGTTTTTTAAAAATAATAACTATCAAAAGATTGACACTTGTTTATGTCCAATTTCAAAGTGAATTAAATTCCAATGACCAAAATTGGATTAAATTGTTAAAATATATTTTAATTAAAATTTAAAAAAATTAAAAATATATTCTAACCATATAAATAAATTATATTAAAACATTGTTTTGAATTAAAATAGAATATTTTCACTATTCATTAAAAATGAACTTTTTCAGAAAAATTCCAAAAATTTACGCAAAGTAAATTTTGATGTCCCCATTCTAAAGAAGGATTTTATTTGGTCAAATAAAATGTATTGAAGTTTCCTACATTATATTTAAATAGGGTTATCCATTAAAAGGCGGTAAATCGACCATTTAATGTAAATTATGCTAAAAATTAAATTGATTCACATTTTAAGCCTCTAACTTTTTATTGGATAAATGTAAATACATTTAACAATCATGTATAATCATATTGTAGTTAGTTTTTTTCATTCTCGCCAATACAATAGCTAGGAGTTAACTACCATTTAAAATAATATTATTATATTATTAGTGTGAAATGTAAGATTTCAAAAAAACACGTAGTTGCGTATCGGGTACGCTATCGAACATAACAACCCCTTTAAAGTAAAATTAATATTTAATTCACAAATTTTAATAAATATGAAATATGTCTTATTCTTTATTTATCTCGGATGTTACAGTATAAATATGAATAACAACATTTTGAAAAATAAGTATGATTTTTTTAGATAAATTAAATATATTTTTAAATAAATACATAATTTTTAGTAAAGTCTTCATATGATTTAAAAAGCCTTTTTTATAAAATTGTTTCTTTATTTTTTTCTTGAAAAAATAATAAAAATAATGTTTCCAATATTATAAAATTTATTTGAAAAAATGAAAATCATTTTTTGAATAAACATCTCAAAATTAGCACAAGGTTATTTATTAATAATTTTCAGAGATTGTTAATTTTTTTAGGAATAGTGAAAAAAATACTGAATTTTATTAAAAATTAATTTATCATTAAAATTATTTAAAAGGATACATATTGTTTTAAATTATAATTTTTTCAACTATATTATGATTAATAAAACATATTTCATTAGGATAAATTTCATTTTGAACTTTTATGAAAAAACTTTTTATAATTTTGAATGTTTTTCTATGGAAAATCATTTCTTCCTCGCATTTCTGGGTCTGATATTAAATAAAATTCTTAATATTCTGTGAATTGAACTTGAAAAAATAGATTCCATATTTTTAATATGAAAAATTTATATTGGATAATAATTTCAACTTAATTTTTGTTTATAATAAAATGTAAAATCATAAAAAAAATTACCATGGTTTAGGTTTGCACGGGTTTACCAGGGGTTAAACCAAATGATAAGGGTAATTTTTCCAACAAAATTTATTTAAATACAATTATCAACCCATATTTAAACCTTATAGTATCTAAAATACTAATATATGGTCATTTATAATTATTTTTCTTGGGAATGAGTATTATTTTGGATTCTTTTAGGAAATTTCCATGTTATTTCAAAATGTGTTTTCCCCACTTATAGAAACGACATGTCCTCTCTTATCCTCTCTACATTCCAAGATCATTTTTCTTAAACAATAACTAACCAAAACCATTCCTTACTTCCCTTACCATGTCCTATAGGACTTAGTTTTATTAGGGGACCCTCCTAAGAGTCTTTAGGTATAATCCTAAAGAGACTCTCTAAAGAAGAGGTATAACACTTAACCACGGTTATCTTTTTATTTTTTTCATAAAAATACTTAAAATATTATTAAAATATGCTGATATAATCACATGAGTATCTCCAATATTCTAATATGTTATTATTCTCATTTCATAACCTACATTTATCTTAGCTTCCATCAAATGGTAAATGAAAACATTAATCATGTGTACGGCGGACTACCACCTCACGAATCAATGTAGTTTGTTTTCTATGACTAACTAACATGTCTATATATAATGATGTATTTAAAATATTTATGTGATATTTATAATATATTTACACTTATGAAATTATAATATCACATCTAACTTCTTACCTTCCTATCCATTAGAAAATGATGAGATCACTCGTGCGTACGTGTGGACTACCGCCTCCACGAAGCGATGCGATATTTTTTTCATTTTATTTTGATATATATGGTAATAAGGATAGATTTAATGAAAATATATTATATATATTATATAATAATTATTCTGTAAATGTGAATTAATATTTACATTTTTTTCGTTCTATCATTCAAAAAATGGAAATAGCTTTCAAGCGTATGTACGACATATCATCTCCAGGAACCGTGTATTCCATTTTCTATCTATAAATTTTATGGATGTATATAAATATTTATATAATGAATATATATTATATTTTTATCATTATTTGTTTTGTAAATTATGGAACTATGACCAATGAACATGGACCAAAACTGTTGTACAAAAATTTACATGTGAAAATAGAGTAATTATCACCGAAAATAGTGACTATAAAAAATAATTGTTAATAAATAGGTGATAAAATTGTATAAGTAAATAATATATGGTATAAATTATGTTATTTTTGTTATTTAATAGATTTATAATAAACCTCTATTTTTTATACAGGATGTCCGAATGCGAATGAAGAAAATTGGACTCGATGTAAGGTAATTCTAGTCTCTCTTTAATTTATGGGATACATATAAAATATTCACCACTTATTTATTTTGTATGGTGTATGTAATACCCATTTTAAATTCTATATCAGGAATATAATTCTGTTAGGGATATTTAAAATATCACTTAATGGTATCCTTTAATAGGGATTGCATTTCAAATGTTTCTAAAGTGGGAACATGCCATATTCACCACTTCTTTCTTTTGTGGGATTTATATACTATGAATGAATGTATTTTATGATTATTAAAATAAAAATTATTATATATAATTTTCCTTCTAAGGTTATTTATTTTATGGGGCTTATTATTAAAACATTACAAAAGTTGTAATGTTTTTATTTTATAATCTCATTCATTGTCGGGATTTATAACGATTATGTTTCTAATGATGAAATGTTAAAATCTATATCAAAATAAACTCATGTATTTTATTTTCATATGGTTCTTTCAAGGTAATAAATATTTCCCAATCTTTTTCATATATTTAATTACTCAAGACACTGAATTGTTTTAATGAAAATAAACTTTTTTTTCTCTCTTTGATCGAAAATATTTTGTCTTCTATGTCCATTATTGCAAAAAAAATTTACAATTATAAATTTATTTATTAAATATATTTTTACAAATTTTTATGTTTTTTTAAAAATTATCTCAAAGTAATATTATGTTCATTTTCCAAACAATCATATTTTGAATTTTTAGCAAAAATGTGAAAGGAATCTTCATTTGAACGTGTACGTCATGAATGTTATTTTCCACCATCATGATGGCTGATTGATTTAAATCATACTTTAAAATTTTCCATGTTTATTTTAAAATAAAATGGTTACATTTATATTTGGTAAATTTTTATATTTTAAATTAGTTATTTAAAAGTGAAAAGGATATTTTCCTCAAGAAATTTAAAAAGTTATTTTTCAAAATCATTTTCCATCTAAGATAGTATCCTTTGATGTTACTTATGCTTTACTGTGGATATGATTAAATGATACAATAATTATTTTTTCTATGTATTTTTTATCATTATTATGATAGGATATTTATAAAACCCATTTCGTGTCCATGGGTTATGATATGATGACATGTTTATGAAACCTATTTCTCTTTCGGGGATGTGAAATGATGAATATTTTATGATCTTGTGTCAATGATATATATTATTATTATTATTTGATGGTTTGGCCCATAATTATATAGCCCTCCAATGCATTGGGTAAATATTTACATCTCATGGGAAAAATAATACTAGAATTGGGAGTGAACCTAGTTCAGTAAGGGACTATGTCCACTATGATAGTCTTGGCAGTGAAACGTGACTACTAAGATGTTTTAGAGAGTGAACAGATTACACTATGATAGTATCGGAAATGACCCTTGACTACTAACAAAAATATTTTATAAGTTTTTTTATTCCATGAATATATGTCTTATAGAAATTTTATGCTCTCATGGATTATGTTATTTGATTCCATTATGATTCATGTCTTATGAACTGCAAAATTTTATTCAATGACTCAATTTTATGATATATAATATAATGATTAGGGGTTTTCAAATGTTATTCTCATGTTATCATACCCTTATGCTCATGTTGTGTTAATATATCCTTTATTTTCACTTATTGTGCATATAAGAACACCCCCTTCAATTATTTCCATTCCCCAGGTTATGAAGAAATTTATTATGTAATATATATCTGAAAAGGGTGCACATTATGAAGTATGCAGAATGAGATGATTTAGTTAACATATGAACTAGTTTTTTATGTATCCAAGTTCCCAAATTAACTATACCTAAATGGTTTTGGAATGGATTGTTATTTGATGTAATGAATATTTGTCTACAATGATGTAATATCTATATATGAAATGTGTGGGTCACTATAGTTGGTATCAGAGAAATGTTTAGTTAAACCTTTGGAAACTAGTATGAGAAAATATTAGTAATATACCTAGGGACATGTATAGGGATATGTCTAAGGATAAGTTCATGGATAATCAAAAGACTAAGAAAATGTCATAGAATTTTGGTGAAGGATAAAGTGAGTGGTTCCCAAGAAATTACATCCCTTTCTAGATACTACATGTAGATGTGGTTCTAAAAAATTTGTAATTAGGGGTAATAACTCCAAAAATGGTGCATTTATCTATACATGACCATCACTTAGTGCATTATACTGGTCCATACTGCACATCTAGTTTGATACTCCCGATGTATATTTTTTGTAAATTCACTAAATACTTACAAACCAACATAAAAGATTTGAATATTGACCATAAACAACCTATTTTAAACCTAAGGTGTAATAAATTTCGAATATGGTGTCATAATTTAGATATACTATATAGTTTTTTTTCATGATTGATCATTGTAATCAAATATGCATGATGGTTATGTAAAATATTTTGGTTTTAATATTGATTTAAATATAGAATGTTGATGTTTATGTGGTAATAGATATTATCAAATATTAAAGAACCATATTTTAGCTTAGTTATATGAATCCCTTTATATCATGAAAAGTATCTAAAATATGTTAATACATATCTTCATATATTATATGTTAAATTAATATTGAAAACCTTCAATGGTGTGATGATTTAATATCAAGTCTATGATTCTTATCCAGTTAAATATTTTGGGAATGTGCTTCTGAAAAATTATATTATTATTCCTCTTGTTGAATTTGATGCTATAATAGGCATGGATTATATTTATCTACATAAATACCACATCAATTTACAAGTAAGGTAAGTTATCTTTGATATTTCAAACCATTATATGATCTTCTATTGGTGTGATGATATATATGAACTTCTGATGGAAATCAAAAACATTGTATGGGTCTTGATTCCCATTCAAAAGGGGTATTTATCTCATATGTTTTTGGAGAAAACAAACAACAATTATATTCCAATTATGTGGGAGATTTTTAATAATTTCCCATAATAGTTTTCTAGTCTTCTACTAAATCTTGATGTTGAGTTTTTAATATTACTCATACCTATATCTACACCTATTTAAAATAATTCCCATAGAATGGCCCTGATTTAGTTATAGGAATTAATGAAACAACTCCAGGAGAATCTCGAAAAAGGATTCATTCATCCAAGCATATCACCATTAGGTGTACTGGTTATTTTTATTAATAATAAATATAGATCGATGCTACTATACATTGATTACCAAGAACTGAAAAATATCAAAATCAATTACAAGTACCTTTTACACCTTATTGATGACTTGTTTGATCAATTGTGCGGATCTCAATACATTGTCAAGATTAACATTCATTCTAAATATCATCAATTAGGGGTTAATAAGGAGGATATCTCCAATATATAATTCTATACTAGGTATAGGCACTATGAATATATATTAATAACAATTGGTCTTACTAATTACCCCACTATATTAAATATATTTAATGAATAAATTATTTAGAGATTCCCTTGATTGGTTTGGGGTTGTATTTATAGATGATATTCTAATATATTCAAAAATTAATGATGATCAAGATGATCACTTGATAATGGTGTTGAATAACCCATGGAAGGAGAAACTAAATTAAAAATTAACTAAGTGTAAATTGTGGTTAAAAAGGTTTCATTTTTAGGTCATATAATCTCAAGAGTTGGTATATCAGTTGATCCTTCAAGGACCAAAGTTATTGAGTGTTGGCCCATACCAACCACTGTGACTAAGTTTTGAATTATTGTTTTGGATAGATTTTATCAATTTTTTGTAGATAATTTCTTATGACTATCTAATACACTAGGAAAGTTAACTAATCAGGGATCCAAGTTCCTTTGGAAAGATTAATGTGAGGAAAATTTCAAGGAACTAAAGAGAAAGTTTTTCAGTGAACCTATAATTATATTACCCTAAAGTGGAGAATGGTTTTTAATATATATTTATGCTTCAAACAATATATTGGGATAAATTATTATGTTGAATTATGTGGTATATATTATACCTCAAGACTATTTGAGGGTCATAAGAAAATTTGCCCAAATCTAGATTTAGAGTTTGTTTTGGTAATTTTTATCATTAAAGATATAGAGGTATTACCTTTATGGAGAAAGGCCTGATATATATATATATATATACTAATCATAAAATATTAAAGTATATATTCACATAGAAATAGTTGAACATGACTTGGAGAAGATGGTTAGAGTTTATTAAAGATTATGATTTCTCAATACATTATCACCATAAGAAATTAAACAAGGTGTATGATGATTTGAGTATTAAATATAATGCCAGATTATCCATGAAGAGGATTACAAAAGGTCCAAGATTTATAGATTTACAAAGGATGGATCTAGAAATCCTAAAGGAAGGGTAAAATACTGTCTTTCTCAATTAAGTGTTCAAACATATATCCAAGTGAAGATTAATGTGGCACCGAAATAGGATGTAGAGATGCAAGAGAATTTTTAGAAATGTTCCTATGTTAAAATTTAATTATGATAGAATGAAAATGTTTAGAAATTGTGTATGTATTTTATCCATATTTTATTTGATGAAGGAGTTGATAGAGGAAGCTCATAGTTCTTAATTATCTATTAATCCTGATATTACAAAGATGTATAGATATTTGAGAGAATATTTCTAGTGGGATTTCATAAAGAGAGATATAAAAAGTTTGTGTATTTGTTCATGTTATGTCTGAAAGTTATGGATGGGAGATAAAAGTTGTAAGATATGTGATTTTTCTTAAGGTGTTTTTTGTATTTTGTTGTGTTTTTGTCCCTTATTTGTGTAAAATAAGCATTTCCCAAGGTCCATGCAATGTCTCGGTGGTGTTCTGTGGGTTTAGAGCATGATATTTGAGGGAAAAAAAGAGTTTTTTGGGCATGTTGCATAGTTTTCACACAGTTAGTGAAAAATATATGTAGAATCCTAGGTAACTTTGCATCCTTGGATAGAGGATTGCATGCAGTTATTGCATGGTTAAGAAAACCTTGTAGAATTCCCAGGAAACTATGCTAAATGATGATTTTAGGATATTAGAACTTCCACAATTTTCCCATGGTTTGGAAAACTATGTGATTAAACCGTTCAGCCTAGTAAAGTTGAGAGATTTACAAAAATTCCATTATGGGATATTTAACCCCAACATGGGATTTCCTCCTTTCACACCCATGAAACACTAATGATGAGTAAGAGCTCCCAAAAGCATCCAATGGTGATTATCCCTCATCTCTAGGTCATTTGTAGTTCCTTCAGTTATGAATCAATGTTCCGGTTATGTCTAACCTCCACAGTGATTCTTCTTCTCGGTTAGGGTTTTCAACTTTCTCCCATCTCATTACAAATCTTGAAAACCCTATTTTTCTAGTGATATATAGGTTGAGGCATCATGGATTGGTTGAATCTGAATATAAGGCTTTGATTGAAATAGAGTATGTCAATGGATTCAATGTAGATGGTATATAAGTTATATCTCATAGTTTCATTAAGATTTTTGAATTCATGGGTTTATTTCTTGGTTATACATTATTGTGATTTTAATACTTTGACAAGATTTGGTATAATGGATGTATATATGATTAATGGAAACCCTCATGGTCCCTATGGGACACATAGAAGATGACTTGACACTTTTTAGGGCCACCCATGGGGTGTGCCGATACCCTCCAGACAAAGACAGCTAAGTATGTGAAAGGCTATCTTGTGACAATGAAGAGCCCTTGATAATAATGTTGGAATGTTTAATGGGAGTAAAAATGAATTATTGTCATGTGATGATGCTTAGTAATGGCATAAGGGATTATTTGGCATGGTAAAAAAAGGGTTAAATTAGTTAAATGGGGATTGTGCCTTTTGATAAATGAATTATCTTGAGAATCCTAAGTGTGTTGGTGTATATAGAATATTGAACACTTGGGATTATTAATGGATTCCGAATTGATGAATATATTTAATGATATGAGAATTGGGAAAGATAATCGGGATAATGGGTTATATATTGTTAACTGGAATTGTGAACAGTCTATGGCATAAAAATGAATCCCATGATGATTGTTGTGAATCATGATTTCTATATTTATTGGTTGTATTGGTTTTGATATGGGTAAATGAGGTGAATGGATAAATAAGCATGTGTAATTCTCTTGGTGGTGGGATAAAGGACATATGCTCCTCCCATGGGTATGGTTGTACTAATGCTCTAACCTACCCAAGAATTCTTGGGTTGGGGAGTCAGACTAATTCCTTATACACCAAATGTTTATATTTAATGAAAATACATGGACTAAGGCTCCAAGGTAAGTGTGGTTATTACATGATATTCCCATACCTAGTGACATAGGTACATAACTTGTTATCCTATGTTGAATGATAAATGCTAGGAATATTGTGTGAATGAGGTAAATTTCTAACCCAATGCTGATTATGAACTAAATAATAAGATGATGTACAAAATAAACTTAGCACAATAATAATAATATTAATATTAATATAGTGATTTTTAACTGGTGAACCCTATATTGTCTTTCACATAATTTCCATTCATTTTTACTTGCATGCACATTCAGTTTATACTGGATATTTTGTAGACATAATTGGTGGAAGACTATTGAGTTGTAATCACACCCTGATCAAGCCTCCTTTGTGAACCTGAGAAGATTTCATTCTTTCAGGTCTAGACAAGGGTGAGTGACCTATAATAAGGGTTTATTTGGTCTTGAAAAATGTATGGATGAGGTTCCAGACTTGGGTTCAGGACCATTTTGGGGATTATTTTTTTGTCATTATTTTGGGTTTTGTTCACTTGGCATTGTAGCATGACATGACATATTTATTATTTCATGGGGATTGTACCCATTTTGGGAGATTTTTGGCTATGCATGTTATTGGTTGTTTCTTATTATTTCTGGTATGTATGGTGTGATTTGTTGTGGCTTCCTATGGTAAAGAGGGTATAGTCTCCCCACATGACCTATTAGACCCTCACTGCTTGTTGGAAACCTCTGGTATATGGGGAGTAATGCTTGAAGTCATGTGGTGACCCAGCTTAGGGCACCAACTTAGTGGAAACCGGGTCAAGGATGTTACAAAGTTGTATTAGAGAAGTTATTTTTTCTTTCTTACTATTTAGGGATGGTAGACAGGAGATTAGGATAGTGTTGCGATTTGGTAATGATCCCATTCTTGGGAGTAGTTACCCAAGTCTGGGGGAAAACCCAGGACACCTTGACAGGGATTTATTTTTGTTGTTGTGTGTTATTACCTTTGATGATATTTCACCGTTGGGTGGAGCACATGTGGTGTGATGTGATGGTTTTGTGACATTTTTCTCGTGGCCGGATTGGCCAGAGGTTGTGAATTCATGCATCATTCTAGGAACTTATGTATACAATTGACATGCATCATAGAATGCACACACACAAGGGACATGTGTGTGGGACATAGAGGGTTGAATGTATTTGACTCTCTTAAAAGTTGTGAAAATTGTGTCTAACAAATTGAAAAAAAATGTGTTTAAAGGGGAGAGAAATGTTAAATAATAATTAATGAATCATTCTTGATAAAGGGTGGTATGTGAAAATAAATGTAATTGGAGTAATTTTTTATGTGAGAATAGTTTTTAAATGGTGTCAAAGTTAAGGATTTTATTCATGTGCGTTAGTTACCTCATGTTATCCATGACCTTGGTGGGGATGGTTGAGGGTAGTGTACCGGGTATGATCAGACCTATGTGGGTGGTGTATGTGAAATGATTTGTTTGTGAATAACTTAGATCCTTATTTTATATTTGTGGTAGCTTTATGGTTTGTTTTCTGTATCTCATTTCTGGAATTGTAGAGAAATACCCTCACAAATATGTGTGTAGGGTGGGTGACAAGAAGAAAATTGCTAGGAATGATCCCCCAGTAGTGGAGTATGAGGATCATATGGTTCAAGATAACAGGGAAGATAAGTTCCATTAGAATCTTTCTTGTTTTATGCAGATGGTGGAAGGTGACAAAGGTTTGGTTGTGCCAAGTATGTTCGAGCTGGACAGGGAGATTCAACTACATCACCCTCTGACCATTACTGGAGAGGGTGGGATAGAGGTAGCAGAGTTTTTGATAGAGTCTGTCTAGACCATTATTGATCATCTAGATAGTCCTTTGGAGAAATGAGTTATGTTTGTGGTCTATATATTTTGGGTCCCGGAAAATCTATGGTGGGATATCTTAGTTCAGACTGAACAAGTAGAGGGAATTATGTGGAAACGTTTTCACAAAATGTTTCTAAATCATTACTACCCAAAAACCTTAAGGTTGGAAAAGGCTACATATTTTATGAGTTTGAGTCAGGGGATGATGTTAGTAATGGAGTATTCAGATAGTTTTACAAGCTTGAAATTTTTTATTCCTGCTTTTGTGGGGGATGAGGAAGTGATGGAAAGGCACTTTCATGATGGACTTCTGCATGAGATAAAATCCTAGGTAAATACCATTATGCTAATGAGGTTTGTTGACGTGATGGATGAGGCCCTCATCTCATAAGAAAACCTCAATGAGGCCCTTGGATGTAGACATGCAATTTCAGTGGGGTGAACGAGTAGTGCGACTTATATTAGAAGGAATTGTCATTTAGAGAGTTTTCACTTGGGAAGTAGTAGAAAACATAGTTATAAAAAGGAACTAGTATCTCAGGATAGTGATAAAGTTTGATGTTATCAGTGTGGATAGCTGGGGAATGTATGAAGTAAGTGTTCATGACTACCAATTGAGCATAGAGAATGTGGAAAATGGGAGTTGTGCAAAGGTTTTGTAGGATCCCATGAAAGTCAGAAAATATTGGATGACAGAGACCAGTGCTGACTGTAGGCAGGGGGTCGATCACCCCATTTCAGGTAGGTAGTTGAAGCTCCAATAGCCATACTGGTAGCGGTGGTGGATGGTAAACTCTGGGACGGGACCATCTACACTAGTATGGTAGTGTAGTGCAGGGTACTCAGACTGGATCCCAGGGTAGAGGTAAAGGATAGCGTCACACAATTATGTATACACCTAGAAATCCTAAGCTACATTGTCTACCATTTGATGTATAATTCTTGTAACTTCTACAATCACTGGTGCTTTGTTTGACATTGGTTCTATACATTCTTTTATTTTAATAGAGTTCATAGTAGTGTTGAGACTAACTGTGGAAAGTGCATGTGGAGTTATGACACATGATACTCTATTAGGGGTGAAAGTTGAGAACATCTTGCAGTTTAAAGGTTTTCTTTGAAGGTTGGTGGATATCCTTTCCTAGGGAATTTTTTTGTTCTGAAAATTTCAGGTTTTGACCTGATCTTTGTTATGTATTGGTTGGTGGTGTGTCAATCCCACATCGATTGTTTTCATTGTTGGGTAATGTTCACATCTCTCTATGGAGAAACTTATGTCCTTTGTGGTTAGTGAGATGTATGAGTATGCCGTGCGGGGCCAATTTATCATTAGTTGGAGGCACTCATATCCTAAGTGTCATGCCTTATTCTTAATGATGTATAAGTAGAGAAACATGTATTTCCTCTTATGGTGGATCGGTTTTAGGATGTGTTTCCTGAGGATTTACTAGGACTGTGACACAAAATGGATGTGGAGTTTACAATTGAGTTACTTCCAAGGAAGAACCTGTTTATATTCCACCATATCAAGTGTCCCTAGGAGAACTCAAGGATCTTATGGCTCGGTTGGAAGAGTTGGAGTGGAAGTGATTCATTCGACCTAGTATGTTGCCATGGGAATCACCCATGATTTTTTCCAAGAACTCTTTTGGTTTGTTGAGGTTATGTATCGATTATAGAAATTTGAATCATATGATGATTAATAACCAATACCCACTTCCTAGAATTGATGACATGTTTTACCAACAAATGGGTTCCTTAGTATTCTCCAATATCAATTTGAGACCAGGTTGCCATCAGTTGAGGGTGAGACTGTCCAACATACCGCCGATAGATCTCTAGAGCAGGTATGTGTTGTGCATGTTTTTTGTAATGTTGTTCAGGTTGACTAATTTTCCCATTTGTGTTTATGGAATTAATGAATAGAATATTTTACCCTCATCTGGATCATGTATTGATTCTCTTTGTTTGTGATATCTTGTTGTACATATGAACTCTTGACGACCATGATAACCATATTGACATTGTCTTGAGTACACTTATAGATCATAATATTTATTAAAATATATAAAAATTTCATTTGAAGATTAATAAAGTGAATTTATTGGGTTATATCATTTCTGAGATATGTGTATTAGTGGATCCATAGAAGGTGCAGGTTGTGGTGTCTTGGGATTATTCCAAGAATGATTTTAAAGTTGAGAGTTTTCTAGGTTTTTTTGATTAATACTATATGTTCATTAGGTATTCCTTTCATTTGATAGCACCACTCTCAAGATTAACCAAGAAGGGTGTTAACATTGAGTGGTCATAGGTGTGAAAAAATTTATTTTCATGAATTGAAGAAGTGATTAACTACATCACCAATTTTGATCTTACCTGAACCTGGTAAGAAGTAAACACTGTTCTATGATTCATGTAGTGTTGGAAACGGGGTAGTGTTGATACGGGATGATCGGTTTGTATCTTATGGGCTGAGATAGTGAGCCCTCATGAAATAAATTACCCTACCCATGATCTCGGGCTAGTTTTTGTGATTTATTCCTTAAAATGTTAGAGTAATCACATATTGGGAGAATAATTCATGGTGATTACTGATTATAAAAGTATTATGTAAATCCTATCTATACAAGATTTGAATCTTTAATAGAGAAGGTGGGTTGAGTACCTACAATCCGTTGATTTTGAGTCAGTTTACACACCGAGGAAAGGGAATAGTGTTGAGGATTATCTGAGACAGAATACATAGATCAGGTGGTACAATAATCAAAATCTTAATGGAAAATGATGGATGTGTTTGCTGAGATGCACCTGTAGTTTTAGTATGGGAACATACAAATGACCATTGCATCTATAGAGTTCGAGTCTATGCTTTTGAGTTGGGTCAAGGAAATTTATTTGGAATATCTGGAGTGTTTAGCCATAAAGAAAATCCTTTGACATGGGGATTCACCTTCTAGTTGTAATATTTGTGTTGATGGAGTCATCTAGGTTTAGGGTTGTGTTATTTTATAGGTGGGTGCACACTAGGAGTTGAGGTGCGAGTTCCATGCATCGAGGTGGGTAGTACATCCTGTCTTGACGAAAATGTATTGTGACCATCAGCAGCAATATTGGTGGCTGAGAATGAAGAAAGTGGTTGTGGGTATTTTAGTGTGATTCCTTACCTGTAAATAGGTTAAGGTTGAGAATTAACATATAGGTGGGTTGTAACATTCAATTCCCATTATAGTGTGGAATTGGAATGACATAATGATGGACTTCATAGCGGGTCTTCCGAGGATGCCTCAGAAGAATGATGCAATCTGGGTTGTTGTGGATCGGTTGACTAAAATGGGCCATTTCTTACTGATTTAAGAAATTTATATAGTTTATGAGTTGGGTGATTTATATGTGTGAGAGATATTGAGATTGAATGGTGTGATGAGAACTGTAGTTTCATATCGTGATCTGCATTTCACGTCATGCTTCTGGAAGGGAATACATAGGTCACCCGGTACCCAATTGGTCATGAGTGCATCTTATCACCCATAGATGGATGGGTTTTCAGAGAAAACAATTAATGTATTAGAGGACATGTTGAGATCTTGTGTCCTAGATTTTGGTGGTTTGTGGGAAAATCTGTTATCCCTTTTTGAGTTTTTTTACAAAAAATAGTTTTCAGACTACAGTTCAGATTGAACCTTTTGAGGAAAACTATGGGCGTCCATGTTGATCTCTTTTGTAATGGTTAGAAGATGGGGACTTTGAGTTTTTAGGATTGAGTCTTCTGTAGGAGATTTCAAAAAAGGTTTGGTTGATTGAAAAGATTATGGAAACATATTAGACTACGTAGAAGTAATATGTAGATGGGCGTTGTAGATCTCTCAAGTTCATGGTGGGTGATAGTGTATTTCTTTTGGTGTCGCCAACGTTCGGTCACCATCAAATTTGAAATCAGTGAAAGTTGGCACCCAGGTATGTGGGACCATTTGAAGTTGTGGAGAGGATTAGACCATTGGATTACTGATTGGATCTTCTATAATGGTATACTGGGATGCATAATTTTTTTATTTTTAACAACTCTGGAAGTATCAACCTAACCCATCTCATGTGTTAAACATTGATTATGTTGACCATGGGCCTAATTCATCCTTTGAGGAGCATCCAATTTCTATTTTGGATCATAGTGAAAATGCCTTGAAGTTCAAGGTTTTTCCTTTAGTTCATATTCTATGGAAATGTGGAAACATCTAGGAAAAAACGTAGGAGATAGAATCTGATATAAGGGCCCAGTGGCCTAATTTCTTTGCTTCGAAAACCCAATGATGCTCGGGAAGAGCGGATCGGGGATGAGCCATCTCCCACGTTTCTTCCTAAACTTGTATAAATTCTATTGGATGAGATTATTTCTACCCATCCCCACCTTATCTTCGAAATATATCAGTTTGGAGCAATTAAAAACCGAATTTGACTTTATAATAAAATAATAGTTTTAGTTATTCCAAAGGTGCCCCTCTCCTCCCTTATAAAAGGTCACCTCATCCCCCTCCTCCTCACAACACTTTGAGCCTTCATTCTCGGCCAACCCCTACCACTTTCTCATCTCCACTTCCCTAGAAAGATCCTAGAGGTCCTGGTCTTCTTCAAAGACCAATTTTAGTGCCCTAAAAGGAGGTCTCAAAGAAGCACTTCAAAGAAGTGGTAATGTCCGTTACTGATTCTTTCATCTTTATTTCTTCTTCCACATCTTCTTCTTTAGTTGTTTCATTATGAAGTAATAACATCAGTATCACTCATATAATTATATGTTATTATATGTAGGAAACAACCCTATTTCACCATCTATCCATCCTACGGAAAATGAAATCACCGCGCGTGCGTACGTACGGAATACCATCTCCACGCCGTGGTGTAATCTATTTTACACCACCACCTTACATGGATGGGTATAATGGTGTAAAGAATGAATATATATGATTATTGTGAAGTTATATTGATTATTAAATCATATACATACACTCCAATCCAATTCCACGATCATAGGAACGATATCATCACTCGTGCGTACGTACGGAATATCGTCTCCACGATGTGATGCGATTCATTCTACATGATATTCATTTCATAATGATTATATAAATGAATTGAATGAATTAATATGATATATATTACACTAATACAATTCTGTAAATGAGGTATCTATAACCTAAAAAATAAGGATAAGAATTTATTCGACAAAACACGCATAAGAACAAAAAGTAATAAACACCCGAATAAACAAGTAGTAAAGAAATATTACTAATAAAGAAGATAAGAATATGACCATATATGATATAATAAAAATAAGTATGATTATGTAATAAGTCAATAACATTATTTAAATCATTATACAGGAGGTTCGGACACATACGAAGCAAATCGGACCTAAGGTAAGGGAAATATCACAATCTCATTTTTATCCGAGATTGTTTATACTTTAGTATTTACTGGGGTGTATTTTATCATCCACATCCATGTTTCCTCAATATGTAATATTATTTCCATCCACCTACAATTTTTTAAATCCAATTTTACCCTTTGGTGAGTTTTTAGTAAAGGATATGAAAGGAATCTTTTGTCATTTTTCGTACGAGGTACTTTTTAACTTTTCTGACAAAAGTACGGGGAGAATGTTTTTTTAACTTATATGGCATGAATGGATTTTTTTAAAAAAATTATTTCCATGAAGCTTACTTTACAAGTTTTCATGTTTATTTTTAATCAACTTCTTTTCATTTAGAATTGTACGACATGTTAAGAAAGGAAAAGTGTTTTTGACGTAGAATGGATATTTTCCTCAATAATGGAGTTCAAGTGTTTTATCAAAATTATTTTCCATCTAAGATAATAAAGGGTTATGTCTCTATCCCTATTATTACATTGATTTGATAATGTTGTTATGGAATTATATTTTTATCAATTCCATTATCTTATATGAATTGTTTTATGATGTCACGATGTTTAAGATTCCCATTTTTATTACATGGGTTATGCTATGATGTATGGTTTCTCATTTTGTGGCACACATTAGAATGTTATTATTATGAGATGGGTGGGACCTATATCTCCCTCCAATGCATTGGGTAATGATTTTATAACTCATGATATAGACATGGCTTGAATGGAAGGTTAAACTGGTTCAGTAAAATAGGACTGAAATGAGGAGTGAACTCCGTTCAGAAATGGTCTTTGTCCACTAAGATATTCTTGGAAATGAGTCTTGACTAATTAGAAATGATTCTCTATGATTATGTGTGTATGACACAAAGTTTCATTTTTTAAGTTATGATTATTGGGATTACATTTCACTACTATGATTTATCCCATGATATGAAATTATGATTTCTTTTGCAGGTTAAGATTTCAAAAAGTTTGTGTTCTTATGTATATGATGTGATTGACATTTCTTTTGTTTACCCTTACTGAGCATTTGAGCTCACCCTTTTGTATGTTTTCTTTCCCCAGGTCAGGAATAAGGTTATTATGTAAGATATGCCAAAAGGGACTATAGATATGATGAAATAAATGGGAGACAGTGTAGATGCATTATGAACCAGTTGTTTATGTTTCCCAGTTTCTGAAGACACTATACCTATAAGGTCCTTTCCTAGTTTTGTTATATGTTGTAATTAGTGTGCTTCAATTCTGAATTAATAACAATGTATGTAAATTATGGGTCGTTATAGTTGGTATCAGAGGAAAGGTATAGTCAACCTTTGGAAACTAGGATGTTAAAGCCTTAGTAAGAACCCTAAGGATAAGTCAAAGCATAGAACACAATATTAGTGTTTTAGAAATGGCCATGAATAACCTAGGATAATACCTTAAGTGTGAAATTTTATTCTTGATTATGTGGTTTTCCTATTATAATTAGTGTTTCTCACACTATTCTTCTTGGTCTTAGTCAATGGCTGGAACCCGAAGGAATCGTGTTAATGCGGAATGTGACGGGAAATGCAATGATTTTCTCCCTGAGAAACCAAAAGTTATGGGAGCTGGAATGAAAAATCTTGTAGCCATGCTCACACAAGTTTCTCAAGCTATAAATCATGTAGGACATCTAAACGATCCAAGTAAGGAGCAACATTCTGTTGAATCCATCATGAGGAAGCATACACCTTCATTTAGCGGGTCTACTGATCCATTAGTTGCTGAAAAATGAATTAGTACTACTGAAAAGATATTTTTAGTTCTTTAATGTTCTGAACATGATAAAGTCATCTTAGTAGTGTATCTTTTGGAAGGTGACGTTGATCAATGGTAGAATCTTATCAAGAATATGAGGCAAAGAGATGAAATTGAGTCCATGGAATGGGACGAGTTCAAGAACTTATTTTTCAATAAGTACTTCCCTCGTATTCTCTGAACAAAGATAGAGAAGGAGTTTCTTGAACTAAAGAAAAAGGATGATGAATATTTTGGTACCTATGAAGTAAATTTTACAAGACTTGCAAGGTATGCTTCTGGTATTATTATCCAACCTGAGAGTATGATCGATTGATTCTTTAGTGGATTAAAACCAAGTCTTAGAAGGGTGTTATCCATAAGGGACTTCAATAGCTACGAGGAAATCGTTCGATGTGCTCTCAATGTCAAGATGGATATTGGAGTAACCCATCAGTCATATGAGTTTGATAAGAAGAGGAAAATGGAATTCAATGGAAAATCTAAAGAGCACACTGAAAAGAATATGAGCTTTCCCTTATGCTCAAAGTGTGGAAAGAAACACGGAGGGAGTTGTCTTAAAGGGACAAGTAAATGTTTCAAATGTGGAAAGGAAGGTCATCATGCATTTGAATGCCATAATGGTGGGAAGAAGATGTCTAATGATGAAAACAAAGGAAGGGATGCACAGAATTAACCTACTACACTTCAATGATTCAAGTGCAAGGATATGGGGAATTATGCCAATAAATGCCCAAATCCAAGGGTTGATGATGATGGTCGACTTCAACAAACTCTTAAGGCTAATGACAAAGGAAAGTCACATGCAATTTCTATCAGCGATGTGGAGTACGATAACGATGTGGTGAAAGGTACACTTACCATCCACTCTAAAGTAGAAAATGTTTTATTTGATTTTGGATCCACCCACTCCTTTATTTCTGAAGAATTTTCTGAGGATATCACCGTATTACGTCAACAATTAGACGTTGAGTTAGCTGTGACAACCCCTAATGGCACAACAGTCACATCAAATGTTTATAATTACTCTCCGATTGAAGTTTGTGGGAATGTGCTTCCTAAAAATCTTGTGATTCTTCCTACAGTGGAATTTGATGTGATTCTTGGCATGGATTGGATTTCTCTACATGGATATCATCTCAATTTCTAAATAAGGGAAGTCACATTTCATATTCTAGATCAATCTATGATCGTCTATCGATGCAAGGATGAACATAACCTTCCAGTGGAAATTTATTCCATTTTATGGGTATTGATACCACTAAATGAAGGTTATTTATCTCAAATGGTTGGTGACAAACTCATGATTAATAATATGCCCATTGTACGGGAGTTTGATGATGTCTTTCTAGAGGAATCATCGGGTCTTCCACCAAATCGTGAAGTTGAGTTTTCAATAGAACTCGTACCGGGTGTTGTGCCTATTTCAAATACACCTTATAGAATGGCCCCAATTGAGTTGCAGGAATTGAAGAAGCAACTCCAAGAGAATCTTGATAAGGGGTTCATACGCCCCAGTGCATCACCTTGGGGAGCACCTGTTCTGTTTGTTAAGAAGAAAGATGGATCAATGAGACTCTGTATTGATTATTGAGAACTTAACAACATCACTATCAAGAACAAATATCCTCTCCCGCGCATTGATGACCTATTTGACCAACTACGCGGAGCTCAATACTTTTCCAAGACTGATCTTCGTTCAGGGTATCATCAATTGAGGGTCAAAAGGGGGGATATACCAAAGACAGCTTTCCGTACAAGGTATGGACACTATGAATTTATATTTATGGCATTTGGTCTTACTAATTCCCCTGCTATCTTCATGGATCTGATGAATAGAGTCTTTAGAGACTATCTTGATCAGTTTGTGCTAGTCTTTATAGACGATATTCTTGTCTATTCAAAGAGAAATGAATAACATGAAGATCACTTGAGAATTATATTGAAGACCCTGAGAAAGGAGAAGCCTTAGGACAAATTTACCAAGTGTGAATTTTGGATTCAAAAAGTTTCATTTTTCGGTCACATAATCTCAAAAGAGGGGATATCTGTGGATCCAGCAAAAAGAGAGGTTATCAAAAGATAGTCGAGACCAACAACAGTAACCGAGATCTGAAGTTTTCTGGGTTTGGCTGGATATTATTGACGTTCTGTGAATGATTTTTCACAATTATCTAATACACTCACCAAGTTGACTCGGAAAGAAGTTAAGTTTGTTTGGACGGAGGAATGTGAAGAGAATTTCAAGGAGTTGAAAAGAAGGTTACCCAGTGCACCTGTACTCACACATCCTTATAGTAGAGAAAGGTTTGTGATCTATAGTGATGCATACAAGAAGGGACTGGGATGTATTCTCATGCAAAATGATATGGTGATAGCTTATGCCTCACGACAGTTGAAAATACATGAGCAAAATTACCCAACTCATGATTTGGAGTTAGCTGCGGTAATATTTGCATTAAATATTTGGAGGCATTATCTTTATGGAGAAAGGTGTGACATTTATACTGATCACAAAAGTTTAAAGTATATTTTCACACAAAAGGAGCTGAATACGCTCGAAAGAATATGGTTGGAGATGATTAAGGATTATGACTGCTCAATCCATTACCACCCTGGGAAAGAAAACAAGGTGGCAGATGCATTAAGTCGACAAGACCATGCTAGTTTATCCATGATGAGGATCACAAAAGATCCAATATTTATGGATTTAAAAAGGATGGATCGTGGAATTATAATGGAAGGGGGAAAATCATATCTTTCTCAAATGAATGTTCAACCATCTATACATGTGAAGATTAAAGAGGCACAGAAAGAAGATGTAGAGTTACAAAAGAAGGTGAGAAATGTTCCTGAATTCAACCTTGATTGTGATGGGATAATAAAGTTCAGGAATTGGGTTTGTGTTCCTCCCATACCCGAATTAAAGAAGGATCTTCTGGATGAGGCTCATAGTTCTTCATTATCTATTCATCTTGGAAGCACGAAGATGTATAAGGACCTGAAAGAGTACTTCTGGTGGGATGACCTGAAAAGAGATATTGCTGAATATGTCTCTTGATGCTTGGTTTGTCAGCAATTTAAAGCTAAGAGACATAAGTCTAAGGGGATTTTACAACCATTACCCATACTCTAATGGAAATGGGAAAACATCACTATGGACTTTGTCACAGGACTTCCTAAAACAACCAAATGCAATAATGCTATCTGGGTCATAGTTGATCGTCTTACAAAGTCTGCACATTTCATTGCTATTAGAGAGGATTTCTCTCTGGATCATCTTTCCAGGATATATGTAAAGGAAGTGGTAAGATTTCATGGAGTACCAATTTCTATTTTATCTGATAGGGATCCGAGATTTACCTCGAAGTTCAGGCGAAGTCTTCAGCATACTATAGAAACAGAGTTGAGTTTCAGCATTGCTTATCATCCTCAGACAGACGGTCAGTCTGAGAGAACAATTCAAACTCTAGAAGATATGTTGAGAGCTTTCTCTATGGATTTCAAAGGTGGTTGGGATCAACACTTACCTTTGGTGGAATTTTCTTATAATAATAGATTTCACTCCAGTATTCAGATGGCTCCTTATGAAGCTCTCTATGGAAAGAAATGCCGGACTCCAACTTGCTGGGATGAAGTTGGGGAAAGAAAGCTATTAGGACCTGATCTCCTTGATGAAATGGCAGAAAAGGTCAGATTTATTCAACAACACATAAGAGAAGCTCAGAGTCGACATAAAAGTTATAGAGTTTGAAGTGGTTGATAAAGTGTTCTTACGAATATCTCCCTGGAAGAGGGTCATGAGATTTGGAAAGAAGGGGAAGTTGAGCCCTAGATATATCGGTCCTTTCGAAATACTGGATCGTGTTGGGAAGGTAGCTTACTGATTGGAGCTTCCACCGAATCTCTCTCAAGTTCACAATGTGTTCCATGTATCTCTCCTGAGAAAGTACATATCTGATCCTTCACATGTACTCAACTAAGAAGTTATACCGCTGGAGCAAGATCTTTCTTTTGAAGAATAGCCGATAGAGATTCTTGATCGTAGCGAAAAAGTCCTATGAAAAAAGACCACTCTCTTGGTGAAAGTTTTATGGAGGAACCACCAATTAGAAGAAGCTACATGGGAGCTTGAGGATATGATGAGGGAGAGGTATCCTCATCTGTTTGTTACAAAGTGACGAATTTCGAGGGTGGAATTCATTTTAAGGGGGGTAGAATGTAACACCTGAGACTTTTGTGTTATATAAATCATCAAAGGATTCTTTTGCAACACACAACACTTTCTTGGCTTGTTTTACACGAAATCGCGACCTTCCTCGATAGCTTGCGTCGTACGCAATACCAAGTTTCACTAAACAACGATATACTATTAAAATATTATTAAAACTAGCCGTTATGAATAGTAATAACCACTTTTTGAAATTTTATAAATTTTACTTTTCAAAATGGACTTCATTTTTGGATTCGTAATATCGAAATTAGCCTAGGGTGAAATTTTGGTATTTTTCTAAAAACATTCAATTTTTGATGAATAGTGAAACAACTAAGTGGTAGTTAAAAAAACTGAATTTTTCATAAAACATAATTTTACTGCTTCTCTGAGTGGAATTTAAAAAATCCAAGAGACACGGTTGATTTGAGTATGTAAAATTTTGTTCAATGAGATGAAAATAATTTTTGGTGAATAGTAACTTTTTACTTTTAATTACCACGGTTAAAAGTAAATAGGGTAATTAAGGGTAAAAATGATATTATTATTACCCAAACACATGTCCTAATTCTATTGGATAAGTGTTATTCGACCAAAAACAAACTTAGTAATAAAATATGACCATTTAGGCCCAGTTGGATTAGATTAGGAAATTTATTATTAATTTATTTAAAGAAGGGTTAAAATAGTTAAAATCAATGTTTAATAACTAAATCATTTTTAATATAGGGTTATAAATAAGAAAAATTCGTCTATAAATATTTATTAGAAAGCTAAAAAGATTTCCTACATAATGATATTTTATTTGTAATTTTTAGACTTTAAATAATTTAATTTATTTATGACACAAAGATGATGCAATAATTATCTTATTAATGAAATATTGACATAATTAAATATCCAAATAAATATAATTTGAGACTTTTTATGAATTACACTAATTTTCTAGGTTAATATGACATGTTAGTATTGATTTAATTAACTTTGTTTGAACTAATCATTCTGTTATGATTTTCACAAAAATCAATTACTAAATAGTGTCAAAATTGACATAAAATATTTTTTAAAACAAATATTATATTAGTAATAGTTATTTTATTCCTAAAAATCTAAGGTTCGGCCAAATGAAATAGATAAAGTTATATATATTAATAATAAACAACTTGGGGTTCGTTTGGCAGCTTATAGTAAGTTTATTAACCTTATAGTATAAGAACACAAGAAGACACTGTAAAAGTAAAGTTATTCAACTTAATGTTAAATCTAAATGATAAGGTTAAAATAGGAACCTAAACTTGTCTAAATTCTATTGGATGAGATTATTTCTACCCATACCCACATTAGCTTCAAAATATATCAATTTGGAGCTATTAAAAACCGAATTTGACTTTATAATAAAATAATTTTTTTAGTTATTCCAAAGGTGCCACTCTTCTCCCTTATAAAAGTGCACCTCATCCCCCTCCTCCTCACACCAATTTGAGCCTTCAATATCGGCCAAACCCTGACACTTTCTCCTATCCTCTTCCATAGAAATATCTTAGAGGTACTGGTTTTCTTCAAAGAACAATTTTAGTGCCCTAAAAGGAGGTCTCAAAGAAGCTCTTCAAATAAGAGGTAATGTCCGTTACCGATTCTTTCATCTTTATTTCTTCATCCACTTCTTCTTATTTAGTTGTTTCATTATGAAGTAATAACATCAGTATCACTCATATACTGATATGTTATTATAAGTATGAAACAACCCTATTTCACCATCTATCCATCCTACGGAAAATGAAATCACCGCGCGTGCGTACGTACGGAATACCGTTTCCAGGACGTGGTGTAATCTATTTTCCACCACCACCTTACTTGGATGGGTATAATGGTGTAAAGAATGAATATATATGATTATTGTGAAGTTATATTGATTCTGAAATAGTATACATACATCCAATACAATTCCATGATCATAGGAACGATATCATCACTCGTGCGTACGTACGGAATACCGTCTCCATGATGTGATGTGATTCGTTCTACATGAGCTTCATTGCATAATGATTATATAAATGAATTGAATGAATTAATATGATATATATTACACCAATACCATTCTGGAAATGAGGTATCTATAACCTAAAAAATAAGGATAAGAATTTATTCTACAAAACACGCATAAGAACAAAAAGTAGTAAACACCCGACTAAACAAGTAGTAATGAAATATTACTAATAAGAAGATAAGAATATGAACATATATGATATCATAAAAATAATTATGATTCTTTAATAATTCAATAACATTATTTAAATCATTATATAGGATGTTCAGACACTTACGAATCAAATCGGACCTAAGGTAAGGGAAATATCACAATCTCATTTTTATCCGAGATTGTTTATACTTTAGTATTTACTGGGGTGTATTTTATCATCCACATCCTTGTTTCCTCAATATTTAATATTATTTCTATCCACCTAAAATTTTTTAAATCCAATTTTACCCTTCGGTGAGTTTTTAGTAATGGATATGAAAGGAATCTTTTGTCGTTTTTCGTACGAGGTACTTTTTGACTTTTCCGACAAAAGTACGGGAAGAATGTTTTTTTAACTTATACGGTATGAATGGATTTTTTAAAAAAATTATTTCCAATATTATTACTTTACATGTTTCCAAGTATATTTTTTGTCAACATATTTTAGTTTAGAATTGTACGACATGTTAAGAAAGGAAAAGTGTTTTTGAAGAAGAAAAGATATTTTCCTGAAGAATGGAGATCAAGTGTTTTATCAAAATTATTTTCCATCTAAGATAATAAAGGGTTCTGTTTCTATCCCTATTATTACATTGATTTGATTATGTTGTGATGGAATTATATTTTTATAAATTCCTTTATCTTATATTAATTGTTTTATGATGTCACGATGTTTAAGATTCCCATTTTTATTACATGGGTTATGCTATGATGTATGGTTTTTGATTTTGTGGCACAGATAAGAATGGTACCATTATCAGATGGGTGGGACCTATATCTCCCTCCAAATCATTGGGTAAAGATTTTATATCTCATGAGATATGCATGGATGGAACGGCAGGTTAAACCGATTCAGTAAAACAGGACTGAAACAAGGAGTGAACTCGGTTCAGAAATGGACTTTGTCCCCTAAGATAGTCTTGGGAATGAGTCTTGACTAATAAGAAATCTATGATTATGTGTGTATTCCACAATGTTTCGTGTTTTAAGTTATTATTATTGGGATTATATTTCACTACTATGATTTATCCATTATTATGAAATTATGATTTCTTTTGCAGGTTATGATTTCCAAAAGTTTGTGTTCTTATGTATATGATGTGATTGACATTTCTTTTGTTTACCCTTACTGAGCATTTGAGCTCACCCTTTTGTATGTTTTCTTTCCCCAGGTCAGGAAGAAGGTTATTAAGTAAGATATTCCAAAAGGGACTATAGATATGATTAAATAAATGGGAGACAGTGTAGATGCTTTATGAACCAGTTGTTTATGTTTCCCAATTTCTAAGGACACTATACCTATACGGTCCTTTCCTGGTTTTGTTATATTTTGTAATAATTGTGCTTCAATTATGAAGTAATAACAATGTTTGTAATGTATTGGTCATTATACACCTAATTTTGCTTCCACCACCAAATGCACAATTAAATGCATCATTATAGTAAAAAAGGAGGAAAGATCATCTCCCTTGAAGAAAGTTTCAATACAAATCTCTCCTGAAGGGTTTCAAGATGAAATGGATGTATATTTTTCTCACATAGTTATCTAAAAAAATTTCCAAATTTGAGTACAACAGAAGTAACCTTTTCTGGTAATAATATATGCAATTCCAATGGAAGTAATTTCTGTAACAAAATATGTGAATCATTGATTCTCAATCCATGTAACCTATTATTATTTAAGTCATCGCACCTTTTTCATATCATAAAAAGACTCAGGGATCTTTTCTTTAGGAAATTCATCATGCAACAATTCCAATATCATGGAAATTGCCTTTTTTAATTCCACATTTTCATTTGATATTGTTCAACTTCAGTAGAAAATAAAGTTTTGAATATTTCAAACATCCACTATAAAACTCTTGATTTCCATAACTATATAAATCATGAAATGCATATGTCTACTTAGTAAATTTTTCCCTTACATTATCCTCCACATAATAAAGAGGAGGATCCCCTGATATGTTACAATCTTGATCTTCTTGTCCTATAGTCTCAAAAACATCACTTGTCATATTGTTATTTATAGCAATCTCAACTAGGTTTTTTGATATGTTTTGATATTGATGTTGGTGTCTTGCAATGCCGAATGAATCATTTATAAGGTTTTGCATTTCATTATCCATTTTCGATGAAGTTGGGACCTCATTCTGTGGACTGACAATAGTGCTCAACCTTTCTTTAATGTTTGATTCTCCATGCCAAATCCAACTCAAATATTGGGTAGGGAATTGCTTTAATATTTAGTGTTCATAAACCTCATCTCCCTTCAAACATCTTCTACATTTACATTTAGGATGTGGACATATCATTCTCTCATTAAAGGATCTATTGGAATTTAAACAATCTAAAAACTCTGGCGAACCCTTAGCATACTGATGTGTGTTCCTCGGTAATGTGATCAAGGTTTTATCCCTATATATAACAATTTTCCTACAAATTATTAAAATAAAATTAAAGCACATATCTATTACTAAATAGGAAAAGAGATTCAAATATACAAGTTGAAAAAAATATGAATATGTTAAAGATGGTTTTCCTATATAAATACAAAAAAGGGATCAAGAATCAATTTTCATGACTTTGAGAGTTCAGTCACTGTAATCATAAATAATTATATTTATGAAGGGATATATCATTTAAAATAAATTACATGAGGTTAAATACATTTTCACTCTATATATATATATATATTTTTTAAACTTTAAAAAACTTAATCCTATTTTAAAATTCCTATTAAATTCATTCATGAATATGACATGAAAGTAATATATACCAAATATGGTTCATGGACATGGCCTCATTATATTGGTAGAAGAGATGAAAATTTAAAATACAAACTTCCATAAGAACATTATATTCCATAAAAATATAATAATAGCATAAAAATTAAATAAGAACAATCCCACACCCATGGTAACTGGGACTTAACACCCAAATGGTTTTCACCACTCACTCATATACGGTCTATCACAAAATTTGATAAAGTCATTATATTTCCCTATTTCTTTTACTCAATTTAGAAAATGAACTAAATGATATGATGTCACATTTTAATTATCAATTCTATAATTATCATATGAGATGAGGTTCGACATACCTAGAGCATGCCAACACATATGCAAGTGACTGAAAACTTGTTGCAAGGTACTAATCCAAATTCTATGGTGGGAAAATACACCAAATTAGAGTACACTATAATGACAAAATAACAAATACATCTACCACATATCAATGTAAACATTAAAATAAAAAAATTATATAACAAATTCCAGGAATAATTCATATTTTCATACAAACACTATTCACCCAAGGGATGATGAAAAATATAAAATAAACCAAAAAATAAAACAACAGAAATATAAACCTACATCCATACTCAGGCCTCAACACACCCTATCTAAAAATATGCATCATGCATTACAAGACCTATCCACTACGTGTGATGTTCTTAGTAGAAGTCTAAATATATGTTATTAATGAAAATAGGGGTTCATGTGAATGGTGTGAGAAATACATCTCCATATGGGATTACCAGGTGCCCCTAGTATATTCTATCATATTCATGTATACATGAGGAATAAAATAAACATTCCAAAAAATATTATTTTATTTAATGTGAAAACCTATAAAAACCATGATTTATCATTAAATGGTAGGAAAATTATCTTTGAATAATTTTTACATTTTACAATAGATGGAACCCCAATCTAATTTAAATTGTGCTCATAATGGCAGCAATAATATTTTTAAAGATATAAAAGTCATTAGAGACACTATTTAAAGGTCTAAAACCAATAAAAGAACCTAATATTTTTTATAAATCTTATTACAATGATTACATATTAATTTGTGACAAATAGGAAAAGACGGCAAATATATATGAGGTTTAGTTTTCTTTGAATGACCAAAAATGTAGTTTTATTATTTTAAAAATATTCAAACATGCAAGTAATGTTTAAATCATAGAAAAAAACCATATATTTACTAGAAAATGTTGAACAATTATTATTGGATAGTTTTTAACATGGATAAATGAATGAAACATCAATTGATGTGTGGTTTATTTAGAATAACCAAAAATGTTTTTTAATGCTATAAAAGTATTTAAAAAATGTTTTAGAGGGTCAAACTCTAGAAAATAACTTTGGATTAATTTTAAATATTAGGAAAATTACTAGTGAATAATTTTTTAAATATAAGAAAAAAAATCATATCAATCTAATTTTTGGTTCTCTTTTAATGAATGAAATTGAAAAAATAGTTATTTTATAACTCTAAAATATTCTTACAATGGTCAAAACTAATAAAATGGCCCTTAATTGATGTGAAATTATAGGAAAAATAATTTAATATTTATTAAAATTAATAATATATAGCACATCAGTCTAACATTTAGTGTGATAAAAAATATCACAAGTTCATTTTTGAAAATATAAGTTTCTAGAAACATGATTCAAGGGATCAAAAACTTGAAAATGACATTGGATTGTCATGTAATTTTATGAACTTTAATTGTGGTTAATTATTTAAATATCAGAATCATTTCTCATACCACTGCATTATCTATAAAGTTATGGTACATCGATCTCATCAAATAATGTACCATGGAACAACCCTCTCATTAGAGGTCCTTAATTGAATAATACTAAATAAAGGTCAACTTATCACACTACCTAGCTCTTAGGGAGGTACATGATCAACTAAATGATGTCATAGTGAACAATAATACATTCGTAAAATATAACCCTCTACTTGAGGAAAAATGGAATAGTCTTAGTTCCATAAATAATGTCACATCCCATGTCACTTATGCGAGGTCACATCACGCACACTGACCTATCACCACAAACATTAGTGAGGTCACATCAAGAACATGAATCATAGGCAAGGACCATGTCAGTCACATATTTCACCAGATGATCCTTGGAAATTATGTAGTCGAGAGCTATACCCTCATCATAACAAGTTTTGTATCACCCTTTGGGGAATCCATTTGGACTTTTAGAACCATCATGTTTTAGGATCTTTGATACAAGTTCACACACCTATATAATTAGCGATTCTTCATCAAAAATTATTATTGATAAAATAAATTATTATTGAATAATTTATTTATAATAAATGATATAATTTCCTCACATTGTCTTAAATATTTTTATTTATAAAATAAATTGGATTAGATCATTCATTTGATAATTTAATGAAAATTCCAATTTTTACCTTTTTAAATCCACTGTAGTATTTAAAACATGAATATTTTAATATGAATTATTTGACCATAATGTTTTTTAAAATTGTTCCTAACATATTTTTCTACAACTTTTATTGATTAAACTAGAGCTAAAGAGTGCATTTGTATGGAGTAAATGGGCCATTAAATCAATGGTGGGCTGGACACGTGAGATTGGACATCACTTTCGTGTTTGGGCCATATCTTCTACATCCGTGAATGGATTGAGCCCAAATAATGAAAGGGGTTCTATAAACCAATTTAAAAAATATAGATATTTTGTAAGGGTAGATAATGCACGTTTTTTGGTGGTCAAGAAGGCGGTGCAAGTGGGATTAAAATATTTGGCAGAATGTTCCCATTCACACTTGAAACCACATTTAACCTAGCCTCCCCTTCACTCTATAAATATGTATTTTTATAATTTGTAAGGGTTTAGATGTGAATTAGGAGATTTTGAGAAGAGTATAAGTGGTTCTACACCATTTCAATTCATAATTGGAGGAGGGAAGCTACCTAGCTAGGATCTCCTCCAAAATGCCCTTCTTTTCCTCTTCTTTGTTAAAATGATGTTGTGCTTTCTATAAAGTCTTAGTTTATCTTCCACTTATTATTTTATTTTTGATTTCATTATTCTATTTATCTTCATATTTGGGATGGAATTCAATAATTTAGAAGAGATTGGGTTCTACCCTTTCAGTCCTTTTCTCATGCAAAACATCTTCACGATGACCACACCGCCCATAGAAGAGTAGTTTTCTTAGTGATCGATATATCTTATACCCTCTTAATTTAATTATTTTGAATAATTGAGCTACTATAATTCACTTATTATTATCCCTTAATTTATTTTTTAAATTTTATGAAACTAACAAAACAATTTACCAATTAACACAAAAACACGCGAGGTCGAGTATTGTGTGAATTATGAGAGTGTGATCTTAATCGGTAACACAAGAACACACGGGATAAGTTTTTAGAGTTCAAATATAATCCCTAAACTCAATTAATACTCATTTCCAGAATGTATATGTTCTCTAATTAACCATTGACTAATGGCTAACCATAGAACATCTGTCAAAGCAGTGTGTTGCGATTGCGTGTTCCAGAGAAAGCATAGGGTTTAAGTAATTTCATCTTTGTGGTTAAGTTAACTCCCATAGGGTTATAAGGTTAAAAAATTAGGGGATCATAATTAATTGGGTATTAATTTAGATTATAATTATTACTAATTAAATTAAGAGGTATATTTAGATCTATTGCACCTTTTAATGTTCTCTAAAAAACATCTTCTTATTGTGTCATTTTAATTGAACTTCATTTCAAAAATAAAAACAAAAAAATTATACAATATTCTTCTAGAAAAATTCTTCTAGTTTTATGAATGGTAAAAAAACCCACATCATTTCAATTAGTTTTAATATTTCATTTTATGTTATTTTCAAAATAACTTTAATAAGTTTTCAAATTTACTGCCTCCTTTGAGAGACGACCTTGGTCAACCACTCTGTTGAACCTAAGTACCCAAAAATCACACTTCATTTGAGATATCCCAAGATATCACCATTCAAATTTGCAGTTTTTTCAGGGAGGCAAATAATTATTTCATCCAATTATAGGTATTTATTTTATTTTACATTTTATTCACTTCTTCTCTTCTTTCTTCCTTATTTACTGAATCTAATTTTTTTTCTTTCTCTTCTTATATTATTTTCTTCTTCTTCTTTTTAGACCATCAACTCAAACCTCTCATATTAATTAACATATATTTTCCTTAATTTAATTTTTATTTGATTTATAACTTGAACTAATCTAGATGATCTTTTAGATCTTGACCTTGAGATTTAACACAGCCGTAGGACTCAAATCAGACATTCTCAGTCCACGGGAAGTTTCAACATTCAAATAGTTAGAGAATTCCTCCACTCCAAGAACATTGAAATTGGAATAACTTATAATTAAAACTTAATACAAGAACCAATGGCTGAAAATAATGGAAATGAACTTAACAGAACCATTTTAGAATTGGTTTCACCTGATATTAATTATCAACCAGATTTCATTGCATGACAAAATCTTGAATCGGACTTTGAACTGAAATCTGGATTAATTCACCTTCATTCAAAGATTCATTGATTATCTGGTGAGGATCCAAACAAACATTTAAAAGAATTTAATGTGGTTTTATCAACCTTAAAACCACGAAATGTTTATAAATATTAAATAAAACTAATAGAATTACCATGCTCACTTGATGGAGCTACAAAAGATTGGATGTATTATTTACAACCTGAAGATGTAACTTGTTGAAATGATTTGAAACGCCTTTTCTCGCAAATATTTTTTCTAGCATCAAGGACCACATCCATTCGAAAAGAGATCTCAGATATCAAGCAAGCACAAAAGGAGTAAATGTATGATTACTGGGAGCTATTCAAGAGGATCTGTGCAAGCTTCCCACATCAACAAATCAGTGAGAAACTCCTCTTCCGGTACTTATATGAAGGACTCACACATATGGGGAAGAGCATGGTGTATTCTGTGGATGGAGGAGAATTGGTGGAAAATAGACTTGTAGCTGCATGTGAATTGATAGAAAAGATAGTACAAAACTATAAACAATGTAGCGATCGAGGTGCACCACGTGTTTGAGAAGTACATCAGTTAAGTCCTTCTTCTCTTAAAAGTCATTTTATTGATACCAATTTGAAAGATTTTACAACTATGGTGAGAAAGATTTCTTTTTCTCAAAATACATCCCAACCCCCTCCTTCAAGGCATTGTGTCATTTTCACTGAGACAAGCCACCCAACTGACTGTTTCCCCCAACAACAAGAAACAGAAGATTGTGTAGTAGTGTTTTCTGGGAGACCATATCAGCATCAACAAAAACCTTATCCCCAAAATAAGCTTGATTACTTTGCCCCGTCATACAACCAAGGGTGTAAGGATCAATCGGACTTGAGGTGTGGATGTAGACGACAACAAAGTCCCCCTTTTCAACAAAACTTCTAGTAGCCTCTGCCTTACCAACAGGGTTTCCAACAACCCCAAAGGCGATTTGAAGCTCACGCATCAACAAGTCAACAGCATGGGAATTCTCAACAAAAGTTAGATTATAATACTGATGATCTTTTGAAGAAAATTTTTCTTATTCAACAAAATGAGATGAAGAGACAAGGTTTGGAGTTGAGGGAGTTGAAGAATCAAATGAGCCAGATTGCCACTGCCCTCCATGAACAGGTATGTAAGAATTCTAGAAATATACTTTCTCAACCTACTCCAAATCCCAAGGATAATTTCAGTGCCATCACATTAAAAAGTGGGATGAAAACAACTGATACATCTGTACCTACAGTTCCATCGGGATTTAACTCAACTCTGGAGAATCCCCATTCCATACCAATTGATGAGAAATCCAAGGAGAAAGATAAAGGTAATAAAAAGATTTATGATGTTGCTCATAAAACCCTTCCATTTCCAAACAGAGTTTTTCAAACCAAAAAGATTGCTAGAGAGGTGATAAAAGAAGAACTTTTAGATACATTCAAGCATGTGGAGATCAACATCTCTTTAATTGAAGCCATTAAGAAAATCCCAATGTATTCCAAATTTTTAATATAACTTTGTACGAATTGAAGAGAGATCAAGGGAAATGAGAGGATCAATCTTGGAAGGAACGTGTCAGTTCTCATTACAACAACTCTATCAATTCCAACAAAGTACAAGGATCTCGGTACATTCACTATCCCATCCACCATATCGGAGTTGCACTTTTCTGATGCTCTTTGTCGATTTAGGAGCTTCCATAAATCCGATTCCTCACTATGTATTCGATTCTTTACAGGCTGGTGAGTTGAAGCTAATGAGAGTAGTTGTGCAATTTGTGAATATAGCTATGACATATCTAGTGGTATTCTTTGAGTATGTACTTGATTGGGTAAGAGACATGATCTTTCTTGCAGATTTATATGTTCTTAACAAGGAGCATGATCAGGTTTGTTCTTGTTCTCCAATTATCACAGGTAGTCCCTTCCTCAAAACTGAAAAAAAAAATCATAAATGTCCATGAGGGTACACTTTCCATGGAGTTTGGAGATGATGTTGTGATATTTATTAATATGGACTCCATTAAGTACCCCTCTGGGGACCATTATTCTTTTTTTATCTCCCATTTTCAACCACCAAATAAAAATCACATGGATTTTGATTGTCTTGTGCTTAGGGAGATTAAGAGTATTGGTTCTATTTTGATGTCTAAGAGTACATACACACGTATTTCTAATGCATAAAACTCTCTTATATTTGATTTTGAAATGGAATAATATTCTAGTTTTGATCATGTGAACTCTGATTATGACATGGCTGTTGAGAATGCTAATGTATTTGATGCTCTCTTCTTTGATTTTGATGATGTATATTCTGATACTAATTCTGTAAAGACCCGTAAAATTGAAGGAAATTTTTTTTCTTAATTTTCTTGGGAATTTTAAAAGAGTGCAGTTTCTGACGGCACCTGATTCTGAGGCCCGGTGTGCTCGGAATCATTTTCCCAAGTTTAGCTTGGGTACGTTTAGTGAACGAATGAGCGGGTTTTTCTTACTTTTGAACTGGTGCTCGGAATCGAAATCTAAGGACACCGATAGAATCGCAGCGCCAGTAATTTCATAGAAACACCTTTTCCGGAGTTGTGTTTGCTCAGGTGTGGTTTTTAATTTTTGGGGGTAAGTTAAGGAATAAAATAAAAATTGGACGCACAATTTTTATTTGACTTTAGGTTGTTTAAAATAAGTTAAGAGGTTAACATGAGACCCACCATATCCTACACCACTGGGTAGGATATTTGTGAGGTGGGACCCACACGAGCCCCACCGTTTCTTTCAACTTTTTCAACCCCCCTCCTTTAATTAAGTAACGCACCAGCACCCCTTTTTAATGAAGTCAACCCCTACGTTTATTCTGGATAATAAACGCCTCATTAATTGGGCGGTTTTGAACTCATCAATTAATTCAATTAATTGATTGTTTTTTTTTGAAATTAAAACGTTGGCTTGTGTTAATAAAATAAGAAAATTCTTATTTTATGAGAGTTGGTTGTGAGAGAGGAATTGGGAGAATTCTCTCAGGTTCCTGAAGTTCTTCCTCCTCGCGAAGAACGCAAAGAACGCGAAAAACACTGACCTCCGATGAAGGTCGACAAGAACACTGGATCCTCGGGAATCGACAACGTGACGTCGATGAATCCTTTCTCCGCGATGCGACGATCCTTCTTCCACGATGCTTCTTCCATGATGCTTCTTCTGTGATGTTCCTTCTTCCACGACGTGCAATTCCGCGATGAACCCTCGCTCAACAACGCTTGAGGTAGGGGTTTTGGTTAAATTTAATCTATGTGATTTATATCCTCGGTGTGTGTTTAAAAATTGTCGGAAGCCTTTTTAAACCGCTAACACGGTGGGTGCGGACCAACGAACATGTCCGAACCCACCATATCTTCCTTCTTGGTGTGCGGATCGGCGGGTGATGATGAAGTAGGCCGCACGGGCATTTTGAGGCCTTCGCAGTGAAGAACCGGTCCCGAGAGGGCCGTTGGCGAAGACGACAGGCAAAACCAACCACCGGAGCTCATCCAGTGGTCCGCGGAACACTCCTCTGGCACGCCTCGCTGGCACGGCGGCGCCGGCGGCCGGCACTGGCCGGCCGCGACGAGGCGCCGATGCCAAGCGCGCCGCCGGGAAGAGCCACGGCGGCAGGCCGTAGGTCCCGCGACCGCGCGGGACCGAGGGAGGCAGGACTCGGCGCTATGCCGCGTACGTTGACAAGGAGCGGCCCCTCGTGGGGCCGCGGTTCCATCAAAGGGGGCAGTGCCCCTTTTCACGGCTGCTTGGACAGTTCCAGCGCGTCGGGCCGGGCCGACCTAGGGCGTACCGGGCTGGGTCGGACCGGGCTCGAACCCCCCCTAATACCATACATTTCGGTATGTTGCCCTTAACTTCGTCTACGGACCTCTGATCAATGAACCGTTAGTTGAGTAGAGATCATTGAATCGAAACAGTCGTTTTGGTATATTATACTCCTGGTTTCAGAATACATTGGGTTCGGCCGGGTTGGTTCGTACACGAAACCAACCGGGCCCTCGGAGCGGAAACGCTTATAACTTGAGCTCCGGATGTCTGATTGATGTTTCGTCGACGTCGTTGGATTCCTCTTAGTGAGACGGACTTTTTGGCTTACTCCACTCGAGGTATGGACGTAGTTGGAGTACGGTCGGGTTGGTTTGACTTAAAAACCAACCGGGCCCCTAGGACGAAAAAGCCAATAACGTTCAGACCGGGCATCTGATTGACGCGCCGTCTGTGACATTGAGTTCCAATTGATGATACAGAACTTTTGGATACATAAACTCCAGACTATGTGTCAGTTGATGTATCAGTCCCTCAGCTCATGGAGCGGCCCCTCCCAAACGAGCCTACTGTGTGCGGGAACCCTAGAGTTGGTTGCGACTGCGACGATGATGACGACTGTACAGAAATCCTCTGTGGATTCGATGGCGACGACTACAGCACTCAGTGACCTTACGTGGATCAGTGCTACCGATCATTTGTGGGTCAGATCCTGGGTGGGTCAGCGCTCAGTGGTCCTGTGTGGGCCAGCGTCTACAGATCCTGTGTGGGTCTGATCCTGTGTGGGTCATTTCGGGGGTTAGTTACCTATCGATCCTTTGTGGGGAATTGCGGGGGTTAGTTACCTATCGATACTTTGTGGGCCATTACGGGGTTAGTTACCTATTGATCCTTTTCGGGTCATTGCGGAGGTTAGTTCCCTATCGATCCTTTGTGGGTCATTGTGGGGGTTAGTTACCTATCGATAATTTGTGGGTCATTACGGGGGTTAGTTACCTATCAATCCTGTGTGGGTTTGACGGCTTAGATGAATCAGTGGCAATATCTGATCATCTCTATCGTTATATGAAGAAGTAGACCTGTGTGAGCTGAATCTTGACTTTCAATCCTTATCTTCGATAATATTGACTTGATATCTTGTGTGGATTATGTTTTGCTTTCCTGTGTGGATTGGGTTGTGATTTCTTGTGTGTACTGGGTTGTACTTGAGCTCGGATGTTGGAGCTGAACGAGAATTGGTGACTTAGGTATATGTATGGGAATATACCTAAGCAGTGTCAGATGTTACTTCGTTATTGTATCTTACCTTTGTGGATTACCCTTTGCGGATTCTGGGAGACCTTGGGGGTTATCGGGGTCCCTACTGAGTAGCTTATACTCACCCCTGCACGGGCTATGCCCGCACTACGTTGTGTTGGTTGTAGACGACGGACAGCGCTGATCGTGGTTGAGGTACGAGGAGCAGGTCGGTACCCGGAGGTGGACCACTGGGTGGGGCGTACTCGGAGCAGACGACTGGACCTGAGGAGCTGTGGAGGCTATCTGTACCCACCCTTCAGGTGGAACTTCCAGTGGGCGGGTCGAGGCTACGGCTTTACTTTTCAGTTGTTTTACTCCCTATATCAGTTGTACTTTACTTTCAGTTTTGGTTTCTATTCTGGCCCACATACTATTCCGCACTTACTGTTGTACCCAGTTTTTACTTAGTATTTACTTCTGCTTTCTTACTCTATGTTGTTTGTTTAATTTACAAAGGCAATGCCTTCCCTTTTTACCCAGAATTATGCCTTGGTGCTAGTCGCCAGCCCCTGGCCTATAGAAGGCGGGCTTGGGGTAGTCACGACACGGGCCCCGAGGATGGGTCGTGACAAATTGGTATCAGAGGAGTTCAGTTCTACCACAGAACTCAGGACTCTGATCTTTTTCTACGTGAAGCAATAGTGTTTAGTGTATTGAGTGTGGTTATCAGTCCAAGGAGTCCAGTGTTGGTACGGTGGCCGACGTATCCGTACACCAGGACCCTGACAACTGATTTCTGACTTAATGCATGAAAACAATGATTGCATGTGTGTTTCAAGTTTTCTTTGTGATTACATTATGTTAGCTCACCAGCTATAAAGGTTTACTGTGGCACACCTGTTTCTTTTCAGGATGGCCCCTTGATGGAAGCCAGCTAGGGTTCCGAGAGTTGTGCGTGACAACAGCCCACCGAGCGATGAGGCCTCGGTACAGGGCCCTTTGACAGCAGAGGCACCGGCGGTACCTCTACCCGCCGAGCCACTGATGCTACCAGCCCCAACCACTGAGGATACACATCGCCTTAGTGCACTGCACAAGTTTCAGCATCAGCGACCGCCAAGGTTCCACGGGGAGATGGACCCTCAGGCAGTCGAGGATTGGCTGGAGGCAGTTGTACGGGTTTTCAAGTTAGTGAGGACACCAGCAGACCTCATGGTGATCCTTGGAGTGAGCCTACTGCATGCGACAACAGGCAGATGGTGGAGCTTGATGCTCCAGGTGCACGACAAGCCATCTCTTCTCTGGACGTAAATTGAGAGCATCTTCTACTCGGAGTTCATCCTAGACACCCTCTATGCGGTGCGCATTCAGGAGCTTCTTCAGCTACGGCAAGGCAGCTTGACGGTCTCCCAGTACTCGGCGAGATTTACAGATCTCTCGCGTTTCTCCACAGACATGTTATGGGACCCATTCTTCTGGGCCCAGACTTTCAAGCAGGGATTGAGGCATGAGATCAGGGCATTGTTGATCTCCCTCATCATTCTGACTCAGGCATGGGTGCTGGAGAGAGCCCTTCTGATCGAGACCTTTCTTGATGAGCCTACACCAGCAGCGAGACCTACCGTAGGGCGGCACGTAGCGGAGTCTTCTACAGCTGCCAGTAGATAGATGTCGCAGAGGTCCAAGCGGACTAGGCCATCGGGCGGATGACCACATGATACTGGCTCGGAGGTGCGGTGCACACGCAGCAGAACCAGTCTTATGAGTGGATGACAATTCTATGCATGTGGCGGGTAGGGCCACTTGGCTCATGACTGCCCGACCCGCCATGCAGAGGAGTAGTAGACGGTTGATGAAGCACCCAGGTAGAGGCAGAGGTTCGACCGTGGCGATCCGCAGGGAGCAGGTGGACGAGGCCGAGGAGCTGGTCGAGCGGCAGGTGGTGGGCGACATTTTGAGTCCCTACCACCACCACCACCAAGAGGTCCACCCCGAACTTAGGGGAGAGCACAACTTCAGGCAGCTAAAGCTTACGATCATGGAGCTCCGGAAGCGGGTGTACAAGTGCGAGACTAGCTCCATGCATAGAGTCCTTTTCCCATAATTCCTCTGGATTCGTTGTTTGTTTTTCCTTGTGTCTTTGAGTTCAAATAATAAAAGACACTTGTAATAGTTACATTTTCTTTCTTGTCTTTTGTATGTTAATACTAAGAGGTTCCAGTTAAAAACTGTTGACTTGACCCTCACTTACAAGATTCTTACTCGAAGAGACCCAGTGACCACACACTGATGTCGAATGCGTGATTCAACCCTTGGAGCTGATAGTAACGGTTGGATCTCTTGGTAGCAGCGTTGAGGCCTTACGAAGTCATCCATGGCATGATTTAACTAATCATGACGGGACTGACTCTATTAGGCAAGGAACGTGGTTTATCCAGGGGATGGTACCGGATTTACCTTTTCAGCTAAGGAGAAATCTTTTCAGCTTTGCAGAACGTTAAGGAGGAAGGGGCAACCCTTCGTGTGGTCAGACAGATGTCATCAAAGCTTCCAGGAGCTGAGACAGAGATTGACCAGCGCACCTATCTTTAGGTTTCCGGAGGAGGGAGTAGGGTACGTAGTCTAATGCGATGCATCAGGGACTAGACTCGGATGTGTCCTGATGCAGGAGCAGGCAGGTATTTCTTATGGATCACGTCAGTTGACGCCGCATGAGCATAACTACTCTACCCATGACCTGGAGATAGCAGTAGTGGTCTTCGCTCTGAAGACATGGAGACACTATCTGATGTGCGAGTGCTTTACAGTCTATTCTGACCATCAGATTCTAAGGTACATCATCTCGCAGAAGGACCTGAACCTGAGTCAGCGGCGATGGCTCGAGTTCCTCCAGGACTATGATTTTGAGATAGTCTATACACGTGGAAGGGGGAACGTAGTAGTCGATGCACTCAGCAGGAGGACAGGCATTCAACTACTTGGGGAGGAGACGGAGCAGCTAGCCACATAGAAGATATCTTTCATGGATATGGATGGAGCATCCTTCCTTCAGTCACTCACAGTCACTCCTCCACTACTACAGCGGGTCATAGAGGCACAGCGTGGGGATGCTGACTGTGAGACGCAGTCTGCGCAGATATCCTCAGGACGGGAACCCGATGGTATCTCTTTAAGAGGAGAGCACGACATCCTTTTCAGAGGACGTACCATGGTACCAGTTTCTTTACAGGAGAAGGTGCTGATAGGTTTTCACACATCACCTTTGGTGGTACATCCTGGAGTGGGGAAGATGTACCAGGATCTCAGACGACAGCACTGGTGGCCGGGCATTAAGAAGGTTGTAGCAGAGTTCGTTTCTTGATGCCTCACCTTCCAGCAGGTGAAGGCATAGCACCAGGTACCAGCAGGCTTGGTACAGCCCTTGGAGGTCCCGGAGTGGAAGTGGGACGGAATATGTATGGACTTCGTGACTGGACTTCCATGCACTTCCAGAGGTCACGACACTATTTGGGTGATTGTCGACCGACTCACCAAGTCGGCTCATTTCTTACCCATCAGAGAGTAGGGCTCAGTGGAGATCTTGGGACGTCTCTACGTTCAGTAGATTGTACAGATTCATGGTGTTTCATCATATCTCGTCTCCGATCGAGATGCTCGCTTTACTTCCCGGCTTTGGAAGGGGTTACAGGAGGCGTTCGGGATGCAGTTACGCCTGAGCACCGCCTTCCACCCTCAGACAGGTGGTCAGATGGAGAGGACCAATCAGACTCTCCAGGACATGCTCCGCGCATGTGTCCATGACTTTGGTCGCAGCTGGGAGGACCACCTACCCTTGGTGGAGTTCACGTACAACAACAGCTACCACTCCACCATCGGGATGGCACCATACGAGGCGTTGTATGGAAGACCTTGCAGATCTCCACTGTGATGGACAGACCCTGGGGAGTCAGCACTTGTAGGACAGGATATGGTCCAGGCCACGACAGAGAAGGTCTAGGTCATCTATGAGCGGATGAGAACAGCTCAGAGCCTGTAGAAGTCTTATGCTGATAGGAGGCGGAGGCCACTGGAGTTCGAGGATGGCGACCATGTTTTCTTAAGGGTTTCACCTCGACATGGATTATAGAGATTTGGTCGAGGTGGCTAGTTATCTCCGCGCTTCATCGGACCTTTCCAGGTCCTCAGCAGGATTGGTGAGGTGGCTTATCGCATGGCTCTACCAACTCAGTTGCACCGGGTGCACGACGTCTTCCACGTATCCCAGCTGAGGAGATACTTGCATGACCCGACGCATATCATTGACCATGGGGAACTAGACGTTGATGATGGGGTGACTTTTGCAGAGGTCTTAGTGGAGATTGAGGATCGACAGGAGGGGGTCCTATGTGGATGGTTGATTCCTCTAGTGCACATCAGATGGTAGCATGGGAACCCCCAGGAGAGCACTTGGGAGCGGGAGGCTCAGATGCGTGCTCAGTACCCACATTTGTTTCCCTAGTTTATGATGTATCTTTATTGGGACATAAATCCCTAAGGTGGGAGTGATGTAAAGACCCGTAAAATTCAAGTAAATTTTTTTTCGTAATTTTCTTGGGAATTTTACAAGAGCACAGTTTTTGACGGCACCTGATTCCGAGGCCCGGTGTGCCCGGAATCATTTTCCTAAGTTTAGCTCGGGTATGTTCAGTGAACGAACGAGCGTGTTTTTCTAACTTTTGAACCGGTGCTCGGAATCAAAATCTGATGACACTGATGGAATCGTAGTGACGGTAATTTCTTAGAAACACCTTTTACAGAGTTGCGTTTGCTCGTGTGTGGTTTTTAATTTTTGGGGTTAAGTTAAGGAATAAAATAAAAATTGGACGCACAGTTTTTATTTGAATTCATGTTGTTTAACATAAGTTAAGAGGTTAAAGTGGGACCCATCATATCCTACACCACTATGTAGGATATTTGTGAGGTGAGACCCATACGAGCCCCACCGTTTCTTTCAACTTTTTCAACCCCCCTCCTTTAATTAAGTAAAGCACCCACACCCCTTTTTAATGAAGTCAACCCCTGCATTTATTCGGGATAATAAACGCCTCGTTAATTAGGCGGTTTTAAACTCATCAATTAATTAAATTAATTGATTGTTTATTTTTTAAATTCAGACTTTGGCTTCTGTTAATAAAATAAGACAATTCTTATTTTATTAGTGTTGGTTGTGCGAGAGGAATTGGGAGAATTCTCTCAGGTTCTTGAAGTTCTTCCTCCTCACAAAGAACGGGAAGAACAAGAAGAACATAAATAATTCCGACCTCCGACGAAGGTTGACAAGAATGCTGGATCCTTGGGAATCGACGACGCGATGCCGACGAATCCTTTCTCCGTGACGCGACGATCCTTCTTCCGTGACGCTTCTTCCACGACGCTTCTTCTGTGACGTTCCTTCTTCCGCGACGTGCAATTCTGCGACGAAACCTCTCTCAAAGATGCTTGAGGTAGCGGTTTTGGTTAAATTAAATCTATGTGATTTATATCCTCGGCTTGTGTTTAAAAAATTTCAGAAGCCTTTTTAAACCGCTAACGCGGTGGGTGCGGACCAACGAATAAGTCTGAACCCACCGTCTCTTCGTTCTTGTTGTGAGGCTCGGCGGGCGACGATGAAGCAGGCCGCATGAGAATTTTGAGGCCTTCGCAGTGAAGAACCGGTCCCAGGAGGGCCGTTGGCGAAGACTGTAGGAAAAACCGACCACCGGAGCTCGTTCGGTGGTCGGCGTAACACTCCGTCGGCGTGCCGCCGGGAAGAGCCACTGCGACTGAAGCCGTGGTGGCAGGACGTAGGTCCTACGACTGTACAAGATCGAGGAAGGCGGGACGCGACGCTATGTCGCGTCCGTTGACAAGGAGCGGCCCCCCGTGGGGCCGCGTTTCCATCAAAGGGGGCGACACACCTTTGCGCGGCCGCTTGGCCAGCGCCAGCATGTCGGGCCAAGCCGCCTGGCCGGACCGTCGGGCCGGTCCGAGCCGCCCGGTCAGACCGCCAGGCCGGGCCAGACCCAGACCCAGTTTGGGCTGACCCAGGGGGTACAGGGCTGGGTCGGACCGGGCCCGAACCCCCCCAAATATCGGACTTTTCAGTCTTTTGCCCATAACACGGGATACGGACTTCCGATCAATGAATCGTCTATCGATTAGTGATCCTTGGATCGATACGGTCGTTTCGGTATATTATACTCAAGGTTTCAGAGTACTTTGGGTTCGGACGGGTTGGTTCGTACACAAAACCAACCGGGCCCTCGGAGTGGAAAAACTTATAACCTGAGCTTCGGACATCCGATTGACGTGCCGTCGACTTTGTTGGATTCCTCTTAGTGAGAAAGAAATTTTGGCTTACTCTTCTCGAGATTTGTATATAGTTGGAGTATGGTCAGGTTGGTTTGGACTTAAAAGCCAACCGGGCCCCTGGGACGAAAAAGCTAATAACTCTCAGACCGGGAGTCCGATTGACGCTCCGTCTGTGACGTTGAGTTCCTGCTGATGATACAGAAATTTTGGATACATCAACTATAGACTATGTGTCAGTTGATGTATCAGCCCCTCGGCTCGTGGAGTAGACCCTCCCGAAAGAGCTTGCTGTGTGCGGGAACCCTAGAGCTGGTTGCGACTGCGACGACGATGACGACTGTACAGAAATCCTCCTTGGATTTGACGGCGACGACTACAGCACTCAGCGATCCTACGTGGATCAGTGCTACTAATCCTGTGTGAGTCAGATCCTATGTAGGTCAACGCTAAGCGGTCCTGTGTGGGCCAGCACCTACAGATCCTGTGTGGGTCTGATCCAGTGTGGGTAATTGCGAGGGTTAGTTACCTATCGATCCTTTGCGGGTCATTGCAGGGGTTAGTTACCTTTTGATCCTTTGTAGGTCATTTTGGGGGTTAGTTACCTATCGATCATGTGTGGGTCCTACGACTTAGATGAATCAGTGGAAATATCTGATCATCTCTATCATCTTACGAAGAAGTATACCTGTGTGAGCTGAATCTTGACTTTCAATCCTTGTCTTCGATAATATTGACTTGAAATCCTGTGTGGATTACGTTTTTATTTCCTGCGTGGATTGGGTTGTGATTTCTTGTGTGGGATGGGTTGTACTTGAGCTCGGATGTTGGAGCCGAACGAGAATTGATGACTTAGCTATATGTATGGGCATATACCTAAGCAGTGTCGGATGTTACTTCGTGATTGTATCTTTCCTTTGTGGATTAACCTTTATGGATTTTAGGAGACCTTCGGGGGTCTCAGGGTCCCTACTGAGTAGCTTATACTCACCGCTGCACGGGCTATGCCCACACTACGTTGTGTTGGTTGCAGATGAAGGACAGCGCTGATCGTGGTTAATGTACGAGGAGCAGGTCGGTACCCGGAGGTGGACCACTGGGCGGGGCATACTCGGAGCAGACGACTGGACCCGAGGAGCTGTGGAGGCTATCTGTACCCACCCTTCAGGTGGGAATTCCAGTGGACAGCTCGAGGTTGCGCCTTTACTTTTCAGTTATTGTACTCCCTATTTCAGTTGTACTTTACTTTCAGTTTGGGTTTGTATTCTGGCCCACTTACTATTCCGCACTTACTGTTGTACCCAGTTTTTACTTAGTATTTACTTCTGGTTGCTTGTTTGTGGTGTTTATTTACTTTAAAAAGGCATTTCCATCCCTTTTTATGGGGAATTACGCCTTGGTTCTAGTCTCCAGCCCATGTCCTATGGAAGGCGGGCTTGGGGTAGTCACGGCACAGGCCACAAGGACGGGTCGTGACAAATTCTCCTTGTGCACATATTTCAGTTCTTCGATGTCTTCATCCATACACCAACCCCTACACTGGAACTCAATATATTGCCACTAAATATCAAATACTGATACTAGTTCAGTGGTGAGAAATTACCTATTATCATTGCTAAAAATCTCCCTTTTGAACATGAAGAAAAACTATTGAATCTTATGAGGGAGAACATCAGGGAAATATGGTGGACCTTGGCTGACATATCAGGTATTAGCCCCCTATTTTCATGAATAGGATTCATTTTGAGGATGGGGCTAAACCAGTTAGGTAGCCACAAAGGAGACTCAATCCAACACTTTTGGAGGTTGTTAAAAAAGGGTTTTGAAAATTTTCTTGAGGTGGGTATAATCTATCCCATTTCAGATTCCCAATGGGTGAGTCATATTCAAGTTTTACTTAAGATAAGTGGTGTTATTGTAGTTAAAAATGAGAATGATGAGTTAGTTCCAATGAAGGTGAAAAACAGTTGGCGTGTGTGTATTGATTATAGTAAACTAAATCAGTCCACTTGTAAGGACCATTTTCTCCACCGATTTATTGATCAAATTCTTTAGAGACTAGCTGGGAAGACACATTATTGTTTCTTGGATAGGTTTTCATGATATTTTCAGGTTCCTATAGCTTTGGAGGTTCTTGATAATACACCATTAACATGTCCCTTCGGTAAATTTTCCTACCGGAGGATGCCATTTGGACTTTTCAACGCCCTAGGTACCTTCCAAAGATGCATGGTGAGTATTTTTCTGATTTTTTTGAGACCTATATAGAGGTATTTATTGATGATTTTACAGTGTATGGATCCTTATTTGATGAATTTATAAGTAGTTTGAGAATGTTGTTGAATCGTTTTATTGTGAAGAATCTGGTCTTGAACACTGAAAAGTGTCATTTCATGGTAGAGCATGGAATTGCCTTAGAGAATGTGGTGTAAAAACATGGGATAGAGGTTGATAGATCTAAGATAGATATTATTTCATCCCTACCATATTTTTCATGTGTGTGTGATGTTAGATCTATTCTAGGGCATGCGGGATTTTATCGGCGCTTCACCATATATTTTAGTAATATTTCTCTTGCTATGTCATGATTACTCCAAAAGGATTATGATTTTGTATTTGATGTTTCTTTTAGTAATTCCTTTGATGAGATAAAACAATATCTGACCACTCCACCTATCATTCAGCCTCCATGGTGGGAGCTTCCTTTTGAGATTATGTGTGACTCCTCCAACTTCGCAGTTGGAGCTATCTTATCTCAGAGGGTGGAAGGGAGTTCACATGTGATCTCCTATGTTTCGATAACATTGGATTTGGCCCAATAAAATTACACAAAAACATAAAAGGATTTTATTTATATTATATTTTTTTAGATAAATTATGTTCATTTTTATTGGGCTCTAAAGTAGTTGTTTTTTTGACCATACAGCTCTGAGGTACCTCTTGAAGAAGCCATATGCAAATCCCCGACTTATCCGATGGATGCTCCTTCTTCAGGAATTTGATATTGAGAAAAAATATAGTAGGGGGTCAGAAAACTTGGTGTAGAACCACATGATTAGGCCTACTCACACACTAGAGGATGGAACCCTGGACCCGGTACCACTTCGGGACACTTTCCCTGATGAGAAACATTATTCCATCTTATGTATGCATCGTTGGTATGCAGATTTGGTTAACTACCTTGTTACCTCTTAAATACCTATAAATTTAAAGAAACATCAAGTCCAAAAGTTAAAAAGTGATTCAATATTTTTTTTTTGGGATGATCCATACCTATGGAACATGTGTAATGACCAAGTTATTAAGAGGTGTGTTCCTGATCTTGAGTTGGAGTCTGTTTTACAGTTTTGTCATACACTTGCTTGTGGTGGACACTTTGGACCCCAATGGATTTCTAGGAATGTTTTGGACTCTGTATTATATTGTACTGTCTTATTTCATGATGCCCGGGTGTTTTGTATGTCATGTTCTCTTTTCCAACACACTGGGAACATTTATATGAGACATGAGATGCCCCAACAACCCATACTATTCTATGAGATTTTTTATATGTGGGGCATAAATTTTATAGGTCCTTTTCTTATTTTTTTTGGATTTTTGTATATTTTGGTTTCTATTGACTATGTGAGTAAATGGGGTGAGGATTAGGCCACCAGGATTGATGATTCTCATGTTGTAGTGGACTTTGTCAAGACACAGATTCTTTGTAGGGTTGGAGTACCAAAGGCCATCATCAGTGACCAAGGGGCACACTTTGGCAATTTGAATTTGTCTTCCCTCCTTTAGAAGTATGGTGTGACACAAAAAAATAAATCCCATACCACCCACAAACAAATGGATAGGCTGACGTTTCAAATAGGGAGTTGAATCAAATTTTGGAGAAAATTGTGCAGCCAAATAGAAAGGATTTGAGCTAGTGCTTAGATGATGTGTTATGGGCTTATAGGACATCATACAAGACCCCCATCAGTATGTACCCTTTTAGGATAGTTTTTGGGAAATCATGTCCTCTCCCAGTGTAAGTTGATCATCAGGATTTTGGGGCTATAAAGAAATGCAACATTGATTTGGAAAAAGATGGAATCCAAAGGAGTTTCAAATTCAAGAGCTTGATAAGATTTGATTGTCTTCATATGATAACTCAAGGCTCTATAAGGAAATATCAAAAGAATATCATGATAAAATTATCCATCAAAGGGAGTTTCATGTTAGAGAGAAAGTCCTTCTCTATAGTTCACAACGGAATCTAATGCCTAGTAAGTTGTGTTCAGATGGTTAGGTCCTTATATTGTGACAAATTTTTTTCTTTATGGTGCAGTGGAGGTCACACAATAGGACACAGGAAATATATTTACAGTCAATGGGAAATTTTTGAAGGAATACATTGTGGGACTTCCTTATAATGCAGTGGATTTCACTACACTGCATGACCCCATCAACACTTGAGCATATTAGGATGTTCCTAACCCTTTCACTTTTTTATTATTTGTCCTATTTTAAATTTTTAATTTCATCTGCACATATCATCTCATGGTTTCACATTGAGGAAAATTAAATATTTTAATTATGGGGGCGGGAACCTTTTATTTTAGTAATTTCAATTATTCTCCTATTTTTCGATTATTTTCAAAAAAAATGCGAGTTTTTTAAATTTTGTGTGTTTATTTTTTAATTTTATTTTGTATTTTTAAAAAATATGATATTAAATGATTCTCATTACCATTTTTAAATCCATATCAATAGGTGAAACAATTTATCCCATGAAAATAAGATTAAATTATTGCTGAAAATGACTTTGTTTCAATTTCAAATCTTTAGTAATTTCATGAAACGTACTCTGAATTTTGAATCCCATGCCACATCTCATTGTCTTTATATTTTGAATCACATTCCTGTGAGTCTTCGGATCCATTCTTTTCATATTCTATACATTTACCTCACTTCTTGAGGGAACCAAACCATTGTTGATTTTACTAGAATTTGATTTATTCATATCAAAACATGAGGGTTTTAGGTACTTATGATTAAATAATTGAATCATTTTTTTGGTAAAAATCCCCTATTTTAAAGAATCCTTTCTATAATGGTCTACCATGAAATTTTAATTCTTGTAGCCCTTAGAATCTATGAACATCCTGCTAGGTTATCCACATTACAGGCCAATTTTACATATCCAACCAACTCTGGAAGTAAAATTAAATACACAAGATGAACTTAAGTGTGGTGAAAGATATCTTGTGGTGTGATACTATAACACCCCATGCTTCCATGGTACGCTTATCTTCGAATAATAGAGCAACGTGTGTTGTACGCAACTTTCAGTTCTAACACACATCACAACCAATCAAACTAACCGTTATGAATAGTAATACCTACTTTTTGAAATTTTATAAATTTTATCTTTCAAAATGGACTTCATTTTTGGATTAGGAATATCTAATTTAGACTAGGGTAAAATTTTGGAACATTACAGATAACTTTTATATTTTGACGAATAGTGAAATTTACTAAATTTTTATTAAATTTTTTTTTACTCAAAATAATTAATAGTGATAAGTTATACTATTGAGAGGTTTTAAAGATTAATTATAATATAGTTTTACCATTATATCTAATGGTGTCCATTATAATAAATTTCACTTTGAAATTGGACATAAACAATTGTCAATCTTTTGATTGATATTCATTCTTAAAAACTAGCTATTTATTTTGACAACGAGAATTAATTATAAAAATAATTAATGAAACTTTCATGTTTTGAATTTCTTAAAATGGACATCATTTTTTAATTTGGAATATCAAATATATCTTGTAGTGAATTTTTGGTATTTTTCTGAAAAACTTCGATTTTTGATGAATAGTGAAGCCACTAAGTGGTAGTTAAAAAAACTGATTTTTTGTTTAAATGAAATTATATCACCTCTGTGATTTGAATTTAAAAAATATGACATACATCATTGTCATTAATAAGTAAAATTTGGTTCAATGGGATTAAAATAATTTTGGTGAATAGTAACTTTTATGTTTTATTAATCATGATTAAAGGTAATTAGTGTAATTTAAGGTAAATATAATGATATAATAATATGAAATTACCTTTACACTTGTCATTCCCTTATTGGATGAGTCATGGACGAACAGGAAAATCCATGGGTCATCTTGGGGACCCCATGGAGCCACTTTGGTATGAAAATTACATTAATAACTTTTTATTTAAAGTAAAAATAAAATTGTCACAAACATGTGTTATTTTTCTAAAACAATTATTAAATGGGGTTATATAAGTTAACTTTTCGACTATAAATATTCATTGTAAAGATAAACAGATTTCCTACATCATGGTAATTTATTTTATAATTTTTAGGCATTAAATAAATAAATTTATTAATCACACCATGATGATGCAGCGATTACCTCATTAATAAACAATTAAAATAAAATGAAAAGATAATGTAAAATCTAAGAAATTAACTTGTAAAATACCTATTGGATGAGTATATTTCGAACCATTATCACCTTATCCTAGATATATATAATTTTGGGACCTTTAAAATCCTAAAATCATTTCATAATAATGTAACATTTCATGACTTTCCAAGAGTGCCCCTCCTCTCCTCTTATAAAAGGCCCCCACCTCTACCACCTTATTCACACCTTCAAAGACATTTTTCTTGGCAAAAATCTTCCCAAATACTCTCTAAAATTCCCTCTCTTACTCCTAGAATCCTCAATTTGGGATGAAATCTTCCCAAGGAATCCTTTGGCTCAAATCAAAAAGAGTTACCCGATTTTAAGGTAATGTCTTCTCTTATGTTCTGTTGTTTTATTTTACTTCTCCAACACCTTAAACTATTTTTATTCAATTATTTTGTAATTAAACCTGCATATTAAATATACTAGTATGTTGTTATGATAATTATTTGATTTAAAATTACACACGCCTTCGTCTAATGGTTAAAGAACATATTGTTTATGTGGGTGGTGAATTACTGCCTCACAAAATGATGATTGTTCAATCTTCTTTTAACACCGCTCATGGTGGCCATTAAGATGTAACTATATTTATATATGATATATATTATGTTTATGTTTTCCTTATGCTTCTGTATTTTTCATTTATGGAGTACCTTTATGATTTCCATTATGGGTAAACGCGATAATTTCATTTTAGGAAGTGCGGACTACCGCCCCCTCAAAGTGATTTGAATCATTAATACCATATGTGGGACATATAAAGGATAGAGTAAATGATATTATATATGATATTATACTGGAATTATAACATACCTTTATATCATTATGATTTCATTCCATTAAATACGAAATAGAAATGAATGTAGCTTTCATGCGTACGTACGGCTTGCCGTCTCCATGAATGGTGCATTTCATTTCTTACCTCTAAATGTTATGTAATAATATAAATGAATGTATATACTGGATATATATTATATATATGATATCTAAATCATGAATATAATTCTGGATATAATGGATATTTTACCAATGAACAACTTGTAATTATAAGAAGTTTATTTTTGACTCAAGTACCAAAGATCGACAAAACGACCGTTATTAACATAAATAATTACATATTGTTCACAACATGGTAATAAGTGATATAAAAGGAATAATTAAATTTATAAAGGTTCTTAAGCAAATATAAATTAACTCTAGTTTATTATTCAGGAGGTTAATGAATAATCGAGTCAAGTCGGACATGAGGTAAGGGACTTCGTCTCAATCTCCTTTTATTGAGGCATATTTTTTTTATATAGAAATTTCCTTTATACGGTGTGTAAAACCCTTTGATTTTTACTTTTATTCAAAAGGAATATTTTTATATGAATTTATTTTACTAAACTACAAAAGGAATGTTTTGTCTTACATATGCGGCGACAATGACTTCTTCGCCACCATGAACATTATTTGAGTTTCGGCATCCTCTATAAGACATAACTTTTTTAAAATCAAAAATAAATACCATTTTTTACTTTTATTTTATTTTGGTATTTAAAATGTTTTTATTTTGTCAATGTGTTGTATTGATATCTTGTGATTGAAATGTGTAAGTGTTATGTTTCCTTTATGCATGTTTTATTTGATGCGATTATGTTATGGTTTATGATATGTTTAAACCTTTTCATATAAGGAATGCATTAGACTTAGTAAGTGACTGGTGCAGCCCGCTATAGATCTTCGATGCATCGGTAGGTCTCATGAGACAAACTAGTTTCTTGGCACGAGGCCTTGAAAAAATCTTATTTGTAGTCTTGGAACGAGGCCTTGGATACGTGGTTATGATAGTATGGAATTATGAATTACATCATTATGAAAGTGGTTATTGATATTGCATGTGATTATTCTACTAGTACAATATCCATGTGAATAATTAAATGGCATTATTTCATTTTATTTTTTCCATATTATGCTGAAGTATAAGTCTAAAAGGCTTTTGTTTTAGTTATACATTGCCTTAAATGTTTATGTTTATTTATGAATGTTTCCACTGTATTGTTATCCTTACTGAGAATATGAGCTCACCCCTTTCTATGTTTTATATTCCTAAGATGTGAAGAAATATTTTATGACTGACCTACAGGGATAGTCTGACGGGGATAAGAGTTTGGACTATGGAGACCATGTTATTGTAGTTTTTAACTTTTTGATGTAATGTAACATTTATGAATGTATCTAGTGTTTCCAAGGCTACTAAACTAATATTTCTTTCGATACTTGATCTTTTGTGATCATGCCAATGTTATGTAATCATGCACCGACTCTGGGTAACTGGGGTAGGTGTGTTACAGTTGGTATTAGAGGTAGTTTAGTACTAACCTTTGATGCTAGATTTAGATAAAATCTGATTAGAGAACATATCCCTAAGATAGACTTTGAGGATTAGTATAGAAGAACTTCCTATAATTTTGGTAATGTAGAGATTTTGTGAGTTTTCTGAGAAATACATCCCTGTCTGGATAGGAGTAGGTAGAGGTGGCTCTGGAACAGATGTACCTAGGGGTAAAACCAGAAAACACCACTTTGAGCTAGACTCGAACGGGAACTAGTGCATGACAACGCGCCTTGCTGCACTCTTGGTTACAACACTCCCAGGGGATATGCTTAGGATAATTCTCATTTTCTTTACAAATAATTATGAAGGGTTTATGAGTATATACTTCCTCAAAGAAAACATATTTATGATTATGGATTATATCCATAAACCATTTAATTTACCTTAAATATTTTACATGTTTGGAATTATTCATTGCAATTCAAAAATTGTCCTAATTTATGCCATTGTATAGAATTGGCGCCTAGTAGAAGGAATGTGAACTCCTACAATACGTATGATCCAAGGAGTAAGAAGGATAATATCTTTCATTGTATTAAGCCGACATTTAGAAGGGAAATAGTCTCTCATGTGTTCTCAACATCTAAATAAATAGAATCATGTGAAAAATAAGATAAGTAAAGAATTCTATGAGTCCTATGGATTTGAAGGTAAGCAAGAGAAGAAAAGGATGTAAGAGAGAATGATGGATAAAGGGAAGAGGGAAAAGAAGAATTTTCCAATATGTGATAACTGTGGGAAGAAACACCTTGGAACTTGCCTAAAGGGAATGGGAGTTTTTTTATAAGTATGGAGAAAAAGGACACCAAGTGTGTGACTACAAGGGTAAGAAAAAGGTTTCAAATGTACAACGCTTCATCTACAAGGAGTGGGGAAACTACGCAAACCAATGTCCAAATCATCGGATTATTCCCCAAATGATGCTATTGGATAATAATCATGTTATGATACTACCACAGATGAGGGGGAATGATTAGAGTTCTTATGTTGTTATTAAATAATTATATCATTTGAGTGTTGTTTCAACGATGTACTGGTTATAATAATAATGTGATATATAAGGATTGTACTACAGTACTTTTTGTTTTCATTAAAGTTTTATTATGATGAAGGTGATCATATTTTAGTATGTGACAATAAGAGAAACTTTAATTTGTTTGGGGAATCTGATGTTATAATTGATTTTGGAATTTAGAGACCATTTAGAGAAAGTCTGGACAGAGGTATTTTGGATAACTATAAAGGTTGGAATGGATTATATTTTACATTGGATACTATTGTTAAGGTTATTTTTGGATATTTATAAAAATGACAACATGCAGACCGTGTGACAACCCGTCACGTCGGACAAAGCTGTGGGAATCGAACCCACAAACATAGTGCGATTGAGATTTATCACCTACCACTAGACTATGTGAAGTACCTGGAGTGTATAATGTAGTTTTTTTATTTCTGATATAGGAATTATAAATTTATTTCTGGAACCCTATACGGTTAGGATAAATAGAATATTTTTGAGTTCTATTACCTTTTTGGATTGAAAGATGGGTTTGTGGTAAACATTTAGTAAGGAATGAATGCCCACATGACAAGTAAGTATATTTCCTTACGTCCTTAGTAAATCTCATAAATAAATTCTTCAACTTTATGAAAGGTAACTTAAAACAAAAAAACGTTGTTGGTTAACTTTTCCTACTAGGGAATCAAAGACCGTTTAAACAATCACAAGTTTGTGATTTTCTTGTAGTTAACATTCTCCTAATCCTGCTTTCAACAACTCTCCATCAAATCTTGAAGGTTTTTTTCTCCATATCCAATTTTTCATAGAATCCTAGTATGGGATATCTCGGGTGACCTTTGGACTTCTCTTTCTTTCTTTTAAAGTTATATTTTTTTAACCCTATTTCCGATGTGTGTTTTCCACAAAGGTATTTTCTATTTTCATCCTTTTATGTTCAAAGAAAAATTTCAAATTGCGAGGACGCAATTTATTGAATGAGGGGATAATGTAACACCCCAAACTTCCATGGAATACTTCTCTTTGGATAATAGAGTAGCGTGTGTTGTACGCAACTTCGAGTTCTAACACACACCATAACCAATCAAACTAGGCGTTATGAAAAGTAATACCATATTTTTGAAAATATATAAATTTTATGTTTCAAAATGGACTTCATTTTTTGATTCGGAATATCAAATTTATCCTAGGGTGAAATTTTGGAACATTTCAGATAACTTTAATATTTTGATAAATAGTGAAAATTACTAAATTTTAATTAAAAAAAACTTTTTTAATCAAAATAATTAATAGTGATAAGTTGTACTATGAGTGGTTTTAAATTATAATTATAATATACCTTTACCATTTTATCCAATGGTGGTCATTAGAATTAATTTCACTTTGAAATTAGACATAAACAATTGTCAATTTTTTGATTGATTTTCTTTCTTAAAAACATGATATTTGTTTTGACAACGGGAATTAATTATAAAAATAATTAAAGAAACTTTTATGTTTTGAATTTGTTAAAATGGATATCATTTTTGAAATTGGAATATCATATATAGCTTAGAGTTAATTTTTGGTATTGTTCTGAAAAACATCATTTTTTGATAAATAGTGAAACCACTACGTGGTAGTTAAAAAACTGATTTTTCTTTTAAATGAAATTTTACCACCTCTGTGAATTTAATTTCAAAAATCAGACATAAATCATTTTCATTAGTAATTAAAATTTGGTTCAATGGGATATAAATAATTTTGTGTGAATAGTAACTTTTAAGCTTTATTATTCGTGATTAAAGGTAATTAGTGTAATTTAAGGTAAATATAATGATATAATATTATGAAATTACCATTACACTTGTCCTACCCTTATTTGATGAGTCATTGAAGACCAAGACAATCCATCAGTCAACTTGGGGACCCCATGGAGCCACTTGGGTAAGAAAATGACATTATTAACGTTTTATTTAAAGTAAAAATAAAATTGTCACAAACATGTGCTGTTTTACGAAAACAATTATTACATGGGGTTATATAAGTTAACTTTTCGACTATAAATATTAATTGGAAATATAATAAGATTTCATACATCATTGTAATTGTTTTATAATTTTTAGGCATTAAATAAATATATTTATTTATCACACCCTGATGATGCAGTGATTACCTCATTAATTAACGATTTAAATAAAATGAAAAGATAATGTAAAATATAAGACTTTCATTTGTCAAATACCTATTGGATGAGTATATTTAGAACCCTTATCACCTTATCTTCAAAATATATAATTGTGTGACCTTTAAAATCCAAAAATTATTTCATAATAATGTAACATTTCATGACTTTCCAAGAGTTCCCCTCCTCTCCTCTTATAAAAGGCCCCCACATCTACCACCTTATTCACACCATCAAAGCCATTTGTCTCTACAAAACTCTGACCAAATACTCTCTAAACATCCCTCTATTACTCCTACAAGCCTCAATTTGGGCAGAAATCTTCCCAAGGAAGCCTTTGGATCAACTCAAAAAGAGTTACCCGATTTTAAGGTAATGTCGTCTATTATGTTCTTTTATTTTATTTTGCTTCTCCAACCCATTAAACTCTTTTTATTCCATTATTTTGTAACAAAACCAGTATATTCTATATACAAGGATGTTGTTATGAGAAGGATTTTATTTAAACTTACACACACCTTCATCTAATGGTTAAAGAACATACTCATTCTGTTGGTGGTGAATTACTGCCTTACGAAACGATGATTGTGCAATCTTCTTTTAACACCTCTCATGGTGGCCATTAGGATGTCAATATATTTATATTTGATATATATTAGTTTTATGTTTTCTTTATTGATCTGTATTTCTCAATTATGACATACCTTTATGATTTCCATTATGGGTAAACCCGATAATTTCATTTTAGGAAGTGCGGACTACCACCCCCTCAAAGTGATTTGAATTGTTAATGTCATATGTGGGACGTATAAAGGATGGAGTAAATGATATTTTATATGATATTATACTGGAATTATAATATACCTTTATATCATTATGATTTCATTCCATTAAATATGAAATAGAAATGAAAGTAGCGTTCATGCATACGTACGGCTTACCATCTCCATGAAAAGTGCATTTCATTTCTTACCTCTAAAGGTAATGTAATATTATAAATGAATGTATATACTGGATATATATGATATATATTACATATACATCATGAATATAATTCTTGATAGAATGGATATTTTACCACATGAAAAACTTGTAATTATAAGAAGTTTATTTTTGACTCAAGTACCAAAGATCGACAAAACGACCGGTATTAACTTAAATAATTACATAATGCTCATAACATGGTAATAAGTGATATAAAAAGAATAATGAACTTGAAAAAGGTTCTCAAGCAAGTAGAAATTAACTCCAGTTTATTATTCAGGAGGTTAAAGAACGATCGAGTCAAGTCAGACACGAGGTAAGGGACATCGTCTCAATCACTTTTCATTGAGGGATATTTTGTTTTATACACAACATTCCTTTATACGGTGTATAAAACCCTTTGAATTTTACTTTTATTCAAAAGGAATATTTTTATACGAATTGTTTTTACTAAACTACAAAAGGAATGTTTTGTCTTACGTATGCGGCGACAACGACTTCTCCGCCAGTGTGACCATTATTTGAGTTTCGGCTTCCTCTACAAGACATAACGTTTTTTAAATGAAAAATAAATACCATGTTTTACTTTTATTTTATGTTGGTATTGAAAATGGTATTGAAATTTTTTTTATTATATCAATGTGTTGTATTGATATCTTTTGATTGAAATATGGAAATGTTATGTTTCCCTTATGCATGTTTTATGTAATACGACTATGTTATGGTTTATGATATGTTTAAAACATTTTATATAAGGAATGAATTGGACATAATATGTGACAGGTGGAGCCCGCTATAGCTCCTCGATGCATCAGTAGGTCTCATGAGACAAACTAGTGTCTTGGAACGAGGCCTTGAAAAAATCTTATTTGTAGTCCTGGCACGAGGCCTTGGCTACGTGGTTATGATAGTCTGACATTATGCATTCCATCATTATAAAAGTAGTTATTTATATTTCATGTGATTATTTGACTATAGAATATCCATGTGAAGAATTAAATTTCATTATTTCATTTTATTTTTTCCATATTATGCTGAAGTTCAAGTTTAAAAGGATTTTGTTTTAGTCATACATTGCCTTAAATGTTTATGTTTATTTATGAAAGTTACCGTTGTATTGTTATCCTTACTGAGCATCTGAGATCACCCCTTTATATGTTTTATTTTCCTAGGATGTGAATAGATATTTTATGACTGACCTATCAGGATAGTCTGAAGGGGATAAGAGTGTGGACTATGGAGACCATGTTATTGTAGTTTTTCACATTATGATGTAATGTAACATTTATGAATGTTTCTATTGTTTCCAAGGCTACTAAACTAATCTGTATTTCGAGACATGATCTTTTGTGATCATTCCAATGTTACGTAATCATGCACCGACTCTGGGTAACTGGGGTCGTGGTGTTACAGCTACCACATTCTATGATACTTTGGGTGGGAAATTAAATTATAAAGAGAAGTGTTTTATGATGATGAAAATAATTTTATTGAAAGCTATTCCTTTTATAGAGATTTCATGATAAGTGAAGTTGTGCCTTTCTGGAGCTTCTAATTGAGGGAGAAAGTTGTGACAATCTGAAACTTTCAAGAAAATCATGTTTGAGAAGATTCACATTTTTACTGCTCAAATGTTGAATGGTGTGCACATTTCCTTATTTTTCATGATGATGAAAATAACTTGATTCTTTGGGGATTAAGTAGGAGACTATATTTAAGTTAAAATTATATTAATGCAATTTTTCTTCAAAAAGAGTCAATCCCCCCTCATTCAGCCTCAGAATCTTTCACATATAAATCCTACCAACTGAAATCCGAAGAACAACCCTAGAATTTTTTCATGAGAAACATATTTCCTTGACTCAAATCAGGTGGAGATGTGTGAATATATCAAGCCTACAGTGACCCATGTATGCGTTTGTATGAGAAATACATTTCCAAAAAATTGACATTTGTGTTATAAGAGAAAATTCAAGTGAGGTAAGTGTTTTTTACATGGAAGGATAAATGAAGTGGAAATATATTGAATGATATAAATGGAGAACATGAAATAATTTTTTTTATGAGGCATGATATCTTTTATTTCTTGGTATGGAATTGTTGTATCTCAAGGATATGTGATTTAAAAACTTGTTTTGATTTGAAATTGATGTTTAATTGTCACACCTTTTTTTGGAATACAAGATATGAGGTTTTTCACTAAAGTGAAAAAGGGTAAGTTTGTGGGAGTTGATAAAATATATTTTTATTGAATATTTTATTTATAATAAATGATATAATTCCCTCAAATTGTGTTAAATATGTTTATTTATAAAATATTTGGGATTAGACCATTCATTTTAAAATTTGATGAAAATTCCAGTTATACCCATTTTACATTCACTGTAGTATTTCGAACATAAATATTTTAATATGACTTATTTGAAATTAAAATATTGTAACATTTTTCCTCAATTAATTTTCTACAACTTTTATTCATTAAACTAGAGATAAAGAGAGAATTTTGATGTAGTAAATGGGACATTAAATCAATAGTGGTCTGGACACATGAGATTGGACATCACTTTGGTGTTTGGGACATATCTTCTACATCAGTGTATGGATTGAGCCAAAAAATTTACAGGGTATCAAGAACCCAATTTATCACATATTAACCTTATGGAAGTTCAGTTAATTAATGCTTTCTGGTGGTCAAGAGGTCAGTGAATGTGGGATTAAAATATTTTTTAGAATCTTCTCATTCACACTTGAAACCAGTTTTAACCTTGAATCCCTTCCACTCTATAAATATGTATTTTTCACATTTATAAGGTTTGTTATGTGAATAAATAGATTGGGAGCATTGGAGAAGTGTTTCTACACCATTTAATTTCACAAATGGAGTATAGAAGCTACCAAACTAGGATCTCCTCCAAAATGATCTTCTTTTCCTCTTATTTGTTGTAATGTTGTTGTGCATTCAATAAACTCTTAGTTTATATTCCAATTCTTATATTATTTTCATTTTTATTCTTCTATTAATCATTATCTTTGGTCTGGAATTCAAGAGTGGAGACAATATTGGGATCTAACCTTTCAATCTTTTTCTCACGCAAAACGTCTCCACGATTACCACACCACCCCTGGAAGAGTCGTTTTCTTAGTGATCAATCCATCTTCTACCCTCATCGTTTAATTATTTTGAATAATTGAGCTATTTTAATTCAATTAATATCATTCATGAATTTACTTTTTAAATTATAAGAAACTAAGAAAGCAATTTATAAATTAACAAAAAAAACATGCGAGGTCGAGTATTGTGTGAATTGTGAGAGCGCGATCTTAATCAGTAATATAAAACTACATAAGATAAGTTTGTAGAGTTAAAATATAATAACTAAACTAAATTAATACTCGTTTATAGAATGTTTATGTGTTCTAATTAACCATTGTCCATGAGATAACCTTATAACATCAATCAAATCAGGGTGTTGTGATTGCGTGTTCCGAAGCTAGACTAGGTTTTAAGTCATTTCATCTTTCTAGTTAAGTTAACTCTCATAGGGTTAGAATGTTAACAAATTATGGGATCATAATTAAGTGGGTCTTAATTTAAATTATAATTATTTTTATGTAAATGAAGAGGTATAATTAGATCGATTACACTTTTTAATGTTTTCTAAAAAAACATCTTCTTGTGGTATCGTTTTAATCGAACTTCATTTCAAAAATAAAAACAAAAAGAAGTATACAATTTTCTTCTATAAAACTTATTATATTGTTATGAATGGTAAAAAACCCACATCCTTTCAATTGGTGTTATTATTTTATTTTATGTCATTTTCAAAATACCTTTAATAAGTTGTCAAATTTACTTCCTCCTTTGAGAGACGACCTGGGTCATCCACTCTACTGCACCTAAGTACCCAAAAATCACACTTTATTTGAGAGAACCCAAGACAACACTTTTCAATTATCCTAAATAATATATCAATGTCCATTCCAACATAATTGAATCAACACCACACTCCTAGTATTGATACCCATGTACCATGCCAATCCATGTCCCTCTAAACTCCATGGAATCCAATCACATCCACGTTGCATCTGAGTCCTTATCAACTCTCAAAATATTCATCACATCACATAACATTAATAATTACCTATAAATAATTATAATTATATATTTACATTAAAAAAATAGGATAAATTATAGAAAACACATCGGGTACTACTATCGCAATGAACACATATCCAAAACTCCTTATATGGTCTATGAAACATTCTTGACACTATACTAGGAATAAAACCTATCATGTAACAACCATTTTACAATAAATATCATCCAATTTTGAAAAAAAAAATAAAATAAAATTTTTATGTGTTACCTTCACTTGCCACTCAGCCATTGAGGGGTGGCGAGTTGGGAGTCGGGATCTGTGTCAAGGGGTGGTGAGGCGAGGTATGGTGAGGAGAGGTGTGGTGAATGATAGAGAAGAGAGGCGAGGGGTGGATAGGTGAGGTGTGGAGAGGCAAGGTGTGGTGAGGTGATTCGCGGCAAGGCAAGGCGTGACGAGGCGAGGCGCGGTGAGGCGAGGCACGATGAGGGTTGAAGATGGGCGGTGACGGGATAGGGCTTCAGGGATTTGGCGGGGTGGGGGTTGGGGGTCGGGGTGTTGGGGGAGGGGGGAACTGTCATGTTTTTAATTTTTTTAACATTTCAGAGATGGTTTATAAAAATCCACTATGAAATTTTATTAAAAAAATTTAACATCAGTTTTCAAAACCACCGCTAAATGCTCATTTTGTTATAGTGTGAATGATGTTATGAAACCCAGTGAAGGTGTTACTTAGGGAATCGGTACTCAAGAAGAAAAATCCATTTGTGTCATGGATTTTGGGTTTGAATGGGACCCCACATGTGAGGTTGTTATTGATAATTTGAGATTTGGGTTATTGTGTCCTTTGAGCAATGTCTTGTTGGTATGGTAGATCAGAGTGAAAATCATCCCCATTATAGGATAATTCCTCTGATGCATGTGATGTGGAAGCAAGAGAATGTCTAGGTGGATCTTGGATAGTGGGAGTTGGGTATGTGAGCTTAGTGGGAGGTGTTGTTGGTCGGTGAGGTCCGGTGTTGTCTAAGAGAGCAGCTCGAGGAAAAACTGCTTTAATGTGTGAATATTATAAACATTGACCCTTCTACGATGTATGTAACCAATTGTTTTTTGTCATAGAACATATATTAAAATTTTTATGAATTTTATGGGGGTTGGGAGTATCTAAGAAGTATTTTGGGATAAAGATTTCTGGTTTTCAGCTACTTCACAGCCGATGGGCAGCGGGGAGGAACCCCTGCCATAAAAATCCCCGCATGAATAACTAGTTCATTACATGAAATTTCTTTTGTGATTTTTTCTTAATGATATAATTATATTATTTTAAGGGGGTTATGAAAAAAGTGGGGGGTTCCCCCTTTGGGAGTAATGATCATGAATCCCCCTACCCATATTCTTTTTTTTCAAGAGGGATTACTCCATCATTTTTCAACAGTTTCACCCACCGTTAGTTGTGTTGGGGAGATAGCGGTAAAGCTAATATTATGTTTACTTTTTTTCTTGGTTTATTCATTTGTCTCCTTTTATTGTGCCATTTTTTCTGTTTTCCACAATTATCCAGGTATTCATCTTATTTTCTAATTTCTATCAGATTGGACTAAATCAAAGTTTGATATAGGATGAGGGGATGACTATGAGTATGAGGTTGGTGTTTAATAAGATATCCTACAAGTTTGCGTCATTTTCTTGATGTGTGCATTGTGTGGTCAGGCCGACATTATCGTACGTTCAACCTAAAAATATAAATTAAATATTATGGTCCAAATTCAAGAAATTGAACCTCTTAACAGGACACGAACAATCTGTTGGTGAGTATATTGGGATTTTATCCACCCACAGGTTGTGCATGACCATGGAAAATAACATATAAAATTAAAGAGGCCACCCTATGGGTATCTTAGCCTAAATATGTGTCCATATACTTGTTACAAAGACTATAGCCACCACATGATGTTTGATTCACTTGGAAACAAAGATTGAGTAATTAAATATGGGACCCTCATGGTCCCTTGGACTTAAGTTATGACCATGGGTGAGTGACTAGGGATTCCAAAGACATGAACTAGGTTTCGAGTACAAGATTTTTATTTGAGACTTAGTGGTTTAAATGTAAATAAATTTAAATTGAATTAATAGATGGTTTTTCCTTGGGGATTTTTTTTGGATAACTAAATGGGAAATGATTGGGGTGACCCAAGGTGTGATCGAGGATAAGACATGATGTATACTAAAATAAATGAAATTGTTGATGAATTGCCTATAGGTTTTGATTATGATAATTATTTGGAACGCCAAGGGTGATACCCCTTGGGTTCAACATTGATGTTTAATTACTTGGATTGCCTATGATAATACTCCTAGGAATCGGTAGTGTTTCCAAATGACTTAGATCCCCAAGGGTGATACCCTTAGGGTTCGGTGATGACGTTTAATACTTTGGAATGCTAAGTGTGATACCCATAGGGTTCGGCGATGATGAATGATGTTTTATAATTACTTTGGGGGATTCCCCCTTGTGTTTGACGTTAACACTCAATTATTTGAAATTCCTTGGGTAATTATATTATGTTCGACGATATTGTTTGATGGAATATTATGGGCAGAGATATCCATCTTAAGTTGAAGTGTGTATGGTCGATCTTGTGTGTCACTTGGGAACCTGAGGATCAATGATGGTCTTATTTATTTATATAGTGCCTTTATTTATTATTCACATTAGCATGCACTTATTTCTCATACTGGATTTGCTTATAGATGATGTTGGTGGTCGTATACTAAGTTGTATTCACACCCTTCTCGAGTTTTCAGTTGATACCATAGATGACATCCTATTTCATGGATCAGATACAAGCAAGTGTATTGTGGTTAATGCTTGTTTGGGTTGATGGGAAGGATCATGGGAGTTTTGGACCAGGCTAAGACTCTGAACTGTTTTGTGTAATTTTCCATGTTTTTTATTTTGGTATTTTTACTTTGATGTATATGAATTCTCTTGATGTATGACTACTTCACATTGTATATAGTTTCTTTTGACATGGCATGAGTTATATTTGAATATTTATCATCACTTTCTTGGAAGACTATTTTCTGCTTATTTATTTGGATGTTGGATCTGATTGTTATTATTTACTTTGTTGTTATACTCTAATATATGGTTATATGAAAGTGACCAGTTAGAGTATTGTATCACTGATAGGAGAGGGGGTGAATAAATGATACACTTTTTATTTTATGGTTATTTTAAATTGAAATAACCTTATCCTCCTATTAAATATTTCAATTCCTTTCTGAGAAGAAAATCAACACACATCCAAAGGACCACAATGATTTACAAGGTTTGGTATTTAATAACAATAGTTACATCCTTAGTTTGGTTTAGAAATTATCCAATACCATACAATCCACTAGAAATCAATCCTTGGATTACAATGAGTAGGATGTACCCTTTCACTTGTGTATCACTGAGAAACAATACAACTAGTGCATGTGAACCCTCTTAGAAAAATAAGGTAATACATTTGTTTTGTAACATCTCCTGTTACATGTGCTTATTTTCAATTCACCAAATGTATTCAATTGTAAAACAATTATTCTTTTCCTTACCCAGAAGAAATGTCAGAACGTTTTGGATTATGTAAAACAATCGGTCTGATTACCCTCAGTACGATGCTCCAAGTCCGATTCTTCTCGATTTTATTTTCTTTCAATTGAATACAATAGAATAGAATCAGAACCACTCCACAAGATGAATACAAATAGAACTAATTCAAATCCTAATACTGATAAAGAGATTCATTATGATTCTTCCTCATCTTGAGAATCCCAATACGGAAACACCTACTATGGAAAACTCAAAACTAATTAGTTCAACCGGATGTGATAATCACTCAAAAAAAGTCAAGTTGAAAACTCTTAACCTCTTATTCTTCTCTCTAAAACCTGAAACTTCTCTCTTCTCTTCTGTGAATAGTTCACATTGTTATAAAGTAAAACATAATTCCTCCTTTTTAGGTGAGAATTGGTAAGAATCCAAAAGTTTTTCCCACTCCCTCAAATTTTCCCAAATTTCAATTTCCCCCCTAGAATTATGGGATACATTTTAACATCATAAAATTTTCTCAAAGACTCTCGAATATTCTCCAAAATTCATCTCAATATTCGGCTCTTTCATTTGTATCTCCATGCCCATTTCTTATTCCTGAAATACAAAGAAATGTTTCTTTTAGAAAACTAGAAATGTGGGTAAGATGGTTGAGTATGATTATTTATGGGTATGGTGGTCTTTAATCGGTACGATCTATTTTATTTCACTTTCACTTATGAGTCTGATGTAAAACTAAGTCATTACACTGTCGGCACGACATGAATCATCTCTTCTCTCTCTCTTTCCATCGGTATGACTCTTTCCTCTTTTTCGTCAGCATGACTCTTTCCTATGACTCTTTCCATCGGCACAACTATTTCCATCGGCATGACTATTTCCATCAGTACGACTATTACTCTTCCATTAACACAGCTATTGCATTTAAATCTGCATGACCATTACTCTTCCATCAGCACGAGTCTTTCCATCGGCTTGACTATTCTATTGACACTACTATTCCGTCGGCATGACTATTACTTTTCAATATTTGTTACCATTACTCTTCCATTGGCACGACTCTTTCCATCAACATGAAAATTCCATCAACATGACTATACCATCGACACAACTATCAATTTTCAATATGCATGACCATTACTCTTCCATCAGCACAACGCTTTCCATCAGCATGAAAACTTCATCGGCACAACTATTCCATCAGCATGACTCTGAGTCCAGTGTGAAACAAAGTGAATATTGTGTCATCTTGATAGACCTTTTCTTCTTTCATCGGCATGAATTTTCCCATTAGCACAACTCTTTCCATCAGCATGACTAACCATTCACAACTTTTAAATAGTCATAACCATTCACAGATTTTCAATATTAATCACCATTTATAGCTTTTGAACAGTAATCACAATTCACATCTTTTCAATAGACATCACCATTCAGATATTTTAAATAGTCATCACAATTCATAACTTTTACTTATCCCTTTCATCCATCAAGCCTTCATCATAATTTTTACCACTTTACTTAGTTTTTATGATAATTCCAAAACAACAAAGCAACATCACATTTAACATTGGAAAGTATTATAGTCTCCATTCATTCTAGTTTCTTTCGTTTCTTCTCATCCTAAGGACAAAATTTCTGAAAACATGATTCTGATTCATTTCAAAACAAAAACCCAAAAGAATTTTCACCAAAACAAAGTGAAGTGATTTATTTTCTTCAAAACCAACCTTCAAAACAAAATAAAACTCTTGAAACCTTCATCAACATTATCATCATCTTGGTCCCAACAATATCGACCCTTTGGATTTGGTTGTCAACCAAGTTTCATAAATCACTAATCTTTGTAACCTCAATAAATGGATTACATATCAATAATTCTAAGCCTATACGAGCTAATTCATTATAGGAAACAAGAATCATTAATAACAAAACCATGATATTCAAAAAAAAATAGTGATCATGATAACCTATTTCTTTTCTCTTTCTTTTCTTCATTCTACCTATAAAAAATTCAATATCTTTTCCTACAAGCACTCAAACAAACAATTAGAATAATTCACACACAAAACAATCTTGATTTCATAGATTACCCACAACTCTCCCTTTTGTGCAATAGATTTATGAAACAAAAAAAATTATCCCCCTTGACAAAACAATCAAAGGTAAGATGAGAGAGGGGACAAATACAAAAACCACAACCCTAAAGTGAAATAGGTTGGGAACCCATGTTCTACCTCATTTTTGAGAATGATTCATTCAATAAAGTTTTTGTGAAAATATCAGCAACTTGTCCCAATGTTGGAACATACTTTAACTTAAATTCATTCTTATCCACACGCTCTTGATGAAAATGTTGCACAAAATGTTTTGAAAGAGAATGTTACAAATGAGTCATGGTGAGATTGATTGTAATTTTATTTTCACAACCCAATAGAAATGGTAACATCACTTTAACAAGTCAATTTTCCAATTGTGTTTTTTTCACATAAGTTGAGTAGTGGCTTGATTAGAAGCAACATACTCATATTTTGTTCGTACAGAGAGTTACTAAATTTTGTTTTTTGAATTCCAAATAAAACAATTATTTCCCAAAATGAATACCCCCACCAGATGTGGATCTTCTATCATCAACATTTCCTGCAAAATATTCATCTAAATACCCAAATAAATCAATACTATCTAAGCTAAAATACCTTATTTTGAATTCTGTTGTTCCTCTGATGTATCAGAGAGTTAGTTTTCCTAAGATGAGATGTGATTCTATTAGAGTACTCTAAAATATTTCACATAAGGTAACAACATAAAAATGTCAGATCTTGAGGCAGTCAAATACAATAGACTTCCAATCATCTTTCGATACGCTTTCCGATCCACTTAATTTCTATCTCTATCATTTCTCAACTTTGTTCCTACTGAAATAGTGTGGATACAAGTTTTTATTTTTTCATTCCAAACCTCTTGAGAATTTATTTTGCGTTCTTTTCATGGGAGCAAAAAATGTATTCTTTATTTTGCTAGATTTGTAACCCAAGAAAGTATTTCATTTCTCATAGCATGGACATTTCAAATACATTCTTCATTTCTTCAGAAAATATTTCACTGCTTCCTTCATCATTCACAGTAAAGTTAATATCATAAACATAGTCAATTACAATGAGGGAATACTCTTGACTTTCTCTGATGTAAATATTATTATCCACTCTTCCTTTGTTAAAATTCATCTTTCTTAAGCATGTATCCAATTTGGAATACCATTCCCTCCGATATTTTCTTAGTCTGTACAATTCCTTTTTTAATATGTACACATAACCCTCATCCATTACAATAAAAAAACCACAAGTTTGTTTAATATAAACCTCTTCTTCAAGATCACCATTTAAGAATGCAGATTTAATATCCATTTAAATGATCTTGTAGCCTCATTGTGTGGAAATAACAAGAAAGATTCGGATTGTTTCATGTCTTTCCACTGGAGAAAAGGTTTCATCCAAATCAATACCCTCAATCTATGAATACCCTTTGCAAACCAATATTGCTTTGTTTCTTATAAATTCACTTTTTTCATTCAGCTTGTTCCAGAAAACCCATTTATTCCCAATGATGTTCTTTTTTCTAGATTGGGTATGAGTTCCCATGTATTGTTCTTTTCAATATGATCCAATTTTTCATTCATGGATTGAACCCATTCCATATGCTCAAAAGCTTCTTTCAAATCATTCAGTTCCTCTTTTGAATACAAAGAAGTATGTTTAATGAAATTTGTTGTTTTACTTGTTTAAACTTTCTGATGTTGATCACCAATTATATTTTGTTCTTCTATATATTTCCTCTACCTTGGAAAAGATTTTTGATTGTCTTCCTCAGAACTGGAAATAGATGAGTCTGATTCTTCACCTTTAATAATATTACATTCATTTGTATCCTTATCAGAATTATCTTCTTTAACTTCCATAACTTCATTATCCGCCTGAACATGTTTCTATTTATCAGATACTTTAATAAGTTTTACATAAACTGAATCAACAATTTTTTATGTTTATTTGTTGTAACATATATATCTTCTTCCTTTTAGAGAGTATCCAATAAATATTCCATCCTCACCTTTCGACTCAAACTTACCATAGTTTCCACCTTTATTCTTTATAATACAAGGACTCCTAAAAACTATAAAGTGACTCAAACATAGAGTTTTTTCATAAACTAATTCATACGGTGTCATACCTAATTTAGGTCTATAGAAACAATAGTTCTGAATATAAACAGCAGTACTCATGGCTTGCCCCCAAAATTAATGAGAATGCTCATGATCCAGTAACATAGTTCTTCTCATTTCCACTAGGATCTATTATTTCTTTCAGTAACCCCATTTTGTTGGAGAGTGTTTAGAGAGCTATACTCATTCTTAATTTCATGGTTCTAAAGATATTTTTCAAATTCTCTACTTCTGTATTCACATCCATTATCAGTTCTCAACTTCTTCACAGAATTCTCACATTCTTTCTCAGCTTTTCTTCTGAAACTATTAAAAATTTTCAAAGCATCTGATTTCGGTTTCATGTACATAACACAAGTAATGCAAGTAAAATCATCAATGAATGTAATGAAGTATATATCTCTATGTGTTTATTGTTTTCTCATTGGCCCACATATATCAAAATGGATTAGCTTCAGGGGTTTTTTTGAACAAATATCAACTTTTTTATTCCCAACATTTGCAATCTTTCTTTTTTGGAAAATAGCGCAACATCAATATCTTCTTCTTGGAAAAATAGAATTTTCAAAAAAAATTGCCTCTTTTCAATAACTTGGTCATGTTTCTTTAAACTATATGTCTGATCCTTTTTTCCATAACTGATTCTCTTCCACCATACTAATGTAACAAGTGTTTTGTGAATCACCAACCAGAAAAAACTCCCTTTCATACGTTGGACTCTTGTAACAATCCTTCCATCTTATTCACTCTTCACACGAAATCCATCTTTCTTGAAGATAAACTTGTTACCCTTATCACACAATTATGAGACACATAGAAGGATGTGTTTCAACCCAACAACATACAATTTTTTCTTAAATTTCATCTTTTCTATTCCAATAATGGTTGACCCACCACCTTTGATTTTCAATGATTCATCATTTCCAAATTTTATTGTGCCTTCTTTATAATCTTCCAGATCCTTTAAAAATTTCATGTCTCTTTTCATGTGAGAACACCCACTATCAAGTATCTAGGGTTGTTCTCTATCCATGTATTTTAATGTAGTTTCACCAAGAATTGCCTTTTCTCCATTATTTTCAATATTCACCTTTGGATTTTTGGAATTTAGGATATTTTGGTGAGATGGTATAAAAACAAGACATACTTTTTCAAGGTGTCCAAGTTGTTCACATCTTTTACAAGTAGTTTCCATGGTTCGGAACCTATTTTCAATCTTCACTTCATTCTTTTCAGATTTCTTCTAGACAACCTTCTCATTTTTATTTTTTTGAGCAGATTGACTCACCCTCAATCTCTACCTTTCACATCTTTTGGGAAAATAGAAATGTTTTTTATTAAACCAACACATATTTTATGTGTTCCTGAATCCACCATAATATCAGCAATACCCATAGAAAAATTATTTTCCTCTGAAGCTTCGGTACTGATCAGGATCATGAATATGTTTCTCAGACACTATCTTTCTTGATCCACCGACCATTTTGTTCTTAACAATGTTATTCTGATTATTTTATTCTTTATTAGATTTATAAGTATGTGAAACTTTTTCAGATTTATATTGTTTCAAAACATTTTCAAATTGAGGTTTCCATAAGACTTCATAACTTCCATCATTCTTCTTTGCAGAAACAACTTCATTATTCTTTTCACATTTTGAAGGTATCTTTTGTTGAACCTTCTATAGTTTATCATTACTAGAACATTCACCAACTTCATTGATAGAGTTTTGGAAACATAGAAATTTTCTTTTATCTTCAGAGAGTTTTTGTTGGATAACTTCCAACTCTTCTTCCTTTTCCTTTAGCTTCACTTCCAAATGAACATTACAAATATTTTCATTTTCAAAAGAATTTTTAAAATCGTAATTATCTTTAAAAAACTTTTATTTATCACCAGGAAAACTTTATTAGTTTCTTGATCATTCATTTTCCATATTTTTTTTATTGCTTTTTGTGTCTTCTGATATTTCTTAGACATTCTTTCAACACTTCTTTCAAATTCATTTAAAGCTGAGTTTCTTCTTCTTCAAAACTACTCCTTCTGAATTATTCATCATTCACTGTTTCAATGAAAGTACTTTCATTACCATACTCAAATAATTTTTTGGATTCACCATCACTTTATTCTTCTTCTTTATCTTTGGACTGGAAAATTCATCTTTTTGTTTTAAATAGTTTCTTTTCCTTTCCCTTGCCTCCCTTTTTCTTCCACGATATTCTTCATTTTCATTATTCAATATCACTATTTCATTCTATATTTCTTCAAGGAAAATTAGCCGCAAATAAACCTACACCTCTAAATTCAAAATGTTTCAAGGGAAGTTTCCCTTTATATTTCCCTATACCTCTTTTCACATTGTATGAAAAAATGGATAGGATTTCATTGAGATTTTTACATACTTTATTTTATGATTCAGAATCAGTTTCTTCATCTTCAATGAAAATCTTCTTTTTACTTTTCATTATTCATATCCTTGAAAGATAGTTCTCTATCAACCTTAGTTTTTATCTTTATATAATTTTCTCTTCTCATTCCATAAGTGATAAGAGTGCTATTTAAATCATCAATAGATAATGTTTTAGGATCTCTATCTTCCAATGAAGAAACTTTTGCATAAAATTTGTCAGGTAGGATTCTCAAGATCTTTTCAACAACTGTAGAGTCATTCAGATTTTAACCAATACATTTGATAGTACTCACAATTTCATTAACCCTATAAAAGAATTCCCCAACAGATTCATGATCACCCATCTTCAAATTTTCATACTTCAATATCTATATTTATAACTTTTCCTTCTTTACTTTTGTATTTCCTTCGTATATGTTTTTCAGTTTGTCCCATATAACTTTATTTGTGGAAACTCCTTTATCTATCAAGAATTCACTTTTAGAAAGCGATGATAATATAGCATCCTTGGCCCTTCTATCATTCTCAAGAAACTTCTTGTCAACGGGTGTAAGTGGAGCACTGTCATCAATTGGAGGAAACCCAACTGTTGCAGCTTCAAGAACATCATAACTGATAGAAATAAGATATGGCTACATTATATCTTTCTAGATATGATAGTTCATTCCATAAAATACCATAATACCTTTATTATTCATACAGTTCACATTATCCGTCAACAAAGAATAAAGAAAGAAACCTGGCTCTGATACCATTTGAAAGTTTTCAGTCGAAGTACCGTATCATTGAGAGGGGGAGGGGGTGAATCAGTGATACTATATTTCTTTTATGTTTATTTTCAATTGAAACAACCTTTTTCTCTTGTTAAATATTTCAATTCCCTACTAAGAAACAAATCAACACACATCCAAAGGAACACAATGATTTACAAGGTTTGATATTCAATTAGAATAGTTGTGTCCTTGGTATGGTTTGGAAATGATCCAATACCATAAAATCCACTAAAATCAATCCTTTTATTACAATGAGTAAAATGTACCCTTTCACTCTTGTAGAACTATGAAATAATACAACTTGTGTGTGTGTACCCACTTATCACAATAGGTTAATACATTTGTTTTGTAACATCTCATTTTACCTGTTCTTCTTTTCAATTCAACAAATGTAATCAATTGTAAAAAAAATCTTCTTTTTCTTACCAAGAATAAAGGTAAGAACTTCTTGGACTATGTAAAACAATATGTCTGATTACCCTGAATACGATGCTCCCAATCCGATTATTCTTGGTCCGATTTTCTTTCAATTGAATACAATAAAATATAATCGGCACCACCCCACAAGCTGAATACAAACAACACCACTTCAAATCCTATGACCAATAAAGAGACATATAATGATTCTTCCTTAGCCTGATAATCCCAATATTGAAACTCCCAGTACAAAAAACTTGAAACCGTTTAGTTCAGCCTGATGCGATAATCACTCAAAAAAAGTCAAGCTAAATACTCTTCATCTCTTCTTCTTCTCTCTAAATCTTGAAGTTTATCTCTCCTCTGCTATGAACAGTGCACATTATGAGAAAGTTACAATGTACCTCCTCCATTTATATGTGACAATTGGATGGAATCCAAAACTTTTTCCCACTCACTCAAATTTTCCGAAATTTTAATTTCCCCTAGAAATTATGGGATACATTTTGAATTCATCAATGTTTCTTGAAGATTCTCGAATCTTCTCAAATCATCATCTCAATCTTCATCTCATTAATTTGTATCACTATACCCATTTCTTATTCTAGATATCAAAAACAATTTTTCTTTTAGAAAACTAGAAATGTGGGTACAATTGTTGAGTAGTATTGTTTCTGGGTACGATGGTCTTTAATTGGTACCATCTATTTTCTTTTACTTTCACATGTGAGTCCGATGAAAAAAAAAGTAATTACCCTGTCGGAATGGCATGCATCATCTTTTTACTCCCTCTTTCCATTGGTATAACTCTTTCCTCTTTTACATCAGTCAGACTCTTTTATCTGACTCTTTCCATCAACATGATTGTTTCCATTGGCACAACTATTTCCATCAGCACGATTATTACTCTTCCATCAGCACAACTATTACATTTCAATCATCATGACCATTACTCTATCATCGTCATGATTCTTTCCATCGACACTTCTATTCCATCAGAATGAGTATTACTTTTTAATCGACAAGACCATTACTCTTTCACTGGCATGACTATTTCTATCGGCATGACTATTCCATTGGCATGACTATTACTTTTCAATATGCATAACCATTACTCTTACACTGTCATGACTCTTTCCATCGACACGACTCTTTCCATCAGCATGAATATTCCATTGGCATGACTCTAAGTCCAATTCGAAATAAATTGAATACTGTGTCAGCCTGACAGACCTTTTCTTCTTTCATTAGCATGAATTTTCCCATTTTCATGATTATTCAATCGTCACGACATTGAGTCCAATGAAAAACAAAGTGAATATTATGTTGTCTTGACCGACCGTTTCTTATTTCATAGACATGACTTTTTCCATCAGCATGACTATTCATAGATTTTCAATAGTAATCATCATTCAGAACTTTTCAATAGTTATCAACATTCATAGCTTTTCAATAGTCATTTCCATTCACATCATTTACTTACCCCTTTCTTCCATCAATATTTCATCATAAGGTCTACCACTTTACATATGATTTGTGAGGATTCCAAAACATCAATGCTTCATCAAATTTAACCTTGGAAAGTATCATAACTTTATATTAATTCTCATTTATCTTTTTCCTACTCATCCTGATGACAAACTTTCTGGAAACATGAGTCTGATTCATTTCAAAACCAAAACCCAAAACAATTATTTCCAAAACAATGTGGAGTGATTCTTTCCTTCAAAACCAACCTTGATAACAAAAGAAAACTCTTGAAACCTTAATCTCCTTTATCATTAGCTTGTTCCAAATATTATAGTCTTTTCATCTTTCCATCTTAGACCCGTGCTTCTAGTTGGCAGTCTCTGACGCATGGGGAGGTGCACCTGAGGTACAATGGAAACCCCCAGTCTGGGCATCGATTAGTGGTTCAGGGCAGTGGGACTTTACAATGTTGTTATACTATTTTGAGATCAACGATATCCCTTTATATGATCAAAATGACAATAATAGTTGACATGTCTATCTAAGAATATTATATATATATATATATCTCTCTCTCTCTCTCTTTTTATTCAAGAAATTTCAATATTGGAAGATCCATTATATATTTATGGATCATGTTTCAAAAGACCATAATCCTTATATTCATGAAGTTTCAATGTCAAAATATTTTAGGTCATTCAACATATGCTCTGAAAACTATCTTATAGCAATTCACCACTCATGTTAATTTAAGGGGATTGGTTTTAAAAGAATAATGATGGATGATGTCATTTAAAATTTCTCTATAGGTAATTTAAAAATAGTTCCCTAAATATGATTTTATGCCTTTATGTCGATGATGGGTATATAAGTTTTGTCATAAGATAAAAAACTATAGGGATATTGCATATTTTTCAATAAAATTTTATTACTATTAAAAATTTATCATATTATTTAATTATAACCCTAAATTTTATTTTTTCTCAATATCATTATTCACCTTCTTTTTCCCTTTATTGTTAGTTTTGAGAAAATATATCTTCCATTCAGAAAAAATTTGGGTAGTTCTCAAAATTTGTAATGTCTAAACCCTAACATATTTAAGAGTTAAACCCACAACACTCCAAAAAATTTAGATACTACTCATTTCTCAATTTATACCTATTTAATTATATTTTTGAAGAGCAACCACAATAATTTTTATAGATTTCATTCATAAAAAATAGTTAATTAGAAATTAACTCAAAATCAAATTAATAGAACCATATTTTAAATTTTTGAATCACTAACCCCTGATTTTTATAAAGTACCATTTTTATAAAAAAAAATTATACGACATGTAAAAAAAATTATATAACAATGAAATTTCATAAAAACAATCTTAATTGATAAAATTGATGTTTACTAGTGCTTTTAATGGATTTTTAAATCTATCCAAAAACATTGATAAAAATTCCTTGTAGACATAAACAAGTATCTAGTAAAATTTTTTTAGAAGGTAATAAAATATTAGTTTGGATGCTTTAACAATTTAAACAAATGGAATTTGTAATGGGATGTTAGACCTTTATATGATAACTTTACTAAATAAAGTCAAATTTGATATGTCTAATTATCCATTTATGGAATAATCATTTTCATCCCTATTAAAAATATGAAAGGCATAGGGACATGAAATAATATATTGATGAATTTGTTGATTTGTAAAATGAGAACCATTGTAAATATTTTAATACGTCCCACCTCAATGAAGTAATAAATCATGTCATTGGATTTATTTTTAAATGAATTAAAATGTTGTTTATGAATTAAATATGAAAGTGTTTTTTGGGAGGGGAATGATTATGTTAAGTTTATTTATTTATTTTAAAATATTTTAAAGATAAAAAATAATTTTAGAAAACACCTTATATTGGGATTATTTAGATAATGAGAGGGTTTGAAATTAATAGGAGAAGTCCCACATTGATTTACAAAAAAAAAGGGAAATCTCCAAATCCAATAAATTTTCTATGTTAGGTGAAAAATGATAAGAATTCATTTCACATTTATCCCTAAAGATATTAAATTTATCTCTTAAATCTACGATTACGAATCAGATGAGGGTTCTCCCACGCTGTAGTGAGTTCTGTTCTGGTTATTTCTTTCACAATTTTTATACTATTGGTGACTCTGTGACAGATCTTGCCACCCAGACTCTGTCAGATCTTTGATGTGGGTGGGTTTGTCCGGGATGAAGAGGGATGCATGGATCATGATGCAGTTGCCCAGGTTGATCTATTGGCCATATGTCCTCACCGGAGCCACCATAGATGGGCATGTATTAGTGTTTGGGATCACGTTAAACTTGTTTTCTGCTAAGTGAGAGAACACTCTTCTGTTTTGTACTTTTTTATTTCATTCAGAATCCACTCTAAATCACCTTTGTTATCTGCCTTTGAAGGCCGACTGTATCAATTTTCTGTGATCGATTAAAAAATTGTTTAAATTGTTTTTTTATTTTTATTCTATGTTTTATGAGACTGTAATGTTTACTTATAAGTTATTTTCAAAACGTTCTAGGATGTTACAGAAACAATCCAATAGAACATCCCAAGTGAAGTGGAAGATAACATTGTACCAAGTGAATGATCACATTGTACCAAGGGAAGTGAAAGAAGATAAATTCACTAACTTTAATATAAATCAATTCTTTGTAGATGAACAGTAGATATAGTGTCTATGTGTTAAAATCTCACCAAGAAAAACTCAACCTAGAAGTTTATTTCAATGTAACCACTGATATAACAAGAAACTATAAAAGCAAAAAACACGTCAATGTTTTCATGATCACCACTATCTCAAAGGAGAAAAGAATCCACCATGTACACTCCAATAATCTTTCATTAGTCAACATGATGATTAAGTACCCTCATGTCATACTCTAATTTCATGCATAATCTTGACCTCTACTTTGGAATTTTGAGAGACGAATCCATTTCCATGTCAAACCTCATTATAACTACACTACCCACCATTAGTAGGGAATAAGAAAACCTCATCGTCAAATAGACATGTAGAATCAAGTCATTGATCCCAAGTTCCACTAAGATCTCCTCATGAGCAATGATCATCACCTACCATCATTGGACTATACTCGCACACATCCAAATCGAAAATATTATTATTTTTAGAATGAAATTGTAGGGTCTCTAAAAAACCAAAAGGAAGATTGTCACAACTCAATCCTAACAAGGTCTCAAGCCACAACTACCCCCAGCCAGCCTCTATAGGCCAGAGGATGGTGACAAGAACCGAAATACATATCCCAAATATGCCTTTTCTTAATACACTTGTAGGAATACACCTAGCCATCTCAATGAAGAAGTGTATAAGAATAATAGTGAAAAGATGCAATAGTTATAAAGTATACCAAGAATGCAAAAACTCTAGGGTGTACATAAGTACGACAGTGAAAACTGAAAAGTAAAGGGACAAAATACACACCCAATAAGAAATGTGTCACAACCTAAAAAAACAAGAAAGTAAACTATTGGGAGATCTCATCTCTTGATCTCCAAGCTATGATGACCGTACGTGTTCCAAAGAACCCAGTATCCCTAAGTTCCTTTAAGGTCACTACCAACCCATTCGTCATCTTCATAAGATACGACACATGTGGGAAAATCTCATTTAGGGGTGAGTATATACATACCCAGTAGGATGACCCAAAAACTGAAGGGGGAGTAGTAAGAGATAAAATAGGAACAGGAACAGAAACACAGAAGATAATAAATAGGATGAAACTCAACCTAAATCAAGAGAGAGAGAGAGAGTAACCTCATCCAAGAATAGAGGGCTCAACATGATATTTTGATGAGCTACACACTGAGTCTTTTCCACTTGTATTAGGAGATTAATCTCATCCAATGATGGGAAGATAAACATAGAAATCACATGACATAACCCACGCGTCTTGGAAACCCATGGTCGGAGACTAACCAAATTAAATTATATGGATAAAAATGTATATGTATATATATGTGTGTGTGTGCGTGCGTGTGTGTGTTCTCAACAAAAGAAACCCCAATGAGAGAGAAATGGGATCTCCATCTCACAACTCAACCCTATAAAAGAGTTTCCAATAGTTCCAAAAGTTCATCAATGATGCGCAGCATCTCACGCGTCTACTCAGAAGTAACTATGTGAAGTCCCACACCTAGCAATTGTTCCACAGAGCCGAGGGAGAACAAAATCCATGTAGATGACTCGCACCCTGGTGCGCCCGGAGGGTTCCACTCTGTATGTATTTGTATAATACTTGTACCCAAGCCGATGGAGGGTTCCACTCTATAAGTATCCATAAAGGACATGCACTCAAGCTGATGGGGGTTCCACTCAAGTGTCATGAGGACCCGGACCCCATCTGATGGGGTTTTCCACTTGGTAGGTAGAATACCCACACCCAAGATGATGGGGGTTCCAATATATAGGCCGAGAACCCTCACCCTGGTGTGACAGGGGGTTCCACTCGGTAAGAAGAGGGCTCGCACCCAATCTGATGGGTTGTTCCACTCTATTGTTTGAGGACCCCCTTCTTGATGCAATAGGGGCTTCCACTCTCGTCATCGAGGACCCATACCCAATCCCATATGGGGTTCCACTCATTAGGTAGAGGACACATGCCCAAGATGATAGGGGGTTCCACTCTATAGTTTGAGGACCCACGCCCTTTCCCATATGGGGTTCCACTCGGTAGGTAGAGGACACACACCCAAGCTGATGGGGGGGGGGGGGGGGGGTTCCACTCTATAGGTTGAGGAACCACACCCTAGTGTGATAGGAGGGTTCAAATCTGGTCATCAAGATCCCATGCTCTATCCTATAGGAGGGTTCCACTCTGTAGGTATAGGAATCTTTCAAAAGCTAATGGGGGGGTTCCACTCTAGTGTCTCTGATGATCCTCTGTCTAATCATTGCCATCGTCGAACATTACCTAAATAATCATTGTGCCCAGAACATTTGACATCAAATCCCAAAATACAAGAAGGAGGGAACAATCATGTTATATGTGGAAAAACACTTAGGATATACTACTTCTGAGCCAAAATCTGAGTCTAAATGAAGGAGGTATGTAAGACTGAAGTTCCTGAAAAAGGAGTCAAGAGGTACACAAAATGTGAGGGGACCCACATAGTGTGTGGTCCTGCTCCGTCACCTGGCCATGTCCTTGGAGGTACATGGATTGCCTACCATATTGGTATACATGGTGTGTATAGGAAATACATGGCATGCCCATGCCACTTGGGGTCCCACTTGTGTGATTGTACTTATCTGTGTATCCACCCCAGGTCTGTGTACTTTATCCCACGTCCATGTACATTGGTACATGGTCATATGCCTAGTCGTGTACAACCAAAAGAGATCATTCTCACATTCTCTGCCACATAGTTCATCCACGTAGGGATGCGGTACATGTGGTGTAGGGAATCTACATGGTTCACCATCCTTATAAAAACCCAAAATCCTAGTCATCATAACATAGGGGATACACATTGTGTGTTCTTCAAACCACATGATATATAGTCATTTTTTACATAATCTCATATTCGTTCTCCATTATCCATATCTAGTCTTTTTTACTTCATATTCAACTATTCCTTCTCTTGAAATTGGTGGATCTAGTCTCCATTTCTGGTTTCCATCCATCCAGTGGACAGAAATCTGATCTTGTCGACCGATGGGGTTTCTTAGTAAGCCTCTCACAGCTCTATTCCCTATATCATAGATGATTCAGTTACCGATCATTGAAATAATTTCCCATAACCAACAAACAACCCAGATATATCTTTGATTCAAAGATCAACCCCTCACACATTGTTTCTTCATGATTCCAGAAGTTCAATCAGGCTCGATACTGCCAGACAACATTGAACCGGGACATTGGGGTCCAACTAGTGAATAATGAGAAGTAATTAAGGGCGAAAGGCATAAGAAAAAAATATTCAACCATCATTTTCAATAATTCTTGTCCAAAAATCATGATTGAAGATATCCAGGGTTAAAAAAACCAATGAATAATTAAATATCTAGTACATGAGCGCATGAAATAGCCCCAATTGGTGCATATCAAACGAGGGGTTTGATCTAATCAATCAATTTAATAAAAATGGGAAACAGACACAAATTCACATGTCCTAACTAGAGATCAGATCATTATTCATTGAAGAATTTACCAACTAATGATTGATGTAAGTCATTGTGTTACCTGCATCTTGATCCCATCTGATCAAGAGTTTGGTTGTCATCAAATGCGATTCACCAATGGAAGGAGAGGAAGGAAGAACCTCTTGATGATCCTAGCATTACAAGGATAAATCCAATTGATTCTCTATAAAAATATATTTATACAAAAATCTATTTGGTTAAATGAATGAATGAATTAATTAATCCACTGAATGTACTACCAATGGGACCAATATCAGAATGACTCATGCGGACCTATTTTAGGTCACTAATAGGGTAAAAATCACAATCTAGAATCAATTATGTTCATATATTTCTAGTTCGAGTTTATATCTAAGATATACCCCATTTTCATTATGAAATTTCATGAATTTAATATAAAATATACTAAATATTTTTATAAAATTAATTCTGGGTACAACGGGACATATAATTGAACGTCGTGTCAGTGTCTAGAACTAGAAATACATGTAAAAATATTTTAGAGTATTACAAGGAAAAAATAGAGTCCCAATATCATTCCCTCCTTTAATATTTTCATCCTCGAAAAGAAAAACTAAACAAACAACTCGGGAAATTGAGCCTGCATCTGGCTCTTCAGCTCCTGGGAGCTCTCCTGTATGTTCTCATGCTTCCACAAAACGCGAACCAAGGGGATGGTCCATCCATATAGGGTCCTCTTCTTTTTATCTTCGATCGACACTAGGGGATCCAAAATGTGGATTAATCCTTTATGTCCCATTCGCCCTAGTCGATGATGTGCATTGAGTCATGCACGTATATCCTCATCTATGACACATGGAAGATGTTGTTCACCCTCTCCAGCCATGGGGGTTGGGCGTGGAGGAACAAAATCTCACCAACCCTCTTCATGATCTCGAACGACCCGATGAACCTCGAGGATAGCTTTCCTCACCAGCTCAACCTATGAAATCCTTGTCATGGGGAGACATTCAAGATGGTGTTGTCTCCCCACTCAAATTCTAAGGGCCTGCGACGACAATCTGGGTAATATTTATACTAGCTTTGGGTTGTCCTTATCCACTCACATATTACCTGGACCTTCTCCATCATTACCTATATCATATATAGACCCGTAAGAGATGCCTCACCAATCTCTTTAAGGGTGACCGGTAGGGTCTCCCATACAGGGCCTCAAAAGGATTCATGTTGTTAGTAGAGTGGTAACTATTTTTTTATGCAAACTCTGCTAAGGGAAATTGATCCACCTAACTCTATAAAAAGTCTAACATTCAATCCCTCAGCATATATTTCGAAATTTTGATAACACAATCAATCTGTGAGAGAAAGGTTGTACACATCCTCATTTGGGTCCTGAATGCCTCATAAGGGCCTTTCCACAATCATGATGTAAACCGAACATCAGAATCAGAGGAAATCATAAAGGTAACCAATGGAGGTGAACAATCTCTCATATGTACAACTGTCCCAAAATCTCCATTGAACTCTGATCCCTAATAGAAAGGAAGTGTGGCGACTTCATGAGTCAGTCAACTATCACCCCGATGAAATATTTTCCCTTCACTATTCGTGTAATAACTATAACAATGTCCATGGATATTCCATCCCACTTCCACTCCAGGATCTCAAGAGCCTGGAACAAACCTTCCAGAAACCGGTACTTTGCCTTCACCTGCTGACAGGTGAGGCACCAAGAGATGAACATGGCAACACTCCATCTCATGTGAGACCACCAAAGCTATGGTAGAAGGTCTATGTACATATTACCCACATTGGGATGTATAGCTAGGGGAGAAGTGTAGAACTATCACATCACCACCCCATGCATTGTGACTAGAACCATCATCCATACTTATAAAAATATGACATGATTCCCTCTATTAGAATATCCATCTGGTGAAACCTCAATGGATATCTGGTTACAGAAGACCTCACAGTTGATGACTCCTAGTTGGGACTCTCTCATAAACTAGAGAAATGCAGGATTCAACAACATCAATTGAAGAAAAATTGTACCCTCATGCTCCACCAAGGTCATCTTCAGGGAATACAACTGCTCAGAATCCTCCTACACCAAGCAAGGATGTGACTTCATACCAATGAAATATAATTCTATGTTTCCCTTAACTAGGGTATAAATATCTCAATGTTATAGTACCGTAAGAACTCTAACTAGTTCCACTATCTTAGGTTCATGTCTCACTGTATGAAGACATACCCGAGACGCTGATGGTCTGAGTAAACTACAAAGCCCTCCCCTAGAAGGCAGTACCTCCAAATCCTCAGGGTGAAGACTACCACTGCCAGCTCTAAGTCGTGAGTTGCATAGTTCTGTTAGTAAGGTATCAACTACCTCAACTTGTATGTGATAACTACCTTCCACTGTATGAACACATACCTGATCCCAACTCCTTCGGTATCAAAATACACTACATACTCCACGCCCTCTTCTGGTAATCTCAACACAAGATCACTCGTCAAAGTCAGATGCAACTCCTCAAAGGACCTCTATCACTACTAAATATTGGTAAAAAAACTTCCCTTTTTGTGTTAGGGTAACTAAAGGGGATGAAATAAAAGATAATTTTGCTAAAAGCCTCATGTAGTACCCCACAAAACCAATAAATCTCTGCACCTATGACAGGCTCTTAGGTGGCTCCCAAGGAAGCATTGCATCGATCAATGCTGGGTCCATGGCTAAACCATTCTCAGAGATGACATTCCCCAAAAAGTTAAACTCATGAATCCAGAACTAGAACTTTGAGATCTTCCTAAAAAGATGGTGTTATCGAATAAAATCTACAGCCATCCTCAAGTTCTCTGCATGCTCCTCCTCTGATGTAGAGTAGATGAGTTTGCAGTTGATGAAGACTATAAAAAATTGGTTCAAGTACAGCTGGAAGATCTGATTCATCAAATCCATAATCATAACGGGGGAATTCATCAAACCAAAGTGAATCACTAACAACTCATAGTGTCCCTAGCGACATCGAGATGTCATCTTTGGAATATCAGCCTCGTGAACCCTCAACTGGTGGTAGTCATTCCAGAGATCGATCTTCGAGAACCATCTTGCAGCTCACAACTGATCAAAGTGGCCATCAATTCTTGGGAAGGGATACTTATTCTTTATCATGGTCTGGTACTGGTGATGATAATCCATGAAAAGATGCAGGAATTTTTCACCTTTTTCAAAAGAATCCCTCCCTCTATAGACCCTCCAACCACACTAAGAATATCGAAGCCCCATGGGGCCATCTAATATGCCAATGAAAAAATCAGTCTATCATTGGTGCAAGTCTATACATTGAGAAATCATATAGTGGGGACGTAAACCTGATACGTCATCACACCCCACCATTGTTGGAGGGAGATGATAGATTGTCAAATCCATCGTTCCAAGGGTAATACTAGCCAATTAATAAATCTATTATAACCTCCTGGACACGAGCTCATACTACTGTATTTAGGGATCACTCCTCCTTGAGGGGGGGGGGACTCCATCCCATTACCTGAAAGCACTATCAAACTCACTGGTAGTAATCATCCAAGTAGGGACGATTGACAACCAGCCCATAATGTGGAAAATAATGTTGGGCCTCAATGCCACTACAGAAAGATTTGGTGTGAGTCTCTCTCCACTCATAGAGTAAGCTCATCCCATCAGTAGGAACGTGTAACCATCGATCATCTTCGCAGGGCCTCCAACAATAGGGTCGAGAAAAATGACCTCATTTGGTATTGATATGTCTTGAATAGGGGCTATGTACATGGAAATGCGGCTTTCGACTCGGTGATAACAACTACAACTTGAGTGGTAATGACATAGGTCATACCACGAACCACACTCGAGCCTCCCAACCAGAAGTACCATCTACGAAGAGTCATATTTTCCTTTTCATGCCTATTCTCCTCAACTAGGGCCTACCTTGACACCTCATCCACTATAGGGAAATGGATATTTGCGACTGGGAAGGGTCCCATTGCAAATAATCCATTGGGAGGGACTATTTGTGATGAGACCCTCTGTCCGTCAGAAATACTAAGTTATTTGCGATGGGGAGATGGTTCCTGTCCCAAAAGGTTTAGTGCGAGTTGCACACCAAACCATGGGAAGTGTATTTGCGGAAAGTTTAAAAACCCCATTGCAAATACCCGACAGTGTTTTTTAGTATTTGCGATTAGATTTATATATCATCACAAATACTACATCAGCAGGTTCATATTTGCGACGGGACCCATCGCAAATACTTTTTAACCACCACCCCTAATTAACAAGGGGTTAGCATTTACGTTGAGATTCCCATCACAAATAATCTAACCTATATATACCCCCCATCAGTTTTTTTCATCATTAAACACCTTTCTCTACACCTCTCCATCTCTACTTGCATTTTTTTCTCAAAATTTTTCAAAGTTTCAATTTCTAAATCTGAGTAATATTCACATCTTATATCCTCTGAATTATTTAGTTTTAATGTACTTATCTATTTCTTTTATTTTCTAGTTAATTAATTTTATTTTATATTAGTTATAATTATTGTTAATTAGCTTCAATTAAATTAAATTAAAATTTAATAGTTCTATTTATCATTATTTATTTTTACAAATAGATACATGTGATTAGTATTAATTAGTATTAATTAATACTTATTATTTTAATTAATATTAATTAGTAGTAATTAGTTTTAATTAGAAAAATTATTAAGAAGTAGTTATAATTAGGGATAATTAGTAATAATTATCAACAATTAAGTAAAATTTAGTAATAATTAGTAATAATTAGTAATAAATTTTAATAATTAGTAATAATTAGTATTAAATTATAATAATTAGTAATAAATTGTAATAAATAGTAACTAATTGTAATAATTAGTAAGATTTAGTAATAAAATTAAATAATTAGTAACAAGTAGTAATAATCAGTAAAAATTAGTAATAAAATGTTATAATTAGTAATAAATTGTAATAATTAGTAATAAAATGTAATAATTAGTAATAAACTGTAATAATTTGTAATAATTAGTAATAAATTGTACTAATTAGTAATAAATTGTAATAATTAGTAATAAATTTTAAAGACCCGTATTTTCCATGTAATTTGTTTAATTATATGAAATTATTATGAGTCTGGGAAAATAGACGGCGTGTGATTCTGAGGCCCGGTGTGCCCGGAATTAATTTATGAAGTTTTTTTGGGTACGTTCAGTAAACGAGTGAGCGGTGTTTTCTAACTTTTGAACCATTGATCACATTAAAAATATGAGGGCATCGTTGAATCTGTAGCACCAGGATTCTCTTACGGGAGACTTTACTTTGACCGCAGTAAGTTTGGAGAAAAAGTTATGTTTTGTGACTTTTTAAAAGAAATGAAATAAAATAATTTTGTTATTTTATTTCATATCCTCCAACGGACCAATAAAAGGATGGGGTCAGCGGTGTGTCGAGCCATTAAATGGATTGACCTGCCATCCTAAAGTAATGATGACATTTGGGAAATTAGGAAGCTTCCTAATTAATGAGCCCCATTATTTCCCCACGCCGTTACATACCCACCCCCTCTCCTATATATATGGAGCTATGGAAGGGGTATAAGAGAGATTCATCAAACAACGAAGTTCTTAAGGAAAACTACAACATTTGACCCTTGGAAAATGAATCAAACCTAGTGGGAGGTGATAGATGACACTAAACCAAAGTCCGACTTGCGAGTGGCGTCATTGGGAGCCGGTCGTGGAAATGGAGAACATGAATCACAATCAAGTACAGATGTTTCTATAACATTTCGAGGTAGGGTTTTTGATTCTCATTTCAAATTCATTTGAACTTATTGAACTCCTTTAATATCCTCCATATTAAGAGCTAATACAGAGGGCACATGCCTAATAAAATTGGCCCAAACCCTCTGCTATCTTTCTATCCATACACCTCCTTGGAAGACAGCGAGCATGTCGACACATGCCGCAAGAGGAGGGTTGCGGCTCGTCAGCCTCAGCAAATGGAGGTGGTGGCCAACATGATGGTCGGCTGTGGGACGGGAGGAAGTGTGACCGCCACACCACTCGTGAATGGAAGTCACGGCCGAAGACACGACAGAGGCCGAACCCTCCTTCAGTGGGTTCCACGGCGACTAAACGGCGCCCACGCGGTGTTGTCACTTCGCCAACCGGACGGACTCTGGGTTGTTCAAAAATCCTTAAGACAGGGGGTTACACCCCCTGTGTCGGACCGAACCGGGCTGCCACCCCCCGAGCTGGGCTGCCGTCCTCGATCCGGGCCGCCCCCCTTGATATGGGCTACTACCCTCGAGTATACCCACCACCCTCACCCTAGGCCGTCTCCTTCGCCCCGGGCCGTCGCCCTCGCGCCGGGCTGCCGCCCTCCCGCCGGGTACTACGTACGGAACCCTGAAACTGATTGAGACCTCAAAACTGCTGACTTTTCCACTCGGAGTAACTCAACATCCACAATGGGGAGTGGCCACGATTCACGCTGGGGAGGAGTACCTTAGAAGACTAAGATGGGGGTGGGTGGCTCTGTGTGTCCCAGTAGACCCATTGTATGGTAGCATGCCATAGTGTGGAGTGGTCGTGGTACAAAATGGGGAGGAGTACCTTAGCAGACCACAATGGGGGTGGGTGGATCTGTGTGACCTGACATACCCATGGTACACAATGGGGAGGAGTACCTCATTCATTCAAGGTTAGTGGGAAGTGCCTTTGTGTGACGTGGTTGGCCCAATGTACTCAATAAAAAAGGAGATCCCCAGCCGTCGAGGCATTCGACATTGTGACAGGGGATGTTACATATTACTGCCACTAGAATAAATCATGGTGTGAGCTGTCTTTACTTTGTGCTTGCGATTGAGGTTATTCTATGTGGTACATTACCTGTGTGGTAATTTACCTTTGTGGTGTTACCCTGTGGTTTTTCTTTGTAGAACTCTATGGGACCATCAGGGTCTTGGGGTCCATAATAAGTATCTTTATACTCCCCCCTGCATAGGCTTCACCCGCACCTTGTTTGTGTTTTGTGAAGATGATGTACAACATTGATTGATGATGAGGGAGCCAGTACTTCACGGTGCCCGGAGGTGGACCATTCGGCGTGACGTGATGAGGAGGAGACGGATGGACAAGGTGTACTGTGGTGGAGATATGTACCTACCCTTCAAGTTGGATCTGCGGTGGACGATCCAGGAGATGATTTTCACCTTTCACCTATTTTTTAATTTTCAGTTTTACTTGTACTTTTCAGTTGAGATTGTATTCTAGCCCCTTTTACTCTCAGAAATCCTTTTACTACATCTGTTTAATTCTTATTTGTTTCTTTTTGTTCTCTCAAACCATGTGTTTATACAGTTCTAAAGGTAATGCCTTCCCATTTTAGGTAATATTCCTTTTGATGTTAGTCACCAGCCCCTGGCCTATGGAAGGCAGGCTTGGGGTAGTCACGACACAGGCCCCAGGGGACGGTCGTGACAAGTGGTACAAGAGGTGTTTGGTTCTACCAAAGAACTAGGACTCTAATATTTTCTATGTTTCAATAGTGTTAAGTGTTATTAGTATTGTTTTTAATTTGGGTAGTCTAGTATTGGTGCGGCAGCCAACGTATCCATACACCAGGACCCTAAATTCTGATTTTCGATTCAGTACACGGAAACACTAATTGCATGTGTTTTTGAAAAGTCTTTCTTGTGTTTTCTTGAGTCAGCTCACCAGGTATTTCTTTTAACCGTGGAAACCTATTTCCTTTTAGGATTCTGCCCTAAGGATATCCAGCCATGTTTCCTAAGAGGGTACGCACCGACGTCCCACCAAGTGATGAGGCCTCAGTGCTGGTCCGCTTATGGCTTTGGCACCCTCAGGTGGTGTACCACAAGCACCAATGTCCATTCGACATCTATTTCCACCATCCCCACCAGTAGAGGGTGAAAGCCGACTGAGCACATTACATGAGTTCCAGAAGTAGAGGCCTCTGAGGTTTCGTGGTGAGATGGACCCAGAGGCAGCTAAGGAATGGCTAGAGGCTGTGGCCTAGGTTTTTATCTTCGTTGGGACACCAGCTGATTTTATGGTGATCCTAGCAGCTGACCCTTTTCAGGAAGCAATAGGGAGATGGTGGAGCCTAGTCCTCTAGATATACGATGAGGAGACCCTCATCTGGGCAGACTTCAAGGGCCTTTTCAGGTCAATGTTTGTCCTAGAGACCTTATGCTCTATGTGTATATAAAATTTTCTACACTTACAGCAGGGAGGCATGACAGTGGCCTAGTACTCTGAGAGGTTCACTGATATCTCCTACTACTCCACCAAAAAGGTACGAGGCCCTTTTTTTATGTCCCAGACCTTTGAGTAGGGTCTCCAATGGGAGATCATAGAATCGATGGAATCACATAGCATTTCGATGCAGGTTGGGGTGCTTGAGCGAGCACTTTTAGTGGAGAGCTTCCTAGCTATACATACACCGACAATGAGAGCTACCACCGGATGATAGGTAGCCGAGTCATCTATAGGAGGTAGTATGTAGATGACACAGATTTCCAAGATAACTAGACCTTCTAGTGGACAACCCTGAGACACAGGGTCAGAGGTGAGAGGCTCACAAGGCAGAGGAAGACAAATGAGGGACACATTGTGTTAGACCTGTGGCGGGTAGGGTCATATGGCCAATGACAACCTGACTCACCATACTGATGACCAGCTGATAATCGAGGGACCGCCGAGGAAGAGGCATAGGTTCGAGTGAGGAGGTATGCATGGTGGCGGACATGGAAGAGGATCTGGTTGTGCAGTAGGCGGCGGGCGGCGTTTCGAGATTCTACCATCGCCACTGCAAGGTGGTCCACCCCGACCATAGGTAGGAGGAGGACAGGGATGAGCTCATCTCCAGGAAGCTGAGGCCTATGACCACAGTGCTTTGGATATGATTAGAGATATGATAAGTGTCTACTCAAACAAAGCTGAAGTACTTATAGACACAGGTTTTAGTCAATCTTTTATTTCCATGACCCTCATTCGGAGCACGGAGATTCCAGTGGAGCCGTTGGCTCGATCCTTACTGGCATAGACTTTTACGAGAGTGGATTCGACGATTACACACTTGTAAAGAATGTGTGATCTTACTCTTGGAGGCGAGATCTTTGGCTGAGATCTCCTAGTAGCGATGTTGAGGCCTTACGACATCATCATGGGTATGGATTTTTTTTCTATAGTTTATTCTCAGATTGACTTTATTAGGCACAAAGTGCGGTGTGTCTGCATAGACATGACCATGTTTTCCATCACCGGAGAGAAGGGAACCATTTCATCAAATGATGGACTTTCCTATAAGAGGTTGTGGCTGATTACTCATCAGTTGGCTAGCCTTACCCTCGAAGTAGTGGATGTTGACAGTCCGAGCTATCTTTTAGTGGTGGACCAGTATGTCGATGTCTTTCCTGGTGATTTTCTATGACTACCTCCACACAAAGAGGTAGAATTTTACATCGACATGTACCCCAGGATGACACTGATATATACACTAGAAAATCGGATGTCTCTCATGGAGCTTCATGAGTTAAGTATACAGTTGGATCACTTGCAGGGAAAGGGGTTCATAAGACCCAGTGTTTCTCTGTGGGATGCCCTGATTTTGTTCTCCCAGAAGGAAGATGGGATTTTGAGACTCTATGTGGACTATCAGTTCCTGAACAAGTTGACCGTTATGAAAAAATATCCACTCTCAAGGATTGGTGATATTTTCGATCAGCTAAAGGAAGCTTGATGGTTTTTGAAGATAGACCTCTAATCAGAATATCATCATCTTAGGATATAAGATGAGGATGTGTATAAGATGACCTTCATATGTTGGTATGGACAATATGAGTTCTTTGTTATGCCTTTTGGTGTGACCAACACCACATCAATGTTCATGGTACTCAAGATCAAGATCATTTATCCATTCCTAAATCACTATTTTGTGGTGTTCATCGATGACATCTTGATATACTTGGTGATGGAGGAGGATCTTGCCTCTCATATACCGATAGTTCTGGATGCACTTCGAGATCACCATCTTTATGGTAAACTCTCGAAGTGCCGGTTATGGATACAGGAGGTCCACATTCTGGGAAATATTATCTCAGAGGCAAGAGTTGTAGTGGGTACATAGAAGAAAGAGGTTGTGATTGCTAGGGATCCACCTAGTAGTGTGACAGAGGTGCGGGGTTTCATGGGGTTGGCTAGATACTACTGGAGATTCATACCTGAATTTTGTAGAGTCGAAGCACACTTGTCAGCTTTTTCAAAGTAGGGGAAACCTTTCCTATGGACAGAGAGATTCCAACAGTGTTTCATGGAGATGAGGTAGAGACTCACGAGTGCCCCTATTTTGAAGCTCCCAAAAGAGAACATTGGGTATGTAGTCTACTGCGACACATCAGGGGTCGGCCTTGGATGTGTATTGATGCCGGAACGAGCAGTGATCACTTATGGTTCATAAAAACTGAGATTGCAAGAGAAAAACTATGCTACCCATGACCTATAATTATTATTATTGGTCTTTTCCTTGAATATGTGGAGAAGTTACTTGATGGGAGAATGTTTTACAGTCTACTATAATCAGAATAGTATCAGGTATATATTCTCTCAGAAGGACTTGAACCTGAGATAGCAGCGATGGCTAGAGTTCCTCCAGGACTACGACTTTGAGAGAGTCTATACTTATGGGAAGGGGAAAAAAGTAGTCGATTCACTTAGTAGGATGTCTGGTATGTAATTGCTGAGTGAGGTGATAGAACATCTAGCCATGTTGCAGATATCCTTCATGGATAGATATGGAGAAGCATACCTAAAGTCTATGACAGTCACTCGCCCACTCCTTAAGGGAGTCAGGGAGGCACAGGTTGGGGACACTGACTATGAGGCTCAACATGATCATATATCCTCAAGGAAGGCACCTGTTAATTTTTTTGAAGGTGGGGAGCACGTCTTCCTCTTTATAGGAAGTACCATGGTACTATTGGTGCTACGGGAGGAGGTGTTGAGGGAGTTCCACACGTCCCCTCTAGAAATACATCCTGGTGTGGTGAAGATATACCAGGACCTCCTATTTCAGCATTGGTGGATAGGGATGAAGAAGGCTATAGTGGATTTAATTTCATGATGCCTCACTTTTCAGCAAGTGAAGGTCGAGCACCAGGTTCTAGCTAGCTTAGCTCAACCACTAGAGGTGCCAGAATTGATGTGGGATGGGATATCCATGGACTTTGTGACTGGGATTCCATGTACGTCCAGGGGACATGATTCCATATGGGTGATCGTTGACTGACTCACCATGGCGTGCCCACTTCCTACCTATCCGAGAGCAGGGATTAGTTGAGGTCTTGGGATGAATCTACGTACAGGGGATTGTGTGACTTCATGGGGTGCAATCGATGATCATCTATGACCGTGAAACACGTTTCACATCCCAGTTGTGGAAGGGATTGTAGGAGGCATTCGGGACTCAGCTGCGTTTGAGAACCACCTTTCATCCTCAGATGGATGGTTAGAAGGAATAGACCATTCAGACACTGGAGGACACGCCACGTGCATGTGTCCTAGATTTTGGCCGCAGTTGGTAGGATCACTTTCCCTTGTTGGAGTTTTCATACAACAATAGTTATCAATCCACCATTGGTATGGAACCATTCGAGGCGCTAAATGACCAACCTTGTAGATCAACTCTATGCTAGGAAGACCCAGGGGAGTTAGCACTTATGGGACCGGAGTTGGTACGAGATACCATAGAGAAGGTGCAGATCATCCCCGAGCGGATGAAGACTGCACAAAGTAGAAAAAAGTCATATGATGACAGAAGATGGACACCTTTGGATTTCTAGGAGGGGGACTACATTTTCTTGTAAGTCTCTCTTTGATGGGGAATACAGAGATTTGGATGCGGCAGAAAGTTATCACCGAGGTTTATCGGGAAATTTCTGATACTTCAGAGGATAGGCGAGGTGGTATACCAGTTGGAACTTCCACCGTAGTTGGAGTTGTTGCACGATGTCTTCCATGTATCCCAAATGAGTAGATACGTGAATGAACTATATCACGTCATCGACCATGGCGATCTAGACTTAGATGATGGGGTGATGTTCACGGAGGTTCCACTAGAGATTGAGGATCAACAGAAGAGGGTCCTTCATGGGGAGAAGATATCTCTTGTGTGTGTTCGTAGGAAGCACAAAAACCTCTAGAAGTGCACATGGTAGCGGGGGACTCAAAATCATGCTCAGTAACCCCATTTGTTTTCTTAGTCTATGTTGTGGATTTCGGGGACGTAAAGACCTAAGGTGGGAAGAATGTAAAGACCCAAATTTTCCATGTAATTTTTTTTAATTATATGGACTTATTACGAGTCTAAAAAAATAATGGAACCTGATTTCGAGGCCCAGTGTGTCCAGAATTAATTTCTGAAATTTATTTCAGGTACGTTCAGTAAGCGTATGAGTAGCGATTTCTAACTTTGGAACCATGGCTTGGATTAAAAATCTAAGGGCACCATTGAATCCAAAGTTCCGAGATTCTCTTAAGGGATGCTTTACATTGACCGCAGTAGGTCCAGAGAAAAAGTTATGTTTTGAGACTTTATAAAAGAAACAAAATAAAATAATTTTGTTATTTTATTTCATATCCTCCAACGGACCAATTAAAGGGTTGGGCCAGCGGTGTGTCAAGCCATTAAATGTCTTGACCTGCCAACCTAATGTAACGATGATGTTTGGGAAATTAGGAAGCATCCCAATTAACGAGCCCCATTATTTCCTTACGTCATTACATACCCTACCTCACTCCAATATATATGGAGCTAGGGAATGGGTATCAAAGAGCATCACCAAGCAGCGAAGTGCTGAAAGAACACTGTGATGCTAGACCCTTGGGAAATGATGCTGACCCAGAAGGAGGTGACAGACGATACCGAACCAAATGGCAATGTGCGAGTGGCGTGTTTGGGAGCCGATCGGGTGAACGAAGAACACGATCCACCATCAAGCACAGAAATTTATCTGACGTTCCGAGGTTGGGGTTTTGATTCTAGTTTCAAATTAATGTGAATTAATTGAACTAATTTAATATCCTCAATATTACGAGCTAACGCAGATGGCGCGGACCTAATGAGCCCGCCCCAAACCCTCTTCAATCCTGATATCCTAGGGCCTCTTTGGAAGACCGTGAGCATGTCGATGCACGCCGCAAGAGGAGGTTCGCGGCTCGTAATCTGTGGAGAACGGAGGTGGTGGTTGGTATGACGACCGACCGCAAGAATGGAGGCAGCGTGACCACCACGCCACCAGTGAACGGAAGCCGCGGCGTAGTTCATACCCGCCTCTGGCGGGTTCCGCGACGACTGAGTGAGCCCATGCAGTGTTGTCGCTTCGCCAACCGAACATCTTCTGGGCCGTTTGGTAATATGGGAGACCAGGGGGTAACACCCCCCATGTAGGACAAAACTGGTCTGCTGCCCTCGAGCCGGGCCCCCGCCCTCGAGTCGGGCCCCCACCCTCGAGTTGGGCCGCTGCCCTCGAGTTGGGCACCCTCCCTCAATCCAGGCCGCTACCCTAGTGTCGGGCCGCCACCCCAGTGTCGGGCCACCGCCCTCGGAGCGGGATGTTGCCCTAGAGCCGGACCACCGCCTTGCATTAGGCCACCACCCTAGAGCTGGGCTGCCGCCATCGAGCAGGGTCGCCGCCATCGGGCCGGGCCAACGCCCTCGAGTCGGGTTGCCGCCCTCATGTCGGGCCGACACCCTCGCGCCGGGCCGCCGCACTCAAAGTGGGCCGCCACCCTTGAACCGGGCTACATCCCTAGAAGGATTCCCCCTAGCGGGACGCCTCCCCTGCGGGTCACCATCCCCTAATCAGGACGTCGCCCGAGCAGGCCACCGACCCATGTGGGCCGAGCAGTCCCTCACAGGCTGCCCTATTCTGGTCGGGCCGCATTTTCGGGCCATCCCTCTTGCGGGCCAGACCGGACATCAGCCCAGTGGGCTCAGTCTATCTTGGCCCATCTTAGAACATGTGAAGTCGGGTTGGTCCAACCGGGTCGGGCCGGACCTGGGACCAACCGGGCTGAGAAACGCTCAATGAACCTTATCTTGGGAACCAGACACCCGTTTGACGAACCGTCTACAACGTTGGGAACCTTGGAGCGAGATGGTACTTTTCAATTTCTCCATTAGAGTTTCAGAGAAACTAGGAGTATGGCCGGGTTGGATCTCATCTGAATCCAACCAGGCCCTTGGCACTGAAAAGAAAATAACGCACAGATCGGTCGTCTGATTGATACGCCGTTTGTTACGCTGGAACCCTTATGACATGGCAGATCATTGGGTTACTTCTTGTGAGACTTCATGCTGGTTGAGATGCGAATGATGTGTTCGGAGGTGGTTCTCCCTAGCATACAACGTACGGAACCCTGCAACTGGCTGAGACCTGACGACTGCTGCCTTTTCGACTCGGAGTGACTCGACGACCACGGTGGGGAGCGGCAGCGGTACACGATGGGGAGAAGTACATTAGCAGACCACAATGGGGGTGGGTGTCTCTTTATGACCCTGAAGATCCGCAGTACGGTAGTAGACCACAATGGGGAACAGTCACGGTACGCGATGGGGAGGAGTATCTTAGCAGACCACGATGGGGGTGGGAGGCTCTGTGTGACCCGACAGACCTACAATATTTGATGGGTAAGAGTACCTCCGCAGTTCATGGTTTGTGGGAAGTGCATCTGTGTGACGTGGTAGGCCCATTGTACTCGATAGAGGAGAAATTCTCCAACAACGAAGGTGTTCGACATTGTGACAGGGGATGTTTCTTGTTATTGTACCTAGAGTAAATCAAAGTGTGAGGTGTCTTTACTTTGTGCTTGTGATTGAAGTTATGGTATATGGTACTTTACCTGTGTGGTACTTTACCTTCATGGTGTTACCCTGTGGTTTTTCTTTGTAGACCACTATGAGACCTTCAGGGTCTCGGGGTCCCTACTGAGTATCGTTATAGTCACCCCTGCACAGGCTTCGCCCACTCCTTGTTGTGTCTTGGGTAGACGACGTACAACATTGATCGAGGTTGAGGGAGCCAAGACTGCACGGTGCTCAAAGGTGGACCATTCAGCATGACGTGACGTGAAGGAGACAAGCGGACAAGGAGTACTGTGGAGGCGATCTGTACCTACCCTTAAGGTAGGATCCGCGGTGGACGATCCAGGAGTTGCTTTTCACCTTTCAGTTGTTTTGTACTTTTCAGTTGTACTTGTAATTTACAGTTGGGCTTGTATTCGAGCCCTTTTTACATTCAGCATTCCTTTTTACTACGTCAGTTTACTTCAAAGTTGCTTCTTGTTGTGTTCTCGGACTGTGTGTTTTTTACAGTTTTAAAGGCAATACTTTCCCGTTTAGGGAATATGCCTTTCGGTGCTTGTCACCAGCCCCTGGGCCTATGGAAGGTGGGAATAGGGTAGTCACGACACATTCCCAGGGGACGGGTCGTGACATAAAGTGTAATAAATTTTAAATATTTGTAATAATTAGCCAAAATAAGTAATAATTAGTGGGAATAAATAATAATTATTAGTAATGAGGAAAACTCTAATAATTAGAAATAAATTTTAATAATCAGTAAAAATCAACAATTAATTTTAATAAATTTTAATAATAAGATATAATTAGCGAGAATAAGTAATAATTTTCAGGAATAAGTAATAATTTGTAATAATTTGTAATAATTTGTAATAAATTAGTAATAAATTGTTATAAATTTTAATAATTAGTAATAAATTAGTAATAAATTGTTATAATTTATTACTAATTGTAATAATTTGTAATAATTTGTAATAATTTATTACTAATTAGTAACAAATTGTAATAATTAGTAATAAATTAGTAATAAATTGTAATAATTGTAATAATTAGTAATAAATTGTAATAATTGAAATAATTTATTACTAATTGTAAATTGTAATAAATTGTAAATTTTAATAATTAGTAATATTTAGCGAGAATAAGTAATAATTGGCAGGAATAAGTAATAATTGTAATAAATTGTAATAATTATTAATAGTTAGTAATAATTAGTAATAATTAATAATAAATTGTATGAAATTATAATAATTAGTAATAATTAGTAATAATTAATAATAAATAGTAATAAATTTTAATAAATTTTAATAAATTTTAATAATTAGTAATAATTAGTAATAAATTGTAATAATTAGTAATAAATTGTAATAACTAAAAATAAACTATAATAATTTGTAATAAATTATAATAATTAGTAATAAATTGTAATAATTACTAACAAAATGTAATAGTTAGTTAGAATTAGTAATAAATTGAATTAAATAGTAATAAATTGTAATAATTAATAATAAATTTTAATAGTTAGTAATAAATTGTAATACTAACTAATACATTGTTATAATTAGTAATAAATTGTAATACTTAGTATCAAATTATAATAATTACTAATATATATTAATAATTAGTAATAAATTGTAATAATTTGTTACAAATTGTAATAATTAAAAATAACTTATAATAATTTGTAATAATTAGTAATAGATTGTAATAATTAGTAATAGATTATAATAATTATCAATAAATTGAAATAATTAGTAATCAATTGTAATAATTAGCAATAAAATATAATAATTAATAATAAATTATAATAATTAGTAATAAATAGTAGTAGATTGTAATAAATTTTAATAATTAGTAATAAATTGTAATAGGTTGTAATAAATTGTAATAATTTGTAATAATTAGTAATAATTAGTAATAATTAGTAATAATTAGTAATACATTGTAATAATTTTTAATAATTTTTAATAAATTGTAATAATTAGTAATAAATTGTAATAATTATTAATAAATTGTATTAATTAGTAATAATTAGTTTGAATAAGTTATAATTGGTTGGAATACGTAATAATTAGAGGGAATAAGCAATAATTAGGGATAATTAGTAATAAATTGTAATAATTACTAATAAATTTTAATAATTAGTAATAATTAGTAACAAATTACAATAGATTATAAAAAATCATAATAATAAGTAATAATTAGAGGGAATATGTAATAATTCGTGGGAATAAGTAATAATTAGTAATAAATAGGCACAATTTTCAATGGAGTAATAATTAGTAATAAATTTTCATAATTTCCAACAGATTTGCAGTTGCCCTTTTTATGGATGACTCATCTCCTTGCAAGTTTGTCCCACTAAAATCACTATGAAAAATCTTCTCCAACATATGAATATTCATTTTTTATGCATGAGAATGGAGAATAGTGCAGTGAGGCCTCCTTCTCCATTCTCATACTTAAAAAATGGATATGTGTACATCTGAGAAGATTTTTCATACTGATTTCAGTCGAAGAAAGTTGCATGGAGAGGATCTGTCATGAAAAAGAGGATCTTTTTACCGATGAATCATCTCCTTGAAACATTCTCCCACTGAAATCACTTTGAAAAATCTGCTTTGAGGTACAGATATCCATTGTCATATGCACTATAATGGAGAGAAGTCAGGCTAGGCCTCCCTTCTCTCTATTATCCTACATATAAAAATGGATATTTGTATGTTAGAGTAGATTTTTCATAGTGATTTCAGTCAGAGAAAGTTGTAAGGAGATGAGTCATTGGGTAAAAGAGTTGTCACTAATCCACTGAAAATTATTCTACCCATAATTAATATAAAATTTCTATAGTTACTAATAATTATTAGTAATTAGTATATATTATTATAAATTAGTATTGATTAGTATAAATATTTAAAAAAAATACTATAAATAAATATAAAATAATATAAATTGTTATAAATTACTAGAAAAGTGAATTTAATTTTATTCTGTTTTTTGGATACATTTTTTCTTATATAAAATTATTCAAAAAAACAGATCATTTTATATTTTTAGTGAAATATAGAAAAAGGAACTCAAAAACAGTCATTATTAGATGACTTCAATTGGATAAATTAGAATAGAAATCCAAAAAGTTCTGGTTTATATTTTGTTTATGTTGAGGGTTTTGAATCTTTTTTATCATTGGTATCATCAAAAAAAGAGTTTTTTTATAAAGGAACAATTAAGTTTCCTTATAAGAAATTTTCTCTAAGGATGTTTGAAACATTTGAAAATGTTGGGGGTCATCTATTTCATTTTGGTTTTCAACCAGATTATGTTTTTTGGTATCAACATGGTTGACACTGTTCTAGAGAATATACTAATAATTTAGTTCCAGATCCATTAGTACATGATGTTGCATTCCATGTTTTCAAATAATTGAAGCTCTGGATGATATTGATTTAAATACTGAGGTGGAACAATCTCAATTTTATGAGTTGTTGAGGTTTGCTGAGGATATATTATTTTCTAGTTGCAAGATAAAAAAATTTGAAGCAGTTGAAAAATTTATGGTTTTTAAATCAGATAATGTAATGTTAAATAACTGTATTGATTATATATTTTCTTTGGTTAAAACATTGTTAACTGAATGAAATGAGTTGCCTATATATTTCTATGAGATCAAGAGGCCAATTTATTATCTGGGTCTTGGTTATCAGAAGATTCATGGATGTTCAAATAATTTTATTTTATATTATTGTGAAAATGAGTCCTTAGATAGTTGTCCCACATGTTGAAAATTATAGCATAAAGAGTGGAATTTTTTAGAGGATCTCAATATGATGATAAAATTTATAATCGAATATGTGTGTTGAGTAACCCACCAATCAAAATCGTTAAATCTTATAATGCATATGTGGTGAATGGTTTTCAATTTCATACATGTGCATATAGGGAATAAAAAAATAGTGAATAGTGGTGTTTTCTTGAGAGGATCTCTTCATAGAGAAACTAAAGATGAATTTAACGACATGCTGGAAGAAATTATTGAAATGTTTTATTTGGGATAGAATTAAATAACGATGTTTAAATGTTAGTGATTGGATAATGTGAGAGTCTTGTGTATTCATCCTAATAATGGAATCATTGATATTAAATATAAAATTATTTTTTTAATAAATGAACCATTTTTATTAGATCATCAGACACATAAAATTTATAGGAGGATGTATATCGATCCAGTCACTATAGAGATTAGAGGTGATCATATGTTTCAGATTGTGGTAAGTACAATTTATTTTTGAGTTTTAAAATTACTTTTAAATAATATTTTATCTATTTTAATTTTAAATTGCAATTGAAGGAGTCATATAAGGTTGTGAAATTTCAGACATAGACTAAAATTTAGGATGAGACCGATGATCAGACATGTGCCCACTTATTTGATGATGCAACATGGATGTAGGTGACCCGTTATTTATTTGAGAAAGGCCGAGTTGTTGGTATCATCTCTCAATTGATGTCTATGAGTTATTATGGTACCACTGTGATATCGGCATCCAGCTCAAGAGGAGCTCATGGAGAGTCATCATCATCTGTTGTACAATATCAGGAGTAGCTGTGAGATCATGGTGAGCTTATAGATAATAAGCATAGGGAGTAGGAGGGGATGCATCAATGGTAGCATAAGTAGTAGGAAGAGCTCTGACGATAGTAGTAGAAACAACAAGAGTAGGAGATGTGTTAATGGCAGCAGCATCACCATGAGCAGATGGTGTTTATGCGACGTCTGACTCATGGTTTAGAGATGGAGTTCCCTCCACCATCTCTTCCAGCTCCTCCAGAATACCCCCACATTGATGTATTTATTTTTTATGATAAAACACCACAATGTATTTTTTTAATATTAACAATTTACATTTCTATATAGTGTGTTTGTTATATTGTTATAAATATTTCATATTTTTTATGATTTTTTTATTATTCTATTACTTTATTTAATTTTTTTTATTTCTATTATTTTATTAATTATTAATTATTGTTATTATTTTTTATAATATATTTTTATATTTGTAAAAATATTTTACATTTTTATTATTTTATAATTTTTTATAATTTTTCTTTCATTAATATTATTATTTCATTAATAATAATGAAATTATTATTATTATTATATTATTAATATTATATAATTATTATTATGTTAATATTAACAATAATAATTATATTTTTTTATTTTATAATTTTTTTATTTTACTAATATTAATATTCTTATTTCATTAATATTAATATTATTTTTTATTAATATTTTTATATTAATATTACTAATATTATCAATATTTTTATTATTTTTATTTTCTTATATTATTATATAATTATTATTATTATTTTATTCAATTAATAATTTATTTTCTAAGCTATTTGCGATGGGACCTTTTGCGACAAGCCATCTTCCCATTGTAAATACTATTTGCGATAGGTCATCACAATTGGGGTTTTTTAAAAACATCCAGAAAACTATTCTGTGACAGGACATGGACCCATCAAAAATATGTTTTTTGTGACATGTCCATGTCTCATCGCAAATGTTTTTTGCGACAAGCCTTCATAATAAGGTTTTTCTTAAATATTGGGAAAAATATTTGGATCTCCCTTTTCTACAATGGGGCATTTACAAGGGGACCCCGTCAAAAAATTCCTTTTTGACGGGACTCCGCCAAAACATTCATTTGGGATGGGTCCCCGTCATAAATGCCCCATCACAAATATACTAATTTTCAATAATGATCACAACCACACATCCTAAACGCTTGAGTCAAAGGGACTCATCCACCATACCTTGAAACTATCCGCTCTAGGGAACATTTACTCAACCTCAGGGTTTTGAATCATGCCGCAAGGACACATCTCGGTTGGAGGAAGTGTCCCTCTTCCTTGCATGTTTGATTCCATGCCAAAACATATACATCATGTGACTCTAATGACACCCTACATCTTCCTGGAGAGGTCTCACCATTAGGATCACTATCAAAATGGGTCATATCCGAGTGGTATATCCAAAACACAGGATTAGGCCTGACCGCAACCACCTCAGAAGTGAGTCTGGCTCATCATAATACCCAGGTGATATTTTTTTCCGGAACATGCAATAAAAACTCATAATAGGTACATTATCTACCGGAACCACTAAAACTAACTACTTCTCTATGAACAGAACTGGTTGCGAGTACAACCATCCGATCATCTGGGATCTACACATGTCTGAAAATGTGGATCAAAGAATCAATCCAAATCACTACTGCCTACGGATTTGTCTCCTCATGGAACCTCAACATATTCTAGTGCTAAAACTCATGGGTATGATAAGCTTGTGCACATCGTCAACCTTCTATGTAGGAACTAATTGTTGTTCGATAGGCATGGGTGATGTTACCTTCCCACCTAGTGGAAATGATCTCATAGGATGGACCATGTACTAAGACCCCATCACTCATCAGATATTCATCATAATCTAGAAATCGATATCCTAGATGGTTGTCTTCACAGAGGCATCTTGAAAGTAATAAATATGTACCATGATCAAATGAGCATATATATATATATACATATCAGTGGGGAACTAACTCAAGAAGGATAATCAATGACTCAATCCTGTATGATTCATGTACCATTAATCCCAACAACCAATGTATTGACACACCGAGTTAACAATAAGGTATCCAAGGTCTAGGTAAATGGATACATCGGCCGCACATACCATCACTAGTTTCCCATACCTGAGAGTTTCACTCAAGATAATTCGACACTATTTCACTAATCCCAACCAAAATACTCACAAGGGGACTACTCCCAACTTCTTCCTAAGAAATGAACTTCTCTAATAGCAATCTGTCATGATCCGACCCTAACCGAGGATTGAGCTACAACTACCACAATCCTACCTCCATAGGCCATAGGGTGGAAACAAGCACCAGATGTCATATCCTAAATGGGAGGCCTTTGCCTAATGTACATGTACTCACACACCTAACCATCTCAATACATAGGTTTAGAGTAATAATAGTGAAAATATGCAATATCTAGAAAGTATACCAATCATGAAAACCCACTATGGTATAAAAGAGTATGATAGTGAAAACTAAAAAGGGAAAAATACATGCCCAACCAGAAATATGTCTCATCCTAAAAAAACAATAAAGTAAACTACTGAGAGATCCTATCTCCTGATCTCCAAGCTATGACCACCATAGATGGTCCAAAGCACCCAATATCCCATAGCTCCTCTGAAGTCACCACCGACCTATCTGTCATCTGCATTGGACATGAAATGAATCGGAAAATCCCATTTAGGGGTGAGTATATACATAACCAGTAGGATACCAAAAATATATAGGAGGATTAGTAAGAGATACAATAGGAACTGAAAGACAAAAGAGAGTAAACATGATCTTTCTAAACCCAAAACAATAGAGAGAGTGAGACAGAGTAACCTTGTCCAATCTTAGGGGGGTCAACATGGCGTGTAGATGAACTACACATTGAGTCTTTTCAACCCATGTAGGGAGAGTAAACTCTTCTATCCATGAGTATCTAAATATAGAAATCATGTGTCATACCTCACACGCCGTCGCAACCCGTGGATGGAGAGTAATCAAATCCAAAGGTATGGATACCGATGTATATATATATGCTCATCAAAATAATCCCCAGTGAGGGAGAAAGGGGATATCCATATCACAACTTAGCTAAGGAAAAGAGTATTCAATAGTTCCAAAAGTCCATAAATAATGCCCAACATCTCATGTTTTGGTTCATAATTAATCATGTGAAGGCCCACACATTGCCATTATACCACATAGTCGAGGGGGAACTAACTCCAAGTAGTGGACCAGAGCCCTAGTGTGTTAGGGGTGTTCCACTCTATAATAATCCATAGAGGACCCACACCCAAGCTGACGGGGGGGGGGGGGAGGTCCACTCTATAAGAATCTGTAGAGGACCCTCACCCAAGCTGATGGGAGGATCCACTCTAGTGTTACAAGGACATACATTCTATCTGATAGGGGGTTCCACTCGATAGGTAGAGGAACCAAAACCAAGATTATGGGGGAGAGGGTTCCAATATATATGTCAAGGACCAACCCACTGGTGTGATAGGGGTTCTGCTCAATAGGTGGAGGACCTACGTCCCAGATGTTGGGGGATATGGTCTACTCTATAAGTTGAGGACCCACAACCTAGTGTGATAGGGGGTTCCACTCTGGTCATCGAGGACTTATGCCCTATCTGTTAGGGGGTTCTACCCAGTAGGTAGAGCACCTACTTGCAAGATGATAGGGGGGCCACTCTGGCCATCAAGGAACCACACCATATCCAATAGGGGGTTTCACTCGGTAGGTAGAGGACTCACACCCAAGATAATGGGAGGTTTCACTTTATAGGTTGAGTACCCACACCCTGGTGTGATAGGGGTTTCCACTATATTCATCGAGGACCCACAACATATCTGATAGGGGGTTCCACTCGGTTAGTAGAGGATCCACACCCAAGCTGATATGGGGGGGGGGGGGTTCCAATCTAGTGTCTATGGTGATCCTCTGCATGATCACTTCCATAATTGACCATCGTTTAAATAATCATCATGCTAAAAAAAATTGAAATCATATCCAAAAATTCATAATGGAGGGAACCATCATTTTCCAGGAGAAAAAAACACTCAGGATAGGCTACTCATAGACTAAAATCTGAGCTCCAACGAAGAAGACACAGAAGATTAATGTTTTTTTTAAAAGGATCCAAGGGGTAAATGACATTTTAGGGGGAAAACATGGCATGTGGTACCACTCCATCACCAAGTCATGTCCTTAGAGGTATAGGGCTCGCCTATCATGTAGATATAAATGGTGTGTGGGGGACATACACAGCATGACCATTCCAGTTTTGGTCCCGCCCGTGTTCTTTGCCATGTCCATGTATCCACCCCCTATCTGTGTACTTTACCCCGTGTCTATGTACTTCGGTACATGGTTATGTGCTTGGCCATGTACTCCCACACGGGATCCTACCCATGTGCTCTTCTATATGGTTCAACCACATAAGGATGCGGTATATGAAATTTAGGGAGTCTACACAGCATTCCATCCTTATAAATTCCCAAAACCCTAGCCGCTAAAGCATAGAGTCCACGCGAAGTGGGTTCTTCAAAATACACAACCTGTAGTTGAGATTTTTCCATAATCTCATATTCATTCTCTGATCATATGATATGGTTTTCCACCTTTAGATCCGGATTTTGCTTCACCCAAAATTGGCATATCTAGTTACCATTTTCCATTTCCAACCATCCAGTGGCTAGAAATCTGATCCCATCGATCCATGGGGGTTTTCCATACATCACACACACCTCTGTTCCTTCCACTATTATGATTTGGATACCAATAACTGAAATGATCTCCCATAACCCACAAAAAATATATATCTATCTATGATTTATCAATCATCCCCTCACAAATTGTTTTTTTGTGATTATGGTAGTTTGATCAGGCTCAGTATCTCCTAACAATGTGGAACTGGGACCGCATGGTCTAAACAGTGAAGATCACAAAGAAATTGAGATGGAAAGTCACAAGAAAAAAATTTTAACCCTAATTTACAAGAATTATTGTCCAATAATCAATAATGAGGAAATATTAGGTCAGATAAGACCAAGAATAATTAAATAAATGGGATAAAAGAGCTTGCAAGGGCCACAATTGGCGCATATCAAAGGAGGGGATTGATCTTTTCAATCTATTAAATCAAAATGGGAATAATTTAAAAATTGGGGATTTTTATTCGAATAACATTTCCATCAATAATTAAATGAAGACGTTTCATTCGCTACTTCCTGATCTACTCTAATTCAGATTTTCATCATCGTCAAATGTGAATTTCCAAATATATGAGCGATGGAAGAATCTCTTGAAGATCCCAGGATTATGATGCTAACCCTAGGAAATTATTTATAATAGTAGATTTATAGGTAAATATGTAATGTTAAAAAAATTAATTAATTAATTAATCCACTGAACATACCACCAATAGGTGAGATATCTGAATGCCCTATGCTGACCTATTTTAGGTTGTGCTTATGGAAAACATCATGTTCCCGAATCAAATGTGGTATCAGATTTATAATACAATATTTTGTTTTATATTTATCCTATTTTATCTAAGAAACTACACACATTTAATATAAAATATAATTAATATTTTTATAAATTTAATTTGAGGCACACCGGGCCTCGAAATCATACACCATCTCAATACATGACTCTGGAAATATATGTAGAAATATATTAATTTCATTCAAAGAAAAAACTGATTCTCTACAAATATATTGTTTTGTTTTACTTGATTAAAAAATAAATTATACTTTTTAAATTTTCCTTGGTTGAGTTATCACCAATTCAATGTCTAAATCTCTAAAATATCCAAAACAACCTTTAAATTATCTCAAATTGAATGACTATTTTCACTGTTATGCTCTATGTGGAAAAAATGATTAAATTTAACTACATACAAGATTTAAACAAACATCGATGTGGTAGGACTATTCCAGATTGTATAGGGGAAGAGGATCACCCCATGAGGGTGCTAGCTGTAATGAATAGGATAGGGAACCGACTATCAAACCAATATAGAGCACCACATAGCCTCAAGTGTTCCTCTTTCTACAATAGAGGTAGGTGACTAGTGGTGAGATTCTATAACCATCATGGGGAAACTATACTCTGAGTATGACTACATATAATAAAGGATAAATAATGGAATAAATATAAAAAATCAAAGTAAGCATAAGGAATTTTTGTAAAACTAGGCACCCTATACACAAATTGAATTGTACTTTTTGATTACGATATCATGTATACAACGAGTTATGCAAGATATATTCTTACCATAATCTTGTTGATATTTCTATGTCTACTATTTATATGGTGTTTTCCATGGATTACTTGTCACATCAATAGGCTATAATAGTTCCAAATCTATAATGAGAAACTAGAGATACCATGATTGTAACCTTAAACTTATGTCCTATGGTCAATATGAATCATGTTGAAATTAGATAGATGATGTGAAACCATCATGTTTTGTGCACTTATAAGCATTGAGACTTTTTCTCATGACATTCACATTTAGTGGTCTTCTTTTTCGGCTTCTATTCTAGTTCTGAGCAGCTCTATTCTACATAGTGATGACTTTCCTTACAGTTATGATTATTTGGACATCGCATTTCGGACATCTTTATACTTCATTCACAGTGGTGTGGGGTCATATCTAAATGATTTGAATCTGCAGTGTGTGGATCAATAGGTTGCTCTTCTTCAATGGATTCTCTTCCAATCATATGGTGGATTATCTTTTCTTAGATTCCATTGATTCTATGGAGGTTTCATTTCATCTTTTCATCTCGGGTTCTTTGGGCGTCGGTGTTTGAGCTCATTCGATAGTGGAAGATGTGATGAAATACGGTATTAGCATTGCCTTTGATGAACATCAGTTCCAGAATTAGGCTTTGGTATAAAGAGAAGGTGGTATGGGGGTGAGGCAGTTTTCATTCACGAAGTTCATGGATTTAAGGCTTTATAATTTTTAATATTTTCTTTTTCCTGCATCAATTATGATCCTCATGAACTGAAGATGTTCATGTCTACAGGGATGTTTGTGGTTTTTTGTTGTTGTGGCTTCAAAAGTGAGATGGTGTATGTTGGTGCAAGGGATTAAAATATGGTTTCCAATTTCTTATTCTCATATGGAAGACTTTTAGTTGAATATTTTCAATTTTCAATCATTTTTTATGATCCTACAGAAGCATCAAAGAGTACATGATTGATCAGTGCTTTTTGAGGTTTGGGGTTCGTTTTTTCTCCCTTCTAGGTATGAATTTTTCTTTATATTTTGATGGTTGTTTGGCTTCTTAGGCTTCTTTGGGGGCCTGGACCCAGTAGTGGTTGAGGTTCCTGTCCCTACGATAAACTCTTACATTTCTTTGGAGGCCTCTGTGATGTGCATCTCTGGTTGCTCCAGTTTCCTCTCTGATGCACTTTTCAGCTTCCACAGTTTCCAAAATGATGCACATTTTGGTTGATCCAATTTCCTCTAGGATGTGCTTCAGGTTTATCCGATGTTAGTTTTGTCTACATGATTCTCATTCTAGATTTTATTTCATTTGGTTCCTATGGGGTTTTTCCTTGGGTTTTTACAGCTGGGAAGCTTATGATGATTTTGGGATTGGTTTCTTCCACTACCACTAGGGAAGGGAGACAGTGGAAGTGGTCGTAGAGGTTCTCAGTCATGTGATGTGATCTTACACTGCTCCTAAGACCCCATTGATGCATGTATCTAGTTTTTAGAGTTTCCTATGTGATGTAATTTTTATCTATTCCAATTGCCTCTATGATGCATGTTTTGGTTTCCCTAGTTGCCACCGCATTGCACTTTGGGATGCTCTAGTGACTTTTGCCTCTCCCCTCATTGGAATGTTGTATTTTCATTTGTTTTGATTGTGGTACTTGTTGATAGTGTATTTTGGTTTGAGCATGTCCTTGAAGAGATCTCCATGTTTTTCACAGGTATATTGGTATTTGGTGGTTTTTTGATTTTTGAATGTGAAGCACCTAGACACTCTACAAGGAAAAACTCTAGATGAGGTTTTACTTCATGAAGTATTCACCAGAGTTTGGATACCCATATTTGGAAGAATTAGAGGGTATAAATTTTTCCATCGGTTTTAGGTATGTGCAATCTTTCACAGGACAGCTAGTTGACTGGTCATTCAAAGGTGGATACTTGACATAACGATGCAGTCGCTAGGGAGGGGTAGTTCCTATAGTCTATATCTAGGATAAATTTCATTTTAATGTTTTTAATAGGTTGAATTTGTTGGGGTTCATACTTACCCTTTAAAAGTTTCATTTTGAAAATAAAAATAAATGGATTCTTGTAGGTATCTCGAATTGGGTATGTCATTGATTGAATAATCAAGATAGAATTTGTTGCTTCTGATAGGAAGTGATATCTAAACCCAGTTGATCATGATGATAGCATCTTCACTAATTTTATCATTATGGTAGAAGAAGTAATGTCCATCCAGTAAAGTTAATGAATAATAAAGAAATAAAGAATGATGAAATGCATTGTGCATACCACTTTATGAGATATCACTAGACAAATAGATTATATTAAACAACATGATTTTTTAGGTGGTTTTCATTTCCATTACTATACCATATCTCTTTATGGGGCATGATTGGTTTCTAGAATCTACTTATGGTCTATGAGTATTACTCACTACTGTCTAGATAAGGGACTAGAGATCCACAAACTAAACATATAAAAAAGTATGGCATATTCTAATGAATAGGAATAGAGGACATGGTGGGCCCCATCATGGGGTTCTAAAGATGTCTGAGTTTGAACAATATCTATGAAATAAATTAATTCATATTATTCGAGTTTAGAATAATTAGCATTGAATTTATTGGTTAATAAGTATTTCTGTGATTTTAAGTGAATACATGATAAAATATTTAATAAACCAATATTATTTTAATATTTAGGGTTCATTTAATATTTTTTGGATTAACGAGCCAAGTTAATGACTTTCCATTATCACATAATATATTTATTATATTGCAAGTTAGTGATAAAAATTTTAATGATGTTTATGACACCGTTAATTAGTCATAACATATGATTTATAACTTATTGAGTGGATAATAAATGTATAGGGATTAGGGATCTATTTTTAGGTATTTATACCTCTCTATTTAAGTAATAGGAGGCTCTTATTCCATGTACTGTTAACTGGATGAATTTGAGAGCCTCTCTCTCATCTTTCATGTATTCTAAAGAGAGAAGCAATCGATCCAAGCCTTCAATCCAAGTTCTTCTTCATGAATTGAAGGATTGACATAGCTGTGATTTTTAGGACATCAAAGGATTCATCGAATCTCCATGATATCACCCGAATATCGACAATCTATATTCCTATATACATTTGAAGCATGTTTGGATGATCAAGAGGGATCTAACTTTGGTTCCTTCGAGCAATGTTCACTGGTGAAGAGAGGTTTTTGAAAATTCCTTAAAATTTATTGAAGTAATTGTTAAATTTTATTTTGTGCTTAAATAAATTCAGGTGAGATCCATGAACTTTTGTACCAGGTTTTTCATCGTTGGAGATGACGTAGTTATGTCAACATTATGATTAAATTTCAACCACCTTGACCATATAATTCTATGGCACATCTTGATAACTTAAATTGGTATTAGAGTAGGTTTCATAATATTTTAATCCAAATAAAAATTAAATTTTCATTAAATTGAGTAGAGAGTGTTGCAATGACTCCACTATAATAATTTGTGCTTCGATCTGATCTTGGATAACCATGTTGCGACCATCTGAAGTTTTTATCCAGATTGAAGTATGTGTTCTTGTGGGTTAAAAATTAATAACATATATATATATATGTGTGTGTGTGTGTGTGTGTGTGTGTGTGTGTTTGGTTTATTGTATATTACTCAGAGTTGGATGCCAGTGATTTCTCAGGTGAAACCCCAGTTTACCGTGAACCCTTGAACTGTAGCCAAGTTTCAGGTGGCTGGAATAGTGTTTTCCAACTAGGCCTTTTTACACATAATTTTTGAATATTAATTATTATTTTTTCTAAATTCTAAGAACATATATTTTAGAAAACAACCAAAAGGAAAGAAAAACAATTTAAAAATAGTTAGGGTAAGGGGGTATTGGTTTAAGCACAAAATTTATTGTGTCTGCTTTTCTCATGAGGTATAGATTCTTTAATGTTTTATTTAAACCATTCTTTTCAAACTAATTAAATTTTTTAATGGATATAGATAGATTTTATGTGTGTTTGAGGCTTTTTTTGAGCCCATAGAACTAGTTTTTGGAGAAATGGAATGATGTGCACAGTTAGTAGTAACCATGTAGCTCAACTATGAAACCCATATATTGGGGAGAATAATTTTATGAACTATTTTAGGGATTCCATAAATATGTGTTTAAAACTCTATATTAATTTCATAGGGGACCCACAGGAGGTGTGCATTGTTGGAACACAGTTCAGTCAAACCACACACCAACCATGCACATCTAATGTGGGTCCCCTCTACAATTCCTCTATTGTGAATAATGCACACGATTGGCACATCGTTAGTAGTAACCATGCAGCTTAACCATGAAACACAAATATAGGGGATAATAACTTGATAAACCATATGAGGGAGGAAACATGGCTGCACGAAAAACTATAGAGGAATTGCAGAGGGAACCCACACGAGCTGCACATGGTTAGCACGCGATTTGGATAAACTGTGACACCAGACTATGAACACATTTAAAAATGAAAGAAATATCTATTTTTCCCTTCCCCTATTTAATAATTAAACCCTATTTTCTCCTCCATTTTTCACAATAGTTAACACATTGGAGCTCCCATATCCTCTCCTCCCATGCATTTTTATATCTCATTAATTTGTGATCGAAATCAAGAGTCATTGGTCACTTTGGATTCATACTAATATGATCCTTAGTCTTCTTCCATCATTTATTTATTTATATATCCATAAGGAATACTATATCTCTGTGATATAATATGCCTTATTTCAGTATATTCTTCTATTTATTCGATTTCTCCCATTCTAGTCGATGTTAATGACCTCCAATGGATGAGGATAGTACTAAACATATAAGGTAGGTGGTCTATACCTTTTTCATTTATGTCTCAGTGTTTAATAGCTTGCACTGTAGTTCCACACATCAGACTTTAAGCGCATTTATACTTAAATTAATAGACCCTTAAATTTCATGTTTAAACCACAACTTAAACATGTTATTACACCCATATGCAAGGTTGGAGGTTTTCAACCTCAACCCAAAACACCCTTGAGGTGATTTTGTTTTATTTATTATGTTTACAACACTCATGGGGTGAGTTAAGCTTGAGATTTGTTAATGGGAGCTATATATAAATAAAATAATTTTTTGAAGGATGATTACCTTATTTAAACCCATTTCATTTATAAATGAAAGGAGTAATGAAATGGAATAAATGAGAGTTGTGTAATGAAATTTAAAATCTCTTGGAATGTGCATAACAATGTAATTTATTAGTGAAGTGACATGGAAACGAACACGACCCTCCTTCTTATCACTAGTATATGAAATGATTAAAAAATTTGAATGTGATAAATTCAATTAACTTAAGTGAATGGAAAATAACATGTCCCATTGAATCATTATATTGATTACACTGATAATTGATGACATGGTATGACAATGATTAACCACTTAGATATGATATATTGGATTCCTTGGACTGCTACCTTGGATCCATCCTACTTATGCTTCCTTAGATATTCTCCTTGGGTTGAACCCAATTCTTTACAATGTTTTCTATAGATGATCTACTTGGATTTGAAGAGGATTCCATTGTCCATTGTCCTTGGGTCCTATAACATGTAGGTCTATATGACACTGAGTCTTCTATGGATGATCTCCATGGAATCAAAGAGGAAACCTTGTTCATTGACCCTAAGTCCTGGGCCTCATAGGTTTGATGCTTGATTATTCAGTGTATGGCATACTTTCTTGATCCTTAACATAATGGCTTGTGTTGTAGCTTATTTCCTTCACTTTTTTATAGTCATTCATCGTTTTATAGACTAATTATTATAGAATGATCTTATAGAATAGATCACATCACTTATCTTATAGCTTTGTTCATGTTATATCTACACACTATTACAATGTGTATGCAATGACTGAAATGGTTGTTGACACCATTGGTGGTGGCCTAATGAGTATGTATCGCACCATTTTTAGGTCATATATTGGTACTTGTTAGCCCAATTTTATTAAATACATTGAGAGTGGGGGGGGGCTCCCGGTATGAAAGATTAAAATAAATTCCCCTTTGGATATTATTTCATCATTAAAAAACAAACTTCACTCTCTTCTCGTAGTAATATATGAAAATAAATTCAATCATGAATGAGACATAGTGATTTTTACTTTGTTCACCCTCATTGGGCTACATCCAAGGAAAATACAAGGATAGTGTGCTTATATACCAAATCCACTAAATCTCGCCTCCAAATTCAAGTTTTGGGCTAGATCACTTCTTTGCCTAACATTACTGCCTTTACAAGGTTTCAGGTCAGCTCACTACTTTCTCAATGGCCACTCCCTAAGTCTCATTATCCGGATCACTATTAGTGGAAAGGGTAACCTTTTTCCTCTTCCTTTTCTCCCTACTCTTGTAAAGGATCCACTCATAGTTTATGGACATGTAGGTCCCTTCACTATCACTAATGAATGAATCCTCAAATGTAGATAGATGCTCAATTTAAGTCCCATTTTCACTCGTAAATGAAATCCACTTTTCCACGTACTGTTAGTTTGAAGAAATTTCTTTCTCAAACTATTTTATTCCCTTTAAAAACTATCATACTTCCTCTACAAAATTCTATTAGTCCTTCACATACTGCAATTCACTGAGTAGAACGAGTCATTCATGAACCACCTCTTCCTCTATAGATTGTCCACTCTTCCACAGATGGTTGATCCCTCATAGACTACATTTCCTTCTAAAAATTTCATTTTCTTCCACACACTATTTTACTTTGTGGGAGAAGGATACTCAAAACCCCCTTTCCAAAAACTGACTTCGTGGACAACCCTCCATGGAATAGCTTCCTCGTAAACTCTCTCTTCCATAGAATCCTTCCCCACAAACTATTTTAGAATTCAATGAATTATTCCTAGAGTGATGATTTTTTTATAATGAAAATATCTATTCATAATGATATGTTTAAAGGTATTTATATAGTAAAATAAATATGTAAAACCTCCTAATCCAAATTACCTAAAAATTCTATGTGGTACAGCCATCACCACATCCAATGTTATGCAGTCTACATAGCGTCTTAATATTTTTTAGTGTCTGGTGTATTCCACAATTGATAAACCTTTTTGGATTCTAAAATTATCACCTATAAACTAAAAATGACGAGCCTTATATGAAAAATTATCCTCACATGAACTATTTTTGCTTTACGGTTTGTGTGGTGCATAGACCATTTTGTAGCGGGTGTAATTCACTACCTCCATCTTCAAAACATATCTCACTTCATTATTCCATATAACCATTTTTGGTATGTGAACTCCATGCTTCATAGCCAAAAACTATATTATATAGACTAATTTTTGAAAAAACCCTTTGTTGGTTGTTGTTCCACATTCTGCATACCTCCTTTGCGGTCTGCATAGTGCTGTTGCTTTGCAGAAATACTTCCTTTTCTAAAAAAACTCCTGATTTTGAGGACCAAAAATTTGGAAAACACTGGGAAACAATGCCACCTTAAATATTTACTTCGACAAAAGTAACCATACTGATTCGTGGTCATATATATTTTTCATCAAATATAATCACCCCAAAAAACACTGAGAGGATTCCTTGAAGGGTTTTTTCCAATAATATACCTATTTTGTTTGTTGGAAACTATTCATATTTTGATACCCTATTAAATTTTCTACCATATTCTACCTCCATTAACTTCTTTTGATTAAGATAGCGATCAAAGATTTACTCAACACACACTCTAATCCCATATGATCCATTCTTGGTGTGAGAAACAAGAGTGACATACAAAGTTCATTAATGAATCACTTTATTCAAAACCACTTAGCTGCTTTCATCACAAACCTCACCTATCATGATATATAATCTTTGATAAGTCACTTTTATCATAGTTAGATTTAATACTCCCCCTAATTCACTACTCTCCATTTTGGCTTCTCCCCTCTCTTTATTAAGAAATTTTATCCCACTTTACAGCTAAAATTTCTCCCCCTTTTTCAAAGGACCCTAAAGACAATCCTTTGAGGTATGCTAAAGGATAAAGAACATAAATTAGAAAATTAGGGAGAACACACCATGCCTCAGGGAGAGGGTGTCCCGCATCCAAACTTTTTCTAGTTTTGGGAGTCTAATGAACTCTCAGAGCTATTCAATTCCTTTCAAATGCTACTTTGGGAATGGCCTTTGTCAAAATGTTTGCAACTTATAGTTCTGTAGGAACATACTCTAACATTACAATCCCTTGATCCACATTCTTCTTAATAAAATTATACTTGATTTCAATGTGCTTCATCCTTGAGTGATGGAATGGAGTTGTGCTAAGATATATACCACTTGAGTTATCAAAATTGATTCTGATTAGAGACTTCACTTCAACTCCCATATCATCATGCTCTTACTTCCTCCACAATAATTGTGTGCACAATTGTGTGGTCGCGATATATTCAGCTTCTAAGGTTCTTAATGAAATGAAATCTTTTTTCTTCCTTAGTTAAGAAATGCAAAATCTAATAAGATAAAATGCACCACTTGATGTTGATTTTCTATCATCAGCTAATCCAGCCCAATCTGCATTAGTATAGCCCAATAGATCTTGCTGATATTTTTCATTTTATTGAAAAAAGAAATGAATCATTCCCTTGATATACCAAAGTATTATTTTCATATAAATAAAGTGTATTTCCTTAGGATAACTTTTATATATTTTTTCTTGGCATGTGGAGTAAACAATATCAGGTCTTGTCACTATCAAGTACAATAGACTGCCTGTTATTTTATTGTACTCTATGACATTAACTTAATTTCCTTCATCATGCCCTGACAGTTTCATCCAGGTAGCCACCAAAGTCATTATCTCTTGTAATTATCCATTTCAAATCTTCTCAAAACCTCGTTAAAATATTTATATTGATAAATGAATGTTCTATTCCTTCATTTTGTCACCTTTAAACCATGAAAAAATGTTAGTTCACCAGTCATTGACATTTAAAATTCACTTTCAATGAATTCTATGAACTTTTTACACTGAGCTTCATCTGATCTTATGAAGATTATGTCATTTACATACACCAACACCATCATACTTCAATTACTGCAATTTTTTAAAGTGATATTTTAATAAACTCAACCACATTAAAAATCAAGCTTCTTCAAAAACTGATCTATTCTGGAATACCATGCTCTTAGTGATTGATTCAACCCACATAACACATTATTCAATAGAAAAAGTCTTCTCTCATATTTATGAATGATAAAACCATATGGAAGCTCAATATATAAATCTTTTTTTATAACCCCATTCTAAAATGCAGACATGATGTCCATCTAGAAAAGTTTGAGATTTCTTTGCACTATTATGTCCATGAATAGTATGATTGTATCTAGCCTTGTAATAGGTGTAAATGGTTCATCAACTTAAATAACATTTATATGGGAGTAACCTTTTCACAATAATCATTCTTTTCTTCGAATCACTGTGCAATCCTCATTTATCTTGGGGAAAAATACCCATTTGGTCTCGTTGACATTCTTATATATTGGCCCTGAAAAAATATCCCATGTCTGATTATTTTCAATTTGGTCAAGCTATTAATTAATATCCTAGAACAATTTTTCATCTACATCTACTTCCTCAAAAAAAATAGGATCTACCTGTGTTACGAATGATGCTTTCGGTAGAGTCTTCATCCTCCTTGCATGCACTGACGCTGTCTAATCACCAATTAAGTTTTGTTAATCAAATTTGTCTCTTCTCTTAAATATTTGTATATATACTAATTTCTTCTCATCCATTTCATTATCTAAACATTCTTTCAAATTGGCCTATTAAATTGGAACATCCCTTGGTCTTCTTATCTCTTCATCATTATCCTCCTGAGAATGATCATGTAGTTTCTGATGATTATACTCATCATCTACTATAGTTACACAGTGGATTTCAACTAACTTTCCCAAATATTCTTCCCATGTGTTGTTGGCTTCCTCCCCAACCATGCCCTGGTTGATTTCATTATAAAACTCCCTCAGGTCAGTCCCTACATGCTCCATCTCCCCTTGGTGGAGTAGGAGCCTACTGTCCCTACTGTTAAAATGACTTGGTAGGAAACTACTTCTGAGGAGAGTGCTAGACCTACTCACCTCCACCATACTGATCTCAAACTGATCACTGACCCTAAAGGTTCTCAGGGCCTCCATAAGAAAAAACAAATCATTTCAAAACCCACATGAATAGGGTAAGGACTAGAAGGTCGAAACTGGAACTGCTGGGGTCGGCTTTCCGCCGACCGAAACCTGGAAGGTCCTGACACTGGAGACCTGCAACTGATAGACTTTCCCTTTGAGTAACTCAGTTGGATCCCCTCTCACATTAGGCCTCCTCATGAGTTCATACTTTCCACCACTTTACAATTATTGTATAATTCTATGTATTTCAGTAAGGTGAAGGGAGTAACTGAATACTGAAGAGAAGGACGAAGGGCATCCTTTAAGCGTATCGCCTGAGAAACCTCATCCAGAAAGAGGTCTAGTGAAGAGAGAAGCATATTCTTGAACATGATCCCCAACTTCCGTACTGAAATACTCCCCTTCTAGAGGAAGATTATCTCCTTTTTCTTCTCAGCCTTCATGGTTGATGAGAGGAATTCTATCGGTAACTTCTTCTCAAAGTCAGTGAACAAAACATTGGTCCCCTTCCTCTCCCCAACATATAGCATCCAACATTGACAGATTGATCCCCTCATTTATATCTCTTCCAAGAGAACCCAATAACCTTTCAATGACCGGATCAAGATGAAAGTGATCACCAAATCCTCGATCCAACTCTCTGTCTCTATGTCTGATACATTACCGTCATACTTTCTCAGAGTCTGCCACTGGAAGGAATAAAGCATCTGTTTCCACTGATTTTCCATATCCTCTAGATCAACCCTCCACGGATCATATGGATTGCCTACTGATCCTACACTACCTAAGACACTTGTGGACAATAACTGGGTTCCATATAGAAAAGGTAAAGAAGAAATTCCTAAGCCTGAGTAGTATAGAATTTATTTAGGATTCATTTGAACTCATTTTTTATTTTAGTTTACTAAAAACACTCAAAAAACAAGAACACAATCCACCATGACGCATGTACATTTACTAGGGTCTCTATCCTACAATCAGTGTAGCCTCACTTGGTCATTCAGTAAGCTCAAAGTCTTGTATCATATCACGAGGGCCCCAAAAATCCAGTGTCCAAGCTAGTCTTACCTAGCCTATGTGACACACCAAGATCCCATAACGTTGTTTCCCAAAAAATACATTCAATCCATACTATGCCTACCTCCAAACTCCATCAAATACCTCAACCATCACATTTGATACCATTATTCCATGACCCACCTTCTTCAATATTAGGTAAGGGATAGAAAGATGCCAATACCTTCTTTTCTCAAGATGATGGAGAGACAATAACCCCTGAGTCCTGCCTCCAATTGGCACTGGGGTGGCGAACAACACCCAGGGTACAGAAATATCACAAAAATGAGAGTCATTGCAATTTTTATAGTAACCAAGATTGGAAGATAAGATGTATCCACCTCAAAAAACTCCAAGACATATATATAAATAAAACAAAATCCATTCCACATTCATGTTTAAATTATATCTTCTATAAATACAATGAAAACTTCAATGAAAGTTACAAAAATAGAAATAAGTAATGACAAAACATTCATCCCCAATGTCTAAGAAAGTATGGTCCATCAGGGTCTACATAATCTCCCTAGAAACCTAAAAATAGTTTTATATACGTAGGGGATCAATCAAGTATAATCAGTAGAGAAAACCCAAAGTCACCCAAGCACAAGTGGGAGAATCATACTAATTCCCTTATGAGAAAACATAAAAAACTCAAAATCACCTAACATGGTATACTATACACCCCATCCTCAATAGGTCATAATCACCAAATAACACATGTAAAGTAAATTAAAGTAGTAATCACATCGATATTTGGGTACCCCACACCACTTACCACTAGTTAACTACTCATCCCTAATGGTGAACATCCAAACACTACCACACTCTTCCACAAGACCCACTATCACAACCAATGTGCACAAACCTAGGCTACATACCACGTCACATCTATCCCACAAACACCTAGGCTGGAAACCACAACCCCATCTCAATGACACCTAGGAATTAGTACACAACTCATCTTGAAGACACCTGGGAAGAACACCTCGCTCGCAAACACCAGGGACTCACAACAACACCACAACATACCCGAAGAGTCTAGGGATACCAATGCCTAGAAGAGGGAGTAGATAATAGCCAAGAACTAATCATCCAACCTCCCATCTAGATGTTGGGAAAGGATACCCTCCCCCATAACAATGGGGTTGTTCGAAACATAGTTCTCAACACAGATGGAGTGTGTATAGAAATCAAAAGGAACTACACACACACACACATATATATATATATATATAGATATGTACCAAAAACTCATCCCAACCTATGGTTTTTCAAAACAATAACCATCCCACACAAAAACTACCCTTATTTCCAACCCTACAAGCATGCCCCACCACGAATGATTCTCACTTCTATAAGTTGATAAATGAATGTTTCTTCACTATAATTGAAAACTATAAACATACCCTCAAAAAATTCATTTAACCAGTTGTCACTCTACATTATCAATTGGTTTATTTATTCCATCCTACCTGGGGAACTACCAAACACTGCAACTATTATAAAGTGAAGCAACCATACCAACCACTCTAAAAATCAATCAAATAAAGAAGGGACAAGGTAAAATAATCCATTCTAAAACACATTCCTAAAAATAATGGTATTTAGAATCTTTGGGTGAAATCTCCACACAAGGTAACACTGTAAGTATTCAAAATCATCCCTCCTAAACCATCAATTATAGCCCCGCTACACGAAAAAACACCACATTTAAAAAAAATAGAAATAAACCAGTTTTCAGTCCCACTGCACACTCCCCTTTCCTGGTCACCTCTACCATCATTCTTCCAAGTCATGTCTCCCTTTCATTCCTCTCAATAAGAAAGACCCCCAACACACCTCATAACTACCACACTCGGAAACCCCACTACACCACAACACCACACCCAGGACACCCATAAGCATGAAAATGACATAACCCAGTCCTATAGTCCCACTACCCAGCCACTGCCCAGATATATTCCCACTATATAACATGCTCATCCATTCAATACTCAAGAAATCTATCATCCCTTGATACCATCGCACCACCCATATCACCCCATACTCACAACCACACTCCCAGTTACAACACCTCATGAATAGCACCGACACAAGGCAAATAAAACCACACATAGAACACAACCACACCAATAATGAAAGGTTTATTCATATTTAGATGCACTCATTCATTAGCTACACTTTATAAAACACGGGTAATCATAGAACAATTTTGATTCTAGGGAATCCATTTACTTTACTGAATATAAGTGATTAACCAAATTTCAATTCTTACAATAGTGATTCACAAATCATATAGGTGCGCAAAAAGAGACCACCAAAGACCATGATATTCAGTGGAATACAACCCAAATAATTCACAACATGGATCAAGGATAACATATAAAACAAGGTGATCATCATCATTGTACTCCTAGACCATTATTTATTACTTCTTATTTTCATTGTTAATTTTGGGTCCAACTGTATTTTCAATGGGACATAAGTACACCCACCTCGCATGATGCACAAAATTATGAGAGATGAAGGAATCCATACCTAGAACAAAAAAAATCAACAATCCCTACTTGCACCAAATAGGGGGGGGTCATGTCAGTAGTAGGGAAGACTCCAGGGGAAAACGGAACAGACTATTACAAGAGAGGAACACAAATACTCAAGGAAGAAAGGTTTGCGGTGCACCTAGAGGAAGCGTAAGCGTTCAAGAGAATATAGGATTTCGGCTTTAGAAATGTAAAATCATAAATTTATAGGGAAACTGTTTTAAAGGCCATTAAAGCTGATCATGATCAAGACCATGCGGTTTGAGAGTAAAAGGAAGATTATGGTTTTTAGAAGATAAAAACCATTTCAAGAATCCTAAATACACATTAAATAAAACATTTAAATAATTTAGCATCACCGGAAACATCGATGGGGAGAAACTGAAAACACTGGGAAAAATTGGAAATGAATCCCTGATGGGTGATTCAGTTATGCGAATCACCGATGGATGAGCCACTGATACTGATCCACTGAATGATGAGCCACCAATGTTGATACATTGATGTGAATCACCAGTATCTGACTCATCGATGCCCGAACTACCAACTCCATGACCTATCTGTAAAATCCCGGAAATTTCAAGGAAAATTTTTTCTTAATTTTCTTTGGAATTTTACAAGAACGCAGTTTCTAACGGTGCCTGATTCCGAGGCCCGGTGTGCCCAGAATTAATTTCCGAAGTTTAGCTCGGTACGTTCAGTGAACGAACGAGCTGATTTTTCTAACTTTTGAACTGGTGCTTGGAATCGAATTCAGTGGGCACTGATTGAATCGCAGCGCCGGTATTTGATTAGGAGCACCTTTTCCGAAGGTGCATTTACTTGGGAGGAGTTTTTAATAATGTGAGGAATAAAAATAATTGTTTTACAATTTTATTTTATTTCTTTACTAAGAGGTTTTAGTGTTGTGTGAAATAAAGTTGTGTCACAACTTTATTTCTCTCTTCTAAGCGGTTTAACTTCCATGTGAGGGAGTTGGGGTGGGACCCACAAAATCCTAACTTCTCATGTTAAGGTATTTGTGAGGTGTGGCCCACATGAGCCCCACCCCTTCAAATTCTTAAAACTCCCTCTTAAATGTGTAACCCTTGAAAACTCATTATTGATTAGGGTGACTTTCCCTCTCCCCAATTTAATTCAAAGCCAACACATTAACATAATTAATTGAGTTATGTGTTTTGAATTTTGAGTTTTTGAAAATGCTTTCATAGGTGAATAAAATAAGGCAGAGCGTTGTTTTATTTCGGTTTGGTTTTTGCTATGGAAATTTGTAAGAGGGAGAGTTCTATACTTTGAAGAACTTCATCTTCCACGTTGAAGAACGTAAAGAATGGTTCTTCTCCAACAGATAACATCGACCCTTCGACTTAGAAGACTCGACGACCCGGATTCTTCCGTCTTCATCTTCCTCAACGACAAGGGAGAAGTCGCCGACCGCGGTGATCATCGCCAACGACAACGTACCTTCCTTCTTTATCATAGTAACAAGTGAGGAGACGTGGTTTCCTCCTCGGACGCACCCCGACGTCCATGGAATCTATGTCTGACCCTGCGACGCCGTTCTCCGCGACACCCGACGTGCGACGTCAAATATCAAGGTAGGGGAATTTATTTTGGTGTTCTCTTATCTTTTGAGAAAAGAACGACGAGCACGGACCAACCAATTCCAGGTTGATCCGTGGATCGTTCGTTCATACGGATTGATGTTGAGGATTATTATTTAATTTATTCATGATTATTACCTTGACGTTATTCATGAAATATGACCATTTGCTATCAATTAACAATAGGGGGCCGGACCGCACAAACACGACCGACCCTCCTCCTTATCCATGTGGGTTTCTTTTGGGGATTGAAACTGGAATGGCGTGGTGTCGTTGCACCGCGCGGAAACGTGCGGCAAGGAATGGGTGGTGCCATCACGCTGCGCCGTGAAAACGAACAAGGACGCGACGCCGTCGCACCGCGTTAGAGAAACCTGAAGACATCCGTGGACGGAGTCGGGCCATGGCGAAGGGGCGCGGCGCCATCGCGTCGCGCCGGAGAACCACGAAGATGGCGCGTTTTGTTAATTGACGTGCGGATTTACGGGCGACGACAATTGAAGTCACACAGGCATTGTTGGATCTTTGCAGCGAAGGTCGGATCCCGGGGTGACCACTGGCGAACACCGCAGGCGAATCGGACCACCGGAGCACGTCTGGTGGTCCGCGGAAACCCCTACCGGCGCGCCACGCCGGTGTGGCGGCGCCGGCGGTCGGGGGCGGCGGTGCCCGGAGTGCCGCCGGAAGAATCCTCCCCAGATGAAGCCGCGGCGGTGGAGCACGGTCACGCGACCGCACGGGGCCAGAGGTGAGCGGCGGGACGCGGCCGGCTGCCGCGTCCGCTGGCACGGGCGGCCCCAACCGTGGGGCTGCGGCTCTTTACACGGGGCTAGTGCCACCCGCATGGTTCGACTGTTCGGACGAACCCCCGGCCGAGCCGGGCTGGCTTGGACAAACCGGGTCGGGCCGCGCCCAGCCAGGACGACCCAGGGGGTCTCGGGCCGGGTCGGTCCGGGTCCGAAACCCCCGTTTTCGGACCCATCATGGTCTTTCGCCCATATCTTGAGCTGTAGACCTCCGATCGATGCACCATCAGCAGCGATGTGATCCTTGGATCGAGACGTTCATTTCTTTATATTGAACTCAAAGTTTCGGAACACTTTGGGTTCGGCCGAGTTGGTTCGGATACGAAACCAACCGGGCCCTAGGAGCAGAAACGCTTATATCTTGATCTTCGGACGTCTGATTGACGTGCCATCGACTTTTATGGATTCCTCTAAGTGAGACGGATCTTTTGGCTTACTCCGATCTAGGCTTAGATGCCTTCGGAGTGCGGTCGGGTTGGTTCGCTCACGAAACCAACCGGGCCCCTGGAACAAAAAAAGCCAATAACTCACAGATCGGGCGTCCGATTGACGCGCCGTCTGTCTCGTTGAATTCCTCTTGATGAGACGGATCTTTTGGCATAATTTGTCCGAGTTTTGGTTGCTTTTGGATAGTGGCTGGTTGGATTATACTCGAAATCCAACCGGGACCTTGGAACGGAAAAGCTGATAACCTTCAGACTGAACGTCCGTTTGACGAACCGTTAGTGGTGATGGTGATCATGTTGAGAAAAGGTCCCTATGAGTATACCCTATCAGAGTTCTCGGTACAGTTGAGATACGGCCGGATTGGTTCGCACACGAAACCAACCGGGCCTCGGGGACGAAAAGGCTAGTAACTCACAGACCGGGCGTCCGATTGACGTGCTGTCTTTTGCATTGAGACCACTATGATGAGGCGGTCCTTTGAGATACTTCTTCGTGGGACTTGTGATACTTGGAGTATCGACCAGTATCTCGTGGAGCGGACCCTCCCAGAGACGAACGTGCGGAGTACGGAGACCATGTAGCCGACTGAGACCTGACGACTGCTTGACCGACTCGACTTAGAGTGAGTCGACTAGCCCAGTGGACGGAGCACAACTTTGTGAGGTGCAGACCCATGGCGGACGGAGCACTACCTGTGTGACAGTGCAGACCCGCGGTACTCGTCCGGAGAGTACCTCTGCAGGCTACTAGGGGGTGTGAACTACTGTGTTTGGGTGGGATACCCCGGCGGGAAGCACTACTGTGTTTGGGTGGCAGACCCGCGATACTCGACAGGAGGAGTACCTTAGTAGTCTTAGGTTAGTGAGAAGTACCTCGGAATCGTGACAGGACCACTGTACACTCCAGAGACGGGGCTCTTCAGCAGTTACGGTTTCAATAATTAAAATCCTGGTTTGAGCTGAGACTTTTGACCTTTGTGTTTACCTCATGATTGAGATGGGTCACTTGATAACTTAGGTATATGTATGGGAATATACCTGGGTAGAGGTTATCCATTGATTTCATGATCTTGGTGTTTTCCCCATGATTGAGATGGGTTACTTGATAACTTAGGATTATGCATGGGAATATACCTATGTAGAGGTTATCTGTTGAGATCTTCTTTGTGGTTATCCTTGTTGGTTTTTAGTGAGACCTTGAAGGTCTCGGGGTCCCTACTGAGTATCGTTATACTCACCCCTGTACGGGCTATTCCCGCACCTCATTGTGTTGGTTGCAGACGACGAGCAGTGCTAACGGAGGCCGAGTGTTCGAGGATTGGACAGTACCCGGAGGTGGACTACACGATGAGTCAATACCCAGAGGTGGACTACACGACGAGTCAGTATCCAGAGGTGGACTTCGCGATGAGATGACACACGGAGGAGGTTGACGGGTGAGAGAGTTGTGGAGTCTATCTGTACCTACCCTTCAGGTAGGATCCGTGGTGGATGATCCAGGAGTTGCGCCATCTGTACCTACCCTTCAGGTAGGATCTGAAGAGGACGACCCAGGAGCCACTTCCGTTCTTCCAGCTTTTGTCATTTTCTGTTGTACTTTGTTCAGTTGTAGTTGTACTTTCTTTTGGGTTTGTATTCTGGCCCATTTTCCATTCAGCACTTCTCTTTGTACTTAGTGTTTTACTTCCTCTTGTACTCTATGGTGTTTTTTTACTTTTATAAAGGAAATTCCTTCTTAGTTATCTGGATTTAAGCCTTTGGTGCTAGTCACCAGCCCTTGGCCTATGGAAGGCGGGCTTGGGGTAGTCACGGCACGGGCCCCGAGGACGGGTCATGACAAATTGGTATCAGAGGAGTCGGTTCTACCGAAGAACTTATAACTCTAATATTTTTTTTCTGTGAAGCAATAGTGTTAAGAGTACTGAGTGTGGTTTTCAGTTTAGGGAGTCCAGTGTTGGTGCGGGTTGCCGACGTATCCATACACCAGGACCCTGACAACTGATTTCTGACTTTGTTCACGAAAACACTGATTGTGTGTGTGTTTCCAAAAGTTTTTAAATGTCAGCTCAAACCAGGTCAGCTCACCAGGTATAATCATTTGACCATGTCACGTTGTTTATTCATGAAGACTTTTTACGGAAGACCAGCTAGAGCCCAGAGGGATGTGTGTACTGACAGCCTTCCGAGCGACGAGGCTTCGGTACAGGTCCCTATTGAAGTTGAGGCACCAGCGGTACTACCATACGTTGGGCCACCTATTCCACCAGCCCTAGAAGTAGGCGATGCATTCCACTTGAGCGTGATGCACGAGTTCCAGCGCCAGAGGCCACCCAAGTTCCGGGGAGAGACGGACCCGCAGGCGGCTGAGGATTGGCTGGAGGCTGTGGTGAGAGTCTTCAGGCTAGTGGAGACGCCTGTAGACTTCATGGTGATCTTTGCTGCCAGCCTTCTTCAGGAAACAGCAGGCAGGTGGTGGAGCCACTTGTTCCAGTTTTGCAATGGGATGGCCTTCACATGGGAAGACTTCGACACCTTCTTCAGGGTGGAGTTTTTGTCAGTAGCTCTACACCCCGAGCGTGTACAGGAGCTTCTGCCTTTGCCGTAGGGTTTTTGATCTGTAGCCGAGTCATCTGTGGGCAGTAGGCAGATTATGCAGAGGTCCAGGAGGACCAGAGCAGCAGTTGGGCGATCTCGGGTTTTATGATCGGTGGTGCGGGGCACCCGGGGTGGGGTCAGAGCCAGGCGTGCCAAAAACGGACAGTGTTACTCCTGCGGTAGGAAGGGTCACCTGGCAGGTGATTGTACGACCGCCCGCACAGTTGATCCATAGGCGTTGGAGGAGCCAGTGAGGTAGAAGCAGCGGGAAGTGCTTGGGCAACAGCCGAGCAGTGGACAAGGCAGTAGAGCTCCGGGAGCAGGTGGACAGGAGAGGAACTAGTGGATATTTCCCTTGTACTTCTAGTTCCATGTTTCTATTGTATTCGTGTCTTTTTACTATGAGTTGCAATAATAAAAAGACACTTATCATTGAGATGTTTGCCTTTCTGTCCTTTTGTTTGGTTGATACTAAGAGGTCCCTGTTAAAACTGTTGACATGACCCTCACATTCGAGATTTCTACTGGAGGAGACCCAATGACCTCACACTGATGCCGACAGCGTGACTCGACCCTTGGAGGAGAGAGTGATGGTTGGATCTCTTGGTAGTTACGTCGAGGCCTTACGACATCATCCATGGCATGAATGCGTCATTCATGTTAGGATTGACTGTATTAGTCAATGGGAATGGTTCATCTAGGGGATGAGACCGAGTTTCTCTTTTCGGCAAAGGAGAAATTTTTAGCGGCTCTTTCAGATCATAGGAAAGGAAGGTGCAGGTCATCCAGAACCGGATAAAAACTGCACGGTGCAGTAAGAAACAAGAAACTGCACCAGTCTTAGAGACACGGGCATGTTAAATGTTTCATGAAGTGGAAGCTTTAAGGAGAGATGAGTCTGCGATGCAGCAGACGTGGAGGAAGAGCTAGGAGAGCAGCATGAGGTGGTGTACATCTTAACATGCTAGAACCACCTGCCTTAGTTATCCCCACCAGGATCAGGGAGTTGGAGGGAGGAGGAAGAGTGCGGCTACATGCGGTTAAGGAGTGTGACCCAATGGCTCTAAGAATGATTCAAGGGACCGTCTATGTCCACAACTAGCTGTTGTAGTAATAGGCATTGATACGAATCATTCCTTCCTTCCACAAATCTTATCCTAGACCTAGAGTTTCCGTTAATCCGTAGACTTGACCCTCACGTCTGGAGATATCTTGGGAGAAGACTCGATATTCACACTTACGCCGATAGTGTGGTCAGACCCTCAAGGCGAGAGTTTCGGTTGGAATCTCTTGGTGGAAGCATCGAGGCCTTACGACGTTGGTTTGAGTATAGACTGGGAAATCACAGTTCATACACAAATTGATTTTTTTAGGAAAAAATGTTGTGGTTTAACTACGACGTCGGAATGGGTTTTCCTTGGTCGACGAAAAAGGAAACCCCAGGCAGCACAGGGTAACTCATGCACAGGAGGGTGAGACCAATCACTCTTGAGTCGGTAAACCTTACCCTTGTGGCAGCAGTCATTTTGAGTCCTAGTTCTAGACAAATTGGAGATCCTTGGAGTTCGAGTATGACGATCACGTCCTTATACGGGTCTCACCTTGACGAGTTTTACGGGATGTGACCAAGGTGGCAGGTTATCTCCGAGGTTCAGCAGACCTTCTTAGGTCCTCAGCTGGGTAGGCGGGGTGGTTTACCGCTTGACCCATCCACCTCAGTTGCACCAGGTGCATGACGACTTCCACGTATCTCAACTGAGGAGATACGTGCTCGACCCTTCTCATATCATCGACCATGGGGAGATGGAAGATGGTGATGGGGTGTCCTTCACGGAGGATCCAGTGGGGATCGAGGATCGACAAGAGCGGATCCTACGTGGACGATAGATTCCCCGGGTGCACTTTCTTTGGTAGTACGGGAAACTCCAGGTGAGCACATGGGAGAAGAAGGCTCAGATGCGTCCTCTGTACCGCTTTTGTGACCCTAGTTTGTGTTGAAACTTTATGGGGACGTAAAGCCTTGAGGTGGGAGTAATGTAAAGACCCGGAAATTTCAAGGAAAATTTTTTCTTAATTTTATTTAGAATTTTACAAGAACGAGGTTTTTGACAGCCCCTGATTCCGAGGCCCGGTGTGCCCAGAATTAATTTCCGAAGTTTAGCTCGGTACGTTTAGTGAACGAACGAGCTGGTTTTTCTAACTTTTGAACCGGTGCTCAAAATCAAATTCCGTGGGCACCGATGGAATCACAGCGCCGGTATTTTCTTAGGAGCACCTTTTCCGAAGGTGCATTTACTCGGGAGGAGTTGTTAATAATGTGAGGAATAAAAATAATTGTTTTACAATTTTATTTTATTTCTTTACTAAGAGGTTTTAGTGTTAAGTGAAATAAATTTATGTCACAACTTTATTTCTCTCTTCTAAGTGGTTTAACTTCCATGTGAGGGAGTTGGGGTGGGACCCACTAAATCCTAACTTCTCATGTTAGGATATTTGTGAGGTGGGTCCCACATAATCCCCACCCCTTAAAATTCTTAAAACTCCCTCTTAAGTGTGTAACCCTTAAAAACTCACCATTGATTAGGGTGACTTTCCCTCTCCCCACTTTAATTCAAAGCTAACACATTAACATAATTAATTGAGTTATGTGTTTTGAATTTTGAGTTTTTGAAAATGCTTGCATAAGTGAATAAAATAAGGAAAATCCTTGTTTTATTTCAGTTTGGTTTTTGCTGTGGAAATTTGTGTGAGAGAGAGTTCTATACTTTGAAGAACTTCATCTTCCACGTTGAAGAACGTAAAGAACGATTCTTCTCCAATGAAGAATATCGACCCTTTGACTTAGAAGACTCGGCGACCCGGATTCTTCCATCTTCATCTTCCTCAACGACAAGGGAGAAGTCGTCGACCGCGGTGATCATCGCCAATGACAACGTACCTTCCTTCTTTATCATAGAAACAAGTGAGGAGATGTTGTTTCCTCCTCGGACGCACCCCGACGTCCACGGAATCTACGTCCGACCCCACGACTCCGTTCTCCGCGACACCCGACGTGCGACGTCAAATATCAAGGTAGGGGAATTTATTTTGGTGTTCTCTTATCTTTTGAGAAAAGAACGACGAGTGCGGACCAACCAATTCCAGGTTGATCCGCGGATCATTCGTTCATACGGATTGATGTTGAGGATTATTATTTAATTTATCCGTGATTATTACCTTGACATTCTTCGTGAAATATGACCATTTGCTATCAATTAACGAGAGGGTGTCAGACCGCACAAACACGGCCGACCCTCCTCCTTATCCATGTGGGTTTCTTTTGTGGATTGAAACGGGAATGGCGCGGTGTCTTCGCACCGTGCGGAAACGTGCGGCAAGGAATGCGCGGTGCCATCGCGTCGCGCGGTGAAAACAAACAAGGACGCGACACCATCACGCCGCGTCGGAGAAACCCGAAGGCATCCGCGGATGGAGTCGGGCCATGGTGAAGGGGTGCGGCGCCATCGCGTCGCGCTGGAGAACCACGAAGATGGCGTGTTTTGTTAATTGACGTGCGGATTTACGGGAGACAAAAAACGAAGCCACACGGGCGTTGTGGGATCTTTGCAGTGAAGGTCGGATCCCGAGGTGACCACCGGTGAAGACCACAGGCGAATCGGACCACCGGAGCGCGTCTGGTCGTCCGCGGAAACCCCTGCAGGCGCACCACGCCGGTGTGGCGGCGCCGGCGGTCGGGGGCGGCGGCGCCTGGAGCGCCGCTAGAAGAATCCACCGCGGATGAAGCCGCAGCGGCGGAGCGCGGTCCCGCGACCACGCGGGACCGGAGGGGAGCGGCGGGACGCGGCCGGCTGCCGCGTCTGCTGCCACGGGCGGCCCCAACCGCCGGGCCGTGGCTCTTTACGCGGGGGCAGCGCCACCCGCACGGTTTGGCCGTTTGGCCAATCCCCCTACCGAGCCGGTCCGGCTTGGACAAAGCGGGTCGGGTCGCGCCCAGCCGGGACGACCCAGGGGGTCTCGGGCCGGGTCGGTCCGGGTCCAAAACCCACGTTTTCGGACCCATCACGGTCCTTCGCCCATATCATGAGCTGTAGACCTCTTATCGACGCACCATCAGCGGAGATGCGATCCTTGGATCGAGCCGGTCATTTCGGTATATCACACTCAAAGTTTCGGAACACATTGGGTTTGGCCGGGTTGGTTCGGATATGAAACAAACCGGGCCCTCGAAGCGGAAACGCTTATATCTTGAGCTCCGGACGTCCGATTGACGTGCCGTCAACTTTGATGGATTACTCTAAGTGAGACAGATCTTTTGGCTTACTTCGCTCGAGGTTTGGATGCCGTCGGAGTGCAGTCGGGTTGGTTCTCTCATGAAACCAACCGGGCCCCTAGAACGAAAAAAGCCAATAACTCATAGACCGGGCCTCCGATTGGCGCGCCGTCTGTCTCGTTGAATTCCTCTTTATGAGACGGAACTTTTGGAATACTTTGCCCAAGTTTTGGTTGCTGTTGGATAGTGGCCGGGTTGGATTATACCCGAAATCCAACGGGGCCTTGGAACGGAAAAGCTGATAACTTTCAAACTGGACGTCCGTTTGACGAACTGTCAGCGGCGATGGTGATCACGTTGAGAAACAGTCCCTATGAGTATACCCTATGAGTGTTCTGGGTACAGTTGAGATACGGCCGGATTGGTTCGCACACGAAACCAACCGGGCCCCGGGGACGAAAAGCTAGTAACTCACAGACCGGGCGTCCGATTGACGCGCTGTCTTTTGGGTTGAGACCCTTATGATGAGGCAGTCCATTGAGATACATCTTCGTGGGACTTGTGATACTTGGAGTATCGACCTATAGCTCATGGAGCGGACCCTCCCAGAGACGAGCATGCGGAGTACAGAGACCGTGTAGCCGACTGCTTGACCGACTCGATTTGGAGTGAGTCGACTAGCCCAGTGGACGCATCACTACCTTGTGAGGTTTAGACCCATGGAAGACAGAGCACTACCTGTGTGACAGTGCAGACCCGCGGTACTCGTCTAGAGAGTACCTCTGCAGGCTACTAGGGGGTGTGCACTACTGTGTTTGGGTGGCATACCCCGCCGGGAAGCACTACTGTGTTTGGGTGGCTGACCCGCGGTACTCGACAGGAGGAGTACCTCATCAGTCTTAGGTTAGTGAGCAGTACCTCGGAGTCATGACAGGACCACTGTAAACTCCAGAGATGGGTCTCTTCAGCAGTTACGGTTTCGATAATGAAAATCCTGGTTTGAGATGAGACTTTTGACCTTTGTGTTTACCTCATGATTGAGATGGGTCACTTGATAACTTAGGTATATGTATGGGCATATACCTGGGTAGAGGTTATCCGTTGATTTCATGATCTTGGTGTTTTCCTCATGATTGAGATGGGTTACTTGATAACTTAGGAATATGCATGGACATATACCTAAGTAGAGGTAATCTGTTGAGATCTTCTTTGTGGTTATCCTTGTTGGTTTTTAGTGAGTCCTTGAGGGTTTCGGGGTCCCTACTGAGTATCGTTATACTCACCCCTGCACGGGCTATGCCCGCACCTCATTGTGTTGGTTGCAGACGACGAGCAGTGCTGAAGGAGGCCGAGTGTTTGAGGATTGGACGATACCCGGAGGTGGACTACACGACGAGTCAGTACCCGAAGGTGGACTACACGACGAGTCAGTATCCGGAGGTGGACTTCGTGATGAGACGACACACGGAGGAGGTTGATGGGTGAGAGCGTTGTCGAGGCTATCTGTACCTACCCTTCAGGTAGGATCCGTGGTGGACGATCCAGGAGCTGCGTCATCTGTACCTACCCTTCAGGTAGGATCTGAAGAGGACGACCCAGGAGCCGCTTCCGTTCATCCAGCTTTTGTCATTTTCTTTTGTACTTTGTTCAGTTGTAGTTGTACTTTCTTTTGGTTTTGTATTCTGGCTCATTTACCATTCAACACTTCTCTTTGTACATAGTGTTTTTTACTTCCACTTGTACTCTGTGGTGTTTTGTTTACTTTTATAAAGGCAATTCCTTCCCTGTTATCGGGATTTATGCCTTTGGTGCAAGTCGTCATCCCCTGGCCTATGGAAGGCGGGCTTGGGTTAGTCACGGCATGAGCCCCGAGGACGGGTCGTGACACTATCAATGCCCTGACTCACCGACACCCTGAATCATCGATGCCTTAACTCACTAATTCTGTAACTCAATGGCACCCTGAATCACTAATGCCATGAATCCCCAACACCTTTCATCACTAATTCCAACCTAATGACATAGATCTACTGACACGAATCACCTATGTAAAAAATGGAAATTAGAAAAACTCTTGAAATGATCCACCGTTGCCTCCCAAAACACCCCAGACACTGTATTTTGACAATGTAATGGACTGGGGAGGTTCTGGCCATTACAAGAATCCATAAATAGAACAACATGTACCACAGTCAATAGAGTATACCTGGTGAACTGACTCAATAAGGACATGAGAACATATCCAAATCCTATATGATGCATGTACCATTGTTTTCCCTATAACCATTTTTTTCGTTTACCGAGTCAAAAAACAGAATTCATAGTCATAGTGTATGGATACATCATCCACTCCACTAAAACTATATTCCCTAGCCTAAAATCTGAACTAAAAACACTTAACATTGTTTCCCCAAACAAATCTCATGGACTCTTGGTCCTTAAATATAATCGACCACCTCTGATACCACTATGTCATGAATAATACCAAATGGGCATGTGCTGTGACTACCCCAAGCACACCTCTAATAGGCCAGAGGCTAGAGACTAGCACTGAGTTGGCATATCCCACAAATAGGAGTCATTTTCCAAAGTACATGTACACACACACACATATAGAACCCAAAATACTGAAATGTAACAAAAAATTAAACATGAATTCATACCACTATGATACCAACAACAAAGTAAGATTGTAGAAAACTAGAAAGTAAATTGGGCCAGAATACAAGCCCGTGTAGGCGTGAGGAAAAAATACTCAGCAGGATACCTAGAAACCATTAAGGAATACTTTAAGAAATGCACAAAGTATACCATAATGAAATACACAGAGTATACCACCAAGAAATAGATGAAGTATACCACAAATAATACACAAAGTATACCACTAAGAAAATACACAGAGTATACCACTATGAAATAAATGAAGTATTCCACAAATAAATACATGGTGTATAACACTAAGAAAATTCATAGTCAGCTCACATAGGTATAATTCTAAAGTACACAAAATAGTATTATCAGACGTAATCAGAAAAACACCCAATATCGATATGACACGTAGTCCTAATGAGACACTCATTCCTTATAAAAAATGTATTCTCGGTAAGGCATGTAGTCTCAGTAAGACAAGTAGTCTTGGTAAGACAAGTAGTCTTGGTAATACACGCAGTCTTGCTAAGTCATGTAGCCTCTAAGTCAGGTAGTCTCAGGGTCATATCCATCCACATGATTCCACTTATAGCGCACTTGTTTTAGGAGAAACTAATCCTCAATCCATTAGGTCACATGCGAAATTCTAAAAAAAACTCAATTAGTGTATCTCAAAATGACCTTCTCAATGTAAGGGTCCCAAAACCGCAAACAACTCATCAAATAGAATCACATTTTGGAAGTTTTGGTTGTTTTCTTCAAATGGTATTACCTGGGTCTTGCTTGGGTCCAATCAAACTCACCGGACCCAGCCCATCCCGGTACATTTTGATCTGAACTGGCCCGGCCCATTGGGTCACTTTGATTGGCCCAACTCCCCTGGTCTGGCCCGCGCTGCGGTCCGGCTTACTACGCCACACACAGTCTTCCCTGACCATGTGCCTCCACTACTAGTGCGGTGTAGTGCTGCATTACACGTGGCGGGCCCACTGATTCCTCCATTTTTGCAAACTCATTGCGACTATGGGCTCTACACATCCTCCTAGCAGCATACATGGCCACCTTGCCACGTCACCCCCTTGTGGCCTTGATCACTGCTGTCGGCTACTCTCGTGGCTACCGGCTGGACCTTGATCGGTAGGAGCCACCACGTGCACCGGCTGGCGTCACTGCCCCTCCCGTGGGACTCCTATCATCTTCTGATACTCCATGTTTTTCGAAATAGACACACATATCTGATCCTCAGTTCAATATATTCTCTATCTTGTCCACTGATTTATCTTTTCATTACTCCGGGGGTCCGATCACAGTTGGAGCCTCCTAGTAATTCGGACCGTGACCACGAGGGTTCAACAACGACAAAATCTAAGAGAGGGGGGTAAGGAAAACACAAAGATCTCTTAAATGATGGATCATGGACTTTTTCATGTTAGTGTCGATTCAACCCTGTTATAAGGATTAACAAAGAACAAATATGTAAGAAATTGAAGAGATTATCTCCCCTTAAAACCCAGCAAATCAAGAACCTCCAGAAAGAGAACAAACTGGGGATCAAAATCTTTTTTTTGGTCCACATACATCATAAAATTAATTAATGAGGAAATATAACAAAGAAAACTACATGCTACCTAGAGTTTTGATCAATAATTGACGAAGGGTGAAGCTGCGTCGTCATCATTCGTCGATCTGTCGATGTTCGATCAAAGTTCTGATATCCAATCTATCATCGTCATCAGGGGAACTTCGTTCTACTTGTATGAGGGGAATTCCCAAGTTATGGTGATGCCCTTGGATTCTATAATTACTCAAATATAAATAATACGATTTTCTGTGTTGAAATAAAATATTTTTATTAAATATTTTATTACTGATACGTCCAAAAACTAAATTTCACAGCACACCCGTGCCGATCGAAATTAGGCCCGACATAAGGTAAAATATTTACTCTAAATGAAATGGTTCCCATGGATTTCTCATCATGGAACCCTTTTATAATTTATTCCACTATTTTAGGAAAACTGCTCGCATGATTTATTAGAAACTCAACATTTTTCAACTAATTTTTCTGGGAACATTGGGTCTCAGAATCATATGCCATCTGAATGAATGGCCTCAGAATTTGTCCAATTAATTTATAAAAATAATATATAGAAATTATAATATGTTACAAGTTACATTATATTTAAATTATAAATTTTTAAAAGTGAAAGTTATGTTACTATGATTAATGTTAAAATTTGTTAACTAGTTGTTCAATCAAAACATAAGGTTTAAAACACCAAAAAAACCTGTAAAAATGTTATTGCTTAATGAAAATTCAACCACATCATACTATATGTTTTAATACCTATCCATTTGGGAAATTTGTCTTGAGAATGACTTTATTATAATTTAATATTTAAATAAATTCCAAAAGTGCCTCTCACCTCAATTATAAAGGGGAACCTCCTACCTCACTTATTTACACCACTTTAAGACATTTATATTAACCATAACCTACCCATTTATCTTATAAAAATATATATAATTGTTTTATAGGTTCTTTTAATTTTAAAAACTAACCCAGAGTCCCTTAATAATAGATCTAAAGGAAGTCTACCGAATAAACGATATTCATCTGTATCGAGTCCTTTATGTCTATTTATTCTTTTAATTCCTCTTAAATATTTTGTCCAACCTAATATAATAAATCCAGCATCATAAATATATTTAAATTTTATTATAATCATGTTAAAACCATATTCCATCTATTTTCCATCCGGTGAAAACTGAAGACGTTGTTCATGCATACGTACGACTTGCCCTCTCCACGTAGAGGTGTAATTTGTAATTCATCATCACTTTACTTATATAGTTATAAATATAGAACTAATGAGTATATATTATATTTATGATAAAAATATGATTTTTTATATATAATATCATATATAACTTCTTACCTTCCATTCCTTTGGAAACTTATAATGTCATTCGTGCGTATGTGTGGACTACCACCTCCACAAGTGATGTGATCCGTTTTTTATTTATGTTTTACAAGGATGGTAATAAGGATAGATTTAATGACAATATATGATGTATATGATATAATAATTATTCTATAAAGATTAATTATTTTTTACCATTCTTTCATTTTCATCCATCAAAAAGTGAAAATTTCATTAAAGCATACGTACGACCTACCGTCTTCAAGAATGATGTAATTCATTTTTCTATCTCTATATTTTATAGATGACTATAAATATCTATATATTAAATTAATATTATATTTATAAAAATAATAACATCATGGAGATGATGTAACCACAATAAATTTACAAGTATCAGAACTACCGAATAAAAACAAACTTGAAAAACATAGTTGTTAACACTGGAAACAATGATATTAATAAAAGGTTGTTAACAAAATAATGATAAAATGTTTTAAATGGATCATATAGTATATGATATATATTTGTGTATGTTTCTATTATATAAGTATAATAAATCTAAATTTATTATAAATGCGGTTAAAATCACTTATGAGTCAAGTCAAATGTGAAGAAAGAGATTTCATATCAATTTCCACTCCATTGAGACATATTTGATATTATGCACCTATTTATTTTTATGGGGTGTATATACTTCCCCTTTTAGGTAATTCACATGAATTTATATTTATTAATTATTATTAAAGTTAATTTCTAGTTTAATATCATAAATAATTTCAATATTTTCTTCTAACTTTTCTTCTCATTGAAACTTGAATCAAACAAGGAAATGTTTTACAGAAAACCTAATATTATTAATCTTTTGATTGGATATAATTTTCTTCCACATCCATATTTTCTATAAATTATTTTCAATTTTTTTAAAAATTTTATAATTATTTATCAAAATGGTTTTTTAATCATGTTTTACATTTTATAAATTGGTTTGGATGGAATATTTTTGTCATTTTCCAAAGAAGGTACTTTGTGAATTTTCCAAAAAAGGTATGGAAGAATTTTTTTTAACTTATACCGCATGACACAAGTTTCCCACTTTTATGAATATTATTTGATTTTAAGCTTCAATTACACGTTTAAATTGTTATTTTCAATGAAAATATTTTATTTATAATATCACATTTAAAAAAAGATATTTCCAAAAATGGAAATGTTGTTTTCCTCAAGCTTATGTTAATGAACTTTTAATGACATTTCTATTCATCAATGAAAACAACCCTTTATTTTACTTATTCAAAACTGGGGATATATTGTAATGATATAATCCTTTAATACTATCACTTACTTGTGATAATTGTATATTACATTTATCTTATATATTCATATTCTTAGTATCATGGATATGATTATTTCGTAAACCATGTACCATTTTTTACACACATTGTTATAATTTAAAATTATTTGATTTAGTATGGAATTATTGATAAATAAATATTATTTATTCAACATGGATATTTTTTATAATACATATTGTTCATAAATTAAATGAATCATTCGATGTGTGAGGAATGCATTGGACATGCAGTGATGGGTGGGATCTGAAATTATATCACCCTCGATGAATCGATAAGTCTCATGAGATAAATTAGTTTTCCAAATTCAATGGGTCTTTACCTATATTTTTAAACATTCTTAGTGAAAGGTATTGATGGTATAGATATCATGATGTCTGATATCATGACGTCTGTGTGACATTCCAACCCGGGTGCCACACATCAGTGCCCCGAGCCAGTTGGTCACACGACCTCAAGCGTGCCTCCACATATGCTAGAGGTCATGTGACTGACTGACTTAGGGAACCGGTTTGTGTCACACTAGTAGAGATGTCACAAAGTGGTATAAAAGGCTTTTTCCTTTCTTTTTCTTTTGTCATACTATTTGGGAAAGGTAAAAATAATAATAGCTTGTGTCAGGCCTTGTTTAAGAGATCTTGTGTTGGAGTAGCTGACCCATGTACGAGGGTAAAAGACAAGTTCCCATGGTGGGACTGTTTTTATTGATATTTTTTGTTATAATTAATGAAATTTCACCTCAAGTGATGCACTTGTTATGTGATGTGATTATCGTTTCTAATATTTTCTCAGATTTAAATTATAGCCTACTATGGAATGATATTTGAGTATTCATGCATCATTTTAGGCACTCTGGATTATTTTATGACATGCATAATTTTATACATGCACTGGAAAATGGGTTTTGGATAATTCTTTGAAATTTAAATGTGTTTCGATTTTTGTGTAATTGAACTGAAAACAGTGACTCGTTTGGAAATGAAAAGTATAAAATGATGCAAGATGTGAAAAATGGGTTCATAATGAGAAACCTGAATAATAAGAATGAGATTACCCTTGTTAACCATAACCTAGATATATGATGGTTAAGGGTGGTGATATTACTTTGGTTTTGACCATGTTTTGGGGTTTGGGGGATTTAATTATTGTGTACTATTTTGAAATTATCTTATGTTAGGGTGTTGAGGTGATGTTATGTGTCCCGACACATGTGTTTGGCATTATAGAGATATGTATCCATGAAGATGTCTAGTGGTGGGTTGAAATAAGGACATGGATGGATATAATCCTACATCAGGTAACCATGTGGCACCAAAAGTGCTATGTGAGGATGTATGAGAGCTATGCATGATAATGTTTCTTGATTGATAAAGTGTATGGAAAGAGACTCAGGGCTGGTCATGAAAATAATCTCTGATATGACATGGGTGTTCCAGTTGTATCATCCTATGAATTTCATTAAAGAGGGTCGACCTAAGGTAGAAGAGTTATAGATTGAGTCTATCTAAATGATACATAACCACTTAGATATTCCTTCTAAGAAAAGAGTCGAGCTGATTTCTTATATGTTACATGGTCAGGTGAAGCATATGTGGGATATCCAGACATGGGATGGACAACTAGAGAACATGGAGTGGAAGAACTTTCAAGAGAAGTTTTTGGAGAACTTTTACCATGAGATGCTCAGGAAGGAGAGAGAAGCTAAGTTTATGAGGGTGACTCGGGGGAGTATATATGGGATAGACTATGATGTATTCTTTATAGACTTGGAACACTTTCTTCCAATGTTGGAAGGAGATGAAGATATTATGGAAAAGAGGTTTAAGGATGGGATTAGATGTGAAGTTAAGTCTCTGCTGAATATCTTCAAGTCAAATATTTTTTTTAAGAGTAGTGAATTAGGCTCTCATTTCTAAGGGAAATATGAAGGAGGACTATAGTAGAGGATAGTTGGTTTATGATGGATGGTTAGAAGGTACGAATTTTGTAACGCCCCGAACTCAGATCACCTAAAGCCGGTGCATTATTACACTTTATTGGAATTATTACCAGGATACAAATACTAAAGTACTATATAGTCTAACAGTCTTAAAAATCTAGATTACATACATGATACCCATAGTACATTGGGAAAACAGAATAAGAAATGCTACACAATAACTGAAATTAACTACATCCTTGGAATCTTAATCAAAATTCTCTTCTTCATAACATGGGGAGATAAACATAATAAAGGTGAGCTCAAATTCTCAGTAAGGGTATGTACAATGGAAGCAGCAATCAAATTACATGGAAAGGTAACTATCTGAGAACACTTTCCATTTACAAAACTAGATAAGGAACAAATAATATGGAAAGTAAGGAACTGAAGCATCTTCCATAAATCAATAAACTGTGAATTAACTACTTCTATAGATATGTTGACACAAAATCTCATGGATAAATAATAACTGAAATTAAATGAGTGAAATACTTTATTTAAGGACGTCAAGTCTCATGGACATGAAAACCAATTACCGTCATGACCTTTCACAAGACAGTTTAAAATTATGTGTAGAAACCCATTTGGACAACTTATTTGTCTCATGAGAACCTATCGATGCATCAAGGATCTATATAAAGTCCATGCTCCACCTACCATTTCCAGTCTAAAGTATTTCTCATATTTAATAACCAAAATAAATAATATTCATTATCAAGTAACCATATTAAATGAGTAATATGAATCTATCAATAATTACCAAGAAGGAAATAATATAATATTATGAAAATAATTAGATTCATGATATAACATGTCAAAAGGTATAATATACACCATATAAAAGGAACTAGGTGCATAACATTACAATATACTTCAATTAAATGAAATTGAGACGAAATCCCTTACCTTAAGTCTGACACTCTCTATAATTGTCTGAAACTTCGGTATGATGGTATTATTTACTTATATTAGAAAAATAATAATTTTTATGACATCATATATGATTCTTTTATGACATTATATTTCCATTTTATTAACAATTCCAGTTTAATGCAACATTTCAGGTAATAATTTCTTCATTTATCGTACGTGCTTTAACTCGTTATTCTTGATCATATTACATAGATGATGATTTATATAATTCAAAAATGTATAATATGACTTATATATCATATATATTCATAATATTAATATATTATATTATATATATATATATTACATGGAATAAACCATTCATAGAGACAATAAGCCATACGTTCGCATGAACGATGTTTCTGTTTTCTTATCGTATTAGGTGGAACTAAGTGAATAACATATATGTACACGCACAGATAAATAAATAAATATATGTATTTATGTATGTATGTTTCTATATATATATATATATATTACTCTAGTAGTATTACTATGTCATATATTTCATAATTATTCATAATATATATCCTTATAATCATTGTTGGATGGTGAACATGGAAGATGAGTCTCATCGTGTTGTCGAGACGGTAAGTCGTACGTACGCACGAGTGATGATATCATTTTATTAATGGTTTAATGGTATCAATTTGGATTGAATATGAATTTTAACGAAATAATATCTTGTTATATTTATTATTTAATTCTTTTTTATTCATAATTATTCCCATCAAAATGAATTATAGATAACAAATAGTTTACACCGCGACGTAGAGACGATAAGTCGTACATACGCATGAATGGTGATATTGTTTTTCATAGGATTTGTAAAAGAGGAATATGGTTGTACCATAATAATAAAAACATCTCATCAAATATTAGATTATGGAGTTATTATTTTATTATTGAACCAACTTAGTATGAGGAAGTAGAAGGGGAAATGAACTTTTGAAAGAGGGATAAAACGATTACCTCTTCTTCAGGTGTCTCCTTTTGATTTTCACAAAAGGACCCATTAAGATGATTTTATTACCAAATGGTGTCCTCTAGGATGAAGTGAGGTAATTTGGGAGGATATTTTTGTATGGGTTTTCTAAGACAAAGGGCTTTGGAGGTGTGAATAAGTGGTTAAAGGGGGTTCCCTTTTATAAGATGGAGGAGGGGCACTTTAGGAATGTCAAGAAATATTAATTTACTATAAATTAAATTTCAATTAAAATTTTTTTAAAATTTATTTAATTAGAATATAATATGATTACGGTTCGAATACTCATAATCTAATAATTTTTAGACAATTTTTTAATATTGTATTATCCTTATCTTTTTAGTTTAACCCTTATTTTACCCTTTTTAATCTTACCGTGATATCATGTTATTTACACATTGTGGGTTAATGTAATTACTATATCATGTCAAAAGTCCTACAAAAAAGTCATTTATGACATATTTGGACTTGTATTATCTATTTGGATAAATATTAGATATTTAGGAATTTAATATCTTTTAATAAACTATTTTATGTTTTAAGTTATTAATTATGTCAATTTTAGACACTATTCATTTTTGACCTTTTTACAAATTCATAAAAACGCGATTACATCGAACCAAAGGAATTAAATTAAATATAATATGTCAATATCATCCTTAAAATTCGTGTATGACATCAAAATAACCAAATTACAATTTTTTAGCATTTATAATATCATTTATTTAAATCCATTATTAATGAAGCAATCACTGCATCATCATTGTGTCTTAATTACATTTATTTATATAATTTCTAAAAATTAAAAATAAAATATAATGATGTATTAAATATTTTTATCTTTCTAATGAATATTTATAGTTGATGATACTAATTTCATAACCCCATATAAAAAATTGTTTTAGTAAACGATACATGTTTATGTTATATTTTTCTATACTTTAAATTAATTCTTATAAAATGTAATTTTCGCACCCATGTGACTCAATGGGGTCCAAAAATCGACCCAAGGATTACCATATTTGGTGATATTTAATAAAATAGTATTCGGACACGTTTTAGGGTATTTTTATATTATTATAATATTATTTTTTACCCTTAATTACTAGATTTACCCTTTAACCATGATAAATCTAAATAATTACTGAAGTTACTATTCATAATGTCCAAAAATAAAAGGTATATATTTACACAATTTGTAACTTCTGATTAAAAATATGGAATCCATTTTTTCATATTCAAAACACATAATTTTCAATAATTAATTTAAAATTAATTCTTGTTGTCAAAACTAGAAAGCAGGTTTTTAAGAAGTAATATCTATCAAATGATTAACATGTGTTTACGTACAATTAAAATGTAAAATTTATTCAAATGACCATAATTGGATTAAATGATAAAATATTAATCCAATTAAACTTGGAAACCAAATAAAAATATAATCTATCAATATTAATAAATTGGATGAAAACACAGTTCTTGAATTAAAATGTAGTGTTTTCACTATTAATCAAAAATTGAATATTTTCAGAAAATTACCAAAAATTTAACCCTAGACAATTTTGATATTATGAATTCAAAAATGAATTATATTTCGAAAAATAAATTTTATAAAATTTCAAAATTTGGTTAGTACTATTCATAACTACTTTTTAAATGGCTACTTTAATATGTCATGGTGTGCCTAAACTCGGGGTAGCGTAAAACACAAGCCATTCAATTATTTAAAAAGAAGAATACCATGGAAGATTGGGGTGTTAAAACATTGGAGATCATGAATAATCATTATGAGAATGTTGACTAGGTAAATGGAAAAAAAGAGGCCAGGGGGAAGGATCAGTTACACATGACCTTACCTGGGTGAATTTTCACCAGTCCAGTAGGTCATGTCACTTTCATAGATAGTTCCCCTGACCACCAAGAAAGTTCCAATCTTGAGGAAGGATGGAAAATATATTGAGTTTCGAAAGAAACACATGACTGATTGGTAATGATGGATCATCTAGGAAGAATCAGAGTGTGGGAATAGGATCTTTTACACTACATCACTTTGTAAGCTAGAGTTCTACTAGTCGTGGTGGTAGAGGTAGTGGATGTGGTGATTCTTGGAAAGAGCGCCCATATAAGGAATGTAGTGCAGCTTAGGGGACTCATAATTTATCAAAAATAAGAGGAGAGGGATAATTTTATGTAGTTCAACCGACAATTGTGGATAATGAGGCTAGACCATCAACTATAAGAGGTGCCATTATTGTAGCTTTTTTTATTTCTAGTTCCTTATTTGACATGGGTTCCTCTCATGATTTTATATTTTTACAACTTGTGAACATTTTGAGTATAACGATGGAGTTCTTGGGCAGGGTCATGATGATAGATACACCTTTAGGAGCACAGTCATGAGATACTCCAAGACTCATGATGATCATGCCCAACATCTTGAAATCTTCATGAGTACATTAAGAGAGAATTGACTATATGATAATATATCTAAGTGTCATTTTTTTATTAATATGGTACAATTTTTGGGTCACATATTCTTAGAGGAAGGTGTTTTAGGGGACCCAGAGAAGTTGAATGCAGTTATTTATTGGGAATAGCCCAATAATGTCTTCGATCTACATAGTTTTCTGAGATTAGAAAGTTATTATCAGAGTTTCATCTAGTAATTTTCCCATTTTAAAGCACCTATTTTGGGATTTACCAAGATGGGGATAATGTTTGAATGGTTTGGAACATGCTGGAATGATTTCTATGAGCCAACGAAGCATTTGACTATGATACTGATCTTGATCATACCCAAGAGAGGTGAGGAGAACATGATATTTTGTGAAACTTATGGGATTGATCATGGAGTGGTGTTGATGTAGAAATATTGATTTTTGGCATATGGGTATTATCATTTGAGGCCACATGAACAGAACTACCCTATTCACAACCTTGAGTTAGCTGTAGTGATTTATTCATTGATGTATGGGCGACATTATCTATTTGTTGAAAAAATTTCTTTGTTTATCGATCACAAGATCTTAAAGGATATCTTTTCCTATCATGTTTTTAATCTCAAACAGAAAATATAGGTTGACTATATGTAGTCATTTCCCATTGATCTATCAAATACACCTTGTAAGGGAAATAGTGTTGTTGATGCTTTATGTAGGAAAACTCAGACACATGCAGTTCAGGAGTCTAGTGCTGAGTGAAAAATGATGACTTTACTGGATGAGATACATGTTGTGGTTTGAGTGATCCAGGAGAAGATTAAACTCATATTAGTCTCACTATAATCTACACTTTTGACCTGTATCAGGGAAAGGCAATATGAGTATCCGGAATATTTTTCCATAAGGGAAAGCCTTGTAGGAGGGGAGTCACCTTCAGATCGGACCATAAATGAGGATGATATCAACTATTTCTAAGGCTATGTAGTTGTGCCTATGAGTATGTGATGGGAGATGATGTGAGAATTTCATGCCTTTAAGTTTGTGGTATATCAAGGTTTGACCAAAATGTACCATGACCTACGTCAAAGTATTGGTGGTCAGGCATGAAAAGGGAGATAATAGGGTTCCTGACACAATGTTTCACCTATCAACAAGTGAAGGCTTAAAATATATGTCTTGGTGGATTACTATAGTTTTTTACCATTCCATAATGGAAGTGGGATGAAGTTACTATGGAATTTATGGGGGGTTTTGTGAGGATGCCTTTGAAGAATGGTGTAATTTGGGTGGTTGTGCACCGACAGATGAAAGTAGTGCATTTCTTGCCTATACCAGAGACTTTCTCAATGGAAAAGTTGTGAGATTTTTACATTCGAGAAATAGTCCATCTGTATGGGGTTCCTTGGAGTATTGTTTCATATTGTGGCTCGTATTTTACTTCGTGCTTCTAGAAATTCATACAGAATCCACTTAGTACAAAAGTTTTACGTATTAAAACATTCCAACCACTGACATATGGGCAGTCATAACGTACTATACAAGTGCTCAAGGATATGATTCAATCATTTTTCATATAATTTAGTGGGTCTTGGGAGAAAAACTCAGATCTTTTGGAGTTCACCTATAATAACAGTTATGATAAAACTATACAGATTGGACCTTATGATGCTCTCTATGATAGGTTATACAGATCACCTCTATGTTAGATTGAGGTAGGTGAGTCAGAGTTGTTGGGACCATTTCTTATGAAGGAGACATCAGAGTCAGTTTAGCTAATTCAGAAGTATATGGCTACGACTTAGCATATACATAATTCATTTTATGATAGATGTCGATGAACCCAATAGTTTATAGAGGGTGATCATGTGTTCCTTCAGGTGTCGCCAAGGTTGGGTCACTCTATGATTTAGAGATTAGGAAAGCCGGAAACCAGGTTTGTTAGACTATTTGAGGTTGTGAAGATAATCAGGCCAGTGGAATACCGATTGGCTCTTGAACATTGGTATAGTGCTATGAATGACATTTTACATGTGTCATAACTTTGGTAGTATCACCCCAACCATTCTCATGTGATCAATGTGGATGATGTTGAGCTTGAGATTGATGCATCCTTTGAAGAGCATTTGATACATGTGTTGGATTATAGTGTGATAGTGTATTGGGGAAATATTGCATTAATAGATTGTATATTGTGGAAACATGGACGTGCCCAGAAAAATAATGGGAGATAGAATTAGATAAGTAGTCTCGGTAGCCCAATATTTATACCACAGAATCATAGAGAGGCTTGGGAGTATAAACCAAGGACAAATTGATATAAGGTTGGGATATTATATAATATTTACTTTTTATAGAGGTGTACCAATATTGTTTGAAGGTACTCTTTTACCTTGTTTTGAGTATATATCATTTGGGTTTTATCTAGGTTGTGTTTGGATGAAATTGGAAAGTGTGGGAAGGGTTTTTGGCAGTCCACTGTTGGTGTACAGTTCACCTAAACGGTGTACCATGCCACAAAAAACCATACTACCATAGGACAAGAGAAATTTCATGGTCAATAAATTGTTTGGAAAAACTTATTCCTTCTTAGGAGTAACCATGTGGCCACCTAAGAGTAGGGGCATAGTTTAGGGAAATCATGAACCATGTATAATAAACCATGCACATGAAATATTATACCCCTAAAAACTCATTTAAAATTTCCCAAAGCCGCATCTTATACCATTAAACCCCTTATATCGACCCTAAACCAATCTCTCTTATTTTTTTAGGTTCTCAGATAGATTAAAAGGAATGAAAAACCTCAATTCTTGGAATATCAATGCCTATATTGAAGAACTGCACCTCTCCAAATAATAGATTCTTATCCTTATTTGTTTCCTCCCTCTCTCCTATATTTCTCTCATCCTTTTAAGGGATGTTTTCCACCACTGGAAGCGGGTCTAGATCAAGATTTTGATATATATAATCTATTTGATCTTGGATCTAGGTTTTGAATCTAGATCTTGTTTTCATTGTGATCTTGGTTGTTCTGCCTCAATTGGGGATTTCTGTTGGCGAGCGTTCGACATATATTTTTAGGTAGGTGGTCTAAATTCAATTCTCATAGTATTTAATTCTAATTTCATTTATTTGTTGTGAAATTTCAATTTGAATGCTTGACAATTGAACCTTGAACTGAATAAATTAATCAATTAATTAATTTATGGAATCATGGAATTGATTAATTGAGTTTCCATGAGAATATGAGATGAGTTGGACTTGGGAATCGTGATTTGGGTAATTTTGATTATTTAATTAGTGGAATTAAATTAATTAGTTGGTTAATAAATGTTTTGAATGTGGATTTGATGAGAAATTAGGATTATATAATTTGTCAATTAATGTGATATGATTTAATTGATAATGGGGATTATGATCTGGTTGACCAAACATTAATGGGTCAATGGGTTATAAGAATTGAATATTACAACATGGGATAATAGTTAATTGCTTATATTATTTCATGTGATTAATGTATTGAAACATTAGTTGTTGTGATTAACTGTAACAGTATACATGATGTAAATTTTTGATGAATGGGTTAATGATAATTAACCAGGATAAATGTGATATATGAGATATATGTGTTTAATTGATATATGAGTGTGGGATATAGACTATTGCTTCAAAATAAAAATTGTAGGATTGATTGATATATGAGTGTGGGACATGGACTGTTGCTTCAAAATCCCACTTCTATGATTGATTGGTAAACATGTGTGGGAAATGGAAAACCGCTTCAAATATCCCATATGTGATTGGTTGATATACATGTGTGAGACATGGGCTACTACATCAAAATTCCATAGTGATAAATGAGTCCTAGGACACAGACTGATGCTTTAAATACACAGGGGGTGCTAGACATGGCATTCTAGTCCCAAAATGTTGGCATTATACTATGGTTCCAATTGGTTGGGATGTTTAATTGATATGAAATGGATAATGAAATTCCATTTGTTTAAATGATATTTTAATTGAATATGTGTTATGGTTCAAACTCCGGCATGGGCCGAAGCAAGTATCGATGGTTCTGGTGTCCTCAAGAACCTAGAAGTTAATGTACTTAAATAAATAATAATTGAACATATGTAAATCGTTTAGTTTATTACATTTATTTTATTTTTTATATGATTGCATACACTGTTCTTGAATGGATGTTATTTTAGATGCTGTTAGTGGTAGACTACTAAGTCATACTCACACCATACATGGGCTTCCTAATCGGTACCTGAATAGACTTCGTGTTTGCAGTATGGGATAAGGGAAAGAGCCCCATGCTATAATACTGAGTCGAGATGGATCATGGTTGAGGGAACTGCACATGGTGTTGGGACCTGCTTGGGAGTGTCATTGTGTGCTTCCTTTGGTATTTCATTTGACAATTTACACGTATGTGGCATGACATATCTACTGTTTAATTTTGGATATTATATTCCTCTTATGGTCATCATGTGATACTGACTTAGTTTAGTTATTGGATATATCATTTGTTTACTCTTATTTATTTCTATTATTGTGGTACATTAATAAAGAGGGTATAGTCTCCTCATGATTGATATTAGGATCTCGCTTCTAGTGAACAACCTTTGGCGTACTGGGAGGCGCGCCTAAGGTCATGTGATTGATAGGATTGGAGAATAGGTGTGTGGCACCTGGGTCAAGATTTCTTGATCAAATGATATGATTTTCCTTCATTGATTTTTTAGTTATCATTATCCATGATATTGAAACATTTATATTATCAATGGATTCATTATGTGATCAAATGTTTTATTAAATGAAACATTTTTTATGTTTTTTACCTATCCATACTGATTAGGCCTTATTTAATCATGATATCTTCTCTTTTATATAACTCTTATTGATTATTTGAGATCACCATTATTTTTTTGTTTCCTTCAGGTTATAAAGAAGAGATCTTTGAACCAGTTTCATGAATGCGGAACTTTTAATTTTATTATGTTCATTTTTTATAATTCCAATGTAATATGGGAATCATATATATATATCAAATTTACCAAGATTTCTAAACTGTTTGATGATACATGGTGAGATCTCTTTTATCTATGTCAATGTAATAAATTATACATCATCTATTGGTTACTGGAGTTGTGGTTGTTACAAAGTCAAAGTGATAGAACAAAACATTAAATTTGTGAATAACTAACCCCAAATCTTGAAGATCCAGTTACATCATCTTTGCATTTTGACTCGATTCTTCTCCTTTTCCAAAAGGGAGGATAATATGGTGGCTCATCATTTAGCTACTCGAGGCCACTTTAATGACCAACATTTCTGGTTAGACTTGTTTTCCAGTTGGTTGTCTTCTCTTAATTTACCTAATCTTTGATATCTTAATATACTAGTTACTCATTTTTTCTCAAAAAACATAAAAAAGTATCTAGTTAAAACTATTTTTTCAAATGGTAATAAGTGATTTTTTTAGATTCTTTAACAATCCAAATTAATCTAAATTGTAATTAGATTTTATATCTTTATTTGATAACATTACCGAATGAAGTCAAATTTGGTATTTATAAATATCTATTTATGGAATACTCACTGTCATCCCTATTAAATATAATGATATAATTTATTAATTATTTGTTTATGTTATAGGTTGATTTTTAAAATTAGAACCATTGTAAATAATATCATATGTCCCACATCATTGGAGTAATTAACATGTCATTGGATTTGTATTTAAATGAATTAAAATTTTGTTTGTGATTTAAATATCAATGGGTTTTTTTGGGAGGGGAATAATTATGATAATATTGTATATTTATTTTAAAATATTTAAAAAATAGAAATTAATTTCAGAAAATACCTCATATTGGGATTATTTGGCTAATGAGTGGGTTTGAAATTAATTGGAGAATTCCCACATTGATTTACTAACAAAAAATTGAAATCTCTCAACCCAATAAATATGCTATGTTTGGTGGAGAATAATAACAATTCCTTTAACATTTATACCTAAAGATGTAAGATTTATCTCGAAAATATATGATTACAAATAAAATGATGGTTCTCCCACACTATGGTGAATGAGTTCAAATGTAAATCTCTAGTTCAAGAAAGGGAATTTGTGTTCTTGGTAATTCATTGTGCCTGCCCCTTCGGCAAGAGGAATGATTTTCAGTGGGTTATATTCTAGTTATTTATTATTAAAATATTTTTACTGTTGGTGAATTTGTGATATCCAATATTGTCTCTACCACCGGATCCTACCACCGAGACTCTATTAGATGTTTTAAGTGGGTGGATTTTTGGGGGATGAAGAGGGATGCAAGGATCGCGATGCAGTTTCCCAAGCTAAACCATCGAGAATCCTTCCTCACCGTTTCCACCACTGATGGGCATGGAGTAGGGTTGGGGTTCACATTGAAATTTTTTACCACAGTGTGAGAGAACACTCCTCTATTTCATACCATATATTTTATTCATCCCGGCCCAAGTGCAAGCCCTGCAAGTCCCTAGGCTAGGGCAAAAACCTGTAAAGGGGAAACCAACCACCCTCTCCGAAATCACAACCAACACCAGCTGCTCCCCGCCTTGCCTCTGTTGTCTTGATTTACTACCTATACCAGAATCGACTCACGTTGGCACCCCCGCGTCATTTTCTAGTTATGGTGGAGAGGCATTTTTCGTCAGCAGTTTCTTCTGTCTCTATTGGAAATGTCTACTCTATTAATCTATGCATTCTCGATGCCCTAGAATCAGATCCCAGTTGTTGGTGGTGACACCATCACTGGGATGTGTGGTGCATGGGTACTCTTTCTTCTTCGAACCTACTCTCCATTTCACTTCACCGATTCTCAATCTCTAACATAGTCTCCCTACATACATGCCTACCTTCTCACCCGGTATTCTCCCTAAAGATGAAATTCCTCATCAGGACACCCCGCCTCCATTTTTCCCTCCGCCACGCACCTTCCCTGAAGCTGTCTTCCCGCATCACCCTGAAAAATATTCCATTGCCATGGATCCCTTGTTGTATGTGTGAAATGGTGATTGAAATGGGTTCGTTCTTCAAGAAGTAAGTAATTTTATTGCTATTTATATTTTATATTAATCTTCACATGGTGAAGGGATACGTTTTAAAGACTTGTCTTGGGAAATAACATTGAATAGGCCAACCCCACAATAAATCACTTTTGTTATCTGACTTTGAAGTCCTACTATATCAAGTTTCTGTGATCGATTAAATTTTTTAAATTATTGTTAACATTTTTATTTGGGGTTTTATGAAACTTTAATGCTTTACTTCAAATTTGTTTTCAAAAATTCAAAAGAACATCCCAATATCTGAACAACACCAAATCCAAGATCATGTATGTATAATCATCAAAGTCTTTGAAATCATTAAACAGAATCGCAAACTCAATTTCCTTCACCCAACAGGGTTATTTAAGATATATAGGTTTTTATTGGTATTAGAAGATGTTCATACATAATCCCACAATAGATATCACTCCCCTAATATCAAGGCTCATGTAAAAAGTCATGAAAAAAATATAGACCCAAGGTTATTCCCTTTGTTGTTGTGGAATGTCGTTATATATATGGGGGATGGGGGATCATGTAATGTTGGTTATACGGGTATAATTAAGGAATTTCATATCCCCATCATGGTGGATTTTGAAATGTAGAGACTAACATTGTGAAACGGAATGCCTTAACTCCAAGTGACATTCAGTGGAAGATCACAACGTATCAAGCGAAGTGTAGCAACAACTAAAATAGGAAGAAACTATAATAGGAAAATTCAAATCAATAATTTCATGATCGATACTATCAATAAAGAGAAAATAACACACCATGTCCACTCTAATGATCATTTATCAGTCAACATGATTATTAAGTACCCACATGTCATGATCTAATTTCACACATAATCTTGGCCTCGCCTTTGGATTTCTTAGAGACGAGTCAATTTACATGTAAAACCTCACTATAAGAACACTACCCTCAATTAATAGTGAATAATAAAAGCACATCATCAAATAGACATGTAGAATCAAATCATCGATCATGAGTGATCATCAATATCCTTTCCATCATGGACCACCACCATCACTAACTGACATCATACTATAATCACACACATCCAAATCCAAAATATTATTTTATTAATAATGAAATTTTAGAGTCTCTAAAAAACCCAAAAGTAGATATCATTTTTTGTTATCTGATTAAACAAACACTGGTACTTTTAAAATTTTCATAGGTTGAGTTGTCACCAATTCGATGTCTAAATCTATAAAATGTCCAAAAACCCTTTAAATGCTCTTAAATGTCTTGAATATCTAAACTATTATGCTCTATGTTGAAATACAATTAAAATTAACTATATCTAGGAACTGAAAAAATATTGATGTGGTGGGACTGTTCCACATGGTAGAGGAGAAGAGGATCACCACATGAGAGTGGTAGGTGTAATGACCTAGATAGGGAACCAACTATTTACTAGACATAGAGAATCATGAGGCCTCAAGAATTTTTCCTTGTACGCCAAAGGCAGCAGACTAGAAGTGAGAGTATATAACTATCAAGGAGAAACTATACTATTAGTATCACAACATATAATAAAGGATAAATAAGGGAATCATCATAAAAATCATAGTAATCATAAGGAATTATTATAAAACTGGGTGCCCCGTGACCCAACATGCATGTGAAGCTGATATGGGAAGTCCTTGAAGAGTGAACACTATGGGGAAGGACCATATCCATTCATTGTAGATAAGACATGGGGGTTATGAGCAGCCATATATCCCAATTCTAGTCTATGAATTTGGCACTGATTCCAACCCCACAGCCACTCACCCACTAGATTATGGGGAAATGTGAACTTTACTTGTGGCACCATAACTGGGAAGGCATGAAAATTGGATTTTCGGGATATCCAACTTAGAGTATACCTTTTAAATAGGATATAAAATACGATTTGTTTGTCAAGTTATTCTAGATAATGATCAATAGTGTACCTCTAATCTCATTTAAATGAATTTTTACCCTGATAAGTGTATGTTTACCCCCTCTACCACTGGGACATTTTCCACAAGAGACTTAAGTAGGGTAGAGATGCCTTGAGATGCTCATGAAAGTTGGAATTAATTACTTTTGTGTCATTAAATTACTACTAAGTACAACCTTCTCACCTAGAGAATAAGAAATTGAGATGTTTCTACTAGTGAAAAAATTCAATGTGTTGGTATCTACCTTGTATCAAGGTGAAATTGTTGTAAAAGATATAGGTAAGAGAGGTTGTATCACCTTTTCTTTAATGGAGACTGGGCATGCATCATTTGGAGATTCATTGGAGAATTCACAACCTTTTATTTTAGGGATCTTTCGAATTCCCCATTCCTAGATTGCTGGTTTCACAGTGTGAGTGTTGTAGGGCTAGAGATAATGGCTCGAGAGCTTGTACTAAGTGCTTAGTGCTAGTGATTATGGAAAGTGAGAAACATGACTCCCCATGAGGAAACACGAACTATAGGGAGGGATCTCATCATTAGAATGAAAAAATACTTATTGACATGGTCTATTTTCTCACAATTAGCATGACTCCCCCACTCCCAGGATGTTGTAGGTGTACAACCCCACAACTCTTCCCATTTTCATTGTATCCTAGGTTCATTGGGTTTGATGGTTTTCTCCCCATAAAGGCCTAAAACTAAACATGAATGGATCATATGTATCTTGCAACATGCAAGGTGGGGGGAGTGATTACAGTTGATCAATGATCATGGTTTTTAATGTTCACTTTGATAGTGGGAACTCCCTCTAGGTAGAAGGTATGGATATTCTTACTGATTTGAACCTATACAGACAAAGGAACATCACTTTGACATAAGTTGAAACTGGATCCATCATTCTTTACAACTCCCTTCCTGGAATAGGTGTGCTCCCATAGTCTATTTTTTATATTATAATAAAGTTTAGAGGCCTCTTTAACAACAATACTCAAGTGTCTCACACTTGGTGTGAAGTAAATAGGTTTGTGGATCACCTTGCCCCATGGTGGCCCATAAATTCAGTTTCTCCTACTTTTATAGTATTAACTCATTAAGTCTATAGGGGTTAATATAATCAAAGGGTATTCCCCCAGACTCCATTACCTTAGACCTCCCTAGGTCATTCTGCTGTATATTTTCCCCATAATTTTCTCTTCTATTAAATAAATAAATAATGATGTTGATGATGATTTAAAATACAATTAACTATCAAATTACAATTCTAGGATCACAAATTCTAGTGTCTTTGGAAGACTATGTACCTAAAACCGAAAACATGGAACTAAATAAAACATTTCTTTACTTATCATCTATTAAGATCTCATAACTTCCTTTGAGCCCTTATATCTGCATAGGATAACCTGGGGATAACATGAACAAATGGATGAGCTAAAAATCCTAATAAGGGAATTAATATAAGAATAAATCATTGCACATGGGTTATTAGGAATAATAAGATAACATAAATGGCATGGATATATATAAAGAAACATAACATATATAATAATAGTATCATAGGAGATGTGGAAACAACATAAAACATGAGATAAGAATATGTAAAGGCTCATTGTACATGATGGATCAAGAGTCAAGGTTAACCACTAAGACTCCATCAGATATTTGAAGTGGGTTGATTTTTTTGGGGATGAAGAGGGATGTGAGGATCACAATGCAGTTGCCTAGGCTAATGAATAGACAATTCATCATCATCAGATTCAACACAAATCAACATTTAGTAGGGTTTGGGTACATGTTAAACTTGTATACTAAAATGTGAGAGAACACTCCACTATTTTGTAACCATATATTTAATTCAAAATACACTCTTAATAACTTTTAATATCTGACTTTGAAGTCTGACTATATATATTTTCTATAATCGATTTAAAATTTGTTTAGTTGGTTTTTTACATTTTTATTTCATGTTTTATGAAACTTTAATGCTTTAATTCTATGTTTTTTTTTTCAAAAAGTTCTTAGGACATTATAATAAAAACCTAATAGAATATCACAAGTGGTAAACAACTCAAAATCTGATCTCATGTATGTATAATAATAAAATTATTTGAAACCATAAAACATAGTCACAACCTAAATGTGCATCACCCACTAGGGTTATTTAATCCATATAGGGATTTATAGGTATTGGAAGATGTTTATAGGTAATCTCACAACAGATATCACTCCCCTAATATCATTTCTCATGTAAAAACTCATGTTAAAAATATATACCTAAAAATATATGCCCAATTATATGCCCTTATTCAATGGGTAATATCATTATATATGTGTAGGATCATGTAATGTTGGTTATACGGGTATACATGAGGGATTTAATAGCCCCTTCATGGTGGATTATGCAATGTAGATCCTTTCACTGTGCAATGGAATGCCTTAACTTGAAGTGTCGGTTAGTGTAAGATCACATCATATACAGAAAAGTGTTTCTACCACTAAAATAATAAGAAACTATCACAAGAAAAAATAACATCAATAATTTCATGATCACTACTATCTCCAAGTAGAAAATAACCCACCATGTTGGATCCAATAATCATTCATCATTCAACATGATGATTAAGTACCCACATGTGTTGATCTAATTTTATGCATAATCCTGACCTTGACTTCTGAAATATGAGAGAAGAGTCCATTTCCATTTCAATCCTCATGATAAGAACACTACCCTCCATTAGTAGTGAATAAGAAAAACTCATCATCAAATAGACATGAAGAATCAAATCATCAATCTCGAGTGATCATCAATGTACTTTCCCTCATGAACCACCATCATCACCAACTAAAATTGGACTATACTCACACACATCAAAATCAAAAATATTATTTAGTTATAATGAAATTTTAGAGTCTCTAAAAACCCAATGGAAGATATCATTTTGTTTTATTTGATTAAACATTCACTGGTACTTCTGAAATTTTCATAGGTTGACTTATCACCAATTCGATGTCTAAATATATAAAATATAAAAAAACCCTTTAAATTATCTCAAATGGAATTAATATTTTAACCATTATGATCTATGTTAAAAAATGATTAAGATTTTATATATCTAGGAATTAAGCAAACATTGACATGGTGGGATTGTACCACATGGTGGAGGGGATGTGGATCACTACATGAGGGTGCTAGGTGTAATGACCTAGATAGGGAAACGACTATTAACTAGAGCCAGAGCACCATGTGGCCTTAGACATTCCTCCTCATACACCAAAGGTAGATTACTAGCAGTGAGAGTCTATAACCATCATGGAGAAACTATACTCTGAGTATCACAATATATAATAAAGGATAAATAATGGAATCATCATAAAACATCCGAGTAAGAACAATTTATTGTTGTAAAACTGGGAGCCCCTAACCCAACATGAACAATACCTTTCAATTACCATATCATGTATATTATAGATACCCTATCCCTTTTCACATATTATTACATGATTTCAATCATAATTAACTATCAAATTACATGCCAATGATCGTAAAGTCAAGTGTATTTCGAAGAATAGGTATATAAAAATGAAAACATGGGACTAAATGAAAACTTTCTTTATTTATAATCCATTATAATCTCCTAACATCCTTTTCTCCCATACATCTTCATAGGACAACCTCAAGATAACATGAAAAAGGGATGAACTAAGAAGACCTGTAAGGTAATAAACATATGAATAAAGCATAGCACAAGGGTTAGTAGCATAATAAGATGACATAAAAGGAATGGATATAAATAAGGAAGCATAATCAGATATGTAGAAACAATATAAAACACTACATAATCATGATTCAAGTCTCATTTCATATGAAATATCACAAGTCAATGTTAACTGCCAAGAGCATTGCACATGGAGCAAGAGTTAAGGATAACCATCAAGACCATTACACATGACGTCCCATGAGACAAAACATTACCCAATTCTTTGGAGTGATATCTAGGATCACTCATTATAACATGCTCATGAATATGTGTTCCACATGAATAATAATATATAAGGAATCAAACAAAAATATAAGGGTTACCCATGGTAAGAATTGGGTATCATAATCTTGTCAAAAAGGCATAACATATGGGAATATCAAAATGTTTTCCATGAAGGAAAGGATTGAAATCATACATGTACATTCATAAGTTAAATTAAGAATATAACATGAACAGTTATGTCAAAATAAATCTAATACATGTAAAAATGGAATTTAAGAAACTTTAGAAATAAAACATTTTAGTGTGGTTTAAGGAAAATTTTAAAGAGAATTTAAAGTTGAAAAGGGCATAATCTTTTATATAAAATCAAAATTGAACCAAGATTTCTTTCATAAGAAAATGAGTGATTTAAGAAATAATAATGGTGGATTAAAAAAGATTATGGAGTGCACTTAAAAATGGTTAATAATTCTGAAAGTTCTTTTAAATCGAGCTTGCTTATTAGAAAGAATTGATTAGGAAACCTTTTAAAAACACATATATTCCCAGAATATAAGGATGAAAGAATCTTGATACATAATTTTGCAAAATATAAACAAAATCTATAATATTTAAATAAAATAAAATTTCATTTCATTTAGGTAAAAAGAAAAAAAAGAATAACCTAAAGGAATAATGGAGGTTTGGGTAGAATCCCTTACATTAAGTCTGAATGTGTTATTAACCTATTCTTAATGTCACAGCTAATGAAATTAGATTCATTAATTAATAATTAAAAACCCATTTCTACATTTATTTGATTTATTATAACTTTATTATGTTTATTTATATCCTTATTATGGGTTAAGAGATTTAATTTCATCTTTTAGGAGCGTTGCTTTCCATGGTTTTCATGATCGATTTACTTGTATACATGTATGAAAGGTCATGCAAAGTGGGGGTAATTATCCAGAATTAAACCTATAGGTTATTAACGATCATTAATAGGTTAAATTGGTCTTATATATCATTTGGTTTTATGACATGAGGGTGAATCATTAGATAAATAGTTAATGATAATCGTTTGGGTTTATTTTGGCGGTTTTCGATCACAACGAACTCATTTTGTTTTATAAATTAATATCGTCTTTAAAATTTGAATATATAACATTAAATAAGATATAATAAATATATTATAATCTGGATCAACCTTAAAAATGGTTTCATGACCATCCTTGAATATGGTAATGGAAATTGTCAAATTCATCATCCTTAAATGTGATAAATTAACACATCACGAATGATGTTTTAATTTTTATTATAAAAGGATGGGGAAAGTGAGATGAAGATGAATTATTAAATTAGAGTAATAAAATTCTACTATATGTAAGTTAATTGAGTTATCATACCATTTGGATAATGGGAGGTGATGATAAAAAAATTAAATAAAGAAATTTGAAAATAAAATAAAATAAAGGGAAGGAGGTTTTACCTCTTGATTCTTTCTTATTTAGAACCTCCTTAGGGGATTGGTTTTGGTATTTATAAGTAAAAAAATCATATATATTGGGTAGGGTATTAGGAGTATATTTGAGAATAATTTGGATAAGGCTCAAGGCTTGATAGGTTTTAGGAGAAGAGGTGTTGAGGGGTGATATTTAGAGTGGATGAGAGAGGTGTATTCTCAATATTGCAATCATTATTTTATTATTTTTTCGTAAGAATAGGAGTATTTTCATAATTATCATAAAAAATATTAAAATAATTAAGTTGATTTCAATATTACCAGGCTTACATTAGTGATCCCTCAAGGAATAGTTTATTTAACTTATAATGTATAAATACTGTAAATTAATGTATTTCAGTATTCACCAAGAATTCAAGTATTTTAGAAAAATACAAAAAATCAACCCTAACTATTTTCTTACATGTATAATTAAAAAATGAACTAAAATTTAAGAAAATATTTTTCTAAATATTAGTAATATAATTTTTAATTAAAATAATCAAAAAAGACATATTTTAAAATTATATCTAATTTTACAACACATTGAAAAATTAACTAAGGTCTCAAAATTTTATCTTATAATCATAAGACATAAAAATATTAATTTATTAATACATTTTATGAAAATAAATTTAATTTTAAATTATTAAATTAATCATAAAATTTTAAATAAATATTTATGACTTAAAAAATACCAACACTTAATTAATAATTTTTAATATGTTTAATTACTTATACTGTGATATAATTATATCATATTGTCACTTATAAGAGAGATAATTTTTATTTATAATTTCATTAATGAGGTTACTGTTCAATTTTCCAGTCTACTATTCATAAGGGTCACATTACTATTCCAATGTTCAAGTTAATATTTCTTCAGTAGAGGTTCCTTAACTTCTAGAAAGACCTTTTAATTCATCCATTCATCATTTATAATGTTTATATTATGTTAAAAATGTGATTTTATGTTGTTTATACTATATGAAATAATTATAAGAAGGGAATTTTAATTGAAAGAATTAAGGTTTGTTACATTCTTCCACCCTTATGAAATTTCAACCTTATAATTTCATTCCACATTCAAAGTTGAAAACATGTGTGGTAACTTTTGCTTCATCGATTCCTCTAGTTCCCATGTTGCCTCTTCATACTTACGGTTCTGCCATAGTACTTTGACTAGGTGAGTAGTCTTGTTGTGTAGAAATTTATCTATATGATCCAAGATCTTCACTGGCTGCTCCTCGTATGAGAGATAATTTTCCAACTATACCACCTATGAATTTAGTACATGTGAGGGATCTGGTATATACCTTCTTAATAGAGATACATGGAATAAATCATGTACTTGAGACATGGTTGGGGGAAGTGCTAGTCGATAGGGCACAACTCTGACATGATCAAGAATATTGAATGGGTTGATGTACCTAAGAATCATCTTTCCTTTCCTCCCAAATTTCATGATCCTCTTCCATAGATATATGTTGATGAATAACTTAACTCCATCTTTAAACTCATAGTCTCATTGATGACTATCTACATAGCTCTATTATTGACATGGGTATTCCTTGATGTGATACAGAATAATTTTCACCTTTCCACAATTTATTCAACCATTAAAAGTCCTAACATCTTACGCTTATTGAATTCGTCCCATGATGTCGATGTTATGCACTATTTCCCATAAAGGGATTTATATGGATCCATTTGGATACTCGAGGGGAAACTATTTTTATAAGAGAACTCAACCAGAGGAATATGTTGGTCCCATCCTCCTTTGAATTCCATATAATAAGCTCTCAAAATGTCTTCCAATGCCTTAATAGTTCTCTCATATTGTTCATCAGTTTGAGGATGATATGCCATACTGAAGTTCAACTCAGTCTTCAGATCATGTTGGAGATATTTTCAAAACATGGAGGTGAATCTTGGATCTCAATCAGATACAATTGATAATTATACTCCATGAAGCCTTAACAATTCTTTGATTTATATCTGTGCATGTTTATCCAATGATAAGTCCTATCAAAATGTGATAAAGTGATCTTTATTTGTAATATAATCTACAATAAAGCATATAGAATTGTTTCTCTGGATGTATTTGGAAGTCCAGTGACAAATTACATGGTGATATTTTCCCATTTTAATGTTGGTATCAGTAATGGTTTCATCAACCCTTTGTACTTTTTACATTAAACCTTCACTTACTGATATTCCAGGCACTTTGATACAACTTTAGCGATATCCTTCTTCATATTTTCTCACTAATAGTTTTCTTGGAGATCAAATTACATTTTTGTGCTCCCTAGGTGAATATAGAAGGATAATGTATATGTGTCATATATAAGTGCCTTATTTAACCCTCTATCAGATGGTACACATAATCATAACCCAAATCCCATGACTCTTTAATCTATTTGGAACTATGAGGAATTCACATTTTTAATGGCTTCCACTTTATTCTTAATTTCCACATCATTTCTTTGAGCATCCTTTATTTTCTCCATGAGGGATTGTTGAGTAGTAATTTGAGAAAGGATTGATGATGTTACTCCCTTAATGATTCTAATGTACATACTTTGTAAGTCTAAGAAGATTGGATCCTTCTCAATTATCATCATTGATAAAGATGCATGATCCTCTAAACATAGAGAATCATCTTCCCTATTTGATTTGCCAGGATGGTAGTGGATTGGGTAGCTGCACTCCTTGAGGAGCTCCAACCATCTTTGCTAGTTCTTATTATGATCCTTCTATGTGAATATATATTCGATACTATTGTGATTAGTATATATCTCACACTTCTCCCCATAGAGATAATGTTTCCATATTTTCAATGTGATGATCACAACCGCCAAATCCAAATCAGGTGTAGGATAGTTTTGCTAATGAATTTTCAAATACATTGAGCCATAGGATATCACATTATTATTTTCATTAGTACATACCCTAAGACATTTTTTAAGCATTTATGTACACAAAAAATAGTTCCCCACTTATCAGGAGTGTTAGTGTTAGCACCATGACAATCCTCTTTTTGATCTCCTTAAAGCTTTTCTCACATTCTTGAGTCCAGAAAAACAGTAGTCCCTTCCATGTTATCTTGGTTATTGGGTTTTAAAGGTGTGATAATTTCTTCACAAATCATCGCTAATACCTAACTAGGCCAAAGAAAATATGTATCTCTATTATAGATGTTGGTCTAGGCCACTCTTCGAATACCTTTTTCTTGGAATGATCCATAAATATCCATTTTCTGGTGAGTAGATGCCCCATGAATGATACTTCCTTCATCTAGAAATCAAATTTACTGTAATTTTCATATAGTTTCTCCCTTCGAAAAATCTTGGGCACAATATTCAAATGCTCCTCTTATTCTTCCATACTCTTGGAGTATATCATAATATCATTGATAAAGACTACCACCATTTTTTTGATGTAATATCAAAAGACTATATTAATTAATTCTATGAAAATTGCTAGATAATTAGTGAGTCTAAAGGGAATCACTATGAAATCAAAGTGTCGAGACCTTATTCGAAATCTTATCTTGGGAATATCTTCCTTCCCCTCCATTAATTTGTAAGAACCCAGTTTTTGTTGCGAAAGACTTTGGAATATTTCTTGATGTTATTCCAGAGCAGCGCCTTCAGACGGAATGTGATTCTGAGCCCCGGTGTGGCCGGAATTAAATTTTCAATGTGTTCACACTAAAAACGCCAAATAAATAGGATTAATCCTAAACGTTGTTTCGGAATATATATCTGAGTGTACAGATGGGTCCGGAATGGGGTGTTTACCCTAGGAACGACATAAAACATGTCGGTGTAGGATGTTTGGACCCCTCGCCCGCTTTCGGAATGTTAAACAGATAATTAAATTAATTAATTTATTCGTTTAACGACTTAACTCAAGTATCTCTAAAAATGTGGCTCGGATTGGAAATCTGAGGGCACCATTGACTTCAGAGCATGCCGTTTACCCTAGGAGGGTTGTATGTTTTGCGGGCGCAGCCCATCTGTGAAAAATGGCCCCAGGGGCGTTTTTTTAATTTGGCGGCCTCGGGCGTTGAGTTTAATAACTTCTGAACGGGGCCTCGGATCAAAATTCCAATACTACTGTTGTGCTCGAGAGGTGGTGTTTACCCTAGGGGAGGATTAATTTTTACCTCGCCAGAGGTTTCGGATGCGGGTTAATTTTAGAGGTTAAATTAATTAAAAACTTTTAATTAATTTTCTTATTTAAACCTAACTCACCCCATCAATCTCCCATTTTTTACCCCTTGACAACGCCTCTCCCTCAACCTCATCCTCCACCCCTTCCTCCAGTCAAGGCAGAAGCAATGGCATGAAAGCGCGGATCGAGGACGAAGCTTCGGGCGAAGCCCATCGAGGTAGGATCGTGCGTTTCATTTTTAATTTCCCACACCTACATTGAGCTCAATTTTCATTGTAAATTCCCTGTCAAAACATCGATCAAATTACTTATTTGCGTATTAATCATCCCAAGCTCCTCAACTCAATTTTTGGATTTAAAATCCGAGTCCTGACATGTTCTCAAACTTCCGGAGAACTTCACATGTTTTCGGTTTTTTCGGTGGTCCGAGGCGCGGCAGCGCAGGGCTGTGGTGGCGGCGGTCCCTCTTGGCAGCGGCGGATTCTTTCCCAGGCGATGGCGGCAGTGCTGGCTTCGGCGGAGCGGCCGGAGTAGTTGGGGCGCGCGGCGGTCGTCGGCTGCAGGCGCTGCGGGGCGCGGAGCGCGGAGGAGGACCGACTTCGTCCGGTCATCACGGCACGAAGACCCAGGGTCTTCGTGACCCCGACCAGCAGACAAGGGACCCGCGCCTCACGGGTCCCATGGGGAAACAGCCGGACTGGTTCATCCGGTCCGAGCGATGTGTACAGGCCCACGCGGTGAACCGCAGGGCAGCACAGGCAGTGGGTGGGCCGGCCGAACCGGCCCGGCCCTCCCTTCGGTCCGATACAATTTGAATCGCCTCTAAAAGGCAGCTCGGGTGTTAGATTCACGTGCCGTCAGTGGTGACATGTTCCTTGAGTTAAGCCTAGTATTTGGAGATGGTTTTGGTATTTTTTAATTCTCGAAATGAGGGACCTCAGAGGCACGACGCATCTTTAAGCGAACTGACCTTTTTCCAGGGGATTTTGTTTTGGACGGCACGGACGCGTCCGACATCTGTTTTGAACGCCGTTAGTGGAATTGGAACCCTAGCACCGAGGCAGATATTTCCATGGTGGTTTCGGGCATTGATGCTGGGGTTGAGGCGTGGTCCCCACGAGCCATCTTTTGAGCTGCGAGCAGCGTTTATCGACTTTCTCATTGGGCGTCCGTTTGTGGCCTGTGAGTAGATGATTCTGGATGTTTTTCCAAGGGGATTGAAATGGTGAAATCCCCCCCACACTAATTCCAAATGATGATGTGGGCCCCATGAGGGTCGTTTGGGCAGTGACGGTGATTTTCTATCTCTATCATCGGGCGACCGTTTTGGGCAAATGAATAGTTTGTTTCGTGTAATTTTTCGAGAGGTTCGCAACGGTGTGATCCGTTCATTGTGTTTCGGGCCCGGGTTGTTGGTCCCATGAAGCGCCGCTCGTGGGTGGTGCGCCGGAATGCATCTTTTTCTCTGGATATCGGTTGCGCTCAAGTGAGCAGTCCTTTTGATGTGTTTTCCCAAGGGGATCACGATGGTGCGATGCACTCGACTATTTTCGGGGTCGAGGCTTGGGATCACGGGACGTCGTTCAAGCATGAGGCGTTGTTGGTGAATTTTCCGTCAGATATCTGTTTGAGGCGAGTAAGTAGTATATCTCGCATGTTTTTTCCTGAGGATTACAACGGGGTAATCTATTCAGGAGAGCGGAGCCTCATACACGATCTTATTAAATGTGGAAATATGAAAGGTGCCCTGGTTGCGGTTCTTTTACCGTGTTTGTAGCAGACCTTTGGCGTGTGATCACGTGCACTCCTGGGAGAGTGTGGTTGACATTTAAAGAGTTGTGGTTGACTGTGCCTCAGCCGTTGAGGTGGAAGGTTGGAGTTGTTATGTTACGCCTTCACGTTGATGTTGGGTGTCGTGTGCATGATAGCCTTTGGGCAGGAACGTGGTATAATATGAGAGTATACGAGAAAGCTTGGAGGTACATGTGGTTGTTTGTACCTGAGAACGTTTGTGCGCTCGGTTGGGGTTGACTTGGGGCCACACGTCGTGTGGGCCTCACATGCGTGATGTGATCTACTTTGTGTACTTTGACCTCTCACGACATAGAGGTTCCCTCTGGGATCTTTTGTTTGACAAGAAGGGTTGAGTGGTCTCCCCCTGGTTTCATTTTCGATGGTTTGGCCGGCAGAGATGGTTTGTTCCCCTGTTTCTTCAGCTGTGAGGGGTTTTAGTACCATGCCTCTTCCACCGGACTGCGGCACCGTCTACGACTATGTGTGCTCGTATAGCGTGGGTGTTTTCCGACTTTCTGGGATGATTTGTCTCATTCCACTTTGGAAGTGACTCCGCGGATTGGAGCGTGATCGCCCTGAGAGGCCTGGGAGTTTATCCTGTTGTTTCGTGTTCCATCGTAGAGTTCGTGTGGATTCGGTGTGACCAACACTTTACGTGGGCACGATCCTCTACCCAGGAGGTTGTTTCCAGCAGGGCTGAGGTTGTTTCCAGTAGGGCTGAGGTTGTTTCTAGGAGGGATGAGGTTGTTTCCAGTAGGGATGAGGTTGTTTCGAGAAGGGCTCGCCAGTTGTACCATCCAGTAGGGATGGCCAGTGGGTTACCATCTAGCAGGGATGGCCAGTACAGTGGTGTTCATCGAGCAGTACCATCCATCAAGGATGTCCATAGCAGTTCCAGGTTTACCTCCAGCCGGGCTGGGTCGTAGTCCCCGATGTCGGGCTTACCTCTAGTGGGGCAGGGCAGTGGTCCCCGATGCCGGGCTTACCTCTAGCTGGGCCGGGCAATGGTCCCCGATGCCGGGCTTCCCTCCAGTAGGGCTGGGCAGTGGTCCCCAATGCCGGGCTTACCTCCAGCAGGGCGGGGCAGTGGTCCCTGATGCCGGGTTACCTCCAGTTGGGGTTGGCAGTGGTCCCATCGCCGACTTTAGCCGGGTCGCCCTCCAGTGGATTACCCTGTTATGGGACTGGGAAGTGTGGCACCAGGCGACTCTTACCGGGTCTCGCTATAGTGGGAACCTGTCAACTTCTAGGGACCCTCCAGCGGGTCTGGGTAGGGGGTCTCCTATCGACTTTGAGGAGACCTCTCGACTGTGGGGTAGTGACGAGGTGTGGTTTGACGTTCCCCTGAAACTCTCAAGTACGAGGAGAGCTTTCCACACCGATACATGTCCTTGTGACGTGACCTAAAACCGTGCAGGTGAGTTAGTGCTGCCCAAAGCAGATAGTTTCGAGGTGCGGTGATTTTAGCCCTTCACTTGGAGTTCAAGGAAGACGTGCGGGACGCTGGGCATCGATGGTGTTTACCTCTGGGATTGTTGTTTACTCACTTTCTTGGGATGAGCTACGGTTTGGAGATCCCCTTACAATCTTGTTCGGGCTTCTTTTTTGAGCATATGGTTATATATATACCTTGTTCCAGTACCCACATATTTGGCTTAGTTACTCTCCCTCCAGGAGAGGCAAAGTCGCGTGGGGTATGCCACGTGATTTCCGTGTCTAGCTTCTCGTGGTTGGACGAGTCTACTCTCCTGCTATAGGTAGTGAAGACTTGACAAGAAGTTCATCTTCTCACCCTTTCCAGCTCCTTGTGTCTGGGTTATTCTACCTTCTTTCCTCTTGTTGGGTTGAGATGGACTCTTTACTATACTCTTTACTACACTCCGGGTTATACTCCTTTACTTTTCCATGTTCAATCTACTAATCACACTTCGGTACCTCCTTTGCAGCTCCCTCGAGCCTTAGGGGTATCCTACTGAGTATTTTTATACTCACCCCTGCTTGGGATTTTCCCACACTTGGTGTGACCTTGCACACGACGGATAGGTTGGTTGTGATGTCAGATGAGCTTAGGAGCTTGGGGGCTTGGACCGCGTGTGGTGGTCGGAGTCAGGTTCTAGGTGGGGGACCCTTCCAGCTGTTTTCTTTTGATTACCTGTTTCCGGGTTGTGGCACTTTTTTGGATGGGCGTGTGTTTTTCCCTTTTCTCTTTTCAGTTTACTTTCAACACTTGCTTTGTACTTTTATAGGTCTGTGCACATTGTGGTTTATATATTGCATTTGCAATTTACTCTGCTTGTCTTTTCTCTTTTACTCTATACTTTTGCATTGAGTGTACTGCGTGTGTGTGTGTGTAGGTACTTAGTCAAAGGCCTCCCTAAGTTATTGTGCCTTCGGCGCTGGTCTCCAGCCACTGGCCTATGGAGGCGGGCTTGGGGTAGTTGCGGATTGAGCCTGAGTAGGGTCGGGTCGTGGAAAAGTGGTATCAGAGGTGGTTCGTTCCTTGGGGTGTTGTGCGGACATCCCTAAAAATAAATTGGTTGAGATTTAGGGCAACAGTGTTAACGTGTCTCGAGAGAAGCTCTCAGGCCAGGGAGTCCAGTGATGGTGCGGCGACCGACGTATCCATTCACCAGGACCTTGATAACCCGCTTGTCAACTCAGCATGCTGAGACACTTGTTGCCGGGAAAATTTGGTTTTTACATCACATAGGATTGAGTCTTCCACTTTCCTACTTTAGTCATCTCCCCATCGTTGTTATTGGTATATACATATATGCTCATCTAATCGCGACACTCCTTGATAATATTCAGGATGTCTCTGCGAAGACAGCTAGCCAAGATACCGGCATTGGTGCATGATGACGACCCTGTGAGCTACGAGTCCACAGTCCAGGACCCATCATGTGAGCCCTTTCTCCGGATGGGCTGGTAGCAGCACCCCCACCTGTTGAGCAGCAGACAGCTTCAGTAGAGCATTTTCGGCTTGAGCGCACTCTGTGAGTTCCAGCGGTAGAGACCGGTGAGGTTCAGTGGTGGGCCAGACCCTCAGGCAACAGAGGTTTTTCTAGAGACAGTGCTTTGCCTTTTCAGGCTTGTGCAGACGCCGACAGATCAGAGAGTGGCTTTGGTAGCCATCCTTTTTCGTGGAGCATCTTGGCGTTGGTGGAGTCTGGTGATTCAGTTTCTTGACGAGTCATCGCTTTGGTGGGTAGATTTTCAGATGTTGTTTCATGGGGATTTTTTCCCCTCCTGCTTGCGCTCCGTTCGAATTCAGGATCTCCTACAGTTTCAGTAGGGAGGGATGACGGTGGCCGAGTACATGGCTAGTTTTGCAGACCATGCACACTTTTACCCGGACTTGGTCCGTGATAAAAACATCCGAGCGCAGAAGTTTGAGCAAGGTCTCCGCCGAGATATTTGTGTTGTCACAGTACCCTTGGTCATTTCCTCATATGTTTGGGTGCTAGAGTAGGCATTGGTGACAGAGAGCTTCATGTCACGTTCTAGAGTTGGTGGTGGAAGCATGCACATTAGAGCCGAGACGTCTGCCGCAGCTAGCTGGCGTCGGAATGCAGAACCTTGATGCAGGTGGATTTCTGACAACCGGACTTAGGGGCGTGGTCGTACAGCACAGTGGTGCCAGAGGGCACCAGTGCATCCTGAAGAGAGTCAGTGATATGCTTGCGATATGAGAGGTCACCTGGAACGGGATTGCCCAACCAGGAATGTAGAGAGCTTTTGGAAGGCAGTAGGTGCACCACCATGACGGAGGCAGCGTTGTGATCAGAGTAGTACCGAGAGAGGTGGTGCTAGAAGAGTAGTGGGAGGAGCTAGTATTGGGGGATGACTTTATGAGATCTTCCCATCACCACTAGGCGCTCCACGTTAGACTCCAGGAGCTGACAGTTGGGACCACAGACAGCCACAAAATTTGGATGTCTACGACCCTGTAGAGCATGAGGTGATAAGTGGTACGCTCTATGGCTCTTCTAACTTTTTCTGTAGTAGAATTGTTAGGCTCTATAAGTGGAATTATTTTCTCCCCGATCCTTGTTTGAGTTGTTACCATGGTGGCGTGGGGCATCGGTATAACCCTGTGTTGGTACGGTAAAAAGGTGTAGGACCTTTTCTTTAGTCGATGGTGTTGAATCCTTCACCTTTTGAGCATGTAAGAGAGCCTTGGTTGTGGGACATCAACTGTGAAACTTTGCACAACCAGATATCCTTTGGTGTTTCACCATATGGATGTTTTGAAGGAGGGAATCATCGAGCCTTCTTCCAGGTGTAGGCGGTGATTCCAGTCACGCCGTGCGACGTAAGGGTTTGGTCGGGGTGGTGAGGTACCCCCGAGAGCCTTCGGGCCATTTGAGATTGTGAAAAGGGATGGTGAGGTTCCCTACCACCTTGACCTAACCCCAAAGGCTGGTTTGTGTGCATATCATCTCCCGCATGACTCACCTGAGAAGAAGTGTGTGTGCTCCCATGCACGTCATCGGCCAGGGCAGACCTCACATGAACAGATCAAATCCTTTGGTCTGTGTGTGGTGATGCAGAGCTATGTGAGAGTTCTTCTGGGTACGGGAGAGCTAGGTGTGGGCTTAATACCCTGAGTTGTACCCTGGTTTTGCTTTTCGGGGACAAAAATCATGAAGGAGGGAATGATTTAAGAACCCAGTTTTTTCTGCGAAAGACTTTGGAATATTTCTTGATGTTATTCTAGAGCAGCGCCTTCAGACGGCGTGCGATTCCGAGCCTCGGTGTGGCCGGAATTAAATTTTCAGTGCGTTCACACTGGAAACGCCAAATAAATAGTATAACTCCTAAACGGTGTTTCGGATCCGAGATCTGAGTGTACGGATGGGTCCGGAATGGGGATTTTGCCCTAGGAACGACATAAAACTTGTCGGCGCAGGACGTTTGGACCCCTCGCCCACTTTCGGAACGTAAAATGGATAATTAAATTAATTAATTTATTCGTTTAATGGATTAACTCAAGTATCTCTTAAACGGTGGCTCAGAGTGGAAAACCTAGGGCACCATTGAGTTCGTAGCATGCCGTTTACCCTAGGAGGGGTGTAAGTTTTGAGGGCGCGGCCCATCTGTGAAAAATTGCCCCAGGGGCGTTTTTGTAATTTTGTGGCCTCGGGCGTTGAGTTTAATAACATTTGAATAGGGACTTTGATCAAAATTCTGAGACTACCGTGGATCTCGGAAGGTGGGTTTTACCCTAGGTGAGGTTTAATTTTGACCTCGCAAGAGGTTTCGGAAGCGGGTTAATTTGGGAGGTTAAAATAATTAAAAACTTTTAATTAATTTTCTTTTTTAAACCTAACTCAACCCATCCCTCTACCATTTTTCACCACCTGGCAATGCCACTCCCTCAGCCTCCCCCTCCACCACTTCCTCCGGTCAAGGTGGAAGCAACGACGGGAAAGCGTGGATCGACGGCAAAGCTTCGGGCGAAGCCCATCGAGGTAGGATCGTGCGTTTCATTTTTAATTTCCCACACCTAATTTGAGCTAAATTTTCATGCTCTATTCTCTGTCAAAACTTTGATCAAATACCTTATTTTCGTAGTACTCCTCCCGAGCTCCTCAACGCAATTTTCGGATTTAAAATCCGAGTAACGACGTGTTCGTAAACTTCTGGAGAACTTGGCGGGTTTTTGGTTTTCCCAGTGGTCCGAGGCACGGCGGCGTAGGGTTGTGGAAGCGGCGGTCCCTCTTGGTGGAGGCGGCTTTGTTCCAAGGCGACAGTGGTAGTACTGGCTTCAGCGGAGCAGCCGGGGGAGCTGGGGTGTGCGGTGGTCGTCGGCTGCAGGCGCTGCGGGGCGCGGAGGAGGACAGACTTCGGCCGGTCGTCGCGGCACAAAGACCCTGGGTCTTCGTGAACCCGACCAACATACAAGGGTCCCGCACCTCATGTGTCTCATGGGGAAACAGCCAAACTGGCTTAGCTGGCCCACGTGGTGAACCGCGGGCCGACTCAGGCAGTGAGTGGGCCGGCCGAACCGGCCCGGCCATCCCTTCGGTCTGATAAAATTTGAAGCGCCTCTAAAAGGAAGCTCGGGTGTCAGATTCGCGTGCCGTCAGCGGAGACATGTTCCTTGAGTTAAGCCGAGTATTTTGAGATGGTTTCAGGAATTTTTAATTCCCGAAACGAGGGACCTCGGAGTTGCGACGCGTTTTTAAGCGAACTGACGTTTTTCCGGGGGATTCTGTTTTGGACGGAACAGACGCGTCCGACGTCCATTTTGAACGTTGTCAGTAGTGTTGGAACCCTAGAACCGAGGTGGAGCTTTATAAGGTGGTTTCAGTCCTTGAAGCTGGAGTTGAGGCGTGGGCCCCACGAGCCGTCTTTTGAGCTGCGAACAGCGTTGAGCGACTTTCTCATCGGGCGTCCATTCGGGGCGTGTGAGCAGTCAATTATGGATGTTTTTCTGAGGGGATTGAAATGGTGCAATCCGTATTCCCTAATTCTGCATGATGGTGTGGGCCCCACGAGGGTCGTTTGGGCGTTGATGGTGATTTTCCATCTCTATCATCGGGCGACCATTTTGGACAAGTGAATAGTCCATTTCGTGTACTTTTTCAAGAGGATAGCAATGGTGTGATCCGTTCACTGTGTTTCATGACTGGGGTATGGGTCCCATGAAGCGCCGCTCGTGTGCGGTGCGCTGGAATGCATATTTTTTTCTGGATATCTATTGCGCTCAAGTGAGCAGTCCTTTTGACGTGTTTTCCCGAGGGGATCACGATGGTGCGATGCGCCCGAATGTTTTCGGGGCCGAGGCTCGGGATCATGGGACGTCGTTCGGGTGTGAGGCGGTGTTGGTGACTTTTCTGTCGGATATCCATTTGAGTCAAGTAAGTAGTCTATCTCTCATGTTTTTCCATGATGATTACAACGGTGTAATCTGTTCAGATGAGCAGAGCCTCATACATGATCTTATTAAATGTGGAAATATGAAAGGTTCCCCGATGGTGGTTCTTCTACCATGTTTGTAGCAGACCTTTGGCGTGTGATCGCGTGCACTCCTGGGAGAGTGAGGTTGATGTTTAAAGAGATGTGGTTGATTGTGCCTCAGCCGTTGAGGTGGCAGGTTGGAGTTGTTACGTTATGCCTTCGCATTGACGTTGGGTGTCGTGTGCACGATAGAATTTAGGCTGGAACATGGTATACTCTAGGAGTATACGGGAACACTTGGAGGTACATGTGGTTGTTTGTACCTGAGAATGTTTGTGCGCTCGGTTGGGGTTGAATTGGGGCCACACGTCGTGTGGGCCCCATGTGTGTTTCGTGATCTGCTTTGCATACATTAACATCTCATGACATAGAGGGTCCCTCTTTGCTCTTTTGATTGACCGACAGGGTTGAGTGGTCTCCCCCTAGTTCCATTCTCGATGGTTTGGCCGGCAGATATGGTTTGTTCCCCTATTTCTTAAGCTATGAGGGGTTTCAGTACCGTACCCCTTCCACGGGACTGGAGCTCTATTTCCGACTACGTGTGCTCGTACAACGTGGGTGTTTTCCCACTTTCTAGGAAGATTTGTCTCATTACGCTTCGGTAGTGACTCAGCAGATTGGAGCGTGATCGCCCTGAGAGGCCGGGGAGTTTCTCCCGTTGTTTTGTGTTCCCTGGTAGATTTCGTGTGGATTCGGTGTAACCAACACTTTACGTAGCCACCGATCCTCTACCCAGGAGGTTGTTTCCAATAGGACTGAGGTTGTTTCCAGCAGGGCTAAGGTTGATTCCAATAGGGCTGAGGTTGTTTCCAGCAGGGATGAGGTTGTTTCGAGCAGGGCTCGCCAGTTGTACCATCCAGCAGGGATGGCCAGTGGGTTACCATCTAGCAGGGATGGCCAGTATAGCGGTGTTCACCAAGCAGTACTATCCAGTAGGGATGGCCAGAGCAGTTCAGGGTTTACCTCCAGCTGGGCTGGGCAGTGGTCCCTGATGTCGGGCTTACCTCCAGTAGGTCTGGGCATGGGTCCCCGATGCTGGGCTTACATCCAGCTGGGATGGGCAGTGGTCCCTGATGCCGAGCTTACCTCTAACGGGGCTGGTAAGTGATCCCCGATGTCGGGCTTACCTCTAGTTGGGCTGGGCAGTAGTCCCCGATGCCGGGTTACCTCCAACTGGGCTGGGTAGTGTTCCCGTCACTGACTTTAGTCGGGTCTCCCTCCAGTGGATTACCCTATTACGGGACTGGGCAGTGTGGCACCCGTCGAATCTTACCAGGTCTCCCTATAGTGGGAACTCGCCGACTTCCAGGGACCCTCTAGCATTGCTGGGAAGGGGTCGCATGTCGACATTGAGGAGACATCTCGACTGTGGGGCAGTGATGAGTTGTGGTTTGACGTTCCCCCGAAAATCTCAAGTACGAGGAGCGGTTTCCTCACCGAGACACGTCCTTGTGAAGTGACCTAAAACCGTGTGGGCGAGTTAGTGCCGCCCAAAGCGGATAGTTTCGAGGTGCAGTGATTTGAGCCCTTGACATGCAGTTCGGGGTAGACGTGCGGGATGTTGGGCATCGATGGTGTTTAATTCTGGGACTGTTGGCTACTCACATTCTTGGGCTGAGCTACGGGATAGAGATCCCCTTACGATCTTGTTTGGGCTTTTTGTTTGAGTATACGGTTATGTATATACTTTGTTCCAGTACTGACTTCTTGGGCTTGGTCACTCTCCCTCCAAGAGAGGCGAAGACGCGCGGGGTATGCCACATGCTTTCCGTGTCTAGCTTCTCATAGTTGGACGACTCTACTCTCCTGATATAGGTAGTGAAGACTCGATGAGAATTTCATCTTCTCACTGTTTCCAACTCCCTGTGTTTGGATGACTCTACCTTCTTTCCTCTTGTTGGATTGAGCTGGACTTTTTACTATACTCTTTACTGCACTCCTGGTTGTACTCCTTTACTTTCCCATGTTCAATCTAATGCTCACCCTTCAGTACCTCTTCTTTTGCTCCCTCGATCCTTCAGAGTATCTTACTGAGTATTTTTATACTCACCCCTTCTTGGGCTTTTCCCGCACTTGGTGTTCCCTTGCCGATGACGGACATGTTGGTCGTGACTTCAGAGGAGCTTAGGAGCTTGGGAGCTTGGACCGCGTGTGGTGGTCAGAATCGGGTTCTAGGTGGGGGTCCCTTCCAGCTGTTTTATTTTGATTACCTGTTGCCGGGTTATGGAACTTTTCTATTTGGACCTTTGTTTCTACCTTTTCCCTTTTCAGTTTACTTTCAGCACTTTCTTTGTACTTTTAGAGGTCGATGCAGATTGTGGTTTATATATAACATTTTCAAATTACTCTGCTTGTCTTTTCTCTTTTACTCTGTACTTTTTCATTGAGTGTGTTGCGTGTGTGTGTGTACAGGTTCATAGGCAAAGGCCTCCCTGAGTGATTGTGCCTTTAGTGCTGGTCGCCAGCCCCTGGCCTATGGAGGCGGGCTTGGGGTAGTTGTGGCTCGAGCTCGGGTAGGGTCGGGTCGTGACATAATTGATAATATCCCAACCGAATGTCCACTTTAGAGAAATAAATGGACCCATATAGATAATCAAAAAATTCATCTATATGATATTGGGGATACTTGTTCTTTATCATGATTTTATTGAGCTCACAATAATCAATAAAAAGGCACATTGATCCATCCGTCTTCTTAATTAAGAGGATTGGTCCACCCCATGGTGTAACACTCGGGCATATAAAACCCTTGTCCAGATTCTCATGTAACTACTTCTTCATCTCTTTCATCCTTATAGTGGCCATTCTATAAGGTGTCTTTGATATAGTCAGAGATCCTGGAATAAGTTCAATTTATAACTCAACCTATCAATTAAGAGGAAGACCCAATAACTCTTTGGGGAACACATCAGTGTATTCCCTTATAATGGGATGTCTTTGAGCATGATTCTCTGATTTGTCTCAATCATTTAAGCTAGATATGCTTTCTCATAAGGAAGTAATTCCCACACTTGAAACAATTATTCTAAAGGACATTCACCCTCCTCCTTACACTTTTAAAAAATTGGAGGTTTCTTTATAATGTGAAGAGTGATCTCCCTTTCCCAAAAGTTGATGTTGACTTTGTATAAAGATAGAAAATCCATGCCCAATATAACATCTAACTCCACCAAAGGAAGTAAGATGAGAATTTTTTGGAGGTTTAGTCCAAAAACATTAACTGGGGATGAGTTATATACTTTGGATGCAATAATTGACTCATGTTCTATTCTCACAGATAACTCGACCTCCATATTTTGAGGTGGTGTTTGAATGGTTCTAATAAAAATGCACGATATTAATGAATGCATAAAACATGAATCAAATAGTATGTTCACTATTCTTTAATAAATAACTAGCGTACCTGTCACTACATCGTTTTCTGGATCCACCTCAGTAGTAGTTATAGAATGTGACCTTCCTTGTTGTCTTGGATATTATTTTTGATTTCATACAACAACCCTAGGTTTAGGTATTTAGTTTACAAAATTCCCATGTTTCATGAGGTTGAAACACTTCACTGTAGGTTGAGTGTTGATTTTAACCTTCCCTTATTCTTCCACATTTTTGTAATTCTTCATATCCCTTTGGATGTTCTTAGACAGATTCTTGATTATTTCACATTTGATGTATTTTTTTATTATCTTTAGATAGTTCCCAAGATTATTCTTCCCACAATTTGGACACATGAGATATTTGGTCTTCCTTCCATCATGGGATTTATTTGCCGATCCACCCATATTAGAATATATTTTTCACTTTTTTTCATCAATCCCACGAGGCCACTGAGAGTATCTGATCTCCATTTTAACCTTTAGGGGACAAAAAATAATCTCTTAATAACTTTCATGGTTTCAAATCACCAATTATTTTTTGTATACTCAACTTTAGTCTTCTAAAGAAGCGATCTGCCTTACTTTTGGTGTTCATGAAAAATTTAGAGGCGTATCTTACAATCCTTGTAAATTTTGTTTCATTCAAACGGAGAGAATCATCTTCCTTCTTCTTAAGTATGAGGAACAATCTTTACTTCTTAAGATGGAGGGTTTGGGAAAAATATTTATGGAAAATAGTTTCTTGATTCCTCCCTATCCATGGAATAAACATCATCCTTTGACTTTGTATTTTTTATCAATGTCCACCACTGATTTGCTTCCCCATCAAATTGATAGGTCACCATCACAACATTATCTTATACTGAGAACTGGTGAATAGATAATATCTATTCAATGGACTTAATCAATTTTTCCATGAGTATGGAATTAGAATATTTGCTAAACATGGGAGGTCTTTGCTGCATGAAGGATTCGACGACAACTTGAACTTTCCTTGGAGAAGGAGGGTGTTCCATGCAATTCATATTATTATTCTTAACATTATCCTGTTGATCAAGTACTATCATGTGGTTTTGAGAAATAATTCCCCTCATATTTGGCATAGAATTAGGGAAATCATCATACTTCCTATCACATTGATTGTGGGAATTTGTTCTTATATTTGCAGACATTAACTAAGAAAACAAAATGACAGTTAGGGGGCTTGATTTCTTAGCTAATAAGCCTATGAATATAAAATTTTAACATAAAAAGAATAAAATTTTAAAGGGAAAGGATATCCTAACTTGTGATTTATAGGATTCAATCTAGGGTATCTAAGTCTTATTTCCTAACATATACTGTTATGAGATTTTTTTGTTCCGTTAATAATGGTTGTTAATGATTTATGAATTTAACAAAGAATATCCACCGAGAGTTTCAAACTAGGTGTGTTGTAAGGCCCATTTTCATGTACCAGGTTACCCTAAGTCAAGAACATAACACATTTTTGGAGTTGTTATTCCTAGTTACATCTGTGATAGAACCACGTCTAGTTGTATTATCTAGACAAGGATGTATTTTCTTGATAAACCACTTACTCTATACATACAAAAACATAGGGATGTTTTCATACACTTAGTCTTATCCCTAAGGTTCTTACTAAATTTATCTATTACTAATCTCCAGAAATAACTAGACCTTGTTCTAATACAAACTATAGAGACCCTATCCCTTTTCACATATTATTACATGATTTATGACATAATTAACTATCAAATTACAATCTAAGGATCGTAAAGTCTAGTGTCTTTGGAAGATTAGGTACATAAAACTAAAAAATGGGACTAAATAAAACATTTCTTTATTTATCATCCATTATAATATCCTAACTTCATTTGAGCTGGAACGACTACATAGGATAACCTAGGGATAACAAGAATAAAGGGATAAGCTAAAAATCATGATAAGTGATTAAACAAAATAATAAAGCATAGAACATGGGTTATTAAGAATAATAATATGACATAAAAGGCATGGATATACATAAGTAATAATAAAATTTGTAAACATGGTATCATAGGAGATGTGGAAACAACAAACAACATCATATAATCATGAGTCAATGCTCATTTCACATAAAGGAGTAGGAGTCAAGGTTAACCACCAAGACCACTGCACATGGATCATCAGTCAAGGCTATCCACTAAGACCATTTTACATAACGTCTCGTAAGTCTAAATATTACCCAATGAAATGGAGAACTATTTGGGAACACCCATCATAACATGTTCATGTATATTTGTGCCACATGAAGAATCATATATAAGTAATCAAACATAAACATAAGGGTTACCCATGGTTAGAATTGAGTATCAAAATCTTTTCAAAAAGGCCTAACATAAGGGAATATCACTATGGTGTCCATGAAATAAAGGATTTAAATCATACATGGACATTAATAAGTAAAAATAAGCATATAAAATGATAATTTATGTCAAATTGAAGTGAATACATGAAAAAATGGAATTTAAGAAACTTTAGAAATGAAACATTTTAGTGCGGATGAAGGAAAATATTAAAAATCATTTAAAGTAGAAAATGGAATAACATTATATATAAAATAAAAAGTGAACCAAGATAGTTTTTATAATAAAATTAATTATTTTAGGAATGTAATGGTGGCTTAAAATAGATTGAGGATCACACTTGAAAATGGGTAAGAATTTGGGAAGTTCCCTTAAATCAGGCCTGCTTATCGAGAATAATTGAGTAGGGAACAGTATAAAAACAAATATATCCTTGAAAAAGAAGGATGAATGGATCTTAATACACGAGTTTGAAAGATATAAACATAATTTAGTAAATATAAATAAAATAAAACATAATTTCATTTGGGTAAAAAGAGATAAAGAATATCCCAAAGGAACAATGGAGGTTTGGGTAGAATCCCTTACCATATGTCCAAAGGTGTTTTTAAATTGATCATAATGACCTGGATAATCAAATTAGATTCATTAATTAATAATTAAATAACTGTTTCTACATTTATTTGATTTAGTGTAACTTTATTATGTTCATTTATGGAATTTTTTATGGGTTAAGATATTCAATTTCATATTTTGGGAGTGTTGGTTTCCTTGGTTTTCAATATCGATTTACTTGTATACATGTACAAAATGTCATGTAAAGTGGGGGTAATTATCAATAATTCAACTTATATGTTATTAATGATATTATAGATGTTAAATTGGTCTTTTTTTATTTTTTATGGATTTAGTATGAATCATTAGATAAATTGTTATTGATAATCGTTTGGATTATTTTGGGGGTTTTTGATCACAATGAACTCATTTTGTTTTATAATTTAATATCATGTGTAAAAAAGTATTTCAGAAAATTATATAATTTATAATACATATATTATAATCTGGTTCAATCATAAAAATGGTTTCATGACAAGCCTTGATGATTTTAATATAAATTGAAAACTTCATCGTCCCTGATTGTGATAAATTAAAACATCTCGGATGATGTTTTCATTTTTATTATAAAAGGAGGGGGAAAGAGAGATGGAGATGAGTTATAAAATTAGAATAATAAAATTATAGTATCTGTAAGGTACTAGATTTATCATACCATTGGGTTAATGGTATGTGAGTAGAGAAAACAAAAATAACGAAAAAATGAAAAGAAAATAAAATAAAAAGAAGAGGCTTTTACCTCTGGATTCCTTCTTCATGAGAACCTCCTTAAGGGATTGTTTTTGGTCTTTTGTCAAGACAAAAATCTACTGGACAAGGGGGATAAAATTGGGAGGATTCTTTGGTTTAATTTATACATGGATCAAGGATTTAGAGGTGTTATGAGAAGTGGTGCTGAGGGGTGGTATTTATAGTGGACGAGATGGGTGTTTTCTCAATAGTTTTATCATTAGTTTATTATTTTGGAATAAGAATATGAATAGTTTGAGAATTATCATAAAAAATATTAAAATAATTAATGTTATTTAATGAATATGATTATTTCATCAGACATTACTCAAATAATAGAGTATTTAACCTTTAATGTATAATTACCTTAAATTACCATATTTCACTATTCAAAAAAATTAAATTATTTTAGAAAAATACAAAAAAATCACCATAACCATTTTTCAATGTGTTGAATTAAAGAATGAACTCCATTTTATGAAAATAGTTTTCTAAATATGGGAAAATTAATTTTTAATTAAAATCACAATTTACTCAAAAAAATAGAGATTTTAAAAATATAACTGATTTTATCATACTTTGAAAAATTAACTAAGGTCTCATAAAATTATTTTATAATTATAAGAAACCAAAACATTAATTTATGAATATATTTTATGAAAATAAATTTTATTTTAAATTATTAAATTAATCCTAAAATTGTACTTAAATATTTATGACTTACAAAAATAACAATAACTAATTAATTATTTTAAAATATATGTTGACTTATACTATGATACAATTAAATCATATTGTAACATATAAGATGAATAAATTTTATTTATAATTTAATGTGTGTGGTTACTATATAATTATCCAGTTTACTATTTATAAAGTTCACATTACTATTCTTAAAGTTAAGTTACTATTTCATTGCTATAGGTTCCTTAACTTCCAGAAATACCTTTTATTTCATTCATTAATCATTTATAAAGTTTTGTGTTATGTTTAAAATCTTATTTTATGTGGTTTATACTATATGACATAACTATTATAAGGAAATTTCCATTGAAAGAATTTAGGTTCATAACATACAGAATGAGTTTTCTACAATGTATTCTTACCATAATCGTGTTAATATTTATACAACCCATATTTATATGGTAATGTCCTTGGTTTAATTTTCATATCGGTAGGTTATAGTACATTCCATGATATAATGAGAGCCTAGAGGTACCTTGAATATAACCTTAAAATTATGTCCTATGGTCTATATACATCATGTTGATAGGACACAGATGATGTGCAACCATCAAGTGTTTTGGACTCATAATCATTGAGACATATTCCCAAGAAGTTTGAATTTGGTGCTATTGAGTTGATGAGATCATGAGGAATGACCCACAAATTAGAAAACCACATGTTTCAAGTGTCATAGGTAGTTCTTATATGTGAAAATTTGTAATGTTCTTCTGACTTTCAATTATTATCAGTGTATACAATTTAATTATGTACTTTGATGCCAGATGGAAACCGTGGAATTTATATCATGGAAAGTTAGCTTGAATTGGGTTCATCACTGGTGGTATGACCTTGATTGAATAACCAAGATATAATTTTTCAATTCCGATTGGAAGTGATATCTCAGGTCTAGTTTATCAGGATTGTAGTATCTTTACTAAATTCATTTTCATGGTAGAAAATGGTAAGTCCTTTGAGTTGTAAGAGCCCAATTTTTCCTATGAGGTATGGATATTTTTATTTTCAGTTAAATTACTTCGGTTTTACCTAATGTGAATTTCTAGAGAAGCTATGGAAGAAAAAAGGATGTTCGGGGATTTTTCATATCCCAGAACCCTGACAAGTGGAAGAACAAACTTTGATGCACATTTAGTGGAAACTATTTTGCCCAGTCCCCATAGTTTATCCTAATTGTGTGGGGGTATTTTAGTGAGTAGAAGTGGGATGAATGGTTTTCCTTAACTATGAAACTCAAGATGCACACCCATGTGAAACTTCTACGGTTTTAGCAGAGGAAAACACACGGGTAGTGTAAGGTTTCTCAAATAGTGTACATGAACCGTGTGAGTCCCCTCTTGGGATAGTGGATCACATATAGTTGGAAAAAGGTTTGGAAAACCATGCGGCTGAACCCTGTGACCCAGTTTTAAAGGGCTAAATTACTATTTTTCTCTTAAGGGTTATAATTTTAATCCTTCTTTATTATTTCCTCCTCTATGGATAAAACTCCTCTACTCGCACGGGGAGATCCATAAGCCTCCACCACCTAGGCTTTTCTCCTATATCACTGTCTGAACATGGAATCAAGATCTAATCATCTCATTGGATTCCTCTTTGTGAGTGATTCAATCCTTAGGCTCATTTCATCATTATTATTCCTACCGATGATGTTATTTTGGTGTGAGATCTTATGCCCTATTTTTAGGACCTTCATCCATTCTTTTATTGTATTTTGATCCAATCCAAACCAAGGGATAATATTTGATGAGTCATATATTATAGTAATAATATAGGTATTCTATGAATTTTCCAAAAAATTATTGTCATTTATAAATTTTCATCACTGAATGAATGCCAGTTTCATCAGGCGTTGCTCCTAAAATTCATCTTCCTTAATTATAATTGTTTATCTTGGGTCTCTAATCCTAAATATACATGATCTTCCTACTTCTGGAGATTGGGAACTCAACATCATCCATCGATTAGGGCATATACCATGTTATGACTCTTTTCCCCTTTTTTGAGATTATTGATCCACCGTTCGAGTGTGATTAACATGGCCTTGATAAGGTAAGTGTTCTATCATAATTAAATGATTCTATAAATGGTTAAATGTATATTATATATATATATCACTTTTTATAGTTAATTATATATTTAATTGATATTGGTTTCATGTCCTAGATTCACCATGTCATGTTTAATGAAGGGTAATGGAATGAACCTATTAAATGATTAAATGACATGATTATTACATGGCCCATGATTACGTATAATATAAACAAAATTACTATAATGTGATTATTAATTTTTAAATTTTTATCATTATAAGAATTTTCAGACTTGATCCACCCTTGGATTCTCAAGGGAATGCCCTGTGCACTCATAGGACGCCATTTTGATACATTGTGCTGATTTTCATTGGTGATACCCACAAAAAAATCTAGTCTTTTTCTTATTACAATAATACCTTGGTGTAGTATAGAATATTAACTTGAAATATTTTCTAGATATTATAATTACTCGGATAAACTCCTTGGATTCAGTTTGATGTCTTCAAACAGACGACTTCATGGATTTAACCCATTGGGCCCACTCATGCTTAGCATGAGATTACTATAGATTAGTTACATAGAATTAGTTAGACTCATTTACAGTTGAATTCCTTGGGTTTAACCCTTAGATTACACACATACCCATTATAGATAGAATCCATGTGATACTATTATGAATTGGCTCAAACATGGAGGTCAAGGATGCCTTTGTATCGCCTTGGGTCCTCTATTGTTATTACTTCCTATTACAGTACCACTGATACCTTTTATACATGATCACCTTATTAAAAACTAAGGCATAATTAACTAATTAAATGATCTAATGTTTAGAGACATAACTGTTAGATTTTGAATCAAGTATGGGTTATTTATTATATCATTTATTTTTTATATACCTTTACACTATTTAGTTCATATTCACTGACTAAATTTGTATAGACGATGTTGGTGGTGGCCTAAGAGATTTATCTCACACCCTATTCAGATATCTGTTGGTACACGAGAAGATTATATGATCATATGAGTGGATAATAGGAAGTTTACTACTTTGGACAACTGACTTTCTTGCCTACATTAGGATGGGGGCATGGAATCAGATGACCAAGCTAGTTCTCATTATGCTTGGATAGTTTTTTCCCTTTTGGATTATTTTTTATAGCGTGTATTGTACTATCTACCTGCTTCCATGTATATATGTCTTCCCATTTTTTAGAAACATGAGATTAAATTATCACTTTTATAAGATATAGTTTATAAATTCTGAGTTTAATAATTCCATGGATGTTTATTCTTAATTCCTCTTCCATGCTTATTAGTGTGCTTCCACTGTTTATTCACTATCATTATCTATGTTGTGATCTAGTATGAGAGGAGGGAATAGTCTCCCCACTGTCACACCCTAGGACCTTTCCTCTTTTCTATGAACTATAGAGTATGGGGAGGTGCACTTGAGGCCATGTGGCCGACCAGGTTCAGTTACTCGGTAGTGAGCTAGGTCTGGGACATCACAAAGTGGTATCAGATTAATTTTCTTTTATTTTGTCTTATTGTTTGTGAATTTTGAGAGGATTTTAGAAATATTTTTGAACTTGTTTATAAGTCATTCCAGGGAGTAGCTAACCCATGTCTTGGGTAAATAAAAAGTTTCTTGGGAATGGGAAATTTTTGTTCTGTTTTTCACCTATTACGGTTCATATACTTTTACCGTTAAGTGATCCATATTATTTGGGGTAAATGTTATTCTTTATGGATATTTTATCTTGGACCATTATGTCTAGGATCTTTTTTATATTAATTATTACAAGCTACAAGTATTCACTTTTTATGCATTTTCTATGCTATATATGTGTATTTTACTTCTTGCATTGCCAGTGTAGAGACCCAAAGCTTAACTTACATGGACATTACATTACTTTTGAGGAATAATTAATACATAACAAAAATAGACACACAAGGACCGTGATAGTTTAGTGTCTTTAGAAACTCGGAATATAAACATCTAATCCTGTTGAAAGATCTTCAACATCTCTAATATCGATCTTCCCCTTTTGTTTTCCTTTATTTCCTGGGGAAAAGAAAACATATAAAGGGTGAGCTAAAATGCTCAGCAAGGGTAGGCATGGATAAAATAAAACAAAACATATACATTTGAGCTTAAAATCATGAACATAATGTTTAAACATCAAAATATTGAGGAATGACATAAAACAAAGAAGTACGTAAGGAATAGATCATAAAGAAACATTAAGCATGATAAAATAGCATGGGAGTAAAACATGTAATTGTGGCAACCATTCAGCACATGTCATGATTTCCATAGTAGCCAAGGCATTGCTGCCAAGACCATCTTAGTGGACAAAGTCCCTTTCTGAATAGAGTTCAGTCCTCATTCTAGTCCTGTATTACTGAACCAAATTAACTTACCGTTCCAGCTATGTCTATCTCATGAGATATAAATCTTTACCCAATGAATTGGAGGTAGATATAGGTCCCACCCATCTCATAATTAAATCATTATTACTTGTGCCACAAAGTAAACATACATCATTCATAATAACCCAATAAATAAAATGGGCTTCATAAACATAATCCCATCATTATATAATCCATATAAAAGAAATTAATATCATTTCATAATAAGGAAATTGAAACCATGTAAATCATAGAGACATTATAATTGAAACATACACATGTGAAATAATGTCATCTTAGATGAAAATGGTTTTGATAAAACACTTGAGATGAATTCTTGAGGAAAATATCCTTTCTTCTTCAAAATCAATTTATTTTCACAAAATGTCATGCTATTATAAAAGAAAGAGATTTTGTTGAAAATATTCATGAAATATTTTTAGGAAGAATCATTAAAATAAGTCTTTATAAAACTGTAAAAATATGTTCGTGTCATATAAGTTAAAAAACATTCTTCTTGTACTTTTTTTCGGAAAAGTTAAAAAAGTACCTCGTATGGTAAAAAAATGAACGATTCCTTCCATACCATGGGGTAAAAGTCAAAATGGGTATAAAAGGAAATTAAAAATACATTAATACACTTTTATAAAACATGGACATGGATGATAGTAATAACCCAAGTAAATACTTACGAATAAGTAATCTCGGATAAAAATGAGATTTGCACAATTATCCCTTACCTTAGGTCTGATTTGCTTCATAAGTGTCTGAACCTCTGGTATAATGATTTAAATAATTTCATTTACTTATTCCAAAATCATAATCATTGTTATGATATCATATATGGTTCACTTATGACTTTATATTACCCGTTCTTTTGTGAATTCCATGTTAAAGAGCGTTTTGGGTAAAATCGTTTCATTTGTCATCCATGTTTTGACTTGTAATTATTAGTATGATTACTTAGATCATGATTACTTAATTAAAGAATATAAAAAATGATTTATATATAATATATATTCAGAATATACATATATATAATAGATCAGTAAATGGAAAGAAATACACTGTTCATGGAGATGGTAGGCCGTACGTACACATGAACGCTGTTTTCGTTTCCTTATTGAGTTGAATGGAATTAAGTAGATGAAATACATATATATACACATAAATCCAGTATCATTATTATGTCATATATTTCATTATTACTTATTATATATACTTTATAATCATTTATGAATGGTTAACGCGGAGAATGAATCTCATCACGCCGTGGAGACGGTAGTCCGTACATACGCACGAGCGATGATATCGTTCTCATGATCGTGGAATTATATTGGAGTGTATGTATACTATTTCAGAATCAATATCACTTTACAATAATCATATATAGTTATTATGTACACCATTATACCCATCCAAGTAAGGTGGTGGTGGAAAATAGATTACACCACGACGTGGAGACGGTATTCCGTACATACGCACGTGCGGTGATTTTGTTTTCTATAGGATGAATAGATGGTTAAATAGGGTTGTTTCATACTTATAATAACATATAAGTATATTAGTGATACTTAAGTTATTACTTCATAATGAAACAACCTAAGAAGAATAAGTGGAAGAAGAAATAAAGTTGAAAGAATCAGTAACGGACATTACCTCTTCTTTGAAGCGCCTCTTTGAGATCGCCTTTTAGGGCACTAAAATTGGTCTTTGAGGAAGACCAGAACCTCTAGGATGTTTCTAGGAAATTGGAGAAGAGAATTTGGCAGGGGTGGGCCGAGATTTAAGGCTCAAAGTGGTGTGAGGAAGAGAGGGAGGAGGTGCCCTTTTATAAGGGAGGAGAGGGGCTCTTTTGGAAAAACTAAAAATATTATTTTATTATAAAGCCAAATTCGGTTTTAAATAGCTCCAAATTGATTTATTTTGAAGCTAAGGTGCGTATGGGTCGCAATCCTCTCATCCAATAGAATTTAGACAAGTTTAGGTTCCTATTTTAACCTTATCATTTATATTTAACTTTAAGTTAGATAATTTTACATTTCCCGTGTCTTTTTGTGTTCTTACACTATATGGTTAATAAAATTACTATAACAAGCCAAAAGAACCCAAAGTTGTTTATTATTACTATATATAGCCTTATCTAAGTCATTTGGCTGAACCTTAGATTTTTAAGAATAAAATAACAATTAATAATATAATATTTTTTTTAAAACTATTTTATGTCAATTTGGACACTATTTTGTAATTGATTTTTTGTGAAAATCATAACAGAATGATTAGTTCAAAAAAGTTAATTAAATAAATAATAACATGTCATATTAACCTAGAAAATTAGTTTAATTCATAAAAAGCCTTAAATGACATTTATTTGGGTATTTATAACATCAATTATGTCAATATTTCATTAATAAGTTAATTACTTCATCATCTTTGTGTCATAAATAAATTAGCTTTTTTTAATGTCTAAAAATTACAAATAAACTATCATTATGTAGGAAATTGTTTTAGCTTTCTAATGAATATTTATACTCAAATTTATCTTATGTATAACCCTATATGAAAAATGATTTTGTTATTAAACATTGATTTTAACTATTTTAACCCTTCTTTAAATAAATTAATAATAAATGTCCTCATCTAATAAAAGTGGGCCTAAATGGTCATATTTTATTCCTAAGGTTGTTTTTGGTCGAATTAAACTTATCCAATAGAATTAAGACATGTTTTAGGGTAATAATAATATCATTTTTACCCTTAATTACCCTATTTACTTTTAACCGTGGTAAAAAAAGTAAAAAGTTACTATTCACCAAAAATTATTTTCATCTCATTGAACCACATTTTACTTACTGACATCAACCGTGTCTCTCGGATTTTTGAAATTCCACTCACAGAAGCGGTAAAATTATGTTTTAGGAAAAATTAATTTTTTTAACTACCACTTAGTGGTTTCACTATTCATCAAAAAATGAAAGTTTCCAGAAAATACCAAAAATTAGGCCTAAGATATATTTGGTATTATGAATTCAAAAATGAAGTCTATTTTACCAAATTCAAAACATATCAGTTTCATTAATTTAAAAATTAATTCCCGTCGTCAAAACAAATAGCTTGTTCTTAAGAGATAATAACTATCAAAAGATTGACATTTGTTTATGTCTGGTTTAAATGTGAAATTACATCCAATGACCAACATTGTATTAAATTGTAAAAATGTATTCTAAATATACTTTAAAACCACTCAAATTAATAATTTATCACTATTAATTATTTTCATTAAAAAGGTTGTTTTTAATTAAAATTTAGTAATTTTCACTATTCATCAGAAAATAAAAGTTATCCGAAAAGTACCAAAATTTCACCCTAAGCTAATTTCGATATTCCGAATCCAAAAATGAAGTCCATTTTGAAAAATAAAATTTAAAAAATTTCAAAAAGTGGTTATTACTATTCATAATGGCTAGTTTTAATAATATTTTAATAGCATATCGTTGTTTAGTGAAACTCGGTATTGCGTACTACACACGCTATCGAGGAAGGTCACGATTACGTTTAATGAAAGGCAAGTCAAGGATGTGTGTTGTGCAAGCTCCTTTTGGTGTAGCATATAACACAAGACATTAATGATATTAAAAAGAATATTTTTCATAAAATCTCGGGGTGTTACATTCTACCCCCCCTTAAAATGGATTTCGCCCTCGAAATTCGTCGGGGTTATAAATGGTTTACTACTCGAAAGTTTATTTAATAGAAACACACATCGTAAAAAGGAATACCAAAACCAATCTTTAGAATCAAAAGTATGAAATGTAACGGTTACCCAAATAAACTAATCACTGGGTTTCCACATAGATGAAAATATGGATATGGAAGAGAAATCTAACCATCATGTTTTGATGGAGAGTGGTAGAGAACATGGATATGGAAAAGCCAGCAATCACAAAGCCATATATTTGTGACGATCTAAGGTACCTATCTGATTCATCAGATATAAGAGCACTAGGACAACATTTTTGGTTTTCAAGATCATTTCACTAAAGTTGATGAAATTGGAATTAGAAGAAATACTTTTGTGATTTTGGTATAGTCTCACTGTTGGTCATTCTTTGGACAATTTCCACTTCATCTCTTAATGAAATGAAGTTGAATTTTTCATTCGTGATGTGTTAGCAGATCATGTGATAGAATGATGGGTCATTCCATCTGTCTCAAACAAAGTGTTAGAAAAGTTATCAAAACTTACATAAGTCCATCTATAGTGAGATTAATCATATATGGTTCCTAAAATGGACTTATACTTCATATATCATACTGTTTAATATAATAAAACTAGTTTCTACAAAACAGGGACTTCCTGTAGGCTAGTGGTAGGCGATAAAGGCCAGTCGCACTTCGATTGTGGGTTCGATTCCCATAGCCTTGTCCGACGTGATGGGCTGTCACCCGTCCTGTAGGTTGTCCTTTTTCTTAAACTACATTACTATAACATCTCATTAATAATATCAAAAAAAAATTTCAATCCTTAAACAATAATAACTTATGTCCAACATAATCCATTCCAATCTTTAGGATTATCTAAAATACTTCGGTCCAAGCTCATAGTATAAAGAAAACGATTACTTGAAATGTCATCAACCAAGCATGTGAATACCATCATTTATCCCCCATATATCTTGTTGGTCACATTCCAATCATGTGAATACCTTAATCATGTATTCTCTTGAAAAATGAATACCCATTAAACCTTAGTGAAAACATGAATTCTGTCAAAAGTTAACTCTTTCTGCATACCAAAATCCAAAAATTCTATATACTCCAACCATGATATAACCTTCTCCTTATATCAGTCATGAGTTCATGAATACTATCAAACATTTAATTTTCTCCTTATCCCTTCATTATACGCATATCATCTACATTCCAAAAATATCTGAATAACCTTTCATGGATACTGGTACCATTAATCATACACTTTCAAAACTCAATGAAAGACAACAGTGTAACAATCCCTAGATGTCTCTTTATTCCATAGTACCATGAGATTACTTATACAACATTACACTTGATAAACATTTAATCATTCCACTACCTTCTTAAACCATTGACCGAGATTCAACAATTCTTTCATCTCACATATCATTTGTAGTCTCTTCATCATCATCAACATAAATACTACCCATACAGCCATACTGATTCTCTTCATGAGACTTTCCATTAGGGCATTGGTTTGCATAATGCACGTACATTCCACATTTAAAACATTTAACCATTGTTGATGTCGTGGCAATACCATTATCCCCATCCATGGTGTTAACTGAACCTTTTCCTTTGCACTTACTGGATTTGTGTCCTTCTTTTCCACACCCAAAGCATCTTTCAGTTCCCTTAAAACAATCTCCCTGATGCCTCTTCCCACATGATTTACATGAGGAAAATTGAACTTTCTTTCCTCTATGATCATCATGAAACTCCATCTTTATCTTATTATCTGAGACGGTAAACTTACCAAAGTTGGCATAATAACGATGTTTGGACTTCCAAATCCCATTTCATTTGGTTTCTCATGAAGAATATCATTCCATTGTCCGTCATATCCTCTATTATCATGAATCTTCCTATTTCCAGCCATTTTCTAAAACCCAAAAAGAATAGTGTGAGAGGCAAAAATCATGCTAGGGAAAGCAACATAATAAAGGGGGAGTACCCTAAATATCTAACATTTTAGGTAAAATTCTAAGATTGTTGCCATAGTTCTAGGACCATATCCTATACGTATACTTATCCTTAGGGACATCCCTAGACATACCATAGAAATATCTCTAGGGATCTCACTAATGTTTTCGCATCCTAGTTTCTAAAGGTTGACTAAACCTTTCCTCTGATGCCAACTATAGAGACCCAAATCTTAACGTACATGGACATTACATTACTTTTGCGGAATACTTAATACATAACAAAAACAGACACACAAGGACAGTAATAGTTTATGTCTTTGGAAACTCAGAATATAATCATCTAATCCTGTTGAAAGATCTTCAACATCTCTCATATCGATCTTCCCCTTTTGTTTTCCTACCTAAAACCTTTCTTTATTTCTTGGGGAAAAGAAAACATATAATGGGTGAGCTCAAATGCTCAGTAAGGGTAAGCATGGATAAAATAAAATAAAAAAATATACATTTGAGCTTAAAATCATGAACATAATGTTTAAACATCAAAATATTTAGCAATGAGATAAAACATGGAAGTATGTAAGGAATACATCATAAAGAAACATTAAGCATGATAAAATAGCATGGGAGTAAAACATGTAATTGTGGCAACCATTCATCACATGTCATGATTTCCATAGTAGCCAAGGCATTGCTACTAAGACCATCTTAGTGGACAAAGTCCTTTTCTGAATCGAGTTCACTCCTCGTTCCAGTCCTGTATTACTGAACCGGATTAACTTACCATTCCAGCCATGTCTATCTCATGAGATATAAATCTTTACCCAATGCATTGGAGGGAGATATAGGTCCCACCCATCTCATAATGAAATCATTCTTACTTGTGCCACAAAATAAACATACATCATTCATAATAACCCAATAAATAAAATGGGTTTCATAAACATCATCCCATCATTATATAATCCATATAAAAGAAATGGATACCATTTCATAATAAGGAAATTGAAACCATGTAAATCATATAGGCATTATACTTGAATCATACACATGTGAAATAATGTCATCTTAGATGAAAATGGTTTTGATAAAACACTTCAAATGAATTCTTGGGGAAAATATCCTTTCTTCTTCAAAATCAATTTATTTTCACAAAACGTCCTGGTATTTTAAAAGAAAGAGATTTTGTTGAAAATAGTCATGAAATATTTTTATGAAGCATCATTAAAATATGTCTTTATAAAACTGTAAAAATTTGTTCGTGTCGTATAAGTTAAAAAACATTCTTCTTGTACTTTTTTCGGAAAAGTTAAAAAAGTACCTCGTAGGGTAAAAAAGAATGATTCCTTCCATACCATGGGGTAAAATTCAAAATGGGTATAAAATGAAACTAAACATACATGAATACAATTTTATAAAACATGTACATGGATGATAGCAATAACCCTAGTAAATACTTACGAATAAGTAATCTCGGATAAAAATGAGATTTGCACAATTATCCCTTACCTTAGGTCTGATTTGCTTCATAAGTGTCTGAACCTCCTGTATAATGACTTAAATAATGTCATTTACTTATTCTAGAATCATACGCATTGTTATTATATCATATATGGTTCACTTATGACTTTATATTACCCGTTCTTTTGTGAATTCCATGTTAAAGAGCATTTTGGGTAAAATCGTTTCATTTGTCATCCGTGTTTTGACTTGTAATTATTCATATGATTACTTATATCATGATTACTTAATTCCAGAATATAAAACATGATTTATATATAATATATATTCAGAATACACATATATATAATAGATCATTAAATGGAAAGAAATACACCGTTCATGTAGACGGTAAGCCGTACGTACACATGAACGATGTTTTCGTTTCCTTATTGAGTTGAATGAAATTAAGTAGATTACATACATATATATACACATAAATCTAATATCATTATTTTTTCATACATTTCATGATTAATTATTATATATATTTTATAATCATTCATGAATGGTTAACGTGGAGAATGAATCTCATCACGTCGTGGAGACTGTAGTCCGTACGTACGCACGAGCGATGATATCATTCTCATGATCGTGGAATTGTATTGGAGTGTATGTATACTATTTCAGAATCAATATCACATTAAAATAATCATATATAGTTATTATTCACACCATTATACCCATCCAAGTAAGGTGGTGGTGGAAAATAGATTACACCACGGCGTGGAGACAGTATTCCGTACGTACGCACGCGCGGTGATTTTGTTTTCCGTAGGATGGATAGATGGTGAAATAGGGTTGTTTCATACTTATAATAGAATATAAGTATATTAGTGATACTGTGTTATTACTTCATAATGAAACAACCTAATAAGAAGAAGTGGAAGAAAAAATAAAGTTGAAATAATCGGTAACGGACATTACCTCTTCTTTGAAGCGCCTCTTTGAGATCTCCTTTTTGGGCACTAAAATTGGTCTTTGAGGAAGACCAGTATAACGACCCATACTTTACATACATTGTTATTACTTCAGAATTGAAGCACACTTATTACAACATATAACAAAACCAGGAAAGGACCGTATCGGTATAGTGTCTTTAGAAACTGGGAAACATAAACAACTGGTTCATAATGGGTCTACACTGTCTCCCATTTATTTCATCATATCTATAGTCCCTTTTGGAATATCTTACTTAATAACCTTATTCCTAACCTGGGGAAAGAAAACATACAAAAGGGTGAGATCAAATTCTCAGTAAAGGTAAACAAAAAAAATGTCAATCACATCATATACATAAGAACACAAACTTTTGGAAATCTTAACCTGCAAAAGCAATCATAATTTCATAACATGGGATAAATCATAGTAGTGAAATGTAATCCCAATAATGAAAAATTAAAACATGAAACTTTTTTTCATACACACATAATCATAGATAATCATTTCTTATTAGTCAATACTCATTGCCAAGACTATCTTAGTGGACAAAGTCCATTTCTGAACCGAGTTCACTCCTCGTTTCAGTCCTGTTTTACTGAATCGGTTTAACCTGCCGTTCCAGCCATGTCTATCTCATGAGATATAAAATCTTTACCCAATTAATTGGAAGGAGATATAGGTCCCACCCATCTCATAATGATACCATTCTTATGTGTGCCACAAAATCAGAAACCGTACATCATAGCATAACCCATGTAATAAAAATGGGAATCTTAAACATCGTGACATCATAAAACAATTCATATAAGGTAAAGTAATTCATAAAAGTATTTCCATCACAACATAATCAAATCAATGTAATAATAGGGATAGAAATAGAACCTTATATTATCTTAGATGGAAAATAATTTTCATAAAACACTTGATCTCCATTCTTGAGAAAAATATCCTTTCTACTTCAAAAACATTTTCCTTTCTTAACATGTCATACAATTTTAAACTGAATAAGTTGATTAAAAATAAACTTGAAAACATGTAAAGGAATATTTTTGGAAATAATTTTTTTAAAAATCCATTCATGCCATATAAGTTAAAAAACATTCTTCCTGTACTTTTGTTGGAAAAGTCAAAAAGTACCTCGTACGAAAAACGACAAAAGATTCCTTTCATATCCTTTACTAAAAACTCAACGAAGGGTAAAATTGGATTTAAACAATTGTAGGTGGATGTAAATAATATTAAATATTGAGAAAACAAGTATGTGGATGATAAAATACACCACAGTAAATACTAAAGTATAAACAATCTCGGATAAAAATGAGATTGTGATATTTCCCTTACCTTAGGCCCGATTTGCTTTGTAAGTGTCCGAACCTCCTGTATAATGATTTAAATAATGTTATTTACTTATTCCAGAATCATACGTATTTTTATGATATCATATATGGTCATATTCTTATCTTCTTATTAGTAATATTTCATTACTACTTGTTTATTCGGGTGTTTATTACTTTTTGTTCTTATGCGTGTTTTTTCAAATAAATTCGTATCCTTCTTTTTTAGGTTATAGAAACCTCATTTATAGAATGATATTAGTGTAATATATATCATATTAATTCATTCAATTCATTTATATAATCATTATTCAATGAAGATCATGTAGAACGAATCACATCACATCGTGGAGACGGTATTCCGTACGCACGCACGAGTGATGATATCGTTCCTATGATCGTGGAATTGTATTGGAGTGTATGTATACAATTTCAGAATCCATATAACTTCACAATAATCATATATATTCATTATTTACACAATTATACCCATCCATGTAAGGTGGTCGTGGAAAATAGATTACACCACGGCGTGGAGACGGTATTCCGTACGTACGCACGCGCGGTGATTTCATTTTCTGTAGGATGGATAGATGGCGAAATAGGTTTGTTTAATACTTATAATAACATATAAGAATATGAGTGATACTGATGTTATTACTTCATAATGAAACAACTAATGAAGAAGAAGTGGAAGAAGAAATAAAGATGAATGAATCGGTAACAGACATTACCTCTTCTTTGAAGTGCTTCTTTGAGACCTCCTTTTAGGGTACTAAAATTGGTCTTTGAAGTAGACCAGGACCTCTAGAATGTTTCTAGTTAATTGGAGAGGAGCAATTGGCAGGGTTTGGCCGAGCTTGAAGGCTCAAATTGGTGTGAGTAGGAGGGGGAGGAGGTTCCCTTTTATAAGGGAGGAGAGGGGCACCTTTGGAATAAGTAAAACTATTATTTTATTATAAAGTCAAATTCGGGTTTTAATAGCTCCAAATTGATATATTTCGAAGCTAAGGTGGGGATGGGTAGAAATACTCTCATCCAATATAATTTAGACAAGTTTAGGTTCCTATTTTAACCTTATCATTTAGATTTAACATTAAGTTAAATAAATTTACTTTTACCGTGTTTTCTTGTGTTCTTATACTATAAGGTTAATAAACTTACTATAAGCATCCAAAAGAACCCCAAGTTGTTTATTATTAATATATATAACCTTATCTAAGTAATTTGGCCGAACCTTATATTTTTAGGAAAAAAATAACAATTACTAATATAATATTTGTTTTAAAAACTATTTTATGTCAATTTTGACACTATTTAGTAATTGATTTTTGTGAAAATCATAACAGAATGATTAGTTATAAAAAAGTTAATTAAATCAATATTATAATGGAATATTAACCTATAAAATTAGTGTAATTCATTAAAAGTATCAAATTATATTTATTTGGGTATTTATAACATCAATTATGTCAATATTTCATTAATAAGATAATTATTGCATCATCTTTGTGTCATAAATAAATTAAATTATTTAAAGTCTAAAAATTAAAAAAAATATCATTATGTAGGAAATATTTTTATCTTTCTAATGAATTTTTATAGTCGAATTTATCTTATGTATAACCCTATATTAAAAATTATTTAGTTATTAAACTTTGATTTTAACTATTTTAACCCTTCTTTAAATAAATTAATAATAAATGTCCTAATCTAATCCAAGTGGGCCTAAATGGTCATAATTTATTCCTAAGTTTGTTTTTGGTCGAATTACACTTATACAATATAATTATGACATGTTTTAGGGTAATAATAATATCATTTTTACACTTAATTACGCTGTTTACTTTTAACCGTGGTAAATAAAAGTAAAAAGTTACTATTCACAAAAAATTATTTTCATGTCATTAAACCACATTTTACTTACTGAAATCAACCGTGTCTCTCGATTTTTTTAAATTCCACTCATAGAAGCGGTAAAATTATGTTTTATGAAAAATTCAGTTTTTTTAACTACCACTTAGTGGTTTCACTATTCATCAAAAATTGAAAGTTTTCAGAAAAATACCAAAATTTCACCCTAGGATAATTTTGATATTACGAATCCAAAAATGAAGTCCATTTTGAAAAATAAAATTTATAAAATTTCAAAAAGTGGTTATTACTATTCATAACGGCTTGTTTTAATAATATTTTAATATTATATTGTTGTTTAGTGAAACTCGGTATTGCGTACGACGCAAGCTATCGAGGAAGGTCGCGATGTCGTGTAAAGGAAGTCAAGCAAGTGTTGTGTGTAGAAAAAGAATCCTTTGATGATTTATATAACATAAAAGTCTTGGGTGTTACATTCTACCCCCCATAAAATGAATTTCTCCCTCGAAATTCGTCACTTTGTAACAAACAGATGAGGATACCTCTCCCTCATAATATCCTCAAGCTCCCATGTAGCTTCTTCTAATTGGTGGTTCCTCCATAAGACTTTCACCAAGCCAGTGGTCTTGTTTTTTTGGACTTTTTCGCTACGATCCAGAATCTCTATCGGCTGTTCTTCATAAGAAAGATCTTGCTCTAGCGGTACAACTTCTGAGCTGAGTACATGTGAAGGATCAGGTATGTACTTTCTCAGGAGAGATACATGGAACATATCGTGAACTTGAGAGAGATTCGGTGGAAGCTCCAATCGGTAAGCTACCTTCCCAACACGGTCCAGTATTTCGAAAGGACCGATATATCTAGGGCTCAACTTCCCCTTCTTTCCAAATCTCATGACCCTCTTCCAGGGAGATATTTGTAAGAACACTTTATCACCCACTTCAAACTCTAGGTCTTTTCTTCTGTTGTCGGCATAAATTTTCTATCGACTCAGAGATGCTCTTATGTGTTGTTGAATAGATCTGACCTTTTCTGCCATTTCATCAACGAGATCAGGTCCTAATAGCTTTCTTTCCCCAACTTCATCCCAGCAAGTTGGAGTCCTGCATTTCTTTCCATAGAGAGCTTCATAAGGAGCCATCTGAATACTGGAGTGAAAGCTACTATTATAAGAAAATTCCACCAAATGTAGGTGTTGATCCCAACCACCTTTGAAATCCATAGAGCAATCTCTCAACATATCTTCTAGAATTTGAATTGTTTTCTCAGACTGACCATCTATCTGAGGATGATAAGCAGTGCTGAAACTCAACTCTGTATCTAGAGTATGCTGAAGACTTCGCCAGAACTTCGAGGTAAATCTTGGATCCCGATCAGATATAATAGAAAGTGGTACTCCATGTAATCCTACCACTTCCTTTACATATATCCTGGTAAGCTGATCCAGAGAGAAATCCTCTCTAATAGCAATGAAGTGTGCAGACTTTGTAAGATGATCAACTATGACCCAGATAGCATTATTTCCTTTGGATTTTTTAGGAAGTCCTGTGACAAAGTCCATAGTGATTTTTTCCCATTTCCATTCGGGTATGGGTAATGGTTGTAACATCCACTTAGAGTTCTGTCTCTTAGCTTTAACTTGCTGACAAACCAAGCATCGAGAGACATATTCAGCAACATCTCTTTTCATGCCATCCCACCAGAAGTACTCTTTCAGGTCCCTATACATCTTCGTGCTTCCAGGATGAATAGATAATGAAGAACTATGAGCCTCATCCAGCAGTACCTTCTTTAATTCGGGGATGGGAGGAACACAAACCCGATTCCTGAACTTTATTATCCCATCATAATCAAGGATGAATTCAGGAACATTTCTCACCTTCTTTTGTAACTCTACATCTTCTTTTTGTGCCTCTTTAATCTTCACATGTATAGATGGTTGAACATTCGTTTGAGAAAGATATGATTTTCCCCCTTCCATTATAATTCCAAGATCCATCCTTTGTAAATCCATAAATATTGGATATTTTGTGATCCTCATCATGGATAAACTGGCGTAGTCTTGTCGACTTAATGCATCTGCCACCTTGTTTGCTTTCCCAGGGTGGTAATTGATTGAGCAGTCGTAATCCTTAATCAGCTCCAACCTTCTTCTTTGGCGCATATTCAGATCCTTTTGTGTGAAAATATACTTTAAACTTTTATGATTAGTATAAATGTCACACCTTTATCCATACAGATAATGTCTCCAAATCTTTAATGCAAAGATTACCGCATCTAACTCCAAATCATGAGTTGGGCAATTTTTCTCATGTATTTTCAACTATCGTGAGGCATAAGCTATCACCATATCATTTTGCAGGAGAACACATCCCAGTCCCTTCTTGGATGCATCACTATAGATCACAAACCTTTCTCCACTACAAGGAAGTGTGAGTACAGGTGCACTGGATAACCTTCTTTTCAACTACTTGAAATTCTCTTCACATTCCTCTATCCAAACAGACATAACTCCTTTCCGAGTCAACATGGTGAGTGGATTAGATAATCGTGAAAAATATTTCACAAAACACTGATAATATCCAGCCAAACCATGAAAAATTCAGATCTCGATTACTGTTGTTGTTCTCGACCATCTTTCGATAACCTCTATTTTTGCTGGATTCACAGATATCCCCTCTTTTGAGATTATGTGACCCAAAAATGAATCTTTTTGAAGCCAAAATTCACACTTGGTAAATTTGGCATAAAGGTTCTCCTTTATCAGGGTCTTTAATATAATTCTCAAGTGATATTCATGTTCTTCCTTGCTCTTTGAATAGATAAGAATATCATCTATAAAGACTACCACAAACTAATCAAGATAGTCTCTAAAGACTCTATTCATCAGATCCATGAAGATAGCAAGGGGATTAAGAAGACCAAATGGCATCACTATAAATTAATAGTGTCTATAACTTGTATGGAAAGTCATCTTTGGTATATCCTCCCTTTTGACCCTTAATTGATGATACCCTGAATGAAGATCAATCTTGGAAAAGTATTGAGCTCCGCGTAGTTGGTCAAATAGGTCATCAATGAGCGGGAGAGGATATTTGTTCTTGATAGTGATCTTGTTAAGTTTTCAATAATCAATGAAGAGTCTCATTGATCCATCTTTCTTCTTAACAAACAGAACAGGTGCTCCCCAAGGTGACGCACTAGGGCATATGAACCCCTTATCATGATTCTCTTGGAGTTTCTTCTTCAATTCCTGCAACTCAATTGGGGCCATTCTATAAGGTGTCTTTGAAATAGGCAAAGCACCCGGTACGAGTTCTATTGAAAACTCAACTTCACGATTTGGTGGAAGACCCAGTAATTCCTCCGAAATACATCATCAAACTCCCGTACAATGGGCATATTCTTAATCGTGAGTTTCCCACCAACCATTTGAGATAAATAAATTTCATTTAGTGGAATCAATACCCATAAAATTGAAGAAATTTTCACTGGAAGGTTATGTTCATCCTTGCATCGATAGACGATCATAGATTGATCTGGAATATGAAATGTGACTTACCTTCTTTGGAAATTGATATGAGCTCCATGTAGAGAAAGACAATCCATGCCAAGAATCACATAAAATTCCACTATATGAAGGATCACAAGATTTACAGGAAGCACTTTCCCACAAACATCAATAGGAGAAGAATTATAAACATTTGATGTGACTGTTGTGCCATTAGGGGTTGTCACAGCTAACTAAACGTCTAATTGTTGAGGTAATACGGCGATATCCTTAGAAAATTCTACAGAAATAAAGGAGTGGGTGGATCCAGAATCAAATAAAACATTTTCTACTTTAAATTGGATGGTAAGTGTACCTTTCACCACATCGTTATCGTACTCCACATCGCTGATAGAAATTGCACGTGACTTTCCTTTGTCTTTATCCTTAAGAGTTTGTTGACGTCGACCATCATCATCAACCCTTGGATTTGGGCACTGATTGGCATAATGACCCATCTCCTTTCACTTGAAACATTGAAGTGTTGTAGGTTCATTTTGTGCATCCCTTCCTTTGTTTGCATCATTAGACATCGTCTTCCCATCATTATGGTATTCAAATGCCCGATGACCTTCCTTTCCACATTTGAAACATTTAATTGTCCATTTAAGACAACTCCCTCCATGTTTCTTTCCACACTTTGAGCATAAGGGAAAGCTCATCTTCTTTTCAGTGTGCTCTTTAGATTTTCCTTTGAATTCCATTTTCCTCTTCTTAGCAAACCCATATGACTGATAGGTTACTCCAATCTCCATATCAACTTTGAAAGCACATCGAATGATTTCCTCGTAGCTATTGAAGTCCCTTATGGCTAACGCCCTTAGAAGACATGGTTTTAATCCACTAAATAATCGATCGATCTTACTCTCAGGTTGGATAATAATACCAGAAGCATACCTTGCAAGTCTTGTAAAATTTGCTTCATAGGTACTAACAGATTCATCATCCTTTTGCTTTAGTTCAAGAAACTCCTTCTCCATCTTTGTTCGGAGAATACGAGGGAAGTACTTATTGAAAAATAAGTTCTTGAACTCGTCCCATTCCATAGACTCAATTTCATCTCTTTGCCTCGTAATCTTAATAAGATTCCACCATTGATCAGCATCACCTTCCAAACGATACACTGCTAAGATGACTTTATCATGTTCCGAACCTTGAAGAACTGAAAATAACTTTTCAGTAGTACTAATCCATTGTTCAGCAACTAATGGATCAGTAGACCCGCTGAATGAAGGTGGACGCTGCCTCATGAAGGATTCAACAGAATGTTGCTCCTTCCTTTGCTCGTTTGGAAGTTCTGCATGATTCATAGCTTGATAAAGTTGTGTGAGCATGGATCCAATATTTTTCATTCCATCTCCCATAACGTTTGGTTTCTCAGTGGGACAATCATTGCATTTCCCGTCGCATTCCACATTAACACGGTTCCTTTGGGTTCCAACCATTGACTAAAACCAAGAATAATAGTGTGAGAAACACTAATTATAATAGAAAAACCACATAATCAATAATAAAATTTCACACTTAAGGTATTATCCTAGGTTATTCATGGTCATTTCTACAACACTAAGATTGTGTTCTTTGCTTAGACTTATCCTTAGGGTTCTTACTAAGGATTTCACATCCTAGTTTCCAAAGGTTGACTATACCTTTCCTCTGATACCAACTATAACGACCCATAATTTACATACATTGATATTAATTCAAAATTGAAGCACACTTATTACAACATATAACAAAACCTGGAAAGGACCGTATAGGTATAGTGTCATTAGAAACTGGGAAACATAAACAAGTGGTTCATAAAGCATCTACACTGTCTCCCATTTATTTGATTATATTTATAGTCTCTTTTGGAATATCTTACTTAATAACCTTCTTCCTGACCTGGGGAAAGAAAACATACAAAAGGGTGAGCTCAAATGCTCAGTAAGGGTAAACAAAAGAAATTTCAATCACATCATATACATAAGAACACAAAATTTTGGAAATCTTAACCTGCAAAAGAAATCATAATTTCATAACATGGGATAAATCATAGTAGTGAAATGTAATCCCAATAATCATAACTAAAAAAATGAAACTTAGTGGAATACACACATAATCATATAGAATCATTTCTTATTAGTCAAGACTCATTTCCAAGACGACTTAGTGGACAAAGTCCATTTCTGAACCGAGTTCACTCCTCGTTTCAGTCCTGTTTTACTGAACCGGTTTAACCTGCCATTCTAGCCATGTCTATCTCATGAGATATAAAATATTTACCCAATGCATTGGAGGGAGATATAGGTCCCACAAATCTCATAATGATACCATTCTTATGTGTGCCACAAAATCAGAAACCATACATCATAGCATAACCCATGTAATAAAAATGGGAATCTTAAACATTGTGACATCATAAAACAATTCATATAAGGTAAAGGAATTCATAAAAATATTTCCATCACAACATAATCAAATCAATGTAATAATATGGATAGAAACAGAACCCTATATTATCTTATATGGACAATAAATTTGATAAAACACTTGAACTCCATTCTTGAGGAAAATATCCTTTCTACTTCAAAAACATTTTCCTTTCTTAACATGTCGTACAATTTTAAACTAAAGAAGTTGATTAAAAATAAACTTGAAAACATGTAAAGGAAGCTTCTTGGAAATAATTTTTTTAAAAATCCATTCATGCCGTATAAGTTAAAAAAACATTATTCTCGTACTTTTGTCGGAAAAGTCAAAAAGTACCTCATACGAAAAACGACGAAAGATTCCCTTCATATCCTTTACTAAAAACTCACCGAAGGGTAAAATTGGATTTAAACAATTGTAGGTGGATGGAAATAATATTACATATTGAGGAAACATGTATGTGGATGATAAAATACACCCCAGTAAATACTAAAGTATAAACCATCTCGGATAAAAATGAGATTGTGATATTTCCCTTACCTTAGGTCCGATTTGCTTCGTATGTGTCCGAACCTCCTGTATAATGATTTAAATAATGTTATTGACTTATTCCAGAATCATACTTATTTTTATTATATCATATATTCTCATATTCATATCTTCTTATTAGTAATATTTCATTACTACTTGTTTATTCATGTGTTTATTACTTTTTGTTCTTATAAGTGTTTTGTCGAAAAAATTCTAATCCTTCTTTTTTATGTTATAGATAACTCATTTCCAAAATTGTATTAGTGTAATATATATCATATTAATTCATTTAATTAATTTATATAATCATTATGCAATGAAGATCATGTAGAACGAATCGCATCACATCATGGAGACGGTATTCCGTACGTACGCACGAGTGATGATACCATTCCTATGATCATGGAATTGTATTGGAGTGTATGTATACTATTTCAGAATCAATATAACATCAAAATAAACATATATATTCATTATTTACACCATTATACCCATCCAAGTATGGTGGTGGTGGAAAATAGATTACACCAAGGTGTGGAGACGGTATTCTGTACGTACGCACGCGCGGTGATTTCATTTTCCGTAGGATGGATAGAAGGTGAAATAGAGTTGTTTCATACATATAATAACATATAAGTATATGAATGATACTGATGTTATTACTTCATAATGAAACTACTAAATAAGAATAAGTGGAAGAATAAATAAAGATGAAATAATCGGTAACAGACATTACCTATTCTTTGAAGTTCTTCTTTGAGACCTCCTTTTAGGGTACTAAAATTGGTCTTTGAAGAAGACCAGGACCTCTAGGATGTTTTTAGGGAAGTGGATAGGAGAAAGTGGCAGGGTTTGGCCAAGGTTTAATGCTAAAAGTGGTGTGAGGAGGAGGGGGAGGAGGTTCCCTTTTATAAGGGAGGAGAGGGGCACCTTTGGAATAACAAAAACTATTATTTTATTATAAAGTCAAATTCTGTTTTTAATAGATCCAAATTGATATATTTCGAAGCTAAGGAGGGGATGGGTCGAAATACTCTCATCCAATAGAATTTAGACAGGTTTAGATTCCTATTTTAACCTTATCATTTAGATATAACATTAAGTTAAATAATTTTACTTTTACTATGTCTTCTTGTGTTCTTATACTACAAGGTTAATAAACTTACTATAAGCAGTCAAACAAACCACAAGTTGTTTATTATTAATATATATAACCTTATCAAAGTCATTTTTCTGAACCTTAGATTTTTAGAAATAAAATAACAATTACTAATATACATTTTTTTAAAACTATTTTATGTCAATTATGACACTATTTAGTAATTGATTTTTGTGAAAATCATAACAGAATGATTAGTTCGAAAAAAGTTAATTAAATCTATAATAACATGTCATATTAACCTAGAAAATTAGTTTAATTCATAAAAAGGTTCAAATTATATTTATTTGGGTATTTATAACATCAATTATGTCAATATTTCATTAATAAGATAATTACTGCATCATCATTGTGTCATAAATAAATTAAATTATTTAAAGTCTAAAAATTACAAATAAATTATCATTATGTAGGAAATAGTTTTATATTTCTAATGAATATTTATAGTGGAATTTATCTTATGTATAACCCTATATTAAAAATGATTTAGTTATTAAACTTTGATTTTAACTATTTTAACCCTTCTTTAAATAAATTAATAATAAATGTCCTAATCTAATCCAAGTGGGCCTAAATGGTCATATTTTATTCCTAAGTTTGTTTTTGGTCGAATTACACTTATCCAATAGAATTAGGACATGTGTTAGGGTAATAATAATTTCATTTTTACCCTTAATTACCCTATTTACTTTTAAACGTGGTAAATAAAAGTAAAAAGTTACTATTCACCAAAAATTATTTTCATCTCATTGAACCACATTTTACTTACTGACATCAACCGTGTCTCTCGGATTTTTGAAATTCCACTCACAGAAGCGGTAAAATTATGTTTTATGAAAAATTCAGTTTTTTCAACTACCACTTAGTGGTTTCACTATTCATCAAAAATTGAAAGTTTTCAGAAAAATACCAAAATTTCACCCTAGGCTAATTTCGATATTACAAATCCGAAAATGAAGTCCATTTTGAAAAATAAAATTTATAAAATTTCAAAAAGTGGTTATTACTATTCATAAAGCCTATTTTTAATAATATTTTAATAGTATATCGTTGTTTAGTGAAACTCGGTATTGCGTACGACACAAGCTATCGAGGAAGGTCGTGATGTCGTGTAAAGCAAGTCAAGCAAGTGTTGTGTGTAGAAAAAGAATCCTTTGATGATTTATATAACATAAAAGTCTCAGGTGTTACAACCAGAACCTCTAGGATGTTTCTAGGGAAGTGGAGAAGATAATTTGGCTGGGGTTGGCCGAGCTTGAAGGCTCAAAGTGGTGTGAGGAAGAGAGGGAGAAGGAGCCCTTTTATAAGGGAGGGGAGGGGCTCTTTTGGAAAAACTAAAAATATTATTTTATTATAAAGCCAAATTCGGTTTTAACTAGCTCCAAATTGATTTATTTCGAAGATAAGGTGGGGATGGGTCGCAATCATTTCATCTAATAGAATTTATACAAGTTTAGGTTCCTATTTTAACCTTATCATTTATATTTAACTTTAAGTTAGATAATTTTACTTTTACCGTGTCTTTTTGTGTTCTTACACTATAAGGTTAATAAACATACTATAACAAGCCAAACTAACCCCAATTTGTTTATTATTAATATATATAGCCTTATCTAAGTCATTTAGCCGAACCTTAGATTTTTAGAAATAAAATAACAATTAATAATATAATATTTTTTTTTAAAACTATTTTCTGTCAATTTTGACACTATTTTGTAATTGATTTTTGTAAAAATCATAACAGAATGATTAGTTCGAAGAAAGTTAATTAAATCACTAATAACATGTCATATTAACCTATAAAATTAGTTTAATTTATAAAAATTCTTAAATTACATTTATTTGGATATTTATAACATCAATTCTGTCAATATTTCACTAATAAGATAATTACTGCATCATCGTTGTGTCATAAATAAATTAACTTTTTTAATGTCTAAAAATTACAAATAAAATATCATTATGTATGAAATCTTTTTATATTTCGAATGAATATTTATAGTCGAATTTATCTTATGTATAACCCTATATTTAAAATGATTTAGTTATTAAATTTTGATTTTAACTATTTTAACACTTTTTTAAATAAATTAATAATAAATGGCCTAATCTAATACAAGTGGGCCTAAATGGTCATATTTTATTCCTAAGGTTGTTTTTTGGTCGAATTAAACTTATCTAATAGAATTATGACATGTGTTAGGGTAATAATAATATCATTTTTACCCTTAATTACCCTATTTACTTTTAACTGTGGTAAAAAAAGTAAACAGTTACTATCCACCAAAAATTATTTTCATCTCATTGAACCAAATTTTACTTACTAACATCAACCATGTCTCTCGGGGTTTTGAAATACCACTCACAGAAGCGGTAAAATTAAGTTTTATGAAAAATTCATTTTTTAACTAATACTTAGTGGTTTCACTATTCATCAAGAAATGAAAGTTTCCAGAAAAATACCAAAAATTAGGCCTAAGATATATTTGATATTATGAATTCAAAAATGATGTCTGTTTTACCAAATTCATAACATATTAGTTGCATTAATTTAAAAATTAATTCCCGTCATCAAAACAAATCGCGTGTTCTTAAGAGATAATAACTATCAAAAGATTGACACTTGTTTATGTCTGCTTTAAATGTGAAATTACATCCAATGAACAACATTTCATTAAATTGTAAACATATATTCTAAATATACTTTAAAACCAATCAAATTAATAATTTATCACTACTAATTATTTCGATTAAAAAGGTTGTTTTTAATTAAAATTTAGTAATTTTCACTATTCATCAGAAAATGAAAGTTATCCGAAAAGTACCAAAATTTCACCCTAAGCTAATTTCGATATTCCGAATCCAAAAATGAAGTCAATTTTGAAAAATAAAATTAACAAAATTTCTAAAATTGATTATTACTATTCATAACGACTAGTTTTAATAATATTTTAATAGTATATCGTTGTTTAGTGAAACTCGGTATTGCATACTACACATGCTATCGAGGAAGGTCGCGATTACGTGTAATGAAAGGAAATTCAAGGATGCATGTTGTGCAAGCTCCTTTTGGTGTAGTGTACAATACAAGACATTAATGAAATTAAAAAGAATATTTTTCATAAAATCTCGGGGTGTTACAGCCAGTGTTTCCTATGATTATTGAGTGTTGCTTGGTTGTGATATATGAAAATACCACTAAAAAATTATATAAGAAAATAAAATTGGTGATTTAAATTTTCAACATCAATCTAAATATTTGTTTCCTATATAAATTGACAGTGGAGTCTTAAATAGACAATTTTATCCCATATAATTTATGTAACTCTGGTTACATGAGGGTGTGACTACATGACTACCAATTTAAATTTATAAGGTGTGTGATCCATTATAAATTGGAATGGGAACTTTATTGAAATCGAGACATCGTATTCTATCTGTTATATCTAGAGACTGAATTTATGGGGAGTCAGTTGAAATTATATGGGTGTTAATTTCAGTTATAAAGTTAATGGGCCTTTATTAGCTAGGAATGAAAATCCATTTAATTGAACCTTATGATATGTTTAAACTCACTTACAAAATTAAAATGTAAATTGTGGCTAGTAAATGAAATGGTTTCCAGTAAATGGAGAGCTCAAGTGTAATTTAAAGAGTATTTTACTCCTTAAATTTCAATTGATCTTCCATATAATGGAACCCATGTAAATAAAATCTTGAACACTTACCATTACCCTGGCCCTCTAATCAGGTAGATGGGATAATATACCTTGGGTCATGAACCCCTTACTTTTGTTCTGCTTCTGTAGAGATTCTCTCTACTTTCAATACTGTTACAAGGAATATTGTTGGCATTTGTAGAGCTATTCCACCATGAAATCCTCGAGTCATGCACCAGGAGGCTGGAAACGATCATTCTCTAGAGGTGGTGGGCCCTAATCCACCAGTGATACCACCAGTAGTTCCACCCGAGTCACCACTTTTTATTCCTGAATTGGGAACTGATACTCATCTTCAAGAGGGTTTCCTATGTTTGATGTAGTCTATAAAGGGTGGTCAAGGACCTGTTCCTATGATGTCTAATCTGACTCATTAGTTCCTGTAGCAGTATCCTCCCATATTTTTGGGGGATGGAGGTCAACAATATGTTGATTAATTGCTTGGATCCATTCTTTCTATCATTGAGTATTTGATGTCACCTCTAGAGAGGAGGTTCAAGAATTCTAACTACATAATGAATTATTACACCAAGCGCTACTGGTATGTGATTACCCAGTCTATATGTCATTAGGGCATGGTATGGGAATAATTTCAAACTTCATTTTATGATTTTTTTCCCCTTAGATGCTATTAGAGGACCGATCTAGTGAGTTCCGACACCTAGAGAATGGTGATATGTCTATCATGGAATATTTGGCACATTTCACCATGTTTCAAGGATTTTCACTGCTCCTGGATGGTGACAAGATATCACGATAGATACATTTTTAGGATTGGATCAAGTTTTTCATCTACTCGCAGGTGAATATCTTTCACCTACCACCTTTTTTGAGGTCATGAACTAGGATCATATCACTGAGCACAACCCGAGAGAAGCTGATATTACTGGGCACAAAGTTTCAGTGCTGAGGTAGGGTAGTGGTTCCTTAAATACTAAAAAATGTATCCTTTAGGCTTCTAATTAAAGTAGTAGTGGAAAGATAATAACTTTCTTAGTCATCGATGTCAGAGTAGGAAGAATAGATTTGAGGCTACTCATCAGAGATAGAAGTATATTCTTGAGGATTTTAGTAGTTCTACATTTCTATTTGTTGATTTTTATAGTGTAAAAAAGAAAATAACTTTCTTAGTCATCAATGTATATAAATCTATGTACTACATTTAAATTTACTCTAATACCCTACAGAAAACCCATAGAATACTCCTATTTTTAAGTGATTATGTTTGGTGAGATTACTTATGATTCAATTACTAATTTATTTTGGATTAAAATCTGAATCTATTTTTTATAGTTTATTTGTAAAGGTTATATTATATAATTTTAATATATAAACCATAATTACAATGCATGTGCGCATGGATAAATTTGTTTAGATCATAGTTAACCTAGTTGATATAGATTCTAATATTGATAAGGAAAATCCGACCATTGTATTTTTATTTTCTCAAGATAGTATAGATGTTAATATTCAAGATGAAGATCGTAAAATTATATTTTAACATATCAAGATATTTCACACAATATTTTGATATAAAAAATGAAATATTGTAAGGAGTATTTATCCTTAGATGAAGATAAATATTCTCAATTGTCTTGGTATTTATAGAATAATAATCTAGTTAAGTCCATGGATGAGGGACATAGGGGACTAAAAGGAAAGATAATAATAAGTCCAGGTTTATAAGGCTTATGTCTAAAAATAGGGTGATATAGTGTTATCCTTATAAATAACTTGAACATAATAAGAGTTTTTGATCAAATATGAATTCATTAATTAATTCTAAAAATTGGGTATCTCACTCTTTAATGGAGAAGATGATTTATTTTCAATATATTTTCATTTTTTCTTTAGGTTCCTTTGTTCATGAAAAAGTAAATTTTTTTATTTCATGCCAAACTTCTCATGTTTCATAATTAAATGAAAATATAAATTTAGTAAATATAGGTATCATAGAATCCCAAAAAAGATTGGAGAAACATTATGTACATAATATAAGTTATTTTTAAGAAGTTCTAAGGACATTACACTAACAACCTAATAGAACACCCCAAGTTCAAAGCAACATAAAATCCATGATCATGTATGTATAATAATCGAAGACTTGAAAATAATAAAACATAGTCATAACCTCAGTGAACAACACCTTCTAGGGTTATCCAACTCATAAATGGGATTTATTGGTATTGGAAGATGTTCGTGCCTAATCTCACAAAAGATATCACTCCCCCACTATCAAGGCTCCTGAAAAAGCTCATGATAAAAATATTGGCCCAAGGCTATACCCTTAGTCATTTGGGGAATGTTTTTATATATATTTTTGATCATGTAATTTTGGTTATACCGGTCTAGTTAAGGGATTTCATATCCCCATCATGGTGTATTATGCAATTTAGAATCAACATTGTTCATTGGAATGCCCCAACTCCATGTGTCAGTAATTAGAAGATCACATCGCACCGATCTAAATACAAAAAAGAGAAATTTGATAACTCCAAGATAAATCAATTCACTACAGATGAAAACCTGAGATATTGTTTAATAGTTACTATCTCACCTATAATAACTCACGGTATAATTTAATTGCAATTCAACCACTTAAATAACAATAAACTATCACATGAAAAAATCACATCAATGAATTCATGATCACCATTATCTCCAAGGAGAAAAGAATCCACAATGTATACTCCAATGATCATTCATCATTCAACATGATGATTATGTTCTCACATGTCATACTCAAATTTCACACATAATCTCGGCCTCAACCTTGAAATTTTCAAAGATAAGTGAATTCCCATGTCAGACCTCACTATAATAACTCTACCCATCATTAGTATGGAATAATAAAAACTAATCCTTAAATATACATATATAATCAAATCATCAATCCTATGTGATCATCAATTTTGTTTCCCAATTCATTTGTCCCACTACTACCTCCTCATGAACCTCCATCATCACCAACCGAAGTTGGAATATACTCGCACACATCCACAGCCAAAATATTATTTTAGTTAGAATGAAATTTTAGGGACTTCTAAAAACCCAAAGGATGTATTTGTTTTTCCTTACTTTATTAAAAAAAACGTGGCACTTTTGAAATTTTCATAGTTTGAGTTATCACCAATTCAATTTCCAAATCTCTAAAATGTTCAAAACAACCTTTAAATGGCCTCAAATGGCATGAATATCTACACCATTATTATTTATGTGGAAGAGTGATTAAAATTAACTATATCCATAACTTAAATTTTTTTGACATGATCTGACTATGAAACATGGTATATGGGAATATGATCTTTATATGAGGGTGCTAGGTGCAATAACCCAGATACAAAATCAACTATCGACCGAAGACAGAGCGCCATGTGGCCTCTAGCATTCCTCCTTGTACTCTAGACATAGATAACTAGCGGAGGGAATCTATAACCATCATAAGGAAACTATACTATAATTATCATAGAATATAACAAAGGAGAAATAATGGATTCTGCATAAAACATCAAATAAATTGAAGGAATTGTTTTAAAACTGGGTTCCATATACCCAACTTGAATAGAAATTTTTTATTACCATATCATGTATACAAGGAGTTATTCATGATGTATTCTTACCATAATGGTGTTGATATTTTTGTGTCCATGATTTATATAGTAATTTCCTTGTATTACTTATGGTATCAAAATGTTATAGTTGTTCCCATGCTATAATGAGAACTAGAGATACCATGGCTATAACCTTAAACTATTTTCCTATGGCCCATATACATCATGTTGGAAGTAAATAGATGATGTGAAACCATCAAGTGTTATGGACTCATAATCATTGAGTTTTCTTCTCATGATGTTCACATTTGGTGATCTTGAGTTGATAAGATAACGAGTAATGACCTACCAACAAGAACACCACATGTTTCAAGTGTCATTGGTAGTTTCTATATGTTAAAACATGTAATGGTCTCCTAAGTTGAGATTATTATCAGTTTATACTATTTAATTATATACTTTTATAGAAGAGGAAAACCATGGAATTTATGTCATGTCAATGTAGATTGAATTGGGTGTGTCACTGGTGGTGTGACATTGATTGAATAATTAAGATAGATTTTTTCAGTTATGATAGGAAGTGATATCTCAGGCCCAGTTGATCAGGATGGTAGTATCTTCACTAAATTCATCATAATGGTAGAAGAAGGTAATTTTATCTAATAAAGTAAATTAATAATAAATCATTAAAGGCTGATGAAATGAAGTGTGCATCCTACTTTATGAGATATCATGAGACAAATTTATTATATTACATGGCATGTGTTTCGTAGGAGGTTATCATTGCCCTGACTATACCTTATCTCCTTAGGAGATTTTATGAGTTAGTAAACATCACTCCTATTCTTTGAGTAGTACTCACTAATATCGAGATAAGGGCCTAAAGAGTCACACACTGAGTATAATCAAAAGTCTCACCTATTCTAATGAATAGTTGTGTTGTACATGGTGGGACCCATCATGGGTTCTGAGATAAGTCCAAGTTTGATTAATCTAATTGAATTAAATTAATTCATATTATTTGAGTTTTAAATAATTAGTATTTAATTTATTGATTAAAAAGTATTCACAGGATATTATGTAAATATATGTAAAATTAATTAATGATCTAATATTATTTTAATATTCAAATTTCTTTTAATATTTGTTAGAATAACGATTCGAGTTAATGACTCACCTTTATCACCTAATATATTTATTATATTACAAGTGATAAAAAAATTAATGAAATTTATGGCACAGTTAATTAGTCATAACATGTTGTTTACAAATTATTTAGTAGGAAATAAATGTTTGAGGTTTATTGGGCCATTCTTAGTTATTTTATACTTCAGTATATAAGTTAGAGGAGACTCTCATTTCACGTACTATTCACTTAATGACTTTGAGAGCCTCTCTCTCATCTCTCTTATATACTAGAGAGATAATTAGTCAATCCAAACATTCTATCCATGTTCTTATTCATTAATCAATGTATTAGTGTGGAAGTTATCATTAGGTTATCGAAGGATTCTTTGAATCTTCATGCTAGAACACAAATATCGATGATCGATATTCTTGTAGAATTTTAAAGAACATGTGGATAATAAAGAGGGGTTTGATTTATGTTCCTTAGAATAATTTTAAATAGTGGTGAGTGGTTTTTGAAAATGCCTTCAAATTGATCGAAGTAACTGTTCAATTTTATTTTGTTCTTAAATCAATTCACACAAGATCCATGACCTTCTGTACTGTGTTGTGCAATACCAAAGATGATGTAGCTATGTCAACATGGGGATAGAATTTTAACCTCCCGACCCATCTGTTTCACATACGCACTTCGGTACCTTCAACTGGAATCAATGAAAGCTTCATAATGATTTTATCCAAAGAAAAGTTATATTTTCATTGAATTTGAGGAGATGGTGTTGCAACGGTTCAACTACAAAAAACAACAATTTGATCTGATCTCGAAAAACCATGTTTTGGTCATTCAAATTTTAAAATTAGATTGAAGTAGGTGTTTTTACAGGTTAAAAATAAATAATATATATGTGTGTGTGTGTGTGTTATTTTACTCATAGTCAGTTACATGTGATATTTCAGGTGAAACCCTGGTTTCCAGTGAACCCTTGAACTCCAGCCAAGTTTTAGGTGGCCAGAATTGTATTTTATATCTATCCCTTTTTCCAAATAATTATGGAATAGTAATTAATTTTTTTCTAAATTCATAGAGAATATATTTGAGAAAAAAAGAAATAGAAAAGAAAGAAAATTTTAAAAAATATAAAGGTTAAGGGAGTGTTGGTTCCAGTGAATAATGTATTGTACCATATTTTCTCATGTGGTATAGATCCTTTAATTTATGATTTAAACCATTATTTCAAAACTAGTTGAAGTTCCTAAAGGCTTGAGAAAATTTTTTAGTGTCTAGGTATTCATTAGAACTTAGATCTATTGTCTTTGAAGAAACATCATGAGGTGCATCATTGGATCATAGTTAGTAGTAACCATGTAACTCCACTATAAAACCCATATATAGAGGAGCATAATGTGATAAACCATGTAAGGTAGTCTGAACATCTGTGTGAAAAACCCTAGAGAAATTGTATAGGGGACCCACATAGGATATGAATGGTTTGGCCAAACCCCGTAGCCAAGCCATGCACCACATAAAAAATGGGTGAAATACCAAATTTACTCCTACCCTCTTTGAGAATTAAAACCTATTTCCTCATCCCATTATTTATAGAAGACCTCATTTTAGAGATCAAATATCCTCTTATCCTAGTAATTTTGATAGCTCTGTTATTTGAACTCATAATCAAGTGTCATTGGACACATTGGACTTGTATCATTAAGCTCCACGATCTTCTTCCTTTTATTTTTCATTTATTTCACCATATGGAATGTTAAATATATGCGAGCTAATAAGACCTATTTTTAGGTTATTTGACCCATGTCTTTCATGGGATGTGAAAAACAAATATTTCTTACCTTAAAAATGCAGTAAAGTGGGTAGCCAAGGTTTTCTCCAAAAAGGAAAAATCAACAGTCATGTTTTTCACTTGAAATTAGTGAAAGAAGTGAGATTGTTTTTGATTTTTTTTAAAGAAGGCAAGAAATTGAAATGATGTTTAAACCCAAAGTGATGAAGAGATTCATGGGGTCAGGGTAGGATCACCTTTTTCAATTTAATCATGGTAATAAAAAGTATTCATTCTCTCTTCCTATTGAATGATAAATGAAATGCTCCTTGATCGAGTTATCAATCACCCTTGGTTGAAGAATGAAATAGAAACGAATCCTATTTTCATGAAAATTCATAAACCATTCCCAAAAAACTAAGGCAATTAATGATTGGTAATTTTTTATCCTTATAAATTGATAAATGATTCAATAGTTCAACACACATTCCAATGATTTCTAGACACTCAGCACCTAACAGAGTCTGCTCGATTGAGAAAAATTGCACTAGGTGGAGGGAGTTTAGAGATGTTCAACCAAATCTATAAAAAATGAATGACCCCAAAAACCAAAACATAATCTCAAAAATATAATTTTACACCCATAAAAATAGAAATAATTCAATATAAAAAAGTGTCTTATATTAAATCACAAGATTCCAACATTATAAAAGGAAAACTCCTCCTTCCTCGATCACTCAAAATCTTTACCCTTCCATGTGAAGGGTAATAGAGTTGAATGGGGAATAAATGAGAATTATAAAATAATAAAATAATAAAATAGAAACTCTAAATCACTTCAATATTTAAATCCTATATAAAAACCCCTCATTATCCTCTTTTAACTCCTTCGATTGGAAGTGACCACTCATCTTTATAGGCTTGAGGGGTGGAAAAATTTCCCTCCAGATTCATTATTCCAAAAGAATGTGTTTATTTAGAATAGTAAATATAAGAATATTGGGAATTTTACTCCATAAAATATATTCATCTATCTATTTTCATGATCCGAAAAAATATGTTCTCATTTTGATAAGTTTAATAAAATTTATTCTCTAATTACTGAAGATTTATTTTTCTTCCTAAGGAGACTCCTCAACTTCCTCTATTTGGGTGCATTAAATTGTAGCCTTAATTATAGAAGTTCTCCATGAAATTTGATGTGATCATGATTATTTGAGTTCTATTTTATATCCATATTTTATAACATCATTTAGATGTATTTATACCAAGATATGCCTCACTAATGGAGGTGATATCCATTCTGTCAGTTAGACAAATGTTTTACCTTGATGGATTTGTATAGGCTAGTGTATTTTGGATTGGGTATTGGTACACAAGAAAAAATTGAATCCCAAGAACAATTTTAGTCTAAAAAATAAATCACTTTAATTTAATCAAAATTTTAAATGTTATTCTAAAAATAAATGACATAAAGCTGTTAAATTTCCATAATTAAACACTTTTCAAAATTCAGCCCAAAACTCACCAAAAAATACAAAAAATGTATAAAATGAGATCAAATTGATTAATTGTAAGGTATTAAATCATTAAAAATTGCATGAAAAATAATTAAAATATTATCTATATAACAATTTCTCTATTTCTTCTATTTCTCCCATTCTAGCCTGAGTTAAAGGTTGAAAATGGGTGAAGAGAGTATTAACCATCTACGGTAGGTGGTTTATACAATTTCCATTTATGTATCACTGTTTTATATATTTCTCTATAGTGTCACATGCTAGAATTTCTGAGTTTTTATACTTAAATTAACAATCCCTTAAACTGGATTTTTAAACCATGATTTAAACATGTTATTACACCCATAAGCATGATTAGAGGTTTTCAATCTAAACATGAACCACCCTTGAGATGGGTTCATTTTATTAATTATGTTAACACCACCCGTGGGGTGAGTTAAGATATGAATTTATTAATTCCAACCGTATATAAATTTAATTAATTTTTAAAGGTTGAGTGCCTTATTTATCACCTCTTCATTTATAAATGAAAGGAGTAATGAAATGGGATAAATGGGAGTTATGGAATAAAATGGAAAATCCATTGGCTTCTACATAATAATTTAATTTCTTAGTGAAGTGTAATTGACACTAATATTTACATCCGTATTATCAATTGTATGTTAATTGATTAAATAATTGAATGTTATAAATTCAATTGAAAAAAATGTACAGACACTAACACGGACCCTTGAATCATTATATTGATTACATTGATAATGGATGACTTGGTATGGAACTGATGACCCACTTATATATGATATATTGTATTCCATGAAGTGTTACCTTGGATATGGGTTGCTCAAACTACCGCAAACATGATCCTTGTAAACCACACAAGTCTTTTCTAAGTTTTCTATAGATGAGCTCCATGGACTCTAAGAGGACACTTTGTTCATTTTACCTATTCATTGGAACTCATAGGTAGGATACATGATTAATTTATGTATTCCATACATGCTTGACCCTTGAAATGCCATCATTGGTTGTAGCTGATGCCCTACTCTATTATGCAGTCATTCATCATTTTATAGAATACTTATTATAGTATGTTCTTATAAACAAAATCATATCACTTATTTAAACCTAGTTTCCCTAACTACAATAATGGTTAGGCCGAAATTTAGGTTAACCAGTTTCACAATTATAATGTTACTTTAAGATTTATCTACCAATGGCCATGATTATACAAAAATAAAGATATTTAAATGGGGTAAAAAACTACAACGGTCCATATCATGAATAAAAATAAATAAATCTAATGAAACCTTACCCCTTCCACTACATAACCCTATAAAAATGTAGTATTAACCCCTCATCCTAGTTATGAGATATTAAGAGGGGAGGAATAATGTAAAATAAAACATAAATAAAAGAGAAAAGATGTCAAATTGGTGAGGACCCGGTACAACACAACTTCTCACTCCAATCTTTGGTCTCTGGATATCTTAGAATAAGTATCTAAACCTTAAATTCATAGACTCAAAAAGGGATTTTTCAGTATTCAATATCATCATAATGGGTCAAAAAGTGATCTTGGGTGGTCTTGGGGTCATAAAATAGATATTCTACCTTAAATATATCGAATATGGCCATTTTTAGGTCATCCCAACCTTTTCCCCATGTGTAATGTTTTCACCGCATGTAATTTTTCCAATATGTGCAATGTTTCCACCATGTGTAATGTTTCCACAACCTAAATCGGTTTCAAAACCTAATTGGTTTTACAACTTCAAATTATTTCATAGCCTAAAATGGTTTCATAGCTTAAAATCATCCATTATTGAGGGAGGCCTCCTTTAAGTGTAAATCGTGGTCGTTTTCAGTCATTTTTCTCATTTCCCATAAATCAATGAATCCTATCAAATATGAATGATATAATTAAATAATAGGGAAATAATTTTTCATTTAAACATAAATGTATTTTGTTTTAATATCAAAGTCATGCATGAAATGTATGTATCAGAATCCCCCCACACTTGAATTCAAACTTTTCCTAAAGGATGGAATCTCATCATACTACAATGAATGTTCACCATACCATGATTTAAACTCAATATCAATAAAATAATTTGATAAAATGGGAATTTAAATTTTCAAACATCTCATAGGAAAATTCATCAACACCTCATTTTTTAAAGAACAAGTCAATCAAGTATATTACTTTTTCTCTTTGAAATAGATAATATTTTCATTTCATTTTTTAATTTTCATTTCAATATGAATATTCATACTTTTTTCAATTCACCTCTCTTTGAATTTTTACTCTCATAATTAGGGTAAAATTGTATATATATTTCAGTACATTCCTTAAGAATATTTCAATTACCATTGGACAGAAAGGAATATACTTTCTCCATTGTGTAGAGAAAAATCACAAATAGTAATAAGGGATTCACCATTTAGGTTCAAATGACTATAAGGATTAGGGTAGGTAGGTAAATAATGTAAGACAAGTAAATATAAAAAAATACGTTTGTATATAAATTAATTTTCTTTATAATCATAATCAACTCAATGAAAGTCTCATATCCCCTCAATATCTCAAAGGAGGGTCATAAAAAATGAAATGAAATAAATAAAATACCTTATTGTATTCTTTATATCTTTTTTCATTTTTCCATTATTTTTCTTACAAAATTTGTTTTTGGGAATAATATCACAGCCATTACCTAACCCCAAATGATCCACTCTCGAAAATATTTTTAATAGTTATAAAAAGATAACTAGTCAAGAATTGGTGATTTTTGAATTTCGTAAGACATGATACATTTTTCCATCATTTTTCAATTTTTTTATAAGATGGTGTGGAATAAATATAGTGGACATGTCTTCCAAAATCCCATGAATGTCCCCCCCACACTTATCTATTAAAAAATGTACATCCCTTACACAATTCACCATTGCCCGTAGTTATTTTTTATAATCATGCAAAATATTTAGAGGAAGGAAGGAAAGTATAAAATGGGCTTGCAACACATATATTCCTCAACAAGTATTTTCATGGAATATATGGGTTTTAAAGTGGATTAAAGTATACTGGTTATTAAGATAAGGTACAATGAATTAAATTGAATTAATCATATTAAATGTTGCTTGTGTGAGATCATAGCTTCGACATGATAGAAATAATTTCCTAGAAGAGAACATTACAAAGTTTTACAAAAAAAATATAATACAGAAAGAATGGAAAATATTGGTCTTAGAGGATTTCTAGGGAATGAGAATGAAGGGATGGGACAACTACTCATGGAAATTCATATGAATAAATAAATCAATTAATTCAAATATCTAAAATTCAATGCATGGAAAAATATAAGAAAAATTTCATTGAAAAGGATCAACTGATGTCCTTAAATAATGATTTTATATGTCATAATCTACATTCTTATACCCAATATTTTTTTTCCATTTTCTAATTCAAATTTAATGAAAAGGAAATTTAAAATCATGGCATGGAAATTATCCTAGAAAGTGTATGTCTCCAAGTTCATTTGAACAAAGTAAAAATGGAATGTGGGTATGAAATTTGGATGTAAAAAGATAAATAATAATTAAATATGGGGAATAAAATTTAATAAATAAAGATTCAAAACACTTGGTTCCCCTTTGAGTGATGATTCTAAGTCAGCTACATAGGTTCTGCTTGCTCCTAATTCACATCGTGTATGGAATTGATGATATGTAGTCTTTAGATTCATGATGTGAATGGTGTTCAAAATGTGTATTGGTTCTACAGCTTCATCTTATGATTTATGCTGCTTTTTGCATCCTAGGATATTGATGGTTCTATAAAATAAGGATAAAATGGTGAAATCCCAGTCCATTATTAGAGAATTTTAAAATATTTTGGGTCTAGTTCATGTGCACGACTAACCATAGAAAAATAAAAATACAAAAAACTCAGGTTGCATCCCGAAAGATATTTTATTTACTATCATTTGATTGAACTTTCCTCCTTCAGCTTCATCTTATATGATGGATGATTGGAAATATTTTACCTTGTTTAGGTCCACATATGGTCAAAGTTGTTATCTTTCCACATAGATCAGACCCTATCCATCTTCTCTAAACATATTAATTCTTCCTCGTGATAACTCTTGCTTAATTTCCATCGACCAAAACCGACATTTCTTCCTTAGTCCCGATGAACTAAATGGAAGGTCATGTATCTCCATAACTATTGGACCTTATCAAACTTGATGTATTCAGTCACTATTCTAGTTTCAATGGTCTAACCTTTCATATTTTCTATCTTTTTATTAGTACTTGTATATTTAGTATCCTCTTGCACAACAACAACCACCTCATGTAGTTTTTGAACATCAGTGATACCCTTAGCTTCAGGTATTTTATCTTCTCTAAACTCATTGTCTACTATCACATCATAGTTCTTTATTTCGTAATGAATATTGAAACTTCCTTGTTCATAGATAATTCTTAGAATAATTTCTCATCTTTGGAAATTGATCATGACACACCTAGTGGATAAAAAGGGTCTCCCTAGAATGAGAAAAGTCTGCTCATCTTCAATATCCAATACTAAGATGTCAATTGGGAATTAGAATTTTTCAACATTGATCAGAATATATTTGATGATACTTAGAGGTTATTTACAACTGATTCATCCATTAGGATTCTAAATATGGTGGAATTCATTCTTTCCTACTCCAAAGTATTAAAACTAGTGTATGACATGATTTTGAAACTCACTCCTAAGTCACATAAATATTTTCCAGATTTATTATCTATGACAAATATGGGAATAAAAATTTACTTAGAACACATTGCTTCTTAATGTCCCTTGATTCCACTATAGAAAAATCACATGTGAGTGGGATAGTGCCAATTTCCTACAACTTTTCCTTATTTTTCACCATCCCTTTCGTAAATTTTACATAGGCCAGCATGTTCATGAGAGCCTCTTCAAAAAAAGTAATAATATGATTTTTTAAAGTGTTTCATAAACCTAAATTTTTTTGCATCGATCTTTATTTATTCCATTCATTTTATTAAATGTAGCCTCAATTTGAATTCTGGTGGTTCTTCTTTTTTATCTTCTTCTTATTCTCATTCCTTACTATTTTCAAGTTCTCCTTGATCTTATTCTTGTGAATTGTGTGGTTTGGGATGATCCCAAGGGAATTTTCCACTTCTCAAATCTATGAATTTCAAATATTCATGTGGGTTAACATTAGGTTATCCAGGCAATGCTCCTCTTTGACCATCTCTTAGTTTTTTTGTTATTTTTCTTTCTTTGAATTCAAGGTATCATAATGCCTCCATTTTTTCTCTTGATTCCTACTGAAATCCTTTATTAACACACAATGATCTTTTGAATAATCCTTAATTTATTTTATAGTAGCCCCGATGGAGGTTATGAATGTATCTAAGGTCTCCTATATTATGTGAACCTAGTTTTTTAGTTAAGGTCCTTGGAGTTCAAGGAATCAAAGCTCTCTCAGTTGATATCCTTTCAATTACAGTTTTTTGTTGTTAGTACCCCTAAAAATTATTACCACAATTATAATCAGTATAATTTTCACCCTTCATAAAAGCAACTTGGGATTATTGTTGTTGAGAGATCATTGTATCCTTTTTTTCATCATGGCTTCTATTTCTTCCATCATCCAAATATTATTTTTTATCTTGTGAATTTCTATTTGTTGTGTTCCTTTATTTTTAAACTGGAAACTAATTCTTTGTATTTTATTCAAAAAAAATTTATCTCACTTTTTGGAAACTTCTCCATCAATTATTCTCCACCCAAAGCATCTATAATCGACGTTTTTCCCTAGAAAAACCCTTATAAAATTTTTGTATTAGTAGTGATAACTCTATACTATGATGGAGAATTTACGAGTAATTTCTTTGTAAAGTTCTCATGCAAAGTGGTGTGATCCATCCTCAAATGGAAAAGATTTTAGAATGTTTACTCGTATGTCAATCAACTTAGAAGGAGGGAAGTAACGGGGGAGAAAGTTCCTAGCCAAATCATCATATGTAGTGATGGAATGTGTAGAAATGCTTTGGATCCAATCCTGAGCTCTCCCATGTAATTAAAACCAGAAAAGAAGGAGTCTTACCACATCGCTTGAAACATTTTGGAATTGGAATGTGTCACAAAGCTAAAAGAAGCTTCCCTGATGTGCATTCACATTTTTATGAGGTATTCTGGTGTAGTTCAGGTTGTTTGAGATCACTTGAATAATAGATGATCTGATATCAAAGTGTTTTTCAGTAATGGGGGGACCTTGATTCTTGGTTGAAATTCTATATTTTATGTCTTCCCATATTCCATGAGAATTCCTAGCCTTAGATATCTTTGTAGAGCCCCTCTAGTAGAAATATGCTTCTTTGTGTCTTCCATGGTTGTAGTGACTTTTATCATTGGGACTGAAAAAAAATCAGAGTTGAGATCGATGTGATATTTTCCTTAATATCAAGTATTTTAGGAGTGTATTTAATGATTTTAATCCCTAAAATTTGTAGCAAAAAAATACCCAACATAAAATAAAGAAAATATTATGAAAAAAAAGCTATAAAACTAATTAGAAACCATCCTTAGAAATGATACTAGTTTTGACAGACCCTAAGGGTGTCATTATTTCCCAAGAGGTATAATAAAAATATCAAATTTATAAAACTCAAACTAGTGTAATTAAATTATTAAAATATATCATGCAGTTGGTTGAGGATGAACCCAAAAAAAGGTAAAATTAATTTAATTAGGTTTTTACAAGAATTTATTTAATTAAAATTAATAAATAGGTGAAGAAGATATAGGTTTGATTCATTTGAAGGAATATGAATGAAGATAAAGAAAATTGATTGTTTGGAAAAATCATATTTTGAAAATGTTATAGGTTCTTATTGTTCTAGGGTTTAGGTGCAATTGGATTTTATCAATTACATTTATTAATCCATGTTTGGGATTAGATTTAAGAGGGGTGGGATCGAAGGGTCATATTGTACTCTCTTCAACTTGGCAATCCCCCTTTCCCCATGGTTATGTAATTAGAAGAATTATGAAATCAATTTTGTCTACATACCATATTTAAACCTAGTTTCGTAGAATATGACAATGGTCATGACTCAATTCTGGGTAACCAGTTCTGAAATTATAATGTTTCTTTATAATTTATTAATCAATGGTCATGATTAAAAAAATAAAGAGATTAGAATTGGATAATATTTTTTTCAGCAATATAGATCATGAATAAAAATAAATAAATCCAACAACACCTTCCCCCTTTGGCTACATAAACCTTAAAAAGGTGATATTTACCCCTTCATCATAGTGATGAGTGAGTAAGAGGGAAGGAATAAAGTAAAAAAAACATAATGAAAAGTGTAGATATGTTGAACTACTGGGGACCCTACACATCAAAAATTCTTTCTCCAAGCTTTTTTCTTTAGATCTATTAGAATCAGTAGTTCATCCCTCAGTTTATAGACTCCCAAAGTGCCAATAAAGCATTCAATGGCATCATAATGGATCAAAAAGTGGTCCCGAGTGGCCCTATAGTCAAAAAATAGGTCTCCCCCTTAATTTCATCGAGTCTAGCAACTTTTTGGTCATCCATACATTTTCAATGTGTGTAACATTTTCACCATTTATAATGTTTTTATATCTTGAAATTGTTTCACAACCTAAAATGGTCTCACATCCACAAATAATTTAACAGCATGAAATTGTTTCACTGCCTGAAATCATCCTTCTTTGTGGGAGGTATCCTTTAAGTGTAAATCATGGTTGTTTTCACTTAGTTTTATAATTTACCATAAATTAATGCATCCTCACAAATATTAATGATATCATTAAATAATAAGGAAATAATTAATCATTTAAAGCCTAAAATTATTTTATTTTTATATATAAAAGAATGGATGAAATGTATATATCAGTGACACACATGATATGTGGAATTTAATATTATTGATATGGATTCCCTTTTACCATTGGATTGGTATAGAAATATGTCATTAGACTCATACATTATTTTGTGAACATAAAGATTCACATGTCAAGAATATTCCCTAACATGTATATTTCATTGCTTGACTGCTTGATTGTGTTCCATGTTTATTTGTATACCATTTTTAGATAGATATTTAACATGATTACTTATATACCATTTTTCTATGATTATTGTCATATTCTCAAGAATTATTTCTCTATGATGGAATGTCTTATTGTAGTTATGATATAAGATTGGTTATTAATGTTTCTGCATCAACCTAAAGGGTTTTTTCCTATATATATTGATAGTGGCACCTTAATTAACTAATTGAGACATGTTTGATCCATGTACCATTAGTTTCATGGGGTGAAACAATTATGGTTGTGATTAAATGAGTTCCAATAACAATTTATAATGTGCATGGATCTTTACAAATTGGGAAGTTTAAACCATATAATCAAAGAATCATATATGAACTTGTTGTATTCTGATGCTAAAGGTAAAAACCTGGTTGTAGGTACATGTCATGTAAACTACAACTTATAAAGAATAGAATTTTATAAATTGGGAATGGTGATCCATACAATTGAACCACTGTAGAGGTTGGTTTCAGTTACATGACATTCCAATTGAAATAAATAAAGTGTATTACTTTATGAATTGTGAATGGGAACACATATAACTAGACTGTGATGAGTATATATATAAAACTATACATATTAAATACTGATTCATTTGAAATTAAATGATATTTTTCTATAAAATGGGGATTCCAATTGCAACATAATGGTTTTTTTGCTCTATAACTTGTAATTTATTCTCTATATGTTGGAACCCCTGACATGAAGTAGAGAACTAGACATTGACTCGAACATAGTATTTGGAAGTAGGGGGAGTCTCTTGTGACCTTTATGATCTTATATACAACATATAATTGGTCGTAGGAGAATTCAGATGAGTTTGAATATTATATAGGTTGGTTTCATCCTATACTATTCTTGTTTCTATGATTTAAATCAGTATCAAATCTGTTATAAGGTGTGTTCTTGACATTTTTAGAGCCATGCCACCATGATTTCCTCATGTCGTACACCAGGAGGGTGGAAATGACCATGCTTCAAAGGTGGTGAGACCTGATCCACAAATATTATCTACATTGTTTCCACAAGCGATACCTCTTGTTATACATAACTAGGTCACATGTTCCTAGTTTTTAAAGGGATTATTGTGGATCATGCAGACTATATAGGGAGTCCCATGACCATCCCTTACTATGGTAGAGTTGATGTGAGACTTTCATTAGCAATATCAACCCACATTTTTGGTGGATGGAAGTCCAAAAGCTACTGAGTCATTGTCAGAGGACATGATATCTATTTTTATACATCTAGAGATGCCTACCAAGAGGAGGTTAAAGCTCATAGCATACATGGTACGTGATTCATCCAAGAGATGGTGGGATTCTTTGACCCATGTTGATCAACATTAGGCATTCTCTAGAGTGATTTCTAGATATCCTTCTACAATTATTTCTTTATTGGGATGTTGAGGGATGATAGTTATAAAGAGTTTATACACATGGAGTAGGTCACTTTATTACTTATCAACTACTCAACTCATTTCATGGTGATTTAGTGTTATGTACCGATCATTATTGGTGATGTGTTATCTAGGGTTAGGAAATTTGAGGATGGTCTCAGGCATGGAACATCATTTCACGTGAACGTGGTTTGTTTGACCACCATCAATAAAATTGTGAACCAAGCCCTGATTACTGAGCATAACCTAAGAGAGGATGTAGGTGTGTGTTAGATAATTTTATGTCATAGACCCAAAACTACTTCATCCAATGATAGGATTTTTTTCTTTGAGTTTTCTTTAGGATCTAGTAGTATTCCAAGAATTCTCTCAAGCTGTCATGTCATCTATCATCAGTGTGGTAATCAGGGTCCTATGAATCCCCAATGCAATAGATCTGCTGTTGAGTGTAGAGAATATGGTATGATGGTCCTTCAATAGAGTTTTTTTTCATAATTTTCCACCCATTATTAGTGGAAGAGGATCATCATAGGATCTACCTTCAGAAGTAGGATCAGAGGACCCATGTCATCTAGGGAGAAAGAGAACAATCGGTAGTATGGGCTAAGGATGGGGTCGTGGTTGAGGGATCTATACATTAGATTTATAGAACCAATAGAGGAGTCCTACCAACTGAAACTAGGATCCATCTTAGGGTTGTGAATTAGACCGGATATATGTAGTGAAACCAACCCTGGGGATTATAGTTATAATCTATTTAGGGTTATAGTTATGATATTAGTATCCTATACTCTAGTTTCTTCTTTATTTGATACATGATCTTCCTTCCTTCGTATCTATTTCTATTTTGGAGATCCTTGCGATCAAGATTTAGTATTTCTATAGAGTAATGAAAATTGAAACCCGATTGGTAATTTTATTAGAGGGTGTAACTAGTGAAAGGAGTCCCTCCTTGAGGTAGGTGGGTATTGTTTCTTATGGGACTTCTTTTTCCCTGAGTAGAATGGTTTTGACATAAATCTTAGGATGGTCTGGTTGGTTAATTATCATGCTTATATTGATTGATATAATTAGAGGGTGTCCTTTACATTAATAAAGGGTGATAGTTATATTCACAAGTGTGAATGGGATTCCCAGGAAAGTCAAGCTGGACCCAAGCATCATGGGCTGGGAAGGGTAAAAACCAAGATTCCTAGACTTTATATTGATGATTAGGGAACATGTCAGGCTTATTTACATCTTGTATTAGATCATTTTAGGAATGTATTAGCTGAAAAACTTCCTCGACTTTCTCCCAAGAGATACGTAGAGTTTACTATTGATATAGTTCTAGGAGAATCTCTAATATCCATTCCTCCTTATTAAAAGGATACTACTGAGTTGTAGGAGCTCAAGGGGGAAAAGAGGACTTATAAACTAAGGGTTTTATATGGCCCAGTACTTTCCCCTGTGGTTCACCAGTCCTTTTTTCCAAGAGGGAAGATGATACCCTAAAGATTTTCAGGGATAACCATCGGTTGAACCAACTTATGGTTACGAATATGTATCCACTTCCATGTATAGATGAACTCTTCTACTAGCACTGAGGAACAATGGTTTTATCTAAGATATTTTTTAGGTCAGGTAACCATCTAGTGCATGTTATACCATTGAATACACCACATAAAATATTCCATAATTGATATGGTCTGTATGGGTATTTGGTTGTGCCATTTAGTCTTATCAACAAGACATAAATATTCATTGATTTGATGAATTGGGTTTTCCACCCGTATTTTGATTAATTTGTGGTAGTGTTCATGGAATACATATTGGTGTTCTCACATTATCAACATGAACATTACCAACATCTTGTTATTGTTTTGAGCACATTGAGAGAGCACCAGTTGTATACTAATCTCACCAAATTCCAATTTTAGATCAACAAGGTCCTCTTATTTGGTAATATTATCTCAGAGACAAGATTATTAGTTGACCTTGATAAGTTAAGATCCATTGTTTCCAAGGAAAAAACTAATAATGTATTTGCTATATGGTGTTTTTAGGGATAGATAGATAATATATGTGCTTCATTCAGTGTTTCCCATGAGTAGAATCACCTCTTATGGGACTGATTAAAAAGGGCGTGAAATATATGTGGTATGAATCATGTGAAATAACCTTTCCAGAGATTAAAGGGAGGTTAAATTTAGCTATTATATTTTTTTTACCCATGCCACAAAGAGGCTATAAAGCTTATTTTGATTCCCTAATAATTAGGTTGGGAGATGTTCTAATGTTGGGGGTTAGTTCATAACATACAGGTCTCCCCTATTGAGGCCTCATGAGAATAATTACCAGAAAAATGATCTCGAGCTAGTTATTTTGGTTCATGTTTATCATTTTTTGAGGCACTATTTGCTGGGAGAAAATATTTTAATGTCCACAGACCAAAAAGTCTCAATTATATATTTACATAGTGTGACTTGAATCTCAATAAATTAATATGGGTAGAATACCTAAAATAATTTCACTTTTATCATGATTATATTCATGGTAAATTCAATGCTATTACTAATACTCTGAGCTATAATACTAAGACATAGGTGGTTTAGAAGGATAGTAGTAAATAGAATTTGATGGCCCTATTTTATGAGATGAACATAGAGGTCTGTGAGCATAATAAGAAGTATATTATTTCATATTTATCCATGAAAAAATCACTTTTGGATAGAGTGAATATGATTTGGTTTTCCGATCCTAAGGGTTTGGTCCTATGAGAAAGTGCTTTAGGCGTGGATCCACCCCATGGTTGGATCATTGACGAGTATGAGGTATTACACAATTATAGATGCTTCTAGGTTCCTACAGACATCCTAGAGGAGTTTATAAAAGAGTATCATGCCTCTTCTTGGGTGGTACATCCTAGCCTTATGAAGATGAACTGTGATTTACGATGCCAATACTCATGGCCTGGTATGACAAGGGAGATAGAAGGTTTCTTTACTCGATGCTCCACCTGTCACTAGGTGAATGTGAAAAAAAAGTGGCTAGAAGAACTTTTATATTTATTTCCCATTCTTCATTGGCATTATTATCACATCACTATATATTTTATGATGGGATTACCTAGGTCACCTCAATGTAATGACATCGTATGGTTGATCATAGGAATATTTTAAAAGGTTTCTCACTTATTTCCTATAAGAGATACATTTATAGTAGATGAGATAAGAAGGTTTTTATGATAGATATATCATATTATTTTATGGATTTCCATGTACTATCATATCAGATAGAGATGCTCGTTTTATGTCATGGCTCTGCAAGGGGTTGTAAAGGGAACTGGGTTAAAAGTTACTGTTGAGTACAATCTATCACCCATATATTGAAGGTCAATCAAAGTGTACAATAAAAGTGTCATAGGAAATACTCTAGGATTGCATCCTATATCTGAGGGTTCATGGTAGAAACACCTACCAATCACCAAGTTAGTTTATTATAACAGATTACAAGTGACTATAAAGATAACTCCTTATGATATTTTATACAGTAGGCCATTCCACTCACCCATATAATAGTTATAGGAAGGAGAGACCGTGATACTGGGACCTCATCTCATTTAGGAGACTTTAGATCAAGTAAAACTTATTAGCAATCATATGGATACAACTTCATACACGTAGATGTCTTATGTTGATCGTCACCACTGAACACTAGACTTCTAGATAGGCGATTGGGTTTTGTGTGTGTGTTTCACCTAGATTAGGGCATAGAAAAATTTAGAAATAAGGGATTATATCCCCTTATTATGTTAGGAATTTCAAGATTTTGGAGAGAGTCAAGCTGAAAGCCTATCAGTTTTATTTACCATATAGGTACTATTCCATGCACGATGGGTTCTATATATCTCAGCTTTATCATTATTATTCATACCAGTATCAATTTCATTAGCATAATGAGGTTGGGATAGAGGTAGATTCATCCTTTAATAGGCATCCTATATGTATTTTTGATTGGATAATGAAGGCTATCTAAGGTAGGCCAATTCCACTAGTTCTAGTGCTATGGAATCACACCCATGTACATGGTAAGTCCTGAGAGTGAGATACTTATGTACATTCTCAGGGGATAGAGTTATTCTCAGAATATATCATACCACCATCATAATGGAATGTTAGGGATGAGTTTTTTTATGGAGGGGAGGTTATTGCATCCTAAATTTTCTCATGAGGTACAAATCCTTTAATTTTTAGTTTAAAAATTTCGTCTAGACAGATGTATTCACATATTTTGTTGGTGAAAATAGGATATTTTGGAGTTGTTCACTCCGTAAAACCTTGCTGATGAACACCATTAAATCCACCAATTGGTCTACTATAAATATACTGATATTAAACAAGATACATGTATATCTCCATAGCTCCTGGGCATAACCACACCCCATAAATAGGTGTTTTAAGGTATTATAATCTCTCAATAAAAGCAGGAATGATGAAACCAGTTATTAACAATCCTTCTTTATATGATCATGGGTAGGTAATATATTTTTCTATATACTCTAAAGTATAAGAAATCATGAAGGTTGTGTAAAAGGAACCCTGAATTTCAAAATCCATGATGGTGGAATAGTGGATCCATAAAATTATATCTTTTAATCTTCTTTGGTATTAAACTGGCCATTTCTATTGGGTCTCCAAATCATAGTATCATCATCCATAACATTGTATCTCTGAGTTTCCATATCATACTGAGAGGGAAAATGTAAGAAATGTTGTTTCTATGTGTAAGGAGTTTATAAATTGTCATATGAATCATGTTTGGAGGTAAATTAATGTAATCTTTAAGAGGACTATCAAGCTAGATGTTATCCAAACAATTGTGGTTATAATTCCTACTGACCAACAATTTATAGTTATGCATGATATCCTAAAAGAAATTCTTGATAGAAGGACAGATAGAAGATGCAAGGTAATGATTTTTCCCATTCAACAACCTCTTTTTGAACCTATTAAATTATAAATCAAAGGAAGACTCATTAAAAGTTAGTATGTTCCATGTAATTTTTTTAATAATACCAACATTGAATATTTTAAGATCCTTGATTCCAAAACCCCCCATCTCAATGGGCTTGCTAAAATCCTTATAAGAAACAATTGTAATTTTCATTTTATAGACTGACCCGGTCTATATGAAGTTGTTGATCATGCCTTGAAGATCACTAATGAGTCTTTTAAGCCAACTATGAAGAGAGAAGAATTAAAAAATGGATGTAATCACCGAGTTGACTAAAAAAACCCTTCCATCTTATGATATAACATTCCCTTTCCACTTAACCAATTGGTTTATGATTCTAGAGAAAATGACCCCGTGGTATTGGTTTCTTAGCTTGCCTTAAAATAAGGGGACAAAAAGGTTAGTGAAGGAGAGAGATCCTTTTTTCACCCCAAGAGTAATAGTGATTCTTTTTTTCTTTCCAACTTGTATTCCATAACCAAATATAATGAAGTATTTTCTCTAACTAATGGTCTTTCTAGCCTCTTCCATATAATGTGAATAGAAGTATTAGAGATATTATATGATTTTATTTGAAACTTTTTCAAGGACAATTATGTTATCAACAAACAATAGATTTGATAGAGTGAAGGAATATATTCTATATTTAATTTTATTTAAAATTACAATTTGAGTAAGATCATTAATTTATCTACTCTTATAATCTAATGTAATAGAAAAAATAAGTCATTTGTGTGGGTATCCTTGTCTAACATCCCTAGTGTATTGAAAAAATCATCTAGGGGTATATTTATGAGGATGGAAAACCTTACAGAGCTAAGGGTGGTATTAACTAACTTGATAAAAGAATTTTAAAATCCATACCTCTTGAGGATAGGAAAAAAATAAAAACTCCATTTCAGTGTATGGAAAGATAATATCAATTTTGAGTGAAAAGTTCCCTTCATTCATTTTCCTCCCCATTTGGTTAACACTTTTTAATGTAGTTAATAAACAGTTCTAAACACATCTTCCAATAAAAAACCCAAACTTATTTGGGGTAATGTACTCTTTAATTATTCCTCCCATCATGGTCATAATGTTTTTACTCATGATTTTTTGGATAGTGTTCCCAAGTGAAATGAGCCTCAAATATTTTGTTCAACTACATTATATTTCTTAGGGATTAGTGAAATGAAATGTGAGTTTATTACTTAAGGAATAGATGCATGATTGGAGAATTAATTGAAATAATTTAAAAATATTATCTATAAAAATATCCTAATGGAACATGAAAAATTTGCAGATAAATCCATCCAGGCCTGTATCACATTCCAAGTTAAGAAAGAAATGTTCTTTTTTAACTTACTCTTTGGAAGGAGGCATGATGAGAGTTTTTTTTGGTGCTCTTAAATGCATGGGGATATTTTATCAACCATTTTTTGTATGTTTTATAGCCCATCATCATAATACAACCCATTGAAATAGTCCACCACTACACTTGAGATTCCATTTTTAGATGTATAGAGACATCCATTTATGTTCATGGCATTATTCATTTCTCTTACACTCTTCTCATTATGCATCCTATAATATAAATTTGAGTTTCTATACCCATAATTCCTCAATTTAACATTTAATTGGTTTTGGTCCAACCTTTATTTGATATTTAGGATGTAATCAAGCATAGAGAGAGCCTTCAATTACTCTCTAGAGGGGGTATTGTGGTGTTGATTCCTGAGTTTGCATCATGAAATATGTTTTCCATCATCCTTGATTTCAATATCAAGCTTTAAGAAGGATTTTCTACTCCATTACCTTAGGATATTTTTTTTGTACATTAATTTTACAGTAAGGACCTGAAGTGAGATTCCAAGGGACTCCGTCCTCCATGATACCAAAATAATTTCCCTACAACTCGGAACAAGAAGCCACCCATTATTGAATCTAAAAGGTAGAAGAACAGACCTTGTTATCTATGTTGGTAGTTCAACTATGATAGGGTTGTGATCTGAGTGGCGTTTGGGGTGGGTGTGACCTGAGACCCCAGTAGTAATATTAATATCATCTATTTGGAAAAAGCATCTTTCCAGCTTACTTTTTTGTCTGCAATTCAAGATGTACCTACTCTATGTAAATTCCTCTCCAACAATTGGGACTTCAGAAAGACCACATTTATCAATTAAATGAGTAATAAAATGTGGAAAAATGGGAGTTTTGGAATGAAATGGAAAATCAGTTACAGTGCAGTCTATAAGCTCTATGCCACAACCTTACCAAAATATGTTGTGGCACCCTCCTTCTCCTTAAGAACCCCACCAAACACCTCAAGATAATTTTGGAAAAATATGTCACAAGAATTACTTCAAATGAATTGTTCCTAAGGTTTGAACCATTACAATTTCATTATTTTACATACATGTACTTTATACACCTAATGGAAAATTTAAAATTTTATTAAATGATTTTTTATAAACTCCACTAGACAAAATTTAATGAGGGCCATCAAATGATGATTTACAAAGTCTACTGGAAAAAAAATTTCTGATAGAGGAAAAAATTATTTCTAGATGAACTTATATAAATCCAACTGAATGAATAACTTTATACGTTTTACTTGATGAACATTTAACATTCCACAAAATAGAATCTACAATCATTGTCATGATGATTTATCAAAATGGTCATTAGACTAAGATATTGGTTTGAACCTTTTTAGTGGGGAATGATTTATTTCTATGTCATTCCATCCACCTCTGAGATATGAAAAGATATGGCCATTGGGAGTGAGATTATAAATAAATTTTCATTCAAGGATGCATGAAGATTTTACACCATCAATTATCTATTTTTTCTGTGAATTCTAGTAACATATTGTTAATTGAGAGAGATTAAATTTTAAATTTCAGATATTCTTTCTCTTAATGAATCCATTGTGATGAGTATTTAAAATTCCTTAATATATTTTGATTTTTCAATAACTTTTACTAATCTAATGTGATCGATGGATTCTGATGTTTAGGAAGATATTGTTTTACTGATCTTCTGATTAAGGCTTTCTAATGATAGGGAAATAAAGATAGTACTAATCTTTGTATTTAGTAATTTCTTAGTGATATAAAGACAAACCAATATAGTTAGGTCAAAAAATGTAGATAAATAAATTATAGGTTATTTACTTCGTTAACACTTAAGTTTTATGTGTGTATATTCTTATAAAAGTTTATGTATGGTTTTTATCACATACTTTATATAGTTTTACCTTACTTATTTTTACTTGTTCATCTTTCTATTTTTCATGAATAAGAAAATTTTCATACTATTTATTATAAACTTTTATAACTCTAAATATAAAGTGAATCAGTACAAATATTTTTATGATATAATTTCTTAAGTGGTTAAGGAAAATTATAATTTTTATTTTATAATCTAAATTTTACCATATAGTAAAACACATACTCTTTAGATCCTATATTTCATATCATAGTAGGATCCTACATGTTATAAACTATTATAATAACATGTTTTTATAGAAAATAGTATATTTGTTTTTAATATGGAAGGTTTATCCATTGGGAAGCTTTAGAACTTAATCCCAAGAAGACCACCCATATTTGATGGTACTGATTAAAAGTATTGGATAGATCACATAAAGAACTTAATTATAAATACACAAGTAGATATATTTAATATGCTGAAAGGAGATTATAAATTCCAAATAAATAATTTTATACTTTTAAGAAAGAATATAATTTAAAATATTGGCTTAACTATTGATTTAGAAATACTTTTTTATGTTATATGATAATAAATATATATAATAAGATTTATTTCTATGAAAATATAAATAATATTTGGAATTAAGATATTTTGGAACTGCTAGAGTGTTTGAAACAAGAAGAGCTATGTTAAGAGATGATGGTAGATCATTTGAATTTATACCTATAAAATAATTTACACAAATTAATCAATGTTTTATGACAATTATAAATATTCTATAATATTTTGGAGGTACGTAATTGATAGAAGAATAGTTGATTAATAAAATTATTGACATTATGATAAATGAATGGGAATCTAAAAGAATATATCTTAATGATACTAAGCACCTTACTAATCTTAGTTTGGAGGATTTAATTGGAACTCTTATATAGCATGAGGGTAGATTGAAAAGGGATGATGAGGAATAGAATCATAAAAATGGTGTATTTTTTTTCTATATCTACAACAACTAAGAGTGAAAGATCATATGAAAAATTTACTAGATATTCGGAAAGAAGAAGAAAGTGAAATTTGAGATTAAAATTAGATCTTTATAATATAATTAGAATGAAATTCTCATATTGTTAATAAAATTAATAATATTGTTAAAAATAAATATTTTCAAGTAAGTACAAGAAACGTTTGAAGGACATAAGTGATATGAAAGATGATTCTGAGATGATTTTTTCTAAATATAAGAAACCATGCCATATCAAGCTATATTTTCCTAGACTAAAGAAGAATGATAAAAAAGATATAAATTCTAAGAATTTCTACAAGTATAAAGTTAATAAAAGTCTAAATGATTTAGGCACTTGGAGTGCAGGTGGTGGAAACAACTCTTCTGAAAAATCTTCAAGTGGTAGTAGTGATAGTCAAAAGAGCTTGGGATTATATACTAGAATTATAAAGATTAATAAATTATTTACAGATAAGGTATCTTTTTAATCCTTAAAAAATTTAACATTAAATGTTAATTATCCTTATTCTAATGATGAAAATAGTCTTACATCCTAATAAGAAGAAAATGATACTTCATCTGATAAAGATGATACTTTACCAATTTATGAGAAATTTTCTAGATATTCCACTTTACTTGAAAAAAAAATAACAAAGTTTCAAAAATATTTGATAATTATAAGGTAGAATATTCCAAATCTAATTATATAATGTCAAAACATTCCCATTAAAATTAAAAAATTTACTAGTGAATTAAATAAGAAATACAATTCTACCTCATCTATTGATAATAAAAATTTAGTTGAAAAACTAAACAATGAAATTGTTAGTCAAATTTTTTTTATCAAATTTTATTTCTTGAAAGGAAACTTTTGATAATAACTGATTCTTGATGAGAACTCATTGAAATACTTTAGGGATGGGTTTTGAAATATGTAAAATTCATTTTCTAAATAAAAATTTAGTTTTTAAAAGTGATCCATTCTATAAAAAATTAAAGAGAGGTGTAAAATTGAATAAAAAATATTTCTTGATTAAAGTACAATCTTTTGGTTTTCATAAAGTACATATTTATAAATAATTATTCATTATAAAATATAAAATATTTGTATATATGTGGATTCCAAAAGCATTTTTTGCTAATAATGTTAGACCCAAGAAAGTTTTCTTACCTAAATCCTAACCTTTTTATTTCAAGAAATTAAGAAGATTACCAAAAACAAGAATATATAGTACATGGATAGTGTATATTTACAAAATATGACTCATTACAAAAAAAATATTCTTGAATATTATCAAGATTAAAGGAGAAAAATTCACTCTCAGAGATAATTCTCAAGGGGAAATTTGAAGTATAGGTGAAATTTTTCTTCTTGGTATAAATTTAATTTCAAATGTTTAATTTTTTATTGGCCTTAAGCCCAACCAAATTAGAAAAATTCAATTATGTGACGAACTTTAACTTATGAAATTCAGGAATGGTAAATTTATTGTTCAATTTTCAAAAGGTAAATTTATTATTTCTACTAATATGCATGATAATGTATATACAGTAAACATAGAATACCATAGAAGCCAAGATATACCTCTCTATAGTGAAATAAAAGATCACTCATGGTTATGAAATAGAAGGTTTTGGCACTATAATGTTAAAAATATAGAAAAGGTTTCTACGAAAGGACATATAAGAGATATACCAGAGCTTAGGTTTAATTATTTTACAGTTTTTAATCATTGTAAATTTGTATAGAAACATACGTTATGCTATAAATATATTAATGAAGTTTCTAATTATGATGATTTATAGTTGTCTCACATGGATTTATTTGTTATAACACAAACTGAAAGTATGGGTAGAAAATACTATGTATATTTCTTAATTGATGACTAAATTAGATATAAATGGGTTTATTTTCTAGTGAAAACATCAGAATCCATTTTCTCTTTTAAAAATTTTATAGCATGTGTTAATGAGAAAAATATACATTTTGTTAGTATTCATAGTGGCCATGGTGGATAATTTTCAAATTTTTATTTTGAATTTTTTTTAGTAAAATAGGTATAATACATAAATTTTTATCTCCTACATCACCATTGATAAATGGTGTAGTTGGTAGAAGGAGTAAATTTCTTCAAGAGATTACTATAACTATGTTTAGTGTATACTTAATTGAATATTTTTAGGTTTAAGTAGTTCATTATTATTTCTATGATATAAATCAATTTTTACTTATAAATTTAATAAATAAAACACCTTATGAGTTATACACAGGAAGAAATCCAAAACATTATTACATTGGATTTTTTTAGTGCAAATTATTCATTCTAAACACTAAATATAATTTACAAACATTCAATCCAAAATCTGATGAAGGGATTTTCCTTGTATATTCTATAACTAGTAAGGATTATATGGTTTTTAAAAAATTAACAAGTGATATGGAGGAAATACTGCATTTCAAATTTGATGAAACTAATACTTTTATTTTTAAATAACCCAAAACCCCATCTTCATAGGATTTTTCTAAAACTATATTTCAAACTATGTTGGAAATTTGTTTTTTGGGAGAAAAACTGATGAATGATTTTTTTGAAGTTGTAACCCTTGAATAAATTCAACCTCTTGTTGAATAATAGTGTTTTAAAAACCCATGGAATTATAAAATATTAAGGAATCATCCCACTAAGAATATAATTGGTTATGTATATCAACCAGTCAAAACTATGTGTTCCTTAATAAATGAATGTGAACACTGTGTGTTTTATCACATTTTGAACCCTAGACTCATAATGATTCTTTTGGTGATGAATATTGGATAAAATAAATGTAGGTTCAAATAGATGAATTTGAAAGGAATAAAATTTAGACTTTGGTGGAATGTCCTAAATATTTTCCTTTGATTAGAGTAAAATGAATTTTTGAAATAAATGTAATGAAAATGGAGCAATTATATGAAATAAATTAGTAATTGTTGAAAAGGGTTATAATCAACAATAAGGTATAGAATATAAAGAAAATTGTTATCCAATATATAGACTTTAAGCTATTTTTATACTTATAGACTATGAAACATTTTTAAATTTTACTCTTTTTTAAATGGATGTGAAGAGGTATTTTTTTAACAGATATATTATGGAGGAAGTTTATGTAGAAAAAAAACATAGTTTTGAAGACACATAATCCCTAGATCATGTTTTTATACTTATTATGTAAATTTATAGATTTAAACAATACCCAAGAGTTCAGTATGATAGATTAACAAGATTTTTGTTAAAAAGAAATTTTTTTCTAGGACCTATAGATCCAATACTTTTTAATAATAACGTTTTAAAATAAACTATCATTGTTCAAATTCATGTCGATTACATTTTTTGGCTCAAATCAAAAATCATTTGTTGATTCCTTTTTGAATCTAATGGAATCTAAGTTTGAGATGGTCATGATGGGTAAACTAAATATTTTTCTTGGTTTTCAAATTTTTCAAAAACTAGAATGAAATGTTATATCTTATAAAAATTATATAAAACATCTACTGAATTTTTTTGGATACGACAATACTAATAGTATTAGTAATCCTATCAGAAGTTCAAAATCTTTAAAACTTGATGAATCTAGAAAACTGGTTGATCAAAAATATTATACGAATGATTGGTAGTCTAATATATCTCATATCTAGTTGAAATAGAGTGGATTATGTATAATAGTGGGTATGATTTAAAAAAATTATTTTTTCTTTTTAAAAGTTGGGTTTTTTGATTTTCAAAAATTTGGAAATTTCATAGTCAAATGTTTTCTTTCAAAACTCTTTGTCCTTAATTTTTAAAATTATACTCCACTTACTTAAAACTTTTTTGCTTTAATAAGTTTTATAATTCCCAAGTTTGGTATTTTTTGTAGAAATGTTTAATGTTTTACTAGTAATAGAAACAAATTTCCATAAAACAAACTTTCCTTATCAAACATACATGTAGTTTGTACATCAGAAGGATGATTTCAAAGTTCATCTGATGGATAATTTAAAATTCCATCAAATGGAGTTTTATAAAGTCCAGTAGAAAAAATATAATATATCCATAAGATAATAGTTTATAAATTATACTTGATAAAATTTATCAAACGAAGTTAAAATTGATTTCCAAATGAACTTTTAGAAATCCTACTAGATGAAGAACTTAATACATATCACTAGATGAAATTTTATCATTCTATCGGATGGAATCTAAAAGAATTGTAATAATGATTTACAAAAATTATCATTATACAGAGATGATGTGATAAACCTTTATAGTGAAGTAAGAGTTCATCTGATGTCGTTTCAACCACCTATGATATATATATATATATAATATGACCACTAGGAGTCTGCCTATAAATAAAGATTCATTCAAGGAGGAGGAGTATTTTACATCTGTGATGATCTAAAGTTGTTGTAAAATTTTAGTAACATCTTGTTACATGAGGGTGATTCAATTGAAACATTAAGAGTGTATTTTTCCTAAGTCATATGTTTTGGAGATTATTATAAATGACATAAGAACTTTTGATTTTGTAATCACTTTGACCGACCTAGTGTGATTGAGGGATTCTAAAGTTTAATAAAAATGAGGTTTAGTGATCTTTTAATCTAGGGTTCCAAAGGATAGGGAAATAGTGACTATATTTATCTTGTAAAAAGTAATTTCTTAGTGTAAGAAAGAAATATCATATTGTTTAGGTGAAAACATTGGATACTGAGTTCGGTGTAGGAAATGGGAGATTAACTGGGTATATATATCAGTTGATTTGTAATTTAATGAATTTAGTATGATCAATTGTTGTAAAACTACTGGATATGGGATAATAGTCAGGTTGGATGACCAGGTGTGGTTATTAGAAAGAAGGTTGGTAAATAGACTAGGTCTATGAGACATTGGTGATTGGGGTTAACCTACCGATGTGAATGATAAGGTAAGGAATTGTTTTATAAATAGTCTCAGGAGTGAGGTTGTGGGTTTGGATATAGTTTTCAGGTGAGAAATAGACAAGTTTAGATCAGTGGAATCAACCTTTGAGGTGTGAAATTGGTTTATTGGAAATTAATAAATTCCCCCAAGTGGGGAATCATGTGGAATTTAGTTGGTATAATCATTACTATGGTGCATAGTTTAGTGAGGTTTTGATTAGTGAATCTGTATTGGGTGTAGTGTTGTAAGGACCATAGACAACAAGGGGTATACAGCTTAGTTTATGCATTGAGATCGATGATTGTGACAACTCGAGAAGAAATTTGAAATCATAGTGGACATGCTAATATCATGTACCCTGGGATTCAGGGTTTCTTTGGAGAACCACTTGGATTTATTCTAGTTTTCTATTTGTTGGTTAGAGGCTGGTGAGATGTGGTTATGGGTTCAAGTATCATGTAGGAGACTATAGAGTTTTCTTAGTTGATCCAAGAGTTGATGGAAACTTCTTGGAGTAGTTCAGGACATTATTCATGGAGTGAACCTTAGTTTATGGCATGATTTAGGGGGTAGAAATCTATTTCATGACTTAGTTTAGAGTGCGGACTTGTTTCAAGGGTGAAACCCTATTTCATTGCATGATTAAAGGGGTAAATCATATGACAAAACCCAGTGAAGGTGTAATTTAGTACACTATTTCTTAGTAGAAAAAATTCAATAATTTTATGGATCATGGGTATGACTAGGACCCAGTATGTGGGTTTGTTAATGAGATTTTGATCTTTTCGCTGACACGTCCTTTGAGGAGTGTCTTGTGGTTATGGTTCATTAGTGTGAAAATTGTCCCCATGATAAGATAGTTCATTTTGTGCATTTGATATTGAAAAAATGATATTTCCTAGTGGAGACTTGAGATCAGGATTTAGGTATAGGGTATTAGTGGATGGTTTGGTTGGATGGTATGGTCTAGTATTTTCTAAGAGATAAGATTATGAAAGAACTACTTTAATGTTGGGATATTGTAAAACATTGAACCTTCCCTGAGGTATGGTCCCTATCAATGTTTGTCATAGCACCTATATAAAAAGATTTATGAAGGTTATGGGGGGTTGGGAGTGTCCTGTAAGTGGTTTTGGGGAAATAAGTCAGGTCTTTATCAAATTCAAAGTGTGAATCATTGCTTCACTACATGAAACTGAGGGGTATAGGGGAGGAAATAATACCATGAAAATTCCCAGAATTAATAAAAAGTTCATCCCATGAAACTACTCATGTTATTTTTTAATGGTTTAATTGGATTATTTTAAGTGGGAGGGTTTCATAAAAACAAAATTTTGGTTCCCCCTATGGAAGTAGTGAGAATGGATCCCCCTTCCCTTGTTCTTCTTTCCTTCCAAGAGGGATTCCTACCTCATTTTTCAATAGTTCCACCCACCATGAATTTTTTTGTAATCTAGAAGTAAATATAATATTATAATTACTATTTTTATTAATTTATTATGTTATCTCTTTGAATTATTTTATTTATTTTCTTTTTTTCCTTTTCTCAGGGTATCCATATTCTTTTCTATGATCTACCAAATTATCCTGAATAAAAGACTGATATACGATGAGTAGAAATCTATGAGAATGTGGTTATTATTTAATAATATATCCTATAATCGTGCATTATTTTATTGATGTGTGTGTTGTGTGGTCACATCAACATTATCATGCGTTTGACCTAAAATTAAAAATTAAATATTATGGCACAAATTCTGTAATTTGAACCTCTCAACATGCCACTAATAGACATTGGTGAGTAGACCATGATTTTAGCCACCAAAGAGGTATGTGTGACCTTTGAAAATGACATTTAAAATTAAAGAGGTGACCCAATCGGTGTATAAGCCTAAAGATGTGACGATATATGTGTAGCCAATACTAGATCCGCCACTTGAGGTGGGCTTCACATTGAATTTTTTTTTCGGTAATTAAAGAGTCAACCCTCATGGTCCCTTGGACTTGATTTATGTCCTTGGGTGAGTGTCTGATGATTACGAGGATGTGATCTAGGTTTTTATTATGTGATTATTATGTGAGGCTTGGTGTTTTAAAATTAAATACATATAAATTTAATTGATTAATTGTTTTTCCCTTGGAAACTGTTTTGGAATAACTAAATAGGAAACAAATGCAGTGACCCAAGTAGTTCCTGATGATAAGACCAGACGTATATTGAAATAAATGAAATTATTGATGAATTGACTCTGGTTTTTGATTATGATAAATGTTTTAAATTACAATGGTGATACCCCTTCGGTTTGATAGAGATGTCAAATTAATTAGATTTCCTATGATAATCCTCCTAGAAAATGGAAATGTTTCTTGATAACTTGAAACAAAAAGGGTGAAACCACTTGGGTATAGTGATGATGTCTATTACATTGGAATTCTAAGGGGGATTCCCCTTGGGCACGACAATGGTTTCAAAAAAATTAGAATTCATGTGGGTGATTCCCCCTTGGTTTTGATGTTGATGCATAATTATTTTGAATGTATTCGGTAATTACCTTATGTTTGATAGTATTTATTGATGACATATTATGGATAGAGACATCCATTTTAGGATGAATTGAGTATGGTCAATCCCAGGTGTCACATGGGAACCCAAGGGTCAATTGAGGTTTCATTTATTTATTTAGCGTCTTTATTTTTTACACACATTAACATACACTTATTACTTATACTGGATATTCTTATAGATGACATTAGTTTTGGTTTAGTAAGTTGTGCCCACACCCTTATGAGTCATTGGTTGGTTCCCAAGTAGACCTGCTTATTTGTAGGATATGATATGGGAAAACACCATCTTGGTGATACATGTTTGGGTTTCTAGGATGGACAATGATTGTTTGAGACTAGGTTAGGACTTAGAACCATTTTCAGGGTTTTTTACAGTTTTGACTTTTCCTATTTTTGGTTTTAATGTATATGAATGTTGTTGATGTATGACTAATTGATATTTTACAGAGTGTCATTTGACATGGAATAAGTTATATTTTACTATTTATCAGAAAATTCTTGGATGACCATTTACTACTTATTTATCTAGATTTTTATTTGATTATTATTATTTCCATTATTATTATACTCTAATATTCGGGTATAGTCTTCTCATCATTCCATATTATACCCACTCTACTAGTCGGTCGCCTTTGGAATATACGGAAGCATTCTTGAGGTACAATGGAGACCATTGATCAGGGCATCAATTAGTGGTTCGGGGTGATAGGATATTGTAATATTATTATACTAATTTGATATCAAATATGTACCTTTATAGGATCAAAATTTCAATGATAATTTACATATTTATCTAATAATCTATTATAAAAAATATATATCTTTTGATTCTAGAATAGTCAACATTAGAAGATCCATTATACAAATATGGATCATGTTTTAAAAAATCATAATATTTATATTCATGAAGTTTCAATGTCAAAATATTTCAAGGTATTCAATATATGATTTAGAAAATATCTTGTAGCAATTCACCTCACATGTTAATTAATGGGGTTTTGTTTTAAAAGAATAACGGTGGGTGATATCTTTGTGAATTTCTTTCTATTTAATTTAAAAAAGGTCATAAAATATAATTATATGACTTTATTTTAGTGAAGGGTATACAAGTTTTGTTCTATGATAAATAGTGATAGGGATATTGCATTTTTTTCTATTAACTTTTATATTTAATAAATAATAACGATTTTACATAATTTTAATAGGAAATTTTTGTTTTTTTCTCAATAGCATTATTCAACTTTATTTTACCTCTATTGTTAGTTTTTATAAAATATAAATTTCATTTATAAAAAAAATGTTTTCTTTTAAAAAAAATTAATTTCTAGACCCTAAAATATTTAAGAGTTAAACGCACAATACTCCCACAATTTTGATACTATTCATTTATCAATTTATACCTATTTAATAACATTTTTTTGGAGTGGCCACAATAACATTTTATACATTTAATGCATGAAAAATAGTTAATTATAAATTATATTTGAATCTATAACACACCATGATTTTATATTATGTTTCTTTTTAAATAAATTTAATCACTTCAATATCTTGCATTCCATTGAACACCAAGTTTAAACGAATTGCAATATGATATTTAAATAATTTTATGTGACTGTTGTAACATAGATATTAAAATTGATGGGTGTGAATATGAATAAATTAATTATTATAATTATATGGTTCATATGTTTATAAAATTAATTTATTGGTTATCGATAAAAAAAATTTGAATGTGAAATAATTGTTTCTCTGAAAAAATGTTTTCATATGCACACAATGTGTTTTTTTTATAAATTTAATAAATAAATATCGATGAATGATTTTAATTAGATGTAAATATTATATATTAAATATATTTTTTTAACATTCGTCTAGAGTTTTTACTTTTCAAAGTATAAGAATAAATTCAGTTTTATTCTTAAAAACTGTATTTTTTTAAACCAAATTTTATCGCATTTTGTGCACTTATTTTAAAATTAATTTCAGTGATTTATAGAAAATAAATTTTTAAAAATAGATTCCATATTTTGAATTAGGAGTTTAATTTTTTTAATATATTTTTCTAATGATTTTAGTCAATATAATTAGTAATTGTTGTAAAATTTATCACCTCAATAAAGGGTAAACCAGTTTAATCTTGGTTACAACTAAGTGTTAAAGTCATAATATTTCATCTTAATTATTATTTGATGAATGTAATAATAATTTTATCACTTTAGGCTAGATATTTATATTTTTAATGGATACGTCTCCATGATAATGACCAATATAATATTTAAATCAAAGAATGTTTCAAAATGTCACTCTCTTAGTTTTAAAAATATCTTATGTGTCCATAGAGAAACAAATACATGTTTTGAATGAATATAAATGTCAGTTTTGTGAATAATGAAATTATTTTTATGATTATAATTTATTTATATGGTTTAGTAATTACATAACTACCTTAAATTCCCGCTCAGTGCTAATTCAATATTTATTCAATTAATAGAATATCAAAATTAATGATATTAAAAATATTAAAAGTTATATAATTTGAGTGATTTATAGTTTTCCAAGAATCTTATAGATTAATATGATATTATAATGAGTTTTAGAGGAATTATATTCTAAATACAACTTTTTATTGATGAATTTGATGTCAAATTAAATGAATAGTGTCAAAGTTGATGTTAATGATAATTTATCAAAATAATATGTTTTTAAAATATTTAAAAAAATAAAATATTGAAATAGGATAAGGGGTAATATATTTTTGATAATATACTTCCATGTAATTTTTTTATTATGTGGATAACATAGATGTAAAATTATAACTCATTAAGAGTAAAAATAATGTGACCACGATTAATGTTAAAATTGGTTAACTAAGTGGTAAAACCAAAAGACAGTGTTTAAAATACCACACAAACCTATCAAAATATTATTGGATGATGATATTTCAAACATATCCTACCCTCGTTATGAATCTATGTCCATTTTGATGCATTTTCCTTGAGAATTACTTTATTATAATTTAATCTTTAAGAAATTCCAAAAGTGCCCCTCGCCTCAATTATAAAAGGGAACCTCCTACCCAACTTATTTACACCAAATTGAGACATATATCTCAACAAAACACAACTAATTTATCATCTATAAATCCTTATATAATTTCTATAGGTTCTTCTTATTTTAAAAAACCTACCATAACTCCCTTGTGAAGATATCTAAATGAGCTTTGCTAAAGAAGCGGTAATCATGTTTACCGAGTCCTTCATATCTATTTATTCTCCTACTTCCTCTTAAATTGTTTTAACCATAATAAGACAGTAAATATAGTATCATAAATATACATATATGTTATTATAACTACAGGACAACCATATTTCATATCTTTTTCGTCCTATTAAATGTGAAAGTGTTGCGAGTGCATACGTACGACTTACCCTCTTCACGTAGTAGTGTAATTCATTTTTCATCTCCCCTTTTCTTGAAGGGTTATAAATATAAAAATAATTAGTATATATTATACTTATGAAACAAATATGATTTTGGAACTATAATATGATATATACATTTTTACCTTCCCATCCTTTGGAAAATGATAATATCGCTCGTGCGTACCTGTGGACTACCACGTCCACGAAGCAATGTGATCCATTTTTCATTTATGTTTTACATGGATGATAATAATGATATATTTAAGGAATATGTATGATATATATGATTATAGTAATAATTATGGAAAGATTAATTATTATTCACCTTTATTTTATTCCTTGCGTCAAATAGTGAAAATGGTGTCCACGCATACATAGGACCTACCGTCTCCATGAATAGTGTAATTTATTTATCTATATATATATTATATGAATTAATATGTATATATATATATATATAGAAAATATATTATATTTATACCATTAATAAAATTATATATATTATGGAACCATAATAAATATACAAGTACCAGAACTACCACATCAAAACATACTAGGAAAAGAAAGGAGTTAACAACCAAAACAATGATAATAATTAAATACTATTAAAAACCAGGAGATAATATGTTATAAATAGATCATATAGGATATAATTTATATGTACATTTTTCTTATATATATGTATACTAAATCTAAATTTTTTATATGGGATGTTAAAATCACTTATTTCACCTTTAATCAGATATATTTTTATTACGTATAAATATTTTCTCTATAAATATTTCAAAAAAATTCCACACTTATATAATTATTTATCAAAATACATTGTTACCCATGTTTGAATTTTTAAAAAACATAACGAAATAAATATTTTTATCATTTTCTAAATGAGTTGCTTTGTGACTTTTTTAAAGAAACTATGGAAGGAATGTTTTTTTACTTGTATGTCACGGGTGGATTTTTTTATCATCATTACTAATATTTAATTTGAAGCTTCCTTTAAAAGTCAATAAGGTTATTTTCAAAGAAAAAAGTTTCTATTTATAATCACATAGTTTTTTTTAAATAATTGATTTCAGAAAAATAGAAATGTTATTTCCCACAAGAATTTATTAATTATGTTTTAATGGAATTTCTATTCATCAATTCCAAAAAACCTTTATTTTAATTTTTCACAATTGGGGATATGTTTTAATAATACCATGCTTTAAAAAATTAAATTACTTGTTATCATTGGATATTAAATTTCTCTTAAATATCCATATTCCTTCTATCGTGGATACCATTTTCACCTAAACCATATACCATTTCTATATTTGGTTTTTCTAATTTTAAAGTATATGATTTACTAGTGAATTATTAATAAATCTGTAGTATTTATTCAATACATATATTTTTTGATATGGCATATTGTTCATGAATTAATTAGCTCATTCAATATATGTGGAATGCATTAGACATATAGTAATGGGGGAGGACCATAATTATATAGACCCTCGATACATCGATAGGTATCATGATATAAATCTGCCTTCCAATTTAAATGGGTCTTTACCCATAGTTTTAAACTATATTAGAGAAAGATATTAATTATAGAGATATCATTATGTCTGGGATAATGATGTATAATAATATGCATTTCCTTCATTTATAATTCAGTTATTATTATCAATGAGATTACTACATTGGAATTATCCAAAGATTCATTTTGTTCTCAAATTTTTTATTAAATGGAATGTGTTTTCAGTTATTTATCTTGACATATTGATTATGATTTATTTATCATGATATTTTCTATGGTTTTTAAATATTATTGATAATTTAATCTCACCCATATTTTTTTCATTCCTTAGGTTATGAAGAATAAATCATTGAATGTGTTTCACGGATTCATAATTTTTTACTTTGGTTATGTTTATATTTTACAATTATAATGTAATATGGGAATCATGTATATATCTAGTTTACCAAGACTAATAAACTGATATAACTCACATGGTGAGATCTATTGAATCTATTCCAATGTAATAATTTATAAACCATCTCTTGGTTACTGGATTTGGGGTTGTTATAGTTAGTATCAGAAGAAGTTTAGTTTTGGAATTTGATTTTAAATAAACCTAACTAACAAGAGAACTCTGATAATATCTTATAGTATTTGAGAATTTCTACCATTAGAGGGATTTTATTTTATAGATCAATATTCAGGATGATTTTTAGATAACCTAGTGTGTTATATTATTTAGTGATTGTGCCTAAAAAATAAAGAGAATCAATACTTTTGGTCAATGTATGGATTTACCCACTGAGTAAGCCAACATAGTTTGTGTTGGAGATGAGAATATCATGAACATATTAGAGTAGATGATCTATTTTATTTCTAATAACCACTAAAAAAGGAGAAACATTATTTTACATGACATGATACACTTTATTTCATGCGAAATAAGCCTCCATCTTTTAGTGGAACAACTAATCTAGTGGTATATGAGTAGTGGGTCAATTCTCTTGAAAAGATATTTCTCACCAAGGGATGAAAGGAATGGAAAATTTTATAATGGTAGTGTATTATCTTAGAGAAAATTTTGGTCAATGGTGGTCATTGATTCAGAGTACTAGGGAGTAAGAAGAAATTGATTTTATAAAGTGGATATCTTTTAAAGTAATATTCTTTCATAAATATTTCATTCGTAAATAGAAAAATAAAATGAAGAGAAAGTTTCTCATCATAATAAAAAATGAGAAATAAAGTGTTATATGGTATAAGGATACATTTAAAGGACTCTACATGTATTCTATGGAATATACAAAAAATCCACAGAGCAAGATTGTTCATTTCTTTAAAGGCCTTAAGACAAACCTCTGAAGGGAAATTATTTCTCAAAAAAATTCATCATATGATGACATGGTATTATGTGCCATATAAATAGGGAAGGAATTTTCTAGATCCTATATCTCCAAGGTAAATTAATATAAGATATGTATGATAATAACCATGAAAAAGGTAAAGAATCAATGAAGAAAAGCAGAATAAATAAATACCCATCATCTGAAAATTGTTGGAAGAAACATCCTAAAAAATACATGAAGGGAATGGGAGTTTGTTATAGGTATAGAGATAAGTGTCTTATTGACAATGAATTAAAAGGGAAGAAAAAAATAAATAATTTATATTTCTTAAAATTTATATAAATGTAGAATTATTTTAACTAATTCCCCATGTATCAAGATAACATACCACAAAAGAGGTTGAGGGGATAAGGCTAAGCATATGTGATCACTACAGATGAGGTCAAAGTTCCTAATGATGTTGAGACATGTACTTTAATCATAGACTCAAATTTAACCAATTATTTATTTGATCCTAGATCTTCACACTCTTTTATATTATCCATGTTTTCCAAGAAAATTTTATATTTCTCTAGAAATTTAATAAGGGTGTTTTTATTCAATACTCCAAGTTGAAAATTCACTACAACAAGGATGTGTTAGTCAATTCCCATTATAACCCATAAACCTGACCTATTTGAAAATTTGGTTATTATAACTATGGTTGATTTTTATATAATCCTTGGTATGGCTTGGATTTAAAAATATGATGCAAAAAAATTTTATAAAGAGAAAGAAGTAACAATTCACGAGGAAGATGTGGACTTTGTTATCTTTATAGGGGAGTCTTTATAAAATGAATCATGTCTAGATCCACCCCTAATAGCTCTTATGAATGATATTCTTAAGTAAGAATCACAAAAACTACATACGAATGGAAAAGGTAATATTAAAATAGAGGATGTACCAATTTTATAGTAATACATTGATGTATTTCTTGAGGAATTACCTAGACATACACTAGAATGTGAAATTGAGTTTTCCTTTGATTTAATTCCTAATGCATGAACTATATAAAAAAATCCCTATATAATGGACACTATGGAATTAGTGGAGTTAAAGAAACAACTAGAGGAGTTATTTAGTAAATTATTTATACACCGTAGTGTTTCCCCATATGAATCCCCTTTTCTTTTCATTAAAATGAAATATAGACCTATGAGTTTATGCATTTATTATAGGTAGATCAATGTTATTATGATAAATAACTAGTATACTCTTCCTTGAATTGATGACTTCATCAATCAACTTCATAGAGATCATTATTTTTCAAAGATTGAACTTTATTCTACGTATCATCAAGTATGATTAAATAATGAAGATATTCCAAAAACAAAATTTCTAATGAGGTGTGGACATTATGAGTTTATAGTAATGTCATTTATACTTACTAATGAACCATTTGTTTTCCGGGATCTAATGAACATTTTATTAAAGGAATATCTTGATGATTTTTTGTGGTATTTGTTGAAGATATATTAGTGTATTATAAAATTTATGAGGATCATGAAAATTTCTTGCAGATCATTTTTAAGACTCAATGAAAAAAAAGAGTTATTTGGGAAATTTAGAAAGTGTGAATTCTAACTTTAAAAAGTTTATTTCTTTCCATATTATGTTAAAGGATTGAATCTCAATTATTTTTTTGAATATAAAGGAATTCTAGTAATTTCCTACAACAATGAAAATAACTGAGGTATGAAGTTTTATTGGTTTGGGAGGGTACTATCAATGATCTGTTCAAAAAAATTCTGGATTGGAAAACTCATTAACCAAGCTTACTCATAAATGTATTGATTTAATATAGAAAATGGAATGTGAATAATGTTTTAAAGAATTGAATAGGATATTTGTGAATGATTCACTTTTGACTTTATGAATAGGAATTGACGGATTTGTGATATGTAGTGATTCACTGAGGAAGGTACTTGGTTGTGTCCTCATATAGAATGATAAATTTATTTACCATGCATAAAGAAAGTTAAGGGCTCATGAAAAACTATCAAACCCTTAATCTTGAATTATAAACAATAATATTTTCTCTAAATGTATGGAGACACTATCTTTATGGTGTAAGATGTGAGATATATAAGGATTGAAAGAGTTTTAAATTCATCTTCTTAGAGATAAAACACAACATGAGAAAAATTTCAATGTATCAAGCAACTTAACTATTATTATTTCTCAATACACTACCATCTAGGAAAGGAAAATAAGGAAGAAGTTACACTAAGTAGTAAAGATCATGGAGTTTTAACTAAAATGAGGATTGATAGGGATCCTTTGTTCAGGGATTTAGTAAAGATAGATCTTTAAATTATTAAGGAAGGGGGAACATCACTCATTTTTCAAATTATTTTCAAAGAATTTTTATTATAAAAGATAAAAATTTATCAGCCTGATGATGAGAATATTCAATGGAAAATTAAAGTTGTGAAGGATGGGAAATTTTTAAAATTCAAATATGAAGAAGGTGTTATAAAATGTAGAAAGAGGTTATGTTTTCCTTCAATAACTTGTATAAAAGGGGAATTATTATATGGTTTTCATTGATAAAATTTCCCTATACAACCTGGCAGTACCAAGATGTATAGATATGTGTAAGTACTTTTTTAGTGGGACGATATGATGTGGGAAATTGTTGATTATGTGTTATGATGTTTGGTTTTTCATTAAGTGAAGGCTAAGAGACAATATCCTAGAGGATTCATGCAACCGATACCTATTTCTATATAGAAATGTATTGATATTACTATGTACTTTTTCACTGGATTACTAAAGTCTCCAAGAAATAATGATATGATATGGGTTATTATTGATCTCTTTACCAAATCCTTACATTTCCTCACTATAATAAAATATTTTTCTCTGGATTTCCTTGCATGAACCTATATTAATGAGGTTTTAAGACTTCATGGAACACCTATTTAAATTATTTCTTGATCATGATCAATGATTTACATTGAAATTTTGGAAAATCCTTTTGAAAGCTCTTAATACCGAGCTTCATTTGAACACTTCTTATCATACTCAAACTAACAAGTAGTTTAAAATGTATATTAAAATATTGAAAGATATGTTGTGGTATACTCAATTCCATTTAGTGGAATTTGGGGCTAGTATTTACCTCTGGAAGAGTTTTCTTATAATAATATCATCCATTCAAGTATTCAAATGGAATATATGAAACATTATATGGAAATAGATGTAGTACTCCCACTTTTTGGAAAGAGGTTGGTGAAAAAAAACATATGGTTATAGAGCTTTTTGAAGATACAACGAAAATGTTACAGGCTATTTGGACTCATATTAATGATGCACAAAGATGGAAAAAAATTATGTCAACAGCTGAAGGAAAGATTTGAAGTTTTGAGTGAGAGATCACGTTTTATTGAAAGTATATCCATTGAAAGGTGTTATAATATTTGGTAAGGGGGGAAAAATAAACCACAAGTAGATTATACCATTTAAATTTTTTTACATAATTGGAGTTATGTCTTATCATATGGAAATACCACCAAGCCTCTCTAAAGTACCCAATGTGTTCCATATCTCTCTGTAAAGGAAGTGAATTCTAGACCTGATGCACGTTCTCACATTCAAATAAATAGAATTGGAACTTGATTTATCTCACTATAATGATATTATCTAGATTCTGGACAATATAGAACATGTTTTGAGGAATCTGATGACTCATAGGGTAAAGTTACTTTAGAGAAATCATAAGATAGAAAAGGCGATAGGGAAACCCTGGGAAATTATGATGAAGAACTACCAAAATATTTTCATGAGGTGAGATTATGGAAATTTTGACAATGGAATTTTTTGGTGGGAAGAATGTAACATGCTAGTATTTTATGGTATATTTCTTTTTAAATATATTTAATCTCTTTAATAGCATTTCTTGCACACAACACCAAGTTTAAACGAGCTATGATATATTATTAAAATATTATTATGTGAGAAATATAACCAAGATGTTAAAATGGGAGATTATGAGTCAGAATAAATAAATTATTAAAATTATATGGCTTTTATATTTACAAAATAAATTCATTGGTTATCAATAAAAAAACAAAATGTAAAAGAATTTTTTTTGACAAAACTATTTTAATGTGCGCACAATATGTTTTTATTTTAATTAATTTATTCAATGACTATTGGTGAATGATTTTAATGAAATGTATATATTATATATTCATCAAAATGTTATAAAATTAATTTATAGTTTTTACTAGTAATGGGATAATAATGAATCTAATTTGATGCTTTAAAAAAGTATTGATCTAAAAAGAAATTTTTTAATGTTTTCACACTTATTTTTATATTAATTTTATAATTTTATAGAAATTCAATCTTAAAAAATGAATTATATATTTTGAATTAGGACGTTAAAATTTCTGAAATTGGTCCCTTTTATTTATTGTTAATATTAATAGTAATTTTGTTAAAAGTTATCAACTCGGTAAAAGGTAAATCAGGTTAAACAAGGTTAAAACTATGTGATAAGGTCACAATATTTAAACTTAATTATTACATGATTAATTTAATATGACCCTTGTCACATTGGAATCAAAATTGAAATGTTTAATGGACACTTTTTGATGAAAATGACCAATATAATATTTAATACAACGAAAGTTACAAAATATCACTCTCTTAGTTTTAAATATTTATTATGTGTCCATATAGGGAAGAAATAAAGTATTGAATGAATATAAATTTAAAAATTTTGAATAATGAAATTTTGTTTATTATTTTATTTTATTTAATGTTTTTAATTTTTATATAATTAACATAAATTCTTGTACAACACTAATACAGTATTTATTCAATTAATAGAAAAGTAAAATGTATGAATATTAATGATTTTAAAATTGATATAGTTTGAGTGATTTATAATGTTCCACAAATTTTATAAATGAATATAAAATATTAGGGATTTTAAATAAATAATACTTGAAATAAAAAAATTTCTTGATGTATTTGAAGCCAAATTAAATTAATACTTTCAAAATTAACTTTAATGAGAATTTATCAAAATAATATTTTATCAAATTATTTAAAAATCATTAAAATTTTTAAAGGTGACCAAGGGTAATATATGTTCTAAAATTTCATCCATTGTCCATTTATGAGTCAATAGTTATATGTAATATTATAACTTGTTGAGAGTGAAAATTATGTTACCGTAATTAATGTTAAAGTTGGTTAACCGGGTTGTTAAATCAGAATATAAGGTTTAAATCAACACAAAAACCTATAAATGTTTTATTATTAGATGATATTTCAACCATATCCTACCCTAGGTTTTAATTACTATACATTTGGAACATTTTTCGTGATAATAAATTTAATATAATTTAATATTTTAAGAAATTCCAAAAGCTCCCCTCACCTGAATTATAAAAGGGAACCTCCTCCCCCACTTATTTACACAACATTAAGCCATCAAGATAGACCAATAACTACCCACTTATATTCTCAACATCCTCATATAAGTTCAATATATTCTGTTCATTTCCAGAACCTACCCTATGTCCCTTAATAAGAGATCTAAAGAAAGTCTACTGAAGAACAAGTATTCGTCTTTACTGAGTCCTTCATGTCTATTTATTATTTTAATTCCTATTAAAGTGTTGTATACATCCTAAGATAAAAAATCCAGTATCATAAATATTCGAATATAATCTTATAATTATAGGAAAACCATATTTCATCTCTTTCCACCCTATGAAAAGTGAAAACATCTCTCGTGCGTACGTACTACTTACTGTCTCCATGTAAAGGTGTAATTAGTTTTTCATCAGCACTTTACATGGAAGGTCATAAAGATGGAACTAATGAGTATATATTATATTTTTGAGACAAATAAGATATTTGAACAATAATATCATATATACCTTCTTCCCTTAAAATCCTTTGGAAAATGATAAACCCGTTCGTGAGTACATGTGGACTGCCACCTCCACAACGTGATGTGATCCATTTTTCATTTATTTTTTACATGGATGATAATAAGGATAGATTTAATGAATATATATGATATATATTATATAATCATTATTCTGTAAATATTAATTATTACCACTATTCTTTCATTCCATCTTTTGAAAAGTGAAAATTACATTCATGCGTACGTACGACCTACCGTCTTCATGAACAGTGTAATTCATTTTTCTATCCCTATATTTTGTGGATGAATATAAATATATTTATTAAATAAATATTATATTTTTAATATTAATTATATTTTGTATAATATGTAATCATAATAAATGTATAGGTACCGAAACTATCGAATCAAAACATACTTGAAAAACAAAGCTATTAACAAAAGAAATAATGATATTAATGAAATATTATTAACAAAATAGTGATAAAATGTTATTAATGGATCATATAGGATATCATATATATGTGTAAGGTTATTTTATATAATTATAATAAATATAAATTTATTATATAGTAGTTTAAAATCACTTATGAGCACGTCAAACATGTAGCAGTAGATTTGGTCTCAATTTCCACTCCATTGAGAATTATTTGATATTATGAACCTATTTATTTTTATGTGGTGTATATACGTCCCAATTGAGGTAATTAACATGAATTTATATTTATTAATGATTATTAAGGTTTATTACATTTTTAATATCTTAAAAAGTTTCAATGTTTTCTTCCAATGTTTCCTCTCTTTGAAACTTGAATCAAACAAAGAAATGATTAAAAAAACAGATATTATTTATCTTTTATTCAGATATATTTTTATTCCACATAAATATTTTTAATAAAATGTTGTCAAAAATGTTATTATAATTCAATAATGATTTATCATAAGACATCTTTACCCATGTTTTACTTTTTACAAAACGGTTTGGAAGGAATATTTTTGTCATTTTTCAAACAAGGTACTTCGTGGATTTTTCAAAAAAAGTATTGAAGAAATTTTTTTCAACTTATACCACTTGAGAGAATTTTCCCACTATTATGATTAATCTCTTATTTTAATATTCCATTACATGTTTATATGGTTATTTTTAATGAAAATTTTATACTTGTTAATTGCACATTTTTTTAAAAAATATGTGTTTTAAAAAAAGGGAATGGTTATTTTCCTCAAGAGTGTGTTAATTAAATTTTAATAAAATTTCTATTCGTCAATGACAATCAACCTTTATTTTACTTATTCACCACTGGGGATATGTTGTAATGATACAATACTTTAAAACATTCACTTACTTTTGATCATTGTATATTACATTTCTCTTAAATATTCATATTATTTGTATCATGGATATGATTATTTACTAAACCATGTACCATTTCCACATAAATCATTATACTTTTAAAGTATTTTATTTTATAGGGAATTATTGACAAATTCATTGTATTTATTCAATACAGATATTTTTTTATAAGACATAACATTCATGAGTTAAATAGATAATTCAATGTATGAGGAATGCGCAAAATATGTTGTGATGGATTAGACCCAAAATTATATCACACCATCATGCATTGATAGGTCTCATGAGCTAAATAAGTTGGGAAAATAAAGCTGTTATTTTCCCATATTTTTAAACTATCTTACTGCAAGTTCATGATGGTAGATATATCATGATGTTTCAGAACATAACATCAATGTGAAGTCCTGACCCAAGTGTTACACACTGGTGCCTTGATATGGTCGGTCATATGACCTCAGGAATTCCTCCCCATATGCTAGAGGTAATGTGACTATCTAGCTTAGGCAACTGGTGTGTGTCACCCAGTTGGGGATTTAACAAAGTGGCATCAATGGAGTTTTCATTTATTTTTATTTTATTATACTATTTGGGAATGTAGGTAGGAGAATAATATGAGTTGTACCTTGGTTAATAGATCATGTATAGGAGTAGATAACCCATATATGAGGGTAAATTCCAAGTACCCATGGTGGGATTGTTTTTATTGATGTGTTTCATTACAGTTGATTCCATTTCACCTTGAGTGATACACTTTTTATGTGATGTGACTATAGTCTATAATATTTTCTAAGATTTTAATTGTTTCGTGGTATGGAATGAGAGTTGAGTATGCATGAATCATTATAGGCACTCAAGATTATTTTATGAAATGCATCATTTTTGTCACACATAGGAAAACAAGTTTTGGGTAATTTATTGAAATTGAAATGTTTTTACTTTATTGTGTAATTGAACTCTAAATAGTGCTTGATATGGGATTTAAAATTATAAAATGATGCGAGATGTGATCAAATGGATTACTAATGGGAATCTTGAATAATTAGAATGATTTTACCCTTGTTAACCGTGAACTAGATGTATGATGGTTAAGGGTGGTGATAGAGCCTCGGTTTTGACTGTGTGGTGGGGTTTGTAGGAATGAATAGTTGTGTATTATTTTGAATTCATATTAGGTAAGTGTGTTAAAGTGGTGTTATGTATCCCAAGATGTTTTTCTGGCTTTTAGAGACATGTCTTCATGACTTTGTTTGCAAGTGCGATGACGTGAGGACATGGTTGGAAATGATCCTCTAGCAGTGGAACCTAAGGTACCAAAAGTGTTGGGTGAAAAAGTTGGAGATAATTTCCATGATAATTTTTCTTAGTTTGTGTAGTTTATGGAAAGATACCTCGGGTGGTTCTGGAAAATCATGTCTGATCTGACATGGTATTTCCAGCTATAGCATCCTCCAAATTTCATTAAAGAGGGTAGACCTGAGACAACAAAGTTCTGTATTGAGTCTATCTAGAAGACACTTAACTACTTAGAGACTCATACTGAGAAAAGAGTCAAGATGATAGCTTATATGTTATGTGGTCAAGTGAAGCGTTGGTTGGACATCTTGACTCCGGATGGAAAACTAGAGAACGTGGAGTAGAAGGAAGTTCAATTGAAGTTCTTAGATAAATTTTACCTTGATACACTCAGGTAGGAGAGAGAAGATGAGTTTATGAGGTTGAATTATGGGAGTGTGTCCATGATGGACTATGTTGGATGCTTTATAGACTTGTAGAACTTTGTTACAACATTTTTGGGAGATAAGTCTACAATTTAAAAGTAATTTAAGGTGGGATTAAATGTGAAATAAAGTATTAGGTGAATATCTTAAGGCTGGATAATTTTTCAAAAGTGGTGAATTAGACTCTCATTTATAAGTGAAATATGAAGGTGTCCTTTGATAGAGGACATATTGTTTATGCTGGATGTTCATAAGGTACTAATTCTAAGATAAATAAGCTTTGTTTGAGAACGTTAATCGGGGAAATAGAAAGAAGAGTGGCGAGGGGGAAGGATTAGTTAGTTAGTACCTTACATGGGTTAAATTTCACTAGTGTATTAGGTAGGTCACTTTCAAAGATAGTTCCACCAACCATCAGTAGAGTACCAATATTGTAGCAGGATGGGACATATATAGAGGTTCTTCTGGAACCCACAACATATGGGTAACGGTGGAGCATCTAGAAAAAAATCAGATTTTGGGAAGAGGATCTTCTACACCATATTATTCTAGCAGCTGTAGTTTTACTATTCATAGATGTAGGGGAAGTGGAAGTGGTTCTTCTAGGCATAAGAACTTATATTAGTAGAGTGGTGCATCTCAGGGGACTCAGACTACATCACAGAGAAGAGCGGAGGGATAGTTTCATGCAGTTCGACCTACACTTTTGGATAGTGAGGTTGGACCATCGATAGTTAGATGTACTATTCTTGTAGCTTCTGTGCATTCTAGTGCCTTATTTGATTCTATTTCCTCTCATCATTTTATATCTTTATAACATTTTATTGGTTTTATCATGATGGTTGACTTCAGTATAAGGGTCATGATGATAGGTGCACCATTGGGAGTACGGTTGAGAGATACTCCAAGACTCGTGATGATCATTTCCAACATCTTGACATATTCTTGAGTACACTAAGAGAGAATCATATACATTCCAAGATATCTATGTTTAAGTTTTGGATTGATCAAGTACACTTCTTGGGTTAAATCATATTATAAAAATGTGTTTTATTGGACCTAGAGAAGGTGCATGAAGTTGTTTCGTGGGAATATCCCAAGAATGTCTTTGATGTCTATAGTTTTATGAGATTAACTGGTTATTATCGGAGGTTCATCCAAGAATTTTCCCATTTGTAATCACCTTTTTTGGGATTTATCAAAATGGGAATAATTTTTGAATGGTTTGGATCATGAGATAATTCTTTATATGAGTTGACCACGCATTTGACTACAATACTAATCTTGATCCTACCTGACCCAGATGAGGTGTCAATAGTGTTTTGGGATGCTTCTAGAATCGAGCTTGGAGTGGTGTTGATGTGGGAATATCATGTTTTGGCATATGGTTCTTGGCAGTTGAGGCCACATGAACAAAACTACCCAACACACAACCTCAAGTTATCTATAGTGGTTTATTCTTTGATGTGTTGGTGGTATTATCTATTGGGAAAAATGTTTATTTTGTTTACTGATCACAAGATCATAAAGTATTTATTTTCCTAAAATGAATTTAATATTTGGTAGAGGAGATGTTTTGAGTATATGCATTCATTTGAAATTGATCTAGAATATATTATTGGGATGGGAAATAGTGTTGTTGATGCTTTAAGCAGGAAAACTCACACTCATGCAGTTCAAGAGTCTAGTGTTGAGTGGAAAATGATAACTTTACTGGATAATATACATGTTGTGGTTTGTGAGATCTAGGAGAAAATGAATCTCGTATTAGTCTCAGTAGAGTCTACACTTTTTAACCGGATCAGGTAAAGTTCGTATGAGGATCTAGAATGTTTTTACTTAAGGGAAAGCCATGAAGGTGGGGAGTCACCATTATAATAGACCATAGATGAGGATGAGATCATCTATGTATGAGGCTATGTAGTTATGCCTACGAGTATGTGAGAGAATCTGATGATTGAATTTCAAGAATTGAAGTGGGTGGTGCATCTAGGTTTGACCAAAATTTACCGTGACCTACATCGACAGTATTGGTGTCTAGGCATGAAAAGGGAGATAACAGGTTTCGTGACACGATGTTTCACCTATCAATAGGTGAAGGCTGAGCATCAATGACTAGGTGGTTTATGATAGTTGTTTCCCATTCTATAATGAAATTGAGCTAATTTTATTATGGCATTTGTTGGGGTGGGGGTCTCTTGAGGAAACCTTAGAAGAATGGAAGTATTTGGGTGGTTGTGGACCGATAGACGAAAGTAGTGCATTTATTTCCTATACAGAAGAATTTCTCAATGGAACCACTAGGATATTTGTATGTTTAAGAAATAGTACATATTCATGGGTTTTATGGAGTATTGCTTTAGATTTTGACTCACATTTTACTTCTTTCTTCTGGAAAGTATTATAGAAAGCACTTGGTACATATGTTTTGCTGAGTATGACATTCCACCCACAGACAGATGGGAAGTCAAAACGTACTATAAAGGCGCTTGAGGATATGATTCAAGCATGTGTACTAGACTTTTTAAATTTTTAGGATAAAAATTGATCACTTTTTGAGTTCAACTATAACATCAATTATTAGAAAACAACATAGATCACGCCATATGAGGCTCTGTATGATATTTCATGTAGATCACCTCTATGTTGGATGGTGTTAGGTGAGTCAATGTTGTTGGGAAAAATTCTTGTGAAGAAGACATCAGAGTGGGTTCATCTCATTCAGAAGAAGATGGATACAACATAGAGTATACATATTTCATATTCTGATAGTTATCTATGACCCCTAGATTTTACATAGGGTGATCGTGTGTTCCTCAAGTGTTTCCTAGGACGGTTCATCGTAGGATTCAGAGACAGGGAAAGTTGGAGACCAGGTTTTTTAGACCATTTGAGGTTATGGAGGGAATCAGTATGGTGGCATATCTATTGGTTCTTCCACCTTATTATAGTGTTATTAATGACGTTTTTCATGTGTCACAACTTCAGTGATATCACCCCAACCATTATCATGTGATCTATGAATATGATGTTGATCTTGATATTGATGTGTCCTTTGAGGATCATTTGATATATGTGTTGGATCATAATTAGAAATTATTGTGTGGAAATACTATACTGATATCTTATATATTATGGCAACAAGGTCATGTTCAGGAGGAAACATGGGAGATAGAAGCGGATAAGCGGTCTTGGTGGTCCAATCTTTTTACCATAGAATCTTAGAGATGCTTGGGATTATAACTCGATGATGAGTTGTTATAAGGTAGGGAGATTGTAAGATCCTAATTTTTTTTATGGAGGAGTCTCATGATTTTTTTACATACTCTTTTACCTTGTTTTTAGTATATCTTGTTTGGGATTTATCCTCGGTGAATTTTGATGAAATTGGAAAATGTTGGAAGGGTTTTGGGAAGTGCACTGTTAGTTCATGGTTTTCAAAAACCGTGCGCCATGCCCCCCATAACACTGTACAACCCCAGGCTGAGGGGAGTTACTTGGGTCAATGAATGGTTTGACTAACCATGAACCCTATTAGCAGTAACCATGCGATCCCCTAAGAGGAGGTTCACAGTTAAGGGAAACTATGCACCTCGTACAGGAAACCATGCATACAAACTTTTAAACCCCTGGAAATTAATTTAAAATGTCCTGAACCCATGTCTTATATCACTAAACCACTTAGCTCAACCCTAAACTGATATCTCTCATTTTTTAGATTCTATAATAGATTCCTAGGAATTTAAACCTCTATTATTGATGAATCAAAGTATGAATTGAAGATCCGCACCTCTCATGGTAAGAGATTTTAATCCTTATTGGTTTCCTCTCTCTCTCCTATATTTCTCTCATCCTTTGAAGGGATGTTTTCTTCCATTGGAAATGGATCTAGATCTATGTTTTTATATATATAATATATTTGATCTTGGATCTATGTTATGGATCTATATCACATTCTTCATTATGATATTTTTTGTTCCGTATCAATTGCATATTTCCATTAGTGAGTGTTTGTAATCTATTTTGAGGTAGGTGGTCTAAATTCAATTCTAATAGTCTTGAATTCTAATTTCACCTATAAATTGTGTAATTTAAATTGGAATGATTGAAAATTGAATCTCGAATTGAATAAATTAATTGATTAACTAATTTATGGAATTGTAGAATGTATTAATTGAGTTTCCATGTGAATATGAGATGAGTTCAACTTGTGAAATTTGATTTGGGTAATTTTGATTATTCAATTAGTGTAATTATATTAATTAATTGGTTAACTACTTAATGGAATTTTATGAATGTGGAATTGATGGGAAATTGGGATTGTGTAATTGGTCAATTAATGTTATTTGAATTAATTGACAATGGGGATTATGATATAGTTGACTAGTCCTTAATGGTTCAATGGGTTATATGAATTTAATATTGAAACATGGGTTAATGGTGAATTGATTATATTATTTCATGTGATTAAAGTATTGAACCATGAATTGTTGCGATAAATTGTAATGGTATACATGATGTAAAATATTGATGAATGGTTTAATGATGATCAATTAGGATAAATTTGATATTTGGGATATATGTTTTTAATTGATATATGAGTGTGGGATGTAGACTTATGATTTAAAATCCCACTTATATGATTTATTGATATGTGAGTGTGGGAAACGAACGAATCTTCAAATTCTCGATAGTGTAATTGCTTGATAAAAATGTGTGGGACAGGGAAAACTACTTTAGAAGCTTATATGTGATTGTTTGATATACATGTGTTAGACATGGACTACTATTTCAAAATCACATAGTTATAAATGAGTTTTTGGACATGGACTGATGCTTAAAATTCCCACAGGGTGCTAGACATTATATTCTAAGCCCAAAATTTTGGCATTAGACTATTTTTTCAATTGGATGTGATATTTAATTGAAATGAAATTTATAATGAAAGTTTGTGTGTTATAATGAAATTTCAATTGAATATGTGTTATGATTTAGACTTTGGCATAGGCCGAACTAGTATTGAGGGTTTATGTGTCCTTGAAAACCCATAGGTTGATGTGCTTAAATAAAGAATAATTGAATTAATGTAAATTGTTTACTTTACTACTTGTATTTTATTCTTTATACAACTCCATAAAATTTTATTGAATAGATATTGTTTTTGACACCATTAGTGGTGGCTTACTGAGTTTCACTCACACCCTACTTAGGCCGCCTGATTGGTACCTGGATAGACTTCTTATTAGTAGGTTAGGATAAGGGAAATAACTCTATGCTAGATGGATGAGTCGGGATGGATCATGGATGAGGGAACCATACATGGTGTAAGGACCCACTTGGGAGTGTCAGTGTTTATTTCATTTTTTTTCATTTGACACATGACACGTATTTGTAAAAACATGTCTACTGTTAATTTTTGGATATTATATTCCTCTTTTGGTCATCATGTGATACTGGTTTGATTTAGTTATTGGTTATATCATTTGGTTACTCTAATTTATTTTTCTTGTTTTGGTTCTTTAATAAAGTGGGTATAGTCTTCTCATGATAGATATTAGACTATCACTACTAGTCAACAATCTCTAGTGTAAGGGGAGGTGCACCTGAGTTCATGTGATCGACTGGCTTAGGGAACATGAGTGTGGTATCGGGGTCGGGATGTCATAGACCAATGATTTGTATTTAATTCATTGAGAATTAAGCTATTATTATCCATGATATTATAATATTTATATTATCAATGGATTAATTTTGTGCTCAAATTTTTTATTAAATGAAATGTGTTTTATGTTATTTACCTTACAATATCGACTATTCTTTATTTACATGTGATAACTTTCATTGTACGTAACTCTTACTCAGAATTTGATCTCAACAATATTTTGTTTCCTTTATTTGGGTTATAAAGAATAAATATTTTAATGAGTTTCAATAATGAAGAACTTTTACTTTTTTATGTTCATATTTTATAATTCCAATGTAATATGGGAATCATGTATATATCTAATTTACAAATACTGCTAGACTGATTGATGATATTTGGTGAGAACTATTGTATCTATGCCAATGTAATAAATTTTACACCATCTCTGGCTTACTAAGAGTTTTTATAAAATCAATGTGATTGAACATAATTTCAAATTTGTGAATAAATAACCCCTGATCTCATAGATCTAGTCACTTCAGCTCAACTTTTGGACTTACTCCTCCTTTACCAAAAGGGGGGGTTAATATGGAGGCTCATTATTTATCTACTCAAGGTCTCTAAAAACAACCACGTATCTATTTTTATTTGTTCCCTAGTTGGTTTTCTTCTCTCATTTTACATGATCTTTAATCTCTTAATATATCAGTCACTATAGTTTCCTCAAAAAACATAAACAAGTATCTTTTCAAAACTATATTTTTCAAAAGGTAGTAAGTGATATGTTTGTATGCTTTAATGAACTAAATATATAGAATTTTTAAATTTATGTTAGATATTTATATGATAATTTTACTAAATGAATTAAAATTTGGTGTTTTTAAATATCCATTTATGGAATACTCATTGACATCACTATTAAATATTTAAAAGGATTTTCTAAATGAAATAATTTATTATTTATTTTTTTAAATTGTGGTTTGATTTTTAAAATGAGAAGCATTCTAAAAAATTCCATATATTCCTCATCAATTGGGTAATAATCATGTAATTGGTTATGTTTTTAAATGAATTAAAATATTATTTATGATTTAAATATCAAAGTGTTTTTTTGGAGGGGAATGATTTTAGATAGATTTTTAATTTATTTTAAAATATTATAAAAATAGAAATTAATTTTAGAAAGACATTATATTTGGGTTATTTGGATAATGAGATGGTTTTAAATTAGTTGGAGAATTCCCACGTTTATTTACTAACAAAAATGGGAACTTCTCAATCCAATAAATATTCCATGTTAGGTGAATAATGATAAAAATTCAATTCTCAGTTATCCCTCAAGATATAAACATGATTTCCTAAATCTCTGGGTACAAACCAGATGAGGGTTCTACCACATGGTGAAGAATGAGTTCACCGTAGATCTCCGGTTAAAGAATGGGAATTTGAGTTCTTAGTAATTCATGGTGGCTAACCCCCCCTTAAAGAGGAAAAATGTCCAATGGGTTTTTTTATGGTTATTTATTATCACAATAGTTATAATGTTGGAGTCTCTATGATATTCAACAAACTCTCTACTACCATATCCTCCCACCGAGACTCTGTTAGATCTTTTAATTGGGTGGATTTTTTGAGGATGATGGGGGTGCGAGGATCAAAATGCAGTTGCCCAGGTTGAATCATCAACAATATTTCCTCACTAGAGCCCTCGAAGATGGGAATATAGTAGGTTTTGGGTTCACATTAAACTTGTTTAACATATTATGAGGGAACAATACTCTATTTTGTACCCATATATTTCATTCAGAATCCAATTTGAATAAATTTTTTTATCTACCTTTGAATATAAACTATATAAATTTTCTATGATTGATTCAAAAAAAATTACTTTGTTTTTAACATTTTTATTCTATGTTTTTTAAAACCGTAATGCAATTATTACAGTGTTTTTGGAATATTTCATTCAATTCGTATTAGAGTCAAATCCATATGGTTTTTTATGTCATTTGTTACACGAACACTCCGATCTTGAAGTGATTGTGTTTGATAAGATTACATATGATTCAATTACCACTTTCTCTTGGATTAAACTCTAAATCTATTTTTGATAGTTTATTTATATGAGTAATTTTATATAATTTTAAATAATAACCCATAGTTGTAATGAACACTAGATATAATGTCTGAGTGTTAGTCTCTCACTTAGAAGAACTCAATGTAGAAGTTAATTTCAATGCGACCACGAAAATAACAATAAAAATCACATTAATGATTTCATGATCACCACTATCTCCAAGGAGAAAATAATCCTCCATTTCTACTACAATGATCACTTATCAATCAACATGATGATTAAGTACCCGCATTTCATACTCTAATTTCCCTGCTTAATCTTGGACTCGACTTTGGAATTCTGAGAGATGAGTCCATTTCCATGTCAAACCTCAGTATAAGCACATTACCCAATATTAGTAGTGAATACAAAAAACACATCATAAAATAGACATTTATAATCAAATCATAAATCCTAAGTGATCATCAATGTCCTTTCCTAATTCACCAGTCCCACTTAGAGCTCCTCATGAACCACCAGCATCACCAACTGATGTTGGACTATACTCACACACATCAAAATCCAAAATATTATTTTTTTTAGAATGAAATTTTAGGGTCTCTAAAAAAACCAAAGGGTGATATAATTTTTTTCATGATTAAACAAAAATTGGTACTTTTGAAAATTTCATAGGTTTATTCATCACCAATTTGATGTACAAAACTCTAAAATTTCCGAAACACCCTTTAAATGCTCTCAAATGGCATGAATGTTTTTCACCATCATGCTCTATGTGAAAAAATGAATAAAATTAACTGTATCAAGGAATTAAACAAATATCAACATGGTAAGACTATGCCACATCGTTTAGGGGAAGAGGATCTCCACACAAGGGTGCTAGGTGTAAGGACTTGGATTGGGAACCGACTATCAACCCAAGCCAGAGCACCATGTGGTCTCAAACCTTCCTCCTATACATCAAAGGCAATTTAATAGTTGTGAGAGTATATAACCATCATAGAGAAACTATACTCTCGATATCACAACATATAATAATGGATAGATAATGGAATTATCGTAAAACATTAAAGTGTTATTAATTATTGTAAAACTAAGTTCCCTAGACCCAACTTCAACATTGCTTTTTGATTACTATATCATGTTTACAGTGATCTAAGCATGAGGTATTCTTACTATAATGGTGTTGATATTTATGCATTCAATATATATACGGTAATCTCCTTGGATTACTTATCATATCATTAGGTTATATCCATTCTCATTCTATAATGAGAACCTATAGATATTGTGACTATGACCTTAAAATTATGTCATATGGTCCATATACATCATGTTTAAAGGACACATATTATGTGAAACCATTAAGTGTTATGGAATCATAAACGCTGAATCTTCTTCTTAAGAAGTCAACATTTAGGGATGTTGAGTTAATGAGATCATGTGGAAAGGCCATCCATTTTAGACACCACCTGTTTCAAGTGTCATTGGTAGTTCTAATATGAGAAAATGTTTAATGGTCTCATATCATGATATTATTATCAATGTTTAATATTTAATTATGTAATTTAATAAAATATTGAAACCATGAAATTTATGTCTTAGTGATGTATCTTGTATTTGGTGAATCAATGGAGGTATGTCATTGATTGAATAATCAAGATTAAATTTTTCACTTCTGATAGGAAGTGATATCTCAAGCCCAGTTGATCAAGATGATTGTATCTTCACTAAATTAAAAAAAAATGATAGAAGAAGGTGAGTCATTCTAGTAAATTAAATGAATAATAAAACAATAAAATATGGTGAAATGAAGTGCACATCCTTCTTTATGAGATATCTTGATACAAATATATTATACTACATGCCATGTGTTCAAAGATGGTTGTCATTTCCAGGACTATAACTTGTCTCCTTGGAGACCTTGATGGGTTGTTGGACTCCACTCCTGGTATTTGAGTAGTACTCACTATAATCAGGATAAAGGCATAGAGAGTCACACACTAATCATATAAAAATTTCTATAATATTCTAACAAATAGGCCTATAGGACATGGTCGGGCCCACCATGTGGTCTAAGAGATGTCCGTGTTTTAATGGTCGCTATAAAAGAAATAAATTCATATTATTAATGTTTATAATAATCAGTATTGAATTTATTGATTAAAATGTATTTATAATATTTTAAGTGAATACACATGACAATATTTAATGAATTCATATCTTTTTAATATTCAAGGTTCGTTTAGTATTTTTTAGAATAATGGGTCAACTAATGACACGCCTTTAGCACATAATATATTTATTTTATTTAAATTAAGTGATAAAATATTAAAGAATTTTATGATACTGTTAATTGGTCATAACATGTCATTTACAAATTATTTAGTGGGTAATAAATGTTCTAGGGTTAGGGATCCATTTTAATATCTTTCATACCTCATATATAAGTAAGAGGAGGATCTCATTTCAAATACTATTCACTAAATAAATTTGAGATCATCTCTATTATCTCTCCTATATCTTAGAGTGATAATAATTTGATCCAATCATTCAATCCAAGTTCTTCTTTATGAATCGCAATATTGGAATAGCGGTGATCATCAAGAGGTTAATTTTTTTGTCAAATCTCTACTCTAACTCTCGGATATTGATGATTGATATCCCCAAACACTTTCGAAGAATGTTTGGATGATCAAGAGGGATCCGACTTTGATTCCTTCGAGAAATGGTCACCAGTGATAAGTGGTTGTCGAACACACCTTGAAATTTATTAAAGTAATTATTTAATTTTATTTTCTACTTAAATTAATTCATGTAAGATCCATGACCTTTTAGACATAGTTGTGCATCACTGAAGATGACACAATGACATCAATACAGTGATAAAATTTCAACCACTTGACCCATATGATTCCATTTCACATTCATATTCCTTCAATTTTATCTAAGTAGGTTGAGTATTGGTTTATTCCAAATAAAAAATAAATTTTCATTAAATCTGAGTAGAGAGTGTTTCTATAGTTCCACTAAAATGAACTGTGTTTTGATCTGATCTTGGTTGACCATGTTGCAGTCATCCGAAGTTTTAATTTAGATTGAAGTAGCTGTTCTTGTGAGTCATGAATGAAGAACATATGTGTGTGTGTGTGTGTTATTTTACTTAGATTCGATTGTCAATTATTTTTTAGGTGAAACATCAGTTTTTGGTGAACCCCTAAACTCTAACCAATTTTCAGTCATCCGAAATAGTATTTTCTTGCTATCCCTTTTCCACATAATTTCAAAATATTAATTTTTTTCCAAATCCTAAGAGCATAGACTTTATCAGAAGAGGAAAAAGAAAAGAAAAAAAATTAAAAAAAATAGAATGGGTATGGGAGGTGTTGGTTCCAGTACATAATGTATTGCCTTAGTTTTTCTCATGAGGAAAAAATCCTTTAATATTCTATTTAAACCTCTTGTTTCAAACTAATGGAAGTGCCTAAGGGTTTAAGCAAGAGTTTGGGAGAATTAGGTGATTGTTTAAAACCCAAAGATCCGGTTTTTAGAAAAATAGCATGAAGTGGCCAGTTGGCACATGGTTAGTAGTAACAGTGAAAATCGACCATGCAACCCATATATAGAGGAGCATAATTTGATGAACCATTTGAATGAGGTCACACAACTATGTGAAAAAACTATAAAGTAATTTCATATGGGACCTGTACAAGATGCACACAGTTGGTGCACTGTTTAGCCAAATTTTCCACCCATTAAAAAATGGGTGGAATACCGATTTTACACCCTACCATCTTTAAGAATTAAACCATGTTTTCTCTCCCATTTTTCATAGTATCCCACACGTTGGATCTCCCATATACTCTCCTCCTAGTAATTTTGATAGTTCCTTAATTTGAGCTCAGAATCAATTGTCGTTGGTCATGTTGGATTCGTACTAGTAAGCTCCTCGATCATCTTCACTCCTATATTCATTTATCTTGTTGTATGGAATGTTAAATATGTGCAAGCTAATATGCCATATTTTCAGGGTATTTCACTATTTATTTGATTTCTCTCATTCTAGATCAATTTAAAAGCTGAAAATAGATGAGGAGAGTAATGCCCATCTAAGGTAAGTGGTCAATACCTTTCCCCTTTAAGTCTCAGTGTTTTATAGATTTGAACATAGTGTCACACGCCAGATTTTCTGAGCATTTCTCCCTAAATTAGTAGACCCTTAAATTGGATCACCACCCCAAAGTAATCATTTAGTGGTGGTTTATACCTCCCCTAAACAATTTCACAAAGGATTTGAAAACCCACTACTAAATAATATTTCAGCCATCATTTAGTTGTAGTTTTTCAAAACCATCGTGGAACGATTTAGAAGTGTTTTTTAAACTGAGAGAATCAGTTAGCAGCAGTTTAAATTACCGCTAAATTGTTTTCATTGATTTATTTTTATTTTTTAATGTAATTAATTAACTAAATATTTATTTATTTAATATTTATTGTTTATTTATTATCATACATGGATGCATATTCACATGTCATGCATGCATGCATCTTCCATGTAGAAATTCAGCATACATATGTGTTGCGTGTGATTTGATCCTCTCGCCTCTTGGTTATTCTATAAAGACTTTACCACTGCCCCAATCTCTTCATACAACAAGTTAACAAAATTTAATATCCTTATACATATATTGATAAAAAACAAATAATAACATTAAAGAATAATAAAAAGTAACAAAAAAATAACACATAACAAATAGATATGAACTAAAAAATTAATAATTAGTAATTAATAATTAATAATAAATAAATAACAAACAATTAATTAATTAATTAATTAATTAATAATATGCAATGAAAAAATGATGAATAAATAATGAATAAATCATAAATTAAAAATTAATAAAACTGATAAATTAATATATGATAAATAAATTACAAATAATAAACAAATAAATAATAAATAAGTAATAAATATATAATAAAATAATAATTAACAAATAATAAATAAATAACTCATAAATAAATAATAAAAATAATAAATAATAAATAATAAATAATACGGTAATAAGAAATTAATAAAATATTAATTAAACACTAAATTAAAAATAAACTAATAATAAATAATAAATTAATAATTAATAATAAATTAATTAAAATTATAAATAATATATAATAATATATAATTAATATAAAAATATGTTAAATCAAAATTAATAAATTAATATTTATTTAATAATAATTATTTAATTAATATATAATGAATAAATAATGAATAAATAATAATAAATGATAAATGATAAATGATAAATTATAAATAATAAATAATAAATAATAAATAATAAATAACAAATAACAAATAATAAATAAAAACAATCACAAATAAATAATCATTAGTAATTATTAAGTAATATATTAATTAAAAATAAATTACTAATTATTGTAATTAATAAATACATAATAAACAAGTAATAAATAAATAATAAATAATATGTTAACACTAAATCAATAATAAGACATTAATGAATTAAAAATAAATATATAAACATTAAATTAATCATAGTTAAATAATAAATAAATAATAAATAAGTAAATAATAAATAAACAATAGATAAATAATAAATAAATAATATGTTAATTATAATATAATAATAAATAATAATAATAAAATAAAAAAATTAATAATAAATTATAAATATTATGTAATAAGATGTAATAAATATTAAAAAACATAATATATAATATAATGTATAATAAATATCAAATAATAAATAGAAAATGAACAAATAATAAATGGATAAAAATATCTATAAATATATATACATATAATGAAATTTACATAAATATATATAAGACCACATTTCTATTACATAAATATATATAAATACAAACTTGTATATAATTTTATATTAATATATATATAAAAACACATGTATATATAAATGTCTATATATACCCATAAAAAACACACAAAAAATATAAACATTAATAAATTTATATGCAGGCTAATATTCCTAAATACATATAAATATCCATACATGGATACAATTATATATAATTTTGGATAAATATTGATAAATATATATAAATTATAAAAAATACACATAAATGTATAGAAATACATACACACACATATATATATATAGTAAATAATAAATCACCAATAGAGGGTACACCAAAACAATTGTAACACCATTAAATCAATAGGAAAATAAATCCATGAAATAAATTCGTATATGACCAAAAAATCATATTAAGACACTCTTAAACGAGGATGAAATATCATTGAATGTTCAAAAATCATGATATCTAAACAAAAAACACTGTTTTTGAGGCCTTTAGGGCCTTCATTGACCTCATATAAATAGTTATCAAGGCCCCTGCTGAGTCAACTTGTTCTATAGTTTATCGAAAGATTCTATTTGATATGTTCCAGAGCCCTAACAGACACTCAGATAAAATATAAGTTTTAGTTGATAATTAAGTTCGATTTTCAACTTCTCTTAAAATTGAAATATTTTTAATTCTACTAATTATTATCAAATTATTATATAATTTCATTATAAATTATTTCATAAGATTCTATTTGATTGGTTGTAGAGTTAAAAAAGACCCGTAGATAAAAAATATCTTTATTTAATGGTGAATATTGATTTCCATCTTATCAAATAATTAATTTAAGTTTCAAATATTTTTTATCTAATATTTATATTTAATTATTAATTCGCACATTCTAATCAAATAAAACATTAAATAATAAAAAATAAAAAATAAATAATAATAATAAAACACAAGTAAATATATAATATATAATATTTTTTCATTTATTTAGATTCAGTTTTTAAAAAACCGCTGCAAAAAATTAAATTTTAAAAATTATATAAAATTAAAAAATATGATTTAGTGACAGTTTTTCAAAAACTACTGCTTGTAAAAAAATTTAAAAAATTTAAATATTAATTACATGTTTAGCAATGGATTTTAAAAGCACTGCTAAAAATCACTATGAAGTAATTTTCTATGAAATATTTAGCATTGGTTTTGAAAACAGTTGATAAAGAACAACCATGAAATACAATTTTTTTATATTGGATGTTTAAACCATGATTTAAACATGTTATTTCACACATATACAAGGTTGTAGGTTGTTAAACTCAACCCGAACCACCCTTAAGGTGGGTTAATTTTATTAATCATGTTTAAACCACTTATGGGGTGAGTTATGTTGGCCCATTATTAATACGAGCCGTGTATAAGTTAAATGAATTGTTAAAAGCTGTTTACCTTGTCTCGGACCTTGTCATTTATAATGGTAGGAGTAATTAAATGTGATAAATGATTGTTTTGGAATGAAATATAAAATCCCTTGGCTTATGCATAAATATGTAATTGATTAGTGAAGTGACATGGACACTAACAAGACCCTTGTTTCTATCACTTGTATGAGAATTGATTAAATAATTGAATGTGATAAATTCAATTGATAAAAGAGAATACACACTAACATGTTTAATTGAATCATTCTATTGATTACGATAATATTGTTTGATATAGTATGTTCTCAACGACCCACTTACATATGATATATTAGATGCATGGAACTATTATCTTAGATTTTCCTTTCTCATACCACCTCAAACACACTCCTTGGGCTCCACCCAAGTCTTTGCCGGGTTTTCTATGGGTTAGTTTTTTGGACTTGAAGAGGATTCCTTCTTCCATGGTATCTAGGTCCTGGAGCATTTAGATCTATATTACACTGACTTTTGTATGGATGTTCTCAGTGGACTCGAAGAAGACACCTTGATCATTAGCCCTAGGTCATGGACCTCATAGGCCTGATACATGATTATTCGATGTATACCATACTTTCTTGACCCTTAAAATGTAAGAATAGGCTACAACTAATTCATTACTTTGTTATACAGTCATGCATCATTTTATAAACTACTTGTTATAACATGTTCTTATAGACTGGACCACGTAACTTATTTTATAGCTTTATTCCTATTATATTCGCACACTTTTATATTTTATATGCACTGACGGGATTTGATAGACACTTTTAGTGGTATCCTTCTGAGTATATCTCAAACCCTGTTTGGGCCACCAATTTGTACTCGGACAAACTTCCTGATTTCAAGTAGGGAAAAAGGGAAGGGTCAAGTTGTGGACACCTAAAGTCTTATTCTTGGATAGATTATGAGGGCATAGGATCAAGCTTACTCTCATGATGTTAGTTGAGATAAATTTTGGGTCTTTACATGTTTTTGTATAACATGTATCTTTCTTTCCCATGTATCACCCCTTTTTGTATATCACCATGACATAAGCATCATAATTATATGATATTGGATATGTTTTTTACAAGTTATTTATCATGTTTTAATGATTTACTTATTCCATTGCCATTTATTTATTCTAATTTTTTTGTTTATCTTCTTATTATACTTCTTTTCTTAACTATAATCATGAGGGTATAGTCTCCCCACCATACTATTATAGATCCTCGTTGCAAGTCAGAAGTCTCTAGTGTATAGGGAGGTGTACTTGAGGCTTTGTGGCTCTCAGGTTTGGTTAATTATTAGTGAACTAAACCCAAGGTTCTACAAGTGGAATCAAAGGCATTTCTCCCTTTTGTATTACAATTTGGGTTATTATAAAAGAGACCTGGAATTTGTCAGAATTTGGTCCCATCATCAGTCTACGTTCCCAACCGACAATAAGAAATCCCGTATAGCCTCATACAGTTGTGGTCAACACTAGGGGAACAAATCCTCTTTGAAACTAGTCTCAGAGTATAGGGTAGAGAAGATGAAAAAAAGAGTGAATCTTCTTACTCAAATGATGCATAGACAGGGGTGGATGATAAACTAATCATACCTAGAACAATCTCCAGCCTATATGATGATGTCGCCTCCACTAATGAAACTAACCATGCCCAACTCCTTTTCCTCTATATCTATGGAAACCTCTCAAGTCACACTCAATAAAAGGTCCATAAACATGTTAAATATCTTGAGTTTGTCCTATACCTACTCTATACACTCATGATGGGGCATAATACAAATACCCCTACTGCTGAAACTGGCACTGAACCTGACCAAATCTACTAAATTGAGCTCATACAACCATTGGAAACTAATATTGATGATGGTCATGAATCCCACACACAAAAAACACTAGTCCCAAGTCCTTAGAAAAATCATGGAAACCACTATCCCTAGACGCCTAAAAGTGACGCCTTTGCGTTTGAGTCCTTGTCGGTTGAATCCTCAAAGGCTCTAGGACCTGATACCTACCACTATAAACTCTACTCCTTGAGGAACCATATTGGTTCCCCTTTATGGTAGTCCTCCTTGTGAGTGTATAAGTATGATCACATCCAACTTATTTTGAACCTATAAATATTTCATCAACGTAAAGTGGGTAACTGCATACTAGATAGAACGATAGAGTGACTCCTTCATACATCTTTCATGGGACTCCTCATCTGGAAAAATATATAGGGGAAAGTGCAGAAGGTCCTTAAACATGATTCCCATCTCCAACACAGACATACTCCCATGTTAAAGATAGTGAATCTCATTCCTTTTCCCTACCTTCAAGGTCGATGACAGGAAAACTACCTAGAAATCATTTTGGAAGTCGACCAATGACACATTTTCCTCCTTCCACTCAACAATATAAAACATCTAGTACTCATTCACAACTTCGAACCTCTGACTAACTACCATAGGGACCCCATAATCCGGCATGCCCTAGATCAAATTTAAACCAATTTAAATCTCCTCTAACCATCTATCTATTTCTTGATCTAAAACTCTTCCTTTATGCTTCCCTAAAGTCTACCAATGAAAATCACAGAATGTTCTTTACCACTGATCATCCAATTCAACCAGATAAACCATTCAGTGATCAACCATTTGGTGATCAGCCGTATCTTCCTTATGAACATCCACTTCCTAAACAACATGTATATGATGAATAACAACCATAGATGAAATGGAAACAATTCTTTTCTAATCCCAATAGTATGTAATTTTTATTAATATTTTTTTATTTATTTTTACTGCATTTTAACTTCCCCAAAAAACCCCAATGAAAATAAGAACACGAGTCAATCATGATGCCTATATCTCTCTAGGTTCTATATCTTAAAAGAGTTTCCACCTCACTTGGTTGTTTGGTAATCTTTGGTTCCTTGTATGGGATCATAGGAGGACTAAAATCCTACTTCCTAGCAGTTCTACCTTCTCCTATGTCATGCACCAAGATCAACTGACATTATTCCCTATCAACCCATGAAATCCTAAATCTACCTAACTGTAAAATCTATCCTATATATCAACTTTCCTTAGATACTACTCTGTCATGACCCCCTCCCTCTAAAGTTACACCTCCTTGTCTGAAAATGAAGTAATATAGATAATGACCCCCATGTCCAGCCTCTAGTTGGACCAAGGTTAGCGACTAGCACTGAGTGCATAAAAATCTCAATATGGGAGGAATCGCCCTCTATAATATATGTAGGATTGGGAGATAGGATATCATAGATCAATAAAATACAATAATGTAAAAGAAATCCAAAATCATCCCACAATGCATGTATAAAACAAATATATACTGGTAAAAGTTTCCAAATAAGTACCCAAAATGAAAAGATAAGGAAGCAATGCAGAGTCATTCCAAAGGTCTGAGCTAGAAATTTTCCACATGGTCCACAAAGTACTCCTAAAACCTAAAAATAGTTGTATATATATGGGGTGTGCATAAATTTATAATCAGTAGAAATCCTAAAGCCTCAGATGCACATGTGAATGGAGAATACTAATGTACCTGTGGGAAAAAAAACAGAACCAACAACACCTAAACATGTCAACTAACTAATCCCAACCTCACCAGGTCTTGCTCACCAAATAACACATCCATGTATAATAAAATAATATGAATCATATTGTTGATAGGGTACTCCACATAACTTTTCCATTGACTAGTCACTCCCACATCCCAATGGCATACATGTTATCACTCCCACCTCTTCTATATCACAACCTTCCTATAGACACCTAGGTCATCGCACCACATAACATCAAATCACATCCCACCCATGTATACTTTGACTATCACATATCATCTCATCTCACCCATAGACACCTGGCCCATCACATCTTAACTCGTACCTAGTGTAGTAGGGTATCATAAACATGAAGGAAATCAACCTCGTTCCCTCTGTTAGAGTTGGAAGCCTATAACCAACTACTTTGTACTTTATGATAAACTTGTATTCATGGATTGGAATATTAATAAATACCTTATCACATCTTGATTGTTCTTCTATGTGATAATTCATGTGATAATTTCTGAAGGATAACTATTGCACTAAAGGGTCATAGTGGATCCCTACTATGATGAGAACCCAAAAGTGAAAAAACCCTATTCTAGAATATATGTTATATAGCTAGATGATGTTATTTGGGGGATGAAAATAATACAAGCCATTAGGGGTGAGGACTCATAAAACATTGAGGCGCCTTCTCATGGTGGAATCCCTTTGTAATATCTAGGACGATATTATGATAACGAGACCTGCTAGTAAGAAATCCACATTTCGTACTGTCATTGGATGTTTCTACCTACAGCCGTGTGTATTGGTACTTAGACATTAAGATTAGTATTAATGGGTATTACAACTCATGGACTTAGATGTATTGATGAAAAATGTGACGACACACTATTCACAGTGAGGTAGGATATGTTGGGTGAGTCGTGAGTAATACTGCATTAATAGATAATGCGAGAAATGATTTACCCCTTCTATTTCATAACATAAGTCGATATCTCAGTCCCTTTGATGGAATTGAAATAGCCTAAATAAATCCATGTCCATGGTGACGAATGGGTGAGTTCAATTCTGGTAATTCAAATAAAGAATAATTAAGAACATTGGTTAATGGCAGTGGCATGCAACCCGCTTTATTCAAGATATCGAGATAAAGGGATTACATTACACAGTAAGCGTTCGTAGGAGGTGACACATAATTATGACATTAACTTCTTTCTTTATGTGTGCCTTGGCATGTTGATACATTCTAAACTTTGGATTTTAGTAGGATCTGCCTAATTCCACTGAGAGAGAGTCCTAGATGGTCACACACAATGTGGATCAATGTATCTCAGTTAAATATTCATTTAATAAGTTGAATAAAGATTATTCCATATTTTGGTTTAATAATTATCCAAGGATGCGTGATCGCATTTATTTCGACACTAGTTATTTGAGAAAATATTTTGTGGGAAAAATAATATATTTATTAGTGAGCAATGTAGTGAAATTTATTTATGAAATAAATATCCATTATTCAAGGTATAATGTATCTGGTGGAGGAAATCAAGAAAAAGGAAAAACAAAAGTACCCACCATGTTTATTAATATATACACTCCATGTATATTAATATATACACACTGTGTAGTTTTTCTGGGGATTTTGGTGAAATAATATTATTTATTTAAATAAATAATAATAGATCTAATTCGTTAGGCCCTTGTCAAGTGATAATAATTGTCAAATGTTTTTATTAGACATGGGGTCTTTCTAAGAATTAAATGAAATGAATAAATTCCTTTGGGTATTTAATCCATTTTATTATTCAAGGTAATATAAATCCCAATTGCATTATTCGTATTAGACCTAGACATTCATTGTGCTTGTGCACAATGGATCTGTATACATCCCTTAAGCCAAGACAGAATTCCTTTCCTCCAAGAGTTCTCTAACGTTACAAGAGATATCCTCCTCTACTATATCAAGGAGAGCGCTTTGGAAGAGACTTTGAAGGCAATTAAAGGAGGACATCACAAGAAAAATATCTTCCTCACTAGAACCCAGAGATCCCTTTGGCAACATCCATAGATATGTGGAGTATGCGGGGATCACTGCTAGAGGAAGAGTACAATTTGATTCTATGACGCAACGACGGATCACATCAGATCATGACCAGAAACATAACAGAGAAAGAATTCCAACAAGGTAATTATTTTTTTAATTAAATTAATTATAACCAACATATGATGATCCCCTCTATGGTTACAGGACATCCCACTATTTTTTGTTTTTTGTTCTATTCTGAAGATCTGAAATTTTATAATCATGATGGATCTCGGATTGATCGTTGTAAACGGTAAAACTAATGTTGGGTACACCCGTCAACGTGCTTCAGTTGCGCCCAGAACCTAAATGTGGTATTAGAGGGGTTATATTTTGGATTATAATAATTTATTTTTTTTCTTTGAGGATTTACACATTTAATAATATAGTTGTTTCAATTCAAGTTAATCATTTTGTAAATCTGAATCTCGAGATATGTTCCTCCTCTTTCATTTCTCATTCATTTTACAGAAATGAACCTTCATTTTAATTTTGATTAAAATAAAATATATGATCTCATCTGTAGGTTCCAAAGGTTTTTGGTCGTACAATACTAGAACACATGACATGTACTCAACCATACATACTATGTAGTCAAGATTCAATGCATTGGGATTGGTTTTCCGAACCAAGCCATGTGTTAGAGTTTATCTGAGTCTTTGTGACTCTGTTTTTTGACTAGGAAGAGGTGGTAAATAGTTTCCAAATTACAAACTTTGTTGACCACTGGACATGGCATGTGGTCCCTTCAGGTTAGGGTTAGACCATGTACCCCATACACAGATTTCCATACTAGAGACCGTGTTAGGAAGATACTACACGGCATGTGGCCCACTGCACATGCCGTATATTCTGAAGATTTATGAAGTACATATACATGATGTATCCCCGAGCGTGTACTTCGGATGGACTATTAATGATAGTACACGCTGTTTAGTAGGAACTTAATGTTGTGTACTCATCAAAATTTTGAAGATTTATTAAATTTATTATTATATTATAAAAATCATTGATACATGTACCATGGTGAAAGAGTAAAGCTAGAGAACAACATGTGATTTGTGTTTTATATATATGTTTTTAATTTAACATCTGTGTAATGTTAATTTCTAGTGACTCGATAGTTATGAATGTGAATTTACTGGGTTTCCTCCAAGGTACAAGTTACATAAAAAGATAATTTTAAATGAATTTATTTTTTTAAAATTATGATGGATGAGAATCCCAAGGAAATTTAGAAAAAAGTTTTAAGATAAAAGGATTTTTTAATTAAATATAATAGTTAATTTATTTGAGAGTGATTTATCTTAAACAAGAACAATTAAATAATTGAATTCTAGTTTTATTTATGAGTAAATATTGTTACATGTATGGATGATCTCGAGCTACACCTAGACCTTATCTTTGTGAATGGTTTACTTTTAATTTATTTATTTAAATTTAAATTGTTGGCATGTGATCCTTCTCCTCATTAATATGTAGGACCCACGTTCCCGAGGTTTCTTTTATATAAAACCCCATTTTACCCCTAACCTATGTGTTAGGAAAAAAAATATGTAATGGATGGAGCTCCTAAGTTAGTGGAGGTGAGTCAATTTAGGATCCAAGCAAAAACCAATCCAAGGATATACAAAGTTGAACAGGTGGAAAGTTTTAAACAAGAACCCAAAAGGTTCAAGGTGTTTTCTCCGCTAGGTTTTGGGTTAGATTATCAAACACTAGATAAACTAAGCAATAGAAAAAACACATGATCATTCCATTTATTTTGTTTCTATCAGTTTCATGGTTTATTTATTGTGGGTGTTTTTTTGCAATCACACAATTAATGAATTAAACAATCCTGAAATATGGAACTAAAATAAGACTATTATAAGTGTAAATAATACCTTATACATGGTTAATCAATTAATTATATCCCAATTAATATTAACAAGAATGAAATAAATATAATTAAATGTAAATTTATGTATAAGGATAAAATTCCTCAAAGAGATATTAAATGGGTATAGCAATGAATCTGTCAAAAATCAACTTATAAAATGTTTAGAGATAGAAGACTCTCAGTTTTCTTTATCGCAGGTTCTGAACTCCACCATGTGATCTGGTATAATCAGAATTTAATTATTCATAACAACTACTCACTCAATCTTAATTCAGGTCAGATCTGGATCCCTATTTCCATACAAGAAGCTGCTTTGATGCAAAAAGGACATTACCACAACACCGTGCATGACTTTGGAATCCTAAAACATCTATATATCAATGACAACCTTAGTCGTCAGCATTTGACTCTGGAGGTGTTATGGAGAGCTCATATCCCTGTATGGATCAAAATCAACATTTATGGTGCCTCCAAGTGAAATCTGGGACCTACAGGGTGTGGTTCTATCTTCAGGAATCACATCGTTCCGATTATAGATTGCATCATGGGTCATTGTATTATTTCCACCTTCATTGAAGCTGAGATTATGGGTTTGATTCTTGTGATTAAATTTTCCATGGTTTTTTGGTTATAATGACCTATGGATTGAATGTGACTTGGCGACCATCGTACAAGCAATTTGGAATGGAATAAATCATTTAGCTTGGATGATTACTACCCGTTATATGGAATGGAACTGTTCTGTCACTGATATGAATTACATCATCACACATGTTTATCAGGAAGAAAACATGGTTTCAGATGGCTTGTCCAACTTGGGAGTTAATCAAGACCTAACCTGGTGTGAAAACCTCCCTATTTGTCTTATTCCCTTTCATGATAAATATTGTAATATGATCATTTACTTTAGAGTTTTGTAAACTTTCTTTTAATAAATTTTGTGCTTTGGCTGTTTGGGTCAAGGCAACACCTTTAAAAAAATAATATTTGTTGGAATCGAACCATAGTTCAAAGTGCTTGACCAACCCTAGTTAGGGTGATTTCAATTATCGAGGAATTCTATTTCGAGGTTATGGGTTGACATGACTTGGTTCACATCAAGGGTTGACTGCCATAATAGGACTTGGTGTGACCAAGAGGAAAATGTTGAGGAAATCCAAAAATAAATGGATTTTAGGATTGTGGAGTCCACTCAGTTGATCAAGGAGCAGAGAGTTAACCCATTTGACATTTGGAATGCCTACCTATAACCCTTCATGTTTCTTGACCAACCCTAGTTGGGGTAATTTGAATGTAAATTTAGATCCTTTCCACTATAATATCTAAGAAACACAATATTCTGAAGTCAATGGTGAGGGCTATTTGATTTTGATAAAATAGCGGGAGACTAATAAGAATTTATTTATTTATTTGTCTCAGTTTTATTATGATAATGTACTAAATATTTTATCAAATTAATTTAATGAAATGACAAGATAAATTACATCAAACATATCATTTAGAACCATACTCGAGAATTAAAACCTTATCACCAACACCCATTTCTAGTATTGGTAGAGGTGTTTACGCAACATCCTTCACCATGAGAGGAAATTGTATGTGCTGGAGGAGATTGTTCCAGTTAGGCCCAGAAATGAGTCCAATGACGAGGAAATATATTTCTATCTGAAACATTTAGATGATACCATAGATTTCCAATGTTTCATGATATCGACCATGTCTAATGAGCTCTTAAAGAAACATGAAAACATGGGTGCATATAGAATGACGTCTCTCCTTAAAAATCTCTATCAAGAGAAGGAGAGACATGAGAGATATGATGTTGCCAACACTTTGTCCACAACTATTTTTGGAGAGTCTGTACCAGTTGGGCCTCATGTAGTCAATCTTATTGGCTACATTGGACTTCTTAGGTATTAAGTTCCTAGATGATTTTCATATATATCTCATCATATCATCACTACCCAAGAACTTCTCTAGATTTATTGTCAACTATAACATGCACAAAAATTAGAAGATTCTATCAGAACATATGACCTTTATTCACATGGTAGATAAGGACATGGGGCATGAAAAACCCACAGTCCTTATGGTGAATATGGAAAGGAAGCACACGACAAAGGGTACAAGGATTTATAAATTGTATGATGCCCCCGAGAACCACACCTCTAATATGGGGAAGATCTAGAGGTTGGGAAAGGAATGATAAGTAGTTTTATCTACATGTGGCAAGCCAGGCCACTAGAAGATGAACTTCATCTAGAATCATGGGGATGATAAAAGTGCATTTGTTATCGAGTGTACTGTTTCCATTTCTACACATGGTATTAGATACAACATGTGGGGATCACATATGTATTCAAATGTAGTTACCAAGTAGATTTAGAATAATTTCCAGAGGATAGGTGGATCTTCAAGCTGCCAATGGGGCGAGGCTGGATGTGTCAGTCATTGGCGATTACCATCTCTCATTGCTAACTTGGATACTTTTTGTTTAACAAAGCTGTTATTATGCACCTAGTGTTACCTAAAAAATAATTCTTGTATCATGTTTGGATATGAATGGATCTATTTTAAATTTTTCAAATAACGGTTTTTTATTTTATAAAAAAAAAATATGTTATGGTATAGAACATTTAAATAAAGGTTTTTATGTATTAAATAATGATAACCAAGTATTGGCAATATATAATGAAGAAAAATCACATGACCCATTCAACACCCAATTGTGGAACCACCCTCTCGTTTATGTAAATGAGAATCACTTGACAAAGCTCTGCCAAGATAGTTTTTTAGACTATACTGAGATAAAACCACTTGATAAATGCCATGATTGTTTACAAGGGAAAAATGACCAAGCTTCCTTTCAGTGGATAGGATGAAAGGGCCACAGAGCTTCTAAGATTGGTACACATGGATGTGTGTGGAACATTTCTAATAGAATCTAGAGGTGGATAATCTTAATCCATTACTTTTACTGATGGTTTGAGTAGATATGGATATGTCTACTAAATAAGGTATAAGTTAGAGCCCTCAGCGAAATTTAAGTAATTCAAGAATGAAGTAGAGAATCATCTCGATAAAAATATAAAGAATCTTTGATCAGATTGAGGTGGATAATATCTAAACCAAGAGTTCGTCAACCTTTTATGACAGTTTGGGATTCTATTTCAACTCACTCCTCCTTATAAACCACTGTGTAATGTTGTTAGTGAAAGGAGGAACCACACCTTTTTGGACATGGTGAGATCGATGAAGAGTCATATATATCTTCCATAATCATTTTGGGAATATTTATTACAAATTTATGCATAAAAATTAAACCATGTACCAAATGAGGTGGAAAATGGAATTCCCTCTGAGTTATGGAATGGAAAGAAACCCATTTTTTCACACATATGTGTATGGGGATGTGAGGAATTTGTTAAGGATTTATCATGAAACAAACTAGAACTTGATCCACGAGGTGTATATATATAGGATATCATAAGGAAACAAAAGGATATTACCTATATAACCCTTCATACAAGAAATTGATTGTTTCATGAAAATCCGTATTTCTTGAGAGGTAGAAAATCCTCAAAATGTATAGTGCGAGAAATATTGACTTTGACAAATTTGATGCTTAAGACACATAGAATTTGGTATATGAACAAGTTCCACAGGTCCCTATAGAAGAGGATCTAGAAACACAAGTACTGCGTAAGAGTTCAAGAGAGGTAAGGGAACCAAAGAGATTTGGTTTCCTAGTCATCGAGGAGTGTGAATAATTATTGTTGGACAATGATGAACCTATCTTACACAGGGAAGTAGTAGAGAGCTTAGAAGTTGCAAGACGGCTAGAGTCTAAAAATTATGAGATGGATTCCATGTATGAGAACCAATTCTAGGTTCTGGTCAATGAGCTAGTTGAGGTAAATCATGTTGGATGAAAATGGGTATTCAGGAGAAGTATGGACATTGAAGGTAATGTTAGCACCTATAAAAAATGCTAGTGGAAGAAGGATTCAGACAGTGTCAAGGAATTGATTATGATGAAAACTTCTCATTAGTTTCCATGTTTAAATCCATAATAATCATACTTTCCAAAGAAGCTTACCATTACTACAAGATTCGGAAAATGGATGTCAAAATAGAATTCCTTAATGGTAAACTTCAGGAATATGTCTATATGAAAGAACTATAAGGGTTTGTGACACCAAGTGTAGCCAAATGGGATAGGAAGTAGTATAAATCCATTTATGGATTAAAGAAAGAAACCATTTAATGGAACATTTGATTTGAGGAAACCATAAAATAATTTGGTTTCATTAAGAATGAATGTGATACATGTGTTTATAAGAGGTTTTATGGGAATGTGGTCGTTATCTTTGTATTATATGTTGATGACATATTACTTATTGGAAATGATAAATCAGTCTTAAAGTCAGTTAAGGACTGGTTGAACAAATTTTTCTCCATGAAGGGCTTAGGTGACACATCCTACATTCTAAGTTCAATATCATTTTTGATAGATCCAAGAGATAGCATGGAATAAGTCAGGGTACATACATTGATCAGATAATAAAGATATTTAGTATTAAACAATCCAAGAGGGGATTGGTTCCAGTGTCACATGACCTACATCTTTATAAGAGAATGTGTCCTTAGACACAATAGAAGAAAGATAGGATTAGTAAGATCCCATAAACTTCGGCTATAGGATCCATCATGTATGCCATGTTATGTACCTGGCTTGAAGTTTCCTATGCCCTAAGAATGGTAGGAAAATATCAAGTACATTCAGGAGAACAAAATTAGACTACACTTAAGACTATCCTTAAGTATCTGCAATGAACTAAGGATATATTCTTGGTTTATAGAGGAGATGAGGAACTTATCATCAGAGGGTACGATAATGCTCATTTTCAGACAAATTAGAGTGATCTGACATTGAAATCTGGATATGTTTTCTATCTCAATGGGGGAGCTGTGAGCTAGAAGAGTTCAAAGTAGCCTGTTGTCACCAATTCTATAGTATAGACCAAATATAAAAAATCTTTGGATGCATCCAAGAAAGTTGTCTGAATTCGAAACTTTTCCCATGAGGTTGATGTGGTGCTTAGTAGTAAAGATCCTATCACATTGCATTGTGATAATATTGGAGCAGTGGATCTTATAAAAGTATTAAGGTCACAACAATGAACAATGAACATTCTCTGGAAATATCACCTCTTGAGGGATTTATATCAAAGGTGAAGTTGTAGTGAGAAGAGTGTCCATAGAAGAGAACGTGGTTGACCCCATGACTAAAGGCTTATGTCAGTAAAAGCATGAATATCATGTGATAGCTAGCAAGTTAAAGGTTGTTAGCAATTGGATGTAGTCTAAGTGGGATCCTGTTGGAGTTGGTGGCCTAGAACAAACGACTTTGTACTTTAGGATAAACATGTATTCATGTATATGAATATTAATAAATTCCTTATCACATCTTGATTGTTCTTCTGCATGAAAATTCATGTGATAATGTCCTAAGGATAGTTGTTTCACTAAAGGGTCATAGTGAATCCCTGCTATGATGCTAACCTGGAAGTGACATAATACATTTATTGAATATTTTTTCTATGTTTGAATGATTTTATTTGGGGGAAACAAATAATACAGGCCATTAAAAATGAGTAATCATAAAACATTGAGTCACCTTCTCACGGTGTGTGCCCTTGGTAATATCTAGGAGGATATTATGATAATGAGACTCACCATTAGGAAATCCACATTTCATAGTGTCATTGGATGTTCCTATCTTTGGACATGTGTATTGGTCCTTGGACTTTAAGATTATTATTAACGGGTATTATAAATCACACACTTAGATGTATTGAAAAAAACTATGACGACACACTGTTCGTAGTGAGTTATGATATGTTGGGTGAATCATGAGTAATAATAAATTAATAGATAATTCGAGAAAATATTTATCCCTTCTATTCCATAATGGAAGTCGATATCTCAGGCCCTTTGGTAGAACTGATATATCCTAAATAAATCTCTGGCCATGGTGAGAAATGGGAATTTTCAATTCAAGGAAGTAAAATGAAGAATAATCGGGGGCATGGGTTAATGTAACCAGCATGCAACCAACTTGATTAGATGTATCGAGACAGAAGGATTACATTACATGGTAAGCATTCATAGGAGGAGACATGTCATTGGGGAATTATCTTCTTTCTCTATGGGTGACTTGGTGTGTTTCTAGATGCTAACCTTTTAATATAGGTAGGTTATTCCTAATTCCACTAATAAGGAGTCCTAGAGAGTCACACACATAGTGTGAACAAGTATCTCAGTTAAATATTCATTTAAAAAGTTAAATAAATATTATTCTCGATTTTTGTTTAATAATTATTCTATGATGCCTGATCACATTTATTTTGACATTAGTAATTCGAGGGAATATATTCTGGGAAAAATAATATATTTATTAGAAAGTAATTCATTTATATTTATTTAAGAAATAAATAGTCATTCTTCAAGGTCTAATTAATGTGGTGGAGGAAATAAAGAAAAATGAAAAACAAAAGTACACGCTATGGGTATTAATATATACACCCCATGTAGTTTTTCTTGGGATTTGTGAGGAATAATATTATTTATTTAATTAAATAATAATAGTTGTAATTCTCTGTGTTCATGTCAAGTGATAATAATAGTCAAATGTTATTACTAGACATGGGGTCTTACTATGAATTGAATGAAATGAATAAATGACTTTGGGTAATTAATTAATTTTATTATTCTAATTAATATAAATCCAAATTACATTATTTTCATTAGAACTAGCAATTATTTGTGGTTGTTCACAATGGATCTGGATAAATATCTCAATCCAAGATATAATTCATTTCCTCTAATAATGCTCTCAAGTTACGAGAGAGATCATCCTCCACCGAATCAAGGAGAGCGATTTGGAAGTGGATTTCAAAGCGATCAGAGGCAGACATCGTATGTGAAGTATCTTCTAGGATAGCAGCTATAGATCCCTTTAGAAATGTATTGGGATATGTGGAGCACATGTGGATAACTATTGTAGGAATCCTACACTTGGATTCTATGATGCAATGATGGATCACATTGGATAGAGACTAGAACAAAAATAAAGAGAGAATTCTATCAAAGAAATTCTTGTCTTTTAATTAAATTAATTATAACCAACATATGATTCTCCTCTCTATGGTTCTGGGAAATCCCTATTTCTTTTTAGTACTTCATTCTATGTCAAATATATGGAATTTTATCATCATAATGTATCTCGGATTGATCATTGTTAATGGTAAAATAAAATTTGGGTATACCCATCAACACGCTTCTAGACTGCTCAGAACCTACACCCTCCTCCTACCATGTACAAGCCCCACCACATGTCATCTCATCATCTCACTAAACACATCTTTCCTAAAGTCATCGGGTCTATCATAATAGATCACATAATATCTTTAAAGTGTACCCTTAACTTATATCTATCATAGATTATGCATGCCATTATCACCTGGAAGAGGGAGTAGGAAAGGGTGGGTGGCTGACCATCCATCATCACCACTAGGATGTTGGGACCCCTAAAAGTGTTGGTTATCATCACTAGTTTCTCAAAATTGGTGGGGTGTATATAGAAGTCAAAATGAATATACACAGTATATATATAAATCTACACACAAGCCAAACCCATGAATTTACAACAAGATCACCAACCAACTAATGATATTATACTTTTTCTACCATTATAAATGCACAACACTACTCAAAAAGCCGCATGACACATTTTATCTTCTCATTACAAGACAACATAATTTCCAAATTTCAATTTCCAAACCATTACTTTTTATATTTATTACATTAATTGAGCTTGATACTTATCATTAAACATTAACCATTTTAAACTACACATCCCATTTAATTCAATAATTAACCATTTCCATCCCATTAACAAACCTATCCCATACACTTTATATTTAAAAAGTATCATTTAATTCCAATACATATTGGACATATAGAATAGAAAATTAACACACAAAAACCAAACAACCTGAATTCCCAAGACAATAAGTCTGCACATCACAACCATTTCACCATCGCAGTCACAACCACTTTTCACATCAAAACCATTCTCCACATCACATCTGCACATCACTATCCCACAACACAATAACACTATAACCCCACGCAAAAAAACTAACTTCACACATTCACATTCCACAACACATTTCAAATCATCAGAAAACATTTGAAATATTTATCAAGGGGTTGTTCATTACATCAACCTATTTATTTTAGGGAAATTCTCACACAAGCCATATATTTAGGTGAAACCAATTTATTAGAAAAGTTTAGTGATTAACCATTTATTCAAGTTGGTTTAACAATATTCACAAATCCAGGGATTCTCAATAGACATCAATTAAATACAATAAATGTCTCTCAAAAACCATCATTTTTAGTGGGTCATTTAACCCGTATAATCAAAATATCAATAATAATATAAAAAGATGTAAAACATATGAGAAATTACCATTACCCATAAATTTCAATTAATCATTTCATTATATTTTTTAGGATTATGAAAACCATATTTCCATAGATAAAAAATATTAAAACCCCTCCCACATGATACATAAGCTGAGATTTAATGGATCCCCTACCTTAAACGGATCTGCTGCGTAGTTTTGGAACAATAAGAACAACACCAATGAACACCAAAATGGGGAATAACAACTTAAAAATCTACAACACAACAACCATGTCATCCAATTATTAAAACCAAACCAAACCCCAGTATTACCTAATAGTACCCCCCTCAAAGATGAATAAATGGGACGAAATAGGGAGAAAACAAAGAAGGACTTAATAAAAAACCACCAAGGATCGATCCTAAAAGATTGGATTCAAAAGACACTAAGAGATGGTCGAAAGAGACCCTTGGGAGACACTTGGGTTTCCCATGAAATTAGATAAATTTTTTGAAAGTGGTCAGGATCGAGAGGATTTAAGAATTTATACCCAACCTAAAAAACATAGGACCACAACATAGCTAATAGGACCATTCCACAGAACCACTGAAAACCATGTGGACCATGTTGCAGCTCTCCCCACTATACTGTAACCTTGTTGGTCAAAGGACCCACTGACAACCATAGATATATCCATGTTGTAGATCCTATAAATGTGGGGAGGAAGTCCATGGACTATCCAAAAAAAGTATATTGCAGACCCCCAACAACTAGAAAGGGTCACATTGCATCTCTTGATCTATGGAAGAGCGATGCCAAAATTGGTAGAACCACTGAAAACCAACCCCCAGTACTCTATGCCACTGATGAAGTCTCTATGTCATAAACACCACCTACCTATATGGTATATTCTACATTCAAGGATCCACTACATAACAACCCCAAATTAGCAGTATCACTAAAAAAGTTCCACCTTAGTCACCACACCGTAGCCTGCCACCTTACACCACAACCACTACATTAAGGAGAAGCCTACCAGCTACACCCAGAGCCTTGAGAAAATAGGAAGTGGAAAATACCTTATCCTTTAATACCTCAAAACACCTTAGGATCTCCCCAGACACCCCTATCACCAAAATTAAAAGCAAAGTAATGTGTGATAAGGACAGGGAAATTATAGATTGTTTGTGGGACATACATGTATTTTGTACATCCGATGGAAGATTTCAAAGTTCATTGGATGGTGTTTTATAAATACCAAACAAAAAAATTATGAATAAGTACATCGAATTAACTTTCACAAAGTATACTAGAAAAACACTATCGGATAGAGTTATACATTCTTTCCAGATAAACTTTTGTAAAGTCTACTGGGTGAGGAACTTCAAACATCTCACTAGATGAAGATTTATCATCCCAATAAACATAATATATAAACATGTTAATTATTCTTTATTAAAAGATCATTGGACATATATGTTGTGCTAAACCTTTTAACTGAGGAAAGGTTTTTTCCAATTTCATTACAAAAATCTCTGAGATATATGGAATATTACCATTGGGAGTGTGGATAGAAATAAATTTCAATTTAAGGGTGGAGGAATCTTTTACATTTAAAATGTTATAATGTTTCTATAATGTTTTGGAAACATATTATTACATGAGAGGTCATCAATTGTATCTTTTAGGGAGTATATTTTTTAATGGGTCTATTGTGAGGATTATTGAAAATTACATAGTAAGTTTCAATTTTTTAATCATTTTGACTGATATGGTGTGATCATAGGATTTTGAGGTTTTTGAAGATACATGTGTAAGGATTTATGATCACGGGTTCCCACGTTAAGGGATATAGGGATTTTAATGATCTTAATATCGATGGAATTATTGGTGTAATAAAGACTAACCATTATGATTAGGTAAAAACTTTGAAAACCAAATGTCAATGTTATTGGATTCTTAAACACTTAATGTTAAAGTGTGGATCTTGTTATAAAAGTTTTTATATGGTTTTCATACATTCTTTATATAAGTTTTATTTTACCTGTTTTTACAAGATCATATTTTTGTTTTTTATGTATAAGAAAAGTTTCAGACTATTTATTATAAAATTCTAATACTCTGATTATAAAGTTAATAAATATGAATCTTTGTCTGATATAACTTCTTCAGTGGTTAAGAGAAATTATAATTTTTATTTGTTAAAATACAACACCATAGTAAAACACATACTCTCTTGATCATATATTTGGAATCAAAGAAGGATTCAACTTATTATAAATTGTTACACTAAAAAGTTTTTATATAAAAGTTTATCTTAATTTTTATGATGGAATGTTTTTATGTTAGGAAACATGAGAAATTAAACCCTAGAAGACTACTTATATTTAATGGTGTTTATTATGAGTATTGGATAGATCACATGAATACCTTCATTATAAATACTGAAGTACACCACATTATTATGATGAAAATGGATTATAATTTTCCTAATAAGTATGTTACAACTTTTAATATAGAAGAAAAATTAGAAGATCAGCCTAACTATCGATTCAAAAATACTTTGTTATGTTCTATGACAATAAATATATACAATATGATTTATTTTTTGAAATTTCAAATAATATTTGAAAGTAAGACATTTTGGAACTACCAAAGTTGTTGAAAAAAGAAGAATTATGTTATGAGAATATTATACATATTTTGAATTTATACATTTAGAATCTGTTGAACAAATGAATCAATGGTTATGACCACAGAAAATATTCTACAATATTTTGGAGATAAAGACTTGATTGATGAACAGTTGGTTAAGAAAGTAATTAAAATTATAATGAATAAATGGGAATATAAAATAACAGATCTTTATGAAACTAAGAACCTCAATAATCTTAGTTTTGATGATTTAATTGGAAATCACATGTATTATAAGGGTAGATTGAAAATGGTTACTATGAAAGATAATAATAAAAATCGTGTAGATTTTTCCTTTACATCTGTAATAGCTAAAAAATCAAGATAAACCAAAAAAGATTCTAAATATTTGAAGAGGAAGAAATTTAATGTTGATATAGAAATTCATTCTTTATAGTAGAGTGATAATGAACTTGCACAAAATTTTAAGAGAATGTATAATATTTTTTGAAAGAATTTTTTTTTATATTAGTATAATAAACATCTAAAGGATAGAAATGATAATAAATATGCTTCTAAGATTATTTGTTAAAAATTAACGAAACTAGGACACGTAAGGCTAGATTTTCCTTGAATAAAGAAGAAATATAATAAAGATAGAAATCTAAAAAATTTCTATAAGTATAAAGTCAAGAAAAGTCTAAAATCATCAAACACTTAGAGTGAATGTAGTGGAAATATCTCTTCAGAAAAAACTTGAGAAGAAAGTAGTGATAGTCAAAATATCATGGGATTATATACTATAATTCCAAGGACTAATCAATTCTTGACGGTTATGGTATCTATGGAATCCGTAACCAATTAAAAATTAAATTCTAATTATCCATATTCAGATGATGAAAATATTTCGGTATCCTCGGAAGAAGAGAACACTACTATATTTGATGAAGATGATACATTACCTAGTTATGAAGAAGTATCTAGATATTCCACTTTACTTTTAAAAAAAATTAACAATGTTTCAATAATATTTAAAAATTATAAGTAATAACTTTCCAAAAGTAATTTTATAATTAATAAACCTTCACTAAAAATTTCAATTATTACTAAATAATTAAATAATAAATGTTGTTCTACCTCATCTATTGATAATAAATATTTTTTTGTAAAACAAAACTCTAAAAAATTTAGCCGAAAAAAACTTATATCGAATTTTATTTATGTGATGGAAAATTTTGATAATATGTACCGATAGATGAGACCTCATCGAAATACTTCAGGGATGGGTTTTACAATATCAAAACCTAACATTCAAAATAACTATTTTGCCTCTAAAATTTCACACTTTTTTTAGAAATTTAATAGAGGTGGACACTAGATGAAAAAAATACTTTTTTGAATAAATTTAAATTTTATTTTTTTCATAGATCATATATTTCTAAATAATTAGCAGTTGTATAATACAAAATATTTGGATAGATTTGGATTCCAAAAGTAATTTTTTATAGCAATGACAGACTCAAGAAATTTGGGTACCAAGATCGTAAATTTTTTATTTCAATAAATAAATAAGACTGCCTAAAATAAAATATATAGTACAGGGATAGTGGATATTCCCAAAATAAGAATGGTAAAAAATAAATATTTCATAAGATTTTCAATCTGAAAGGTGAAAAAGTAAATTTTAGAGATAATAATCAAGAATAAATATACGGTATAAGTGATATTGTTCTTCTTGTTAAAAGTTTTCATTTCAAATGTTTTATTTTTTAGAGGCCTTAAACACAACCTCATTAGAATAAGTCAATTTTGTGGTGAGTTTTACCTTGTGAACATCAGGAATGAAAAATGTATTGTTCAATGTTTAGAAGGAAAATGTATTATTTCTAATGATAGGCATGATAATGCATACACTATAAACTTATAAGAACTTAGAAGTGAATATATACCATTACTTAGTGCAATATAAGATCACTCTTGGTTATGGAATAGACTTGTAAGACACTATATTGTAGTAACTTTATAAAAACATTCTTTGAAATGAATTATAAGAGATCTACTGAAGATTTGGTTTTATTATTTTAATGTTTGTGATATTTATCAATTTGGAAAAAATATAAGTCATGATTTAAATATATTATTTATGTTTCAACTTATGATTATCTATAGTTAGTTCAATTGGATTTATTTGTTCTAACACAAACTAGAAGTATTGGTGGAAAATACTATATATATGTCTTAGTTTATGACAACACTTGATATACATGGGTCTATTTTCAAGAGAAAAAAGTCATAAGAATATTTCCCTTTTAAAAATTATGTAGCCTATATTAGTGAGAAAAATATAACTTTGTTTACTATTCATATTTTCATGTTGAAGAATTTTCAAATTATGATTTTGAAAATTTTTGTAGTAAGAGTGGTATAAGACATAACTTTTCATCTCCTAGAACACCTCAACCAAATGGTGATGTAGAAAGAATAAATAGAGTTCTTTAGGAAATTACTGGAATTTCTAAATGAAAATTGGGTTGAATTAGTTAGTATTCTTTTACATACTATAAATTGAGTTTTACTTATGAATTTCATCAATAAAACTCTTTATGAAATTTAGACAAAAATAAATCCAAAACATTCTTAATTTGGATTTTTTGGTTGAGAACTATTTATTCTAAATACTAAATATAATTTATAATAATTCAATATAAAATATGATGAAGGAATTTTCCTTTTCTATTCTATAACTATTAAGAATTATATTGTTTTTAATAAAAGAACAAGTACTATTATGGAAATAGTGCATGTCATATTTAATTAAACATATCATATTGTTTTTAAACAACCCAAAACTACATCTTCATATGATTTTTCTAAAACTATTTTTCAACCCATGTTGGAAAATTATTCTTATAAGAGAAAAACCGAAGAATAATATTTTTTTAAGTTTTCCCCTTGATTAAATTCAAACTTTTGGTGAAGAATAGTGTTTTACAAACCCACTAAACTATAAAATCTTAAGTAATCATCCCACTAATAGTATAATTAGAGATGCAGATCAACCAGTCAAAACTAGATGTTCCTTAAAATATGAATGTGAACATTGTTCATTTTATCATAATTTTAAAATAACACTCCCAATGATGCTTTAGGTGATAAATATTAAATAAAATTAATGCAATATGAAATCAATGAATTCTAAATGAATCAAGTTTAGGTATTGATAGAATTTCCTAAATATTTTCTTGGTATTGGAATAAAATGGGATTTTCAAATTTAATGTGATGAAAATGAATTAATTGTAATGAATAAAGTAATACTTGTTGAAAAGGGTTATAATCAACAAGAAGGTATAAACTACAATGAAAATTTTTATCTAACAAAAATACTTTAATCTATTTAAATACTTTAGGACTATGTGGTATTCTTAAATTTTTTTCATTTTCAAATTGATGTAAAATGTTCTTTTCTTAATGATATGTTTTGGAGGAATTTTATGTTGAAAACCCTCATGGTTTGGAAAATTAAAAATCCCAAAATCACTTTTTAGACTTACAGAGGCACTTATGGAATTAAACAAGACCCAAGGGCTGTGTATAATAGATTAACTAGATTTTTTTTAAAAAAAATTATTGAGGGAAGATTCGATCTAATACTTTATTTAAAAAAGTTTATAAAGAAACCATCATTATTAAGAAATTTGTCAATGAAATTATTTTTATCTCAACTCAAAAATCATTTTCTTATTCTTTTATGAATCTTATGAAATATGAGTTTTAAATGAGCATGATGGGTGAACTATTTTATTTTCATAGATTTCAAATTTCTCAAAAACTAAAAGGAACATTTATATCTCAAAAAAGTTTTTAATATATATATATATATATATATATGAATTTAGGATATGATAATAATAAAAGTATTAGTACTCCTATCATAACCTCAAAATATTTAGATCTAGATGAATCTAGGAAACCAAATTGTCAAAAAAAAAATTAGAAGAATGATTGGTAGTCAACTATATCGTACATATAGTCTATAAAGGGGGGATTATATATGATAAGGGGTATGATTTTTCAACTTTTCTCTTCTTTAGATTTTATTTTTAAAAATTAGGTTTTATTATTTTAAAATTATTATATTTTTTAGTATAATGTCTTATTCCAACACTTTTTATACTTACTTTTGAAAATCACAAACCACTTACTTAAAAGTTTATACTTTACTAAATTTTATACTCCCCAAGTTTTCTAATTTGATTTGTAGAAAATGCTTATGTTTTACCGTATGTAGAAAACCCAGTCAATTATATGATGATTCCTTATTGGATGTACATGTACATTATATATTGGACAGATGATTTCATTGTTCATTGTGAAGATGTTTATAATGTCCAATAGAAAAACTATAATGAAGTCCATTAGAAAAAGATTAACAATTTTTATCAAACAAACATTATCAAATAGAGGTAGAAATTATTTCTAGATGAACCTTTATAAAATCTACTGGATATTAAACTTCATACATGCCATTAGACAAACATTTCACATTCTACTAGGTGAAATCTACAAGCATTGTAATAGTGATTAATAAAAAATGATCATTGGATGGAGATGATGTGTCGATCCTTTCAAGTGAAGAAGGAGTTTATCCAATATCATTAAAACCAACTCCAATATATATATAATATGATGATTGGAAGTGTTCCTATAAATAAATATGAATTCAAGGAGGTGGAATCTTTTACATCTATGATGATCTAAAGTTCATGTGACGTTTTAGTGAAATCATGTTACTTGAGATCTCATTAATTGTAAATTTTAGAGATCCTTTTTCTTAAGGAAAATATTATGAAGATTATTGTAAATTCCTTAAGAATTTTTTATTTTTAATCACTTTGATTGATATGGTGTTGTCGAGGGATTCTGATGTTTAAGAAGATATAGGTTTACCGATCTTTTGATCTTGGGTTCCCAATGATAGGGAAAAAATGACTATATCAATTTTTGTATATAGGGATTTCATGGTGTAATAAATATAGACCATTCAGGTTAGGTAAAAACTATAGATACCTAAAGTTAAGGTTATTGTATTTCTTAACACTTAAGGTTAATTTTTGGATCTTGTTATAAAAGTTTTTATAGTTTTTTCTTACATACCTTGTATATGGTTTTACTTGTTTTTGCAATTTATGATTTCTACTGTGGGATGACCGAGTGTGGTTATCAGGAAGTAGGTTGGTAAACAGACTGGGTCTGTGTGACATTACTGCTTGGGTGTAACCAGCCAATGTGAATGAAGAGGCAAGTCCTTCTGTTGTAAATAGTCTCATTAGTGAGGTTATGGGTTTCAATACAAATTTTTCGGTGACAAATATACTAGTTTGGATTAGTGGAATCATCTTTCAAGTTGAGATATTGATGTTTTTTAAATTCATAAATTCCACTGAGTGGTGAATCTTGGTAAAGTGGGTTGGGATAATCGGAACTGTGGTTCATGTGAATGTGAGGTTATGAGTAGTGAATATGGATTGGGCTTAGTGTTATCATGACTAAAACAGTTGAGAGGCATGCAGTTTCGTTCATGCATTGAGCATGGTGATTGTGATCATCCTAGAAAATAGATCCAATAATAGATGAAATGTTGAGAGAATGCGTCCTAGGATTCAATAGTTCTTGGAAGAACCAATTGTATTTATAGGAGTTTCTTATTTCTTGGAAGGAGGTTGGTGAGATGTGATGATTTGGATGTGTCTCATACATGAGCCTTAGAAGTTTTCTAAGCTGATTCGGTAGTGGATAGAAACTTCTCATAACAGTTCAGGATATGATTCAAGGGGAGAACCCCAATTCGTGGCGTGATTCTAGGGGTGGAACCCTATTTTGAGGCTTATTTTAGAGTGTGAACATGATTCGAGGGAGAAACCCCATTTTTTTCATGATTCAGGGGGAGAATCATGTGATGAAACCTGGTGAAAGTGTTACTTAGAGAATCAGTACTTCTTCTAATGAATGTGTTATTTGAGGAATCAATACTCAAGAAGAAAAATACATTAATTCTGTGGTTCATGGGCATGACTGGGACCTAGTATGTGGGATCATTATTGTTATTTTTAACTTTTAGTTGATGTATCCTTTGAGGATCATCTTATTGTTATGGTTGATCAGAGTGAAAATTCTCCCCATGATTGGATATTTCCTTTGGTGCCTATGATGTGGTAGTAAAGAAATTTCTATATGGAGACTTGACAGCAGAGTCAGGTATGTGGGATTAGTATCTTGTGCTATTTTCTAGTTGGTCCAGTGTTATCTGAAAAAGTATCTTGAGGATGAAATTATTTAAGGTGGGAATATTTTAAAACATTGACCCTACTCCAAGGTATTAAACCTCTTAATTTTTCTCATAGCACATTTATTATATGTTCTATGAAGGTTATGGGGCGTTGGGAGTGGTCTGGAAGTGGTTTTGGTGAAAGAAGGCATGTCTTCAATTGCTTCACAGTGTGAAGAATTATGTCACACCCTGAAACTGATGGGCATTGGGGAGGAACCCATGCCATGAAAAATCACAACATAAATAACTAGTTCATTCCATTAAACTACGTGTTTGACTTTTTCTTAATGGCTTAATTAGATTATTTTATGGGGTATGGTTTTATAAAAACAAAGTGGGGGTTCGGCCTTCGAAAATAGTGGGCACGGTTCCCTCTACCCTTGTCATTATTTCCTTACAAGAGGGATTCCTACCTTATTTTTAAATGGTTTTTGTCACTGCTACTTGTGTTGGGAAGCTAGTTTTAAATATAATACTCTAATTCATATTTTTCAAGGTGTATTCATTAGTATCTATTTCTTATGTAGTTTATGTAAATTTTTTCCAATTTCTAGGGTATTTGTCTTATTTTTTGATTTCTACCAGATTTGCTTGAATCAAAGGGTGATATTGTATGAGTGGGATTCTATGAGTATGATGTAGGTGTTTAATAATCTAATCTACAAGTTTATGTTGTTTTATCGAACCATTAATTGTAAGATCATTCTAACATTATTGTGCATTGACCTAAAATTATAAATTAAATATTATGGCACTAATTCATGAAATTAAACCTCTCGATGGGCCACTGATAGCCCGTTGGTGAGTATATCAAGCTTTTATCCACCCATGGGGTGTTCCTAACCATGTAAAATGATGTATAAAATTAAATAGGTGGACCAATGGGTGTTTTAGCCTAATGATGTGGCCATATATGAATAAAAAATACTACAACTACCACTTGAGGTGTGCTTCACTTAGAAAAAATGATTGGGTAATTGAATAGGTGACCCTCATGGTCCCTTATAAGTGATTTATAAACATGGGTGAGTGATCGAGGATTCCTAGGACGCCCTATATGTTCAATGTATAAGATTATTATGTGAGTCTTGGTGTTTTAAAATTAAATAAATTTAAATTAATTGGATATATGGTTTTTTCCATAGGGATTATTTTGGGATAACTAACTCGGAACAAACTGGGTGACTTAAGAAGTTCTCAAGGATAAGACCTGATGTATATTTGAATAAATGAAATTATAGATGAATTACCTATGGGTTTTGAATATGATAAATGTTTGGAAGGATAAGGGTGATACCCTTTAGGTTCATCAGTGATGTTTTATTACTTGGATTGCCTATAATAATCCTCCCAAGAATCGACAATGTTTTCTAATGAATTGGAGCACCAAGGGTGATACCCCATGGGTTTGGTGATAACATTAAATACATTAGAATTCTAATGGTGATACCCCTTGGGTTCAGTGATGATGTCTAATGTTTTAGAGCATCATTTGTTGATTCCCCGTTGGGTTTGATGTCGATTCCTAATTATTTAAAATGCCTTGGGAAATTACTTTTTGTTTGAAAATATTTATTGATGACATATTATGGTCAATGACATTTAGTTTAAGCCAAAGAAAATATGGTCAATCTTGGGTGTCACTTGGGAACCTGGGGAGGAATGACAGTTTTATTTATTTATATAGTTCCTTTATTCATTACACACATTAGCATGCAATTATTACTCATACTATATATGCTTATAGATGATGTTGGTGGTGGACTACTTATTTGTATCAACACCCTTCTTGAGTCATCCGTTGGAACCTATGAAAACCTCCTTATTTGCAAGATAGGATATAGGCAAACAATATGTGGTTGATGCATGTTTGGGTTGATAGGATGGAGCATGGGAGTTTTAGACCAAACTATGACTCAAAACCATTTTCACGATTTTCACAATTTTTCCTTTCGGTATTTTTGGTTTTGATGTATATTTTTGTTGTTGATGTATGAATACTTGACATTATACATAATATAATTTTACATGGCATGAGTTATATTTGAAAATTTATAGGCACTTTCTTGGATGACTATTTATTGACTATTTATCTAGTTGTTGTATCAGATTTTTATTATTTTCGTTGTTGTTATACTCTAATATATAGGTATAGTCTCCTCATCTTACCATCTCCAAAAACTATCTTATCATAATTCACCTCTCATGTTAATTTAATGCAATTTTTTAAAATAATAATGATAGGTGATATCTTTTCAAATTTACCTGTAGGTAATTTAAAAATAGTTTCCCAAATATGCTTTTATGCCTTTATTTTAGTGAAGGGTATAAAGGTTTTGTACTATGATAAATAGCAATAAGGATATTGCATTTTTTGTCAATAAAATTTTATTACTAGTAAATAATAACCACTTTAATTAATTATATTCATAAATTTCAGTTTTTTCTCAATAACATTACTCACTTTCTTTTTCCCTCTTCTGTTAGTTTAGAGAAAATATATCTGTCATTTACAAACAAATTGGGTACATCTAAAAATATGTAATGTATAAACCCTAACATATTTAAGAGTTAAACACAAAACACTCCAAAAATTTAGATACTACTCATTTATCAATTCATATATATTTAATTATATTTTTCAGGATAAACCATGATAATTTTTTATAGAGTTAATTCATATTCAGTAGTTAATTATAAATGAGATCAAGATCAAATAAGAAAAATTTTAAATTTGCGAATAACTAACCCCTGATTTTTTAAAATTTCCCTTTTTGTAAGAAAAATGTTATACAATGTGTAAAAGAAATTATATAACAATTAAACTTCAAAAAAATAATTCTAATTGATAATATATATGTTTAATAGCACTTTCAATTGATTTTGAAATATATCCAAAAACATACATACAAAAACCATGTCAACATAAACAACTATCTAGCCAAAAATATTTCTTTTCAAAAGATAATAAGTGATCTATTTGGGTGATTTAAAAATCCAACTAAATTGAATTTTTAATTGTATTTTAAACCTTTATATGATAAGTTTACTTAATAAAGTCAAATTTGGTATGTCCAAATATCTATTTAGGGAATACTCATTGTCATCAATATTAAAACTACAAAAGTCCTTGGAAAATGAAATAATTTATTAATGAATTTGTTCAATTCATGGTTGATTTAGATAATGATAACCTATGTAAATAATTTCATATGTACCACATCAATGGATTAATAAATTGTGTGTCATTGGATTTGTTTTTAAATGAATTAAAATATTGTTTATGATTTAAATATCAAAGTGTTTTTTGGGAGGGGAATGATTATATTAAGATTATTTATTTCTTTTAAAATATTTTAGAAATAAAAAATAATTCTATTAAACCCCATATATTTGTATTATTTGGATAATGAGAGGGTTTCAAATTAATTAGGGAAGTCCCACATTGTTTTACTAACAAAATATTTTAATCTCTCAATCCAATAAATATGCTATGTTGGTGAAGAATGTTAAATTTCATTTCACATTTATCCTTAAATAAATAAACTTTATCTCATTAATATATGGTTAAAAATCAGATGAGGGTTCTCCCACACTATGGTTAATTATTTCAACACAGATATGTGGTTCTAGAATGGTAATTTTAGTTCTCGGTAATTCGTGGTGGCTTCCCCTCTGTTGAGAGGATAGATTTTTGGTGGGTTCCGTTCTGGTTATTTCTTTTCACAATCTTTATACTATTAGAAACTCTATAACATTCAACGACGTCTCTTCCACTGATACTCTTTCATATCTTTGAAGTGGGTGGATGTTTCAGGGATGAATAGGGATGCAAGGATCATGATGCCATTTCCTCTGTTGAACCATCGACAATCTATAGATGTCCTCCGTAATCCACTCAAAATCCCTTTTGTTATCTACCTTTGAAGACCGACTATATCAATCTTCTATGATCAATTAAAAAATTGTTTACTTTGTTTTTTGACATTTTTATCCTATGTTTTATGAAAATGTAACAATTTACAAATAAGTTATTTTCAAGAAGTTCTTAGTTCATTATAGTAACAACCCGATAGAACACTACAAGTGCTAAACAATTCTAAATCCAAACTCTTATATGTAGGTAAATATAAGTCTTTGAAATCATAAAACATAGTCATAACTTCATTGTGCATCACCCACCGTGGTTATTTAAGTCATAAAGTGATTCATAGGTACTTGAAGATGTTCATACCAAATATCACAATAGATATCACTCCCCCAATATCAAGACTCATGTAAAAACTCATGCTAAAAATATAGGCCCAAGGCTATTACCTTAGTCATTGGGGAATGTCATCATATAGATTGAGGATCATGTAACATTGTCTATACCGGTGTACTTATGGGATTTCATAGCCCCATCATGGAGGATTATGAAATTTATAGACTAATATTGTGAAATGTAATGCCTTAACTCCAAGTTCCAGTCAGAGGAAGATCACATCATACCAAGCAAAGTACATGAAAAGAAAACGACTAACTCCAAGATAAATCAATTCTTTGCAGACGAACAATAAATATAGTGTCTAAGTGCTTGTTGATGACCTATAATAACTTGAGGTATATGATAATTTAAACACAAACACTAAAATAACAAGAAACTATCACAAGAAAAATCACATCAATGTTTTCTTAATCACTATTATCACCAAGGAGAAAAGAATACAACATTTCTTCACCAATGATCATTCATCAATCAACATGAAGATTAAGTACCCACATGTCATGTTCTAATTTCACGAATAGTCCTGGCCTCGACTTTGGAATTCTAAGATATGAGTCCATTTTCATGTCAAACCTCACTATAAGCACACTACACAAGATTAGTAGTGAATAAGAAAAACTCATCATCAAATAGGCATATAGAATAAAATATTTTATCCTAAGTGATCATCAAAGTTCTTTCTATCATGAGCCACAACCATCATCAATTGACATTGGACTATGCTCACACACATCCAAATCTGAAATATTATTTTATTTAGAATTAAATTTTATAGTCTCTAAAAAACCGAAAATAATATATCATTTTTTATTTTATTAAAAAAATGCTGGTACTTTTTAAATTTTCATAGGTCGAGTTATCACCAATTCAATGTATAAATATATGGAATTTCCAAAAATCCCTTTTAAATTCTCTCAAATGGCATGAATATTTTATCCATTGTGATCTATGTGGAAAAATGATTAAAATTAACTATATATAGGAATTAAAAAAATATCGAAGTGGTGGGACTATACCACATGGTAGAGGGGAAGCATATCACCACGTGAGGGTGCTAGGTGTAATGACATAGATAGGTAACAAACTATCGACCGGAGCCATAGTGTTGTGTGGCCTTCTACGTTCTTCCTTGTAAACCATAGGCATCTAACTAGTGTAGAGAGTCTATAACCTCCTAGCAAAACTATACTATTAGTATCACATCAGAGAAAGTGAAAGGAATTGTTGTAAAACTGGGTGACCTAGACCCAACATGAAAAATAACTTTCAATTACCATAACATGTATACTATAGAAACCCTAGACATTTCACATAATATTATATGATTTCAAACTTAATTAACTATCAAATTAAAAGCTAAGGATCATAAAGTCTAGTGTATTTGGAAGAATAGGTACATAAAACTGAAAACATGGGACTAAATAAAAAAAAATTATTTATCAACCATTATGATATACTAAATTCCTTTGATCTCTTACATATTTATATGATAAATTGGGGATAAAATGAACAAATTTTTGGACTAAAAATCATTTTGAGGGAATAAAAATATGAATAAAACATAACACATGGGTTAGTAGGAATAATAAGAAGACATAAAAGGAATGAATATACATAAAGAAGCATACCATATGTAATCAAGGTATCATATGAGATTTGGAAAAAAAATAAAATATGACATAATCATGATTCAAATATCATTAAACATAAAGGAGAATGATCCAAGGTTAACCACAAAAACCATTGCACATGGAGAACGAGTCAAGGATAACCACCAAGACCGTTGCACATGACATCTCATGAGACTAAACATTAACCAAAACATTGGAGTTATATTTAGGTGAATATATCATAATATGTTCATGAATATTTGTTTCACATGAAGAATATTACATAAGGAATCAAACATAAACATAAGGGTTACCCATGGTAAGAATTAGGTATCATAATCTTGTCAAAAAGTCATAATATAAGGGAATATCACAATGGTTTCTATGAAAGAAAGGATTTAAATCATAAATGGAGATTCATAAGGTAAAATAGGCATATAACATGATAATTGATATCAAAATAAAGTGAATTCATGAAAAAATGGAATTTAAAAAAATTTAGAAATAAAACATTCAACTGAGGTATAAGAAAAATATTATAGAGCATTTAAAGAAATAAATGCATAATATTTTATATAAAACCAGTACTGAACCAAAACAATTTTCACAATAAAATTATTTATTTTAGAAAAATAATGTTGAATTAAAATATTTTATAGAGCGCATTTGAAATTGGGTAAAAATTTAGGAAGATCCCTTAAATTGGGCTTTCTTTTTGAGAATAATTGAGTAGGGAACCTTTTAAAAACACGTATATCCCCAAAAAAGAAGGATGAACAGGTCTTGATACTTTATTTTGGAACATATACATATAATTTATAATATTTATATAAAATAAAATAGAATTTAATTTTGATAAAAACAGAAAAATAATAACCTGAATGAATAATGGAGGTTTGGGTAGAATCCCTTACCTTATGTTCGAAGTTATTCTTCACTTGATCTTAATGTCTTGGATAATCAAAATAGATTAATTAATTAATAATACTAAAACTATTTATACTTTTATTTTATTTATTATAATTTTATTTTGTTTATTTATTTCCCTTTTTATGGGTTAAGAGATTCAATTTCATCTTTTGGAAGCACTAGTTTGCTTGGTTTTCTTGATCAGTTTACTTGTATACAGGTACAAAAGGCCATGTAAAGTGGTGGTAATTAGGAATAATTAAACATACATGTTATTAATGATATTCCATAGGATAAATTGGTCTTATATATTATTTTTTTATGTCATGATGAGGAATTATTAGATAAATAGTTAATGATAATCATTTGGGTTTATTTTGGCGGTTTTCGATCACAATGTACTCATTTTGTTCTATAAATTAATATCATGTGTATAAAATGATTCTAAAATATTAAATAATATATAATATATATAATATAATCTGGTTCAATAATAAAAATGGTTTCGTGGCCAGCGTTGAAGATGTTAATGGAAATTGAAAACTTCGTCGTCCTTGAATGTGATAAATTAATACATCACAGACGATGTTCTCATTTTTAGTAGAAAAAGATGGAGAAAGAGAGATGATGATGAATTATTCCATTATTATAATAGAATTTAATTATATTTAGGTTATTGGAGTTTTCATATCATTTGGATAAGGGTAGATTAGGAGAGAAAAATAAAAGAAAGGAACATGAAAAGAAAAAAATAAAAGGAATTGGGTTTTGTCTCTTAATTCATTCTTCTTAAGAACCTCCTTAGGGGATTGGTTTTGTTAATTTGATAAGACTAAAAGCTCTGGGATGTGGGGTAGGTTATTGGGAAGACATTTTATTAGAATTTTTACAAGGATCATGTCTTGATAGGTGTGAGGAGAAGACATGGTGAGGGGCGGTATTTATAGTGAAGGAGATGACTGTTTTTCAATATTTTAATCATTAGTTTATTATTTTCGCTCCAAAATATGAATAGTTTGAGAATTGTTGTAAAAAGTATTAAAATAATTAATTGAATTTCATGATTATTGTTCTTATATTAGTGATGAATCAAGGAATATTATATTAAAGTTATAATGTATAAATATTGTAAATTACCATATTTCACTATTCACAAAAAATTCCTGTATTTTAGAAAAATACCAAAACATAACACTAACTATTTTTAAATGTTCAGAATTCAAAAATGAACTCCATTTTATGGAAATAGGTTTCTAAATTTGATAAATTTAATTTTTAATTAAAATAATAATTTAATCAAAAAATATAGATTTTAAAATTATAACTTATTTTATAACAATTTATAAAATTATCTAAGGTCTCATAAAATTATCATATAATAATGAGACATAAAAATATTAATTTAAGAATAAATTTTATGAAAATAATTTTTTAAAAAAATTAATAAATTAATCATAAAATTTTAATTAAATATTTATGACTTACCAAAATACCAACACTTGCTAATAATTTTTAAAATATATTTTTATTTATACTACGAGACAATTATATCATACTGTCACTTATAATATGGATAAATTTTATTTATACTTTCATTAGTGAGTTTACTATTCAATTTTCTAGTTTACTATTCATAAGGGTCACATTAATATTCCAATGGTCATGTTACTATTTCATCCGTATAAGTTCCTTACCTTCTAAAAATACCATTTATTTCATATATTCATCATTGATAAAGTATTTATTGTGTTTAAAATGTGATTTTATGTGGTTTATACAATATGAATTAATTATAAGAAGAGAATTTCCATTGAAATTATTTAAGGTCATTACATTATTCCCCCTTAAAAAAATTTATCCCTCAAAATTTTATTTTAAATTATAAATTGAAAATAGGTGTAGATACTTTTACTTCATCAATTCCTTCGGTTCCCAAGTTTCCTCCTTGTACTTATGTTTCTGCCATATTATTTTGACTAGGTGAGAAGTCTTGTTTCATAAAACATCATCTCTATGATCGAAGATCTTTACTAGCTGCTCCTCGTATGAGAGATCATTTTCCAACTATACCACCTCTGAATTTAGTACATGTGAGGGATCTTTTATGTACTTCATTACGTGGGATACATGTAATATATCATGTACTTGAGACATGGTAGGTGGAAGTGCTAGTTGATAGGACATAGATCAGACACGATCAGTAATATTGATGGTGTATATGTACATTGGACTCAACTTTCCTTTCTTCCTGAATCTCATGATCATATTCCATAGAGATATGCAGAGGAATACCATGTCTCCAAATTTAAACTTAGAGTCGCATCGACAATTGTCTACATAACTCTTTTTTCAACTTTAGGGATGCCTTGATGTGCTGCTAAATGGTTTTCACCTTTTACAACATTTCTTCAACCATTTCAGGCCTTATAATATTATGCTCAATGACTTCACGCCATCATGTTGATGTTCTGCACCTTTTCCCATAAAGGGATTCATATAGATCCATTTGGATGCTCAAGTGGAAACTATTGTTACAAGAGAACTTGACCAGAGGTAGATGTTGGTCCCATCCTCATTTTAAGTCCATATAACACACTCTCAACATGCCTTCTAGTGTCTGAATAGTTATCTCCTATTGTCCATAATTTTGAGGATGATAGTATGTACTGAAGTTCAACTCAGTGTTCACAGCATGTTGGAGACTTTTCCAGAACATGGAGGTAAATCTTGAATCTTGATCGGATACAATCCATAGTGGTTCTCTATGAAGACTTTCCACTTATTTGATTTATATCCATGAAAGTTGATCCAATGATAATTATCCTTTAATTTTGATAAAGTGAGCGGTATTTGTAAGAAGACCATAATAACCCATATTGCCTTGTTCCCTCTAGATGTGTTTGGGAGTCTAGTGACAAAGATCATGGTGGTGTTTTCCCATTTCCATGTTTTTTTTGGGGTAATGGTTGAATTAATTCTTTAGGATTTTCCTTTCAATCTTCATTTTCTAGCATACCAAGTACTTGGATGTATATTCAGTAATATCCTTCATATTTTCCTACCAGTAGTTCTCTTAGAGATCTTGATACATCTTTGTGCTCTCTTGGTAGATAGAGAAGTTTGATCTATGTGCGTCATTCCGAACCTTATTCTTTATCTTTGTGTTATATAGTACACATAATCATGACCTAAATATCATGAATCCGTCGTCATTTTGGAACTATGAGGATTTCCCTTTTTTGATAGCTTCCACCCTTTTCTGAATTTCCACAGCATTTCATTGACCATAATTTATTTTCTCCATGAGGGATGATTGATCAATAATTTTATAAAGGATTGATGATGTTCCTACCTTAATTATTCGCATCCCCATACTTTGTAAGTCTACGAATATTGGATCCTTCTCAATTCTCATCATTGATAAAGATGTAGGATCCTTTATACTTAGAGAATCTACCACCTTATTTGATTTACCAGGATGGTAGTGGATTGAGAAGTCATAATCTTTGATGAGATCCAAACATCATCATGTGTGCATATTAAGCTCCTTATGTGTGAGTATATATTTCAGACACTTGTAATTATTACATATCTCACACTTCTCCGCATAAAGATAATGCCGCAGGATTTTTAATGTGAAGATCACAACTGACAACTCCAGATCATGTGTAGGATGGTTTTGCTCATAAATTTACAACTACCTTAAGTCATAGTCTATCGGTTTGTCATTTTTCATTATTACATAGCCTAATAACTTTTTTGAAGCATCTTTTCTCACCACAGAGAGTTCTCCACTTATTGGGAGTGTGAATTCTGGAGTAGTGATAAGCCTCTTTTTGAGCTCCTTAAAACTTTCCTCAAATTCTTGAGTCCAGAAAAACTTCACACCCTTTCATGTTAGCTTGGTTATTGGGTTTGAAAATCATGATAATTTCTTCACAAAGATTCAGTAATACCCATCTGGTCCACGGAAAATACGGATCTCCATTACAAATGTTGTCCTAGGAAGTAACAACCCGATCATTTATGAATAAAATTCCCTTTATTTTGATTTAATTAAATGTATTATGGATATAGAAAACACATACACTCCTTTTTATCCAATTAAATTTAAATGACCTTTTAGTATCATTCCCTTTGATAATATAATTTTTGAACACTGATCACATGACTAGTATAAATATAGAATTTTAACAAATCCTCTTGACACAGAAAAATGAAGTGATGGACTCAACCCGTAAGATCATACCCTATAATGCCCATTTATCCTAGCTTACTGGGAAGATAGTATTTTTGGGATTTTCCCTAGACCAATTCCAATCTAAGATCTCAAAACTTAATCATGATAGAAATTGATTATGGGAGAAGTTTAAGCTCATCAATATCAAGACCCAAATTATGTTCACCGAACAACCTCATGAAAGTCCCACCTTCATGCACGTTAATATTAGGGAATCTGCTGTTGGAATAAAGGGATATGTAACAATACACTAGAACTATCAAAATGTAAATTATTTTTTCATATAATAATGAATATTGTTTTATTATTGTTACTTTGTAGATGCTTTTTAAAGGTTAAATAGTATTTTTGGTTAATATTCAAATTCAATTAAAAATCTAATTTTAATGAGTTAATGGATTTTTTAAATGAATAATATTCTTATAAAATATTATTAATAAATTAATTTTATTAAATATAAATTATCATATAATTTTTATGAAGTCAAAAGTAATTTTTATTATGGTTAAAAAAATATTTTTTTCAAAACCTGTTAATTTTCAATAAATGTCATTTTTTATTTTAAAAGTGAAAATTAACATATTTAGAAAATTATATAGATATAATTAATATAATTTTTGGAATCAAGATGTCTAAATTTTCCAATGGTGATTCTTTTATTATTTTCCGATACAATAAATTTTTGGGGTAAAAAATAAATCTCATATAAATATACTGTGTGTTTTATGACATCATAATATCTCAATAACTATGTAATAAATAATATAAAATGTATATTCGAAAAAATATATATTTCTCCTATAAAATAATTTAATTTTATTATTATTTTATTTATTTTATAAAGCTATAGTGAATTCTCCGAAACATATAATTTTTTTTAAGATTTTAAAATAATTTCCTTGAAAGTATGACTCACCTCCACATAAGAAAATGAAATATTTTAATATATTCTACCCTTATCCTTATAAAATAATGTATATGACCCCCCTTTTCCAGATAAAATTGAAAAAAACCACGGTTTGGATTGGGGTTTTGAATATTTTATTATGTAGTGTCCAAAACCAAAATAATAAAGAAATTACCCTTATTTCCTATATAAACCCACACAAGCACCTATTTCTTTTCACTCAAAATCATTGAATATCAACCAACCAATGACACCTGATCCCTATAGTCCTCCTAAGGCTCCCTAAATCTCTCAATATTCTTCTACCAATCCTTTGGAGTCACACATCCAAGTAATGGATCTTTCTCTCCCCTCTTTTATCAAGCACTCATTTTGTGATATGCCTTTTAGGTACAATTTTCATATGCTGGGATATGTTCATACATACTCTAAATACTATATAATTTATTTATAGATAATTATATCTTCCTTAAACTATATTTAATCCATCCATTATCCTTTATATACACCCATTACCATGCTGGAATTCCGTAAGGGATTTCTCTCTTGTCATTCCCATTCAACAACTTATTTTATATTATGCATCTTAAATTACATTTAATGTGTTGGGGTATAATGTTTCATGATCCCCTTATAGTCCATTTCTTGTATAAATTATGATATACCCCTTTATCTCTCATCAACCCATTTTATGATGTTCTATTTGATGTTTTTATGCTGCTAAAATTGCACTATGACTTTCCATGCCAAAGTCATTGTGTAGTGAATACCATACCTATTTATATATGAAGGGTATTCACCTTTGTTCTTGTATACAAATTTATAGGGGAATTACATGTATGTATTCCAATTTCTTGATCATGTAATAACCTATTATATTGAATGAACTCATGTTAGATGATCTATGTGGTACACTTATGCTTGAAAAAGAAATGATGAAGAATGGTGTGACCTGATATCACTCCTACGCACTGGGTAATGTTTAGTATCATGATACATCATGTGAAATGAGGTTTTACTCATGCTAATTCATGTGTAATGGGTTTTTTATCATGTTACTTCATGTTCAATGATGGTTCAATCATGCCAATTCATGTGAAATGGGTTTTTACTCGTGCCAATATCATATTGTATGTTGCTACCACATTTCCATGTTATGATTATCACACTATATTATGAATTTATGTTCATGATTCTTTTATGGTCCATTGATATTCCTGTTGTATAACATGTATTTTATTCCTCATTTTATTCCATTTGTATTCCCTTATAGGGCTTTATAGCTCACCCCTTTCTTATTTATGTATTATGGTTATCCCATGTAGCGTAAAGTACGACTGAATGTCGGGGTCATTTAATGGTAGTTTTCAATAATGATGTTGTATTTTGGGTTTGAAGTTGTTATGTAATGTTCCTGATCCCTAAAGACACTTGAAATTTCCATATATTAAGTTTTATTAAGGGAAATTTTATGTAACAAATCATGTTTAAAATATTAAATAAAGAGAAATGTTGTTATAGTTAGTATTAGAGAATGGGTTTAGTTATTTTTGGGATTAGGATTAGAAAACTCTAGTGAGAAACCTTTTGGATAAAACTAAGTGTAAGAGAAAATCCTTATATTTTGGTGATTAAAGAGAAAGTGGGTTATCATGAAAATATATCCATGTTTGGATACTAAAATTGGATGTTGATCTGACATATATATATATAAGATTAATAAATATGATAAGGTGTTATGAGCTTGACTTGGGGTAACCTAGTACGTGCCATTGAGCCTTAATGTGTATCTGGTTTGACACTCCTGGGGTATATTCGTTGGTAAATTCATAAACTAATTACAAACCATTATTAAGTGAACAAATAAAAGATGGCCCATAAGAATATATATTAGGAAGTAGATCATGGATAACATATATTGAATCCTAGAAACTCATAATTTTAGGAGATAAAATGTAATTCATAAGTTATCCTTTTATTGTTATTGGATTCCCCTTTATGTGTTTATTAGTTCAAAAAAATATCTTCCCTAAGACTTTTGGGATGAAGTAAATGAGTAGAACCAGAATGAAAAAAGTGAATGTTTGGGTTATCATCCATATTTATACATATTCTTTTACATCTAGAATGTTTATTAGAACAATCTAAACACCACTACAAATAATGGAAGTACGAAAGTTGGTGAAAAAATAAAATGGTGCAAATATTCCATCCCATGTATACAACTCCTCACCTTTCAAAATATTTAGATTGAAATTACCAAAAAAACGTTTTCATACTTCCCTTAGTGGAATTTTATGCAATTCTAGGCATTGATTGGATTCCCATATATAGAGACAACATAAATTTCCACGAGAGGGAATTCACTCTCCATATAGAGAATTGACACTTGATTCAATACAAGTTCAAGGAGGGGGAGCATTCTTCTTTACCACCATAATCTCAAGCATGGATATTATTTCCCTATGAGCATGCATATCTTGATCAAATGATTTATTCTAGGTAAATAACCATTATTGAAGACATGCCTATTATGAGAGACTTCCATGATTTGTTTCCAAAGGAATTTCTTGGTCTTCTTCCTTGAAGATAGGTTGAGTTTTTGATCGATATTATACCTAGGGAATTTTATAATATACAATAATCCATATAGAATGGTTGTGGTGGAACGTGAGGAGATAAATAAAAAAATATAAGAGAATCTAAATAAAGAGTTTATACGACCACATGCTTCACCATGGGGTGCATTAGTACTCTTCGTCAAGAAGAAGGATGGGTCAACACACCTTTGCATTGATTATCATGAGATAAAAAAAATCATGGTAAAGAACAAGTATCCTCTTTTATGAATTGATGAATTTTTTGATTAGCTACAAGGATCACAATAATTTTCCTAGGTGGATCTTCTTTCAAGATATTACTAAGTAAATCTGAATAAGGAGGATATCCCCAAGACTTCTTTTTGTACAAGTTACGGGCACTATGATGTCATAGTGATGCCTTTTGGACTCACTAATTATCCATAAATCTTCATGGACTTGATGAATAAAGTATTTATTGATTACCACAACAAATATTTGGTAGTATTTATTGATGATATTCTAATATACTCCAAACCCAAGGAGGAGCATGAGGAGCATCTGAACACAGTGTTAAAGACCTTGTGAAAGGATAGGTTATATGAAAAGTAGAGAAACTGTGAGTTCTAGTTGAAGTAAGTCTCATTCTTGGGGAATATCATCATAAGAAATGGGATATCTACAGATCCTTCCAAGACAAAGGGAATTGAGGTATATCCAAGACCAACATCTGTGACAGATATTCATAGCTTCCTTGGGTTAGCTAGATATTATCACTAATTTGTGAAAAATTTCTCATGATTTTTAAACCCTTTTACCAAGATAACTCAGAAGGGAGTCATGTTTTATTTGAATGGTGAATGTGAAGAAAGATTCATGGAGTTGAAAAAGAGGCTTATCACTACCCCTATTCTAACACTACCGACAAGTGGGATGATTTTTGTAATATTCAGCGATGCTTCAAAGAGGGGATTGGGATGTGTATTGATGAAAAATGAAAAATTCATTTCATATGCCTTAAGGTAGTTTAAAATTCATGAGAAAAACTATCCCATAGACGATATGGAGTTGTCATCTATGGTTTTCATATCAAAAATATGATGGAATTATCTATTTGGGGATCAGTGTGAAATATATACGGATCACAAAAGTATCAAATATATATTCACATAGAAAGAGTTGAATATGCTCCAATGAAGATGGTTAGAGATCATCAAGGATTATGACTAATCAATCCAGTACCATCATGGGAAAGTAAACAAGGTGGAAAATTCTCTAAGTAGAAAGGACCCAGAAATTCTATCATTGATGAGAATTGAAAATGGTCCAATCTTCTTAGATTTTATGAGTATGGAAATGGGAATCATAAATAAGGGAACATAATCAATCCTTTTACAAATTATTGCAGAACCATCTCTCTTGGAAAGGTTAAATGATGCTAAAAAGATTATGAATTAACTAAGAAGAAAGTGGAAACTATCAAAAATTGGAAATCCTCAAATTTTAGTGTTAATGAAAAAGAAATTGTGAGATTTGGGTCGAGACAATCTGTTCCATAAAATCATGAGTTTAAGAAAGAACTTTTGGATGACGCACATAGTTATAATTTCCTCATTCACACCTGAAACATAAAGATGTATCAAGATCTTTGGGAGCACTATTGGTGGGATAACATAAATAATGAGATCACTAAATATACATCAATGTGTTTAGTATGTCATCAAGTGAATGATGAGAGGCAGAAATATAAGGGTATTTTGCCACCATTACCCTTACCAACATGGAAATGGGAAGACATCACCATGGACATTGTCACCGGACTTTCAAAGATATCCAATGGAAACAATACTATATGGGTTGTTGTGGATTCAATTTTAAATATTGCACACTTCATTGAAATTTTATAGGATTTCTGACTGGATCAACTGTCACGAATATACATCAGAGAAGTGGTAAGGCTGCATGGAGTACCATTATTGATTATATAAAATTGAGACCCAAGATTCACCTCTATGTTTTGGAAATGCATCTAGCATGCTCTAAACATGAGCAGAACTTTAGTATGGCTCATCACCCTCAACCAGATGACCAATTTAATAAAACTATCCAAACACTTGAAGAATTGTTAGGAGTTTTCTAAATGGACTTAAATGGTGAATGGGACTAACATCATCATTTGGTGGAGTTCTCTTACAACAATAGTTTCTACTAAAGCATCCAAATGGCACCATATGAATCCCCTGATGGTAAGAGGTGAAAAACACTGACATGTTTGGATGAAGTTGGGGAATTAAAACTTATAGTTATTGAGTTGGTTGAAGAAATGGAGGAGTAGGTTAATACCATCCATAAGCACATCAAAGTTTCTTTGCTGACAATCGTCGACATGGCCTAGAGTTTCATGTTGGAGACATGGTATTCCTCTTCATATCTCCATGTAAGAGAGTGATGAGAATTGGGAAGAAGAGACAACTTAGTACAAGGTACATCATCCCTTTTGAGATCCTTGATCACATCTGAGTAGTGGCCTATCAACTAGAACTCCCACCAAAGCTATATCAAGTACATGATGTATTCTATGTATCCCTATTGAGAAAGTACATACAAGACCCCTCACATGTACTCAATCTAGATGTGGTACAATTAGAGATTGACCTTTCCAATGAGGATAATCTGATGAAGATATTAGATCATAGAGAAAAAGGTCTATGAAATAAAATGATGCCCCTCATCATGGTGTTGTGGAGAAACCACTTATTTGAAGAAGAAATATGGGAACCCAAGCATGTGATGAAGCATAGTTACCCTCATCTGTTTTAGAGTGGGAAAAAGAAATTTTTATGGAGAAATTTATTAATGGGGGAAGGTTGTAATGACCCGATCATTTATGAATAAAATTCTTTTTATTTTGATTTAATTAAATGAATTATAGATATAATTAACACATTCAATCCTTTTTAAAAAATTAAATTTAAATGACCATTTAGTATCATTACTGTTGATAATATAGTTGTTGAACGACGATCACATGACTAGTATAAATATAGGGTTTTAACAAATCCTTTTGACAGGTACAAAGGAAGTGATGGCCCCAACCAGTAGGATCATACCCTATGAAGTCTATTTATTAGAGTTTCTCAGGGAGATAGAATTTCTAGGATTTTCCCCAGAACAATCCCAAGCTAAGATCCAACAACTTAATCTTGATCGAAACTGTTTATGGGAGAATATCAAGCTCATTGAGATTATGACCAAAACCATGTTCACCGAATGATCTCATAAAATTCCCATAATCATGAACCTTACTCTTGGGGTGTATACTGGTGTAATAAAGGGATATGTAACAAGATCCTAGAATTATGGATATTTAAATTATTTTTGTATAGAATCAGGAATATATTTTCCAATTATTGTTAATTTATAAATTCTTTTAAAAGCACAAATATTTTTTGGTTAACATTATAATTCAATTAAGAAATATATTTTTAATGAATTAATGGTTTTTTGAAATAAATAATATTATAATAAAACATTATTATTAAATTAATTTTATTAAATTTAAATGATCATATAATTTTTATGAAGTCAAAATAATTTTTATAAAGGTTTAAAAAACTTTTTTTGGAATGAACCATCAATTTTCAATAAATGTTAGTTTTTATTTTGAAAGTAAAAATTCACATATTTAAAAAATAATTTAGATAAATTTGATATTATTGTTGGAATCAGGATATAAAAATTATACAATGGTGATTTTTTCATAATTTTATGAGATAGTGAAATGTTTGGGCAACAATTAAATATCGTATAAATATATGGTGTGTTTTATGACATCATAATGGCCCATTAATGATTTAATAAATAATATTAAAGGTATATTTGACCAAATATAAGTTTTTTATTTAAAATAATTTTATTTTATTTTTATTCTATGTACATTATAAATCATTAGTGAATCCTTCAAAACATATAATATATTTTAAGATTTTAAAATCCATTCCTTGAAAGTACGACTCACCTCTTCATAAGAAAGGGAATTATTTTAATATATTATTCCCTTATCCTTATAAAATAATTTATACCACTCCAATTTTACAGAAACCCTGGAAAATCAATGGTATGGTTAGCTTTTTGAATATTTTATTATGTAGTGTCCAAAATCAAAACAATAAATAAATTCCCCTCATTTCCTATATAAACCTACCCAAGATCCCATTTCTCTTCACTAATATTATTTGAAACTCAACCACCCTATGCCCCCTAGTCCATAGAGTCCTATGAAGGTTCCCCAAAGCTCCTTGTAATCCTCTCCCATTCCTTTCGAGTCACACATCGAAGTAAGGGATCTTCCACTATCCTTTTTTTTCAAGCACTCCTTTTGTGATGTGCCTTTTAATTACAATTTACATAAGTTGGGATATGTTCATAAATACTACCCTTACTATACATTTGATTTATAAATAATGAGATCTTCCATACAATCATTAATCCATCCATGATCCTTTATATACACCCATTACGATGTCGAAATTCTGTATGGGATTTCTCTCTCCTCATTCCCATTCAAGATCTTATTTTATACCATGCATTTTAAATTCAATTTCGTGCATTGGGGTATAATGTTCCATGATCCCCTTACTATAAATTTCATGTATAAATGATGATATACCCCTTTCTATCTCATCAACCCATTTTACAAAGTTCTATTTGATGCCATTATGCTGTCGAAATTTCACTACGACTTTCGATGACAAAGTCATCATATAGTGAATACCATACACATTTCTCTATCAAGGGTATTCACATTTGTGATCATATAATTATTTATTAGGGACTTACATGTATTTATTAAACTTTATTTGATCATGGAATAATGTATTATGTTGAATGAACTTAGAGTATATGATCTCTATGGCACACTTATGCAGGAAAACAAAATGATTATGAAGGGTGTTCCCTGATAGCGCTCCAATGCATTGGGTAATGATTTGTATCATTGTACGTAATGTGCAATGAGGTTTTACTCATGATAATTAATATGAAATGGGGTTTTAATCATGCTAATTCAGGTACAATGATGGTTTACCCATGAAAATTCATGTGTAATGTGTTTTTACTCATGTTAATATCTTGTTGTATATTGCTACTACATTCCCATGTTATGATTATCATGTTATATCCTAGCTTTATGTTCATGTTTCTTTTATTCCCTATTAATATTACTACTGAATAACATGTATTGTCTTCCTCATGTTATTCCATGTTTATTCCCTTACTAGGCTTTATAGCTCACCCCTTTCTTATGTATGTCATCAGTTTATCCCATGCAATGTTAAGTATGAAGGAATGTTGTGGTCATGTAAAATAAGTTTTCAAAAATTATGATTTATTTTATGATTAAAGTTGTTATGTAATGTTCTTAATACCAAAATACACTAGAAATTTTGATATTCTAAATTTTATTAAGTGAAATTTTATGTAATAAATAATGTTTAAATATGAAATAAGAAGAAGGTTTATTATATGGGCTACTCTTCGATTACTTTTTTCATGGAAGGGTCCAAAGATATCCCTTTTTTGGTGACTACATGCCCTAAGAATGATACTTAATTCATCCATAACTCATATTTACTATACTTTTCATATATTTTAACCCTTCCCAGAGTCTTCAGCATAGTATTAAAATGCCCTTTTTATTCCTCCTTACTCTAGGAGTATATCAAAACATCGTCAATAAATAATACCAATTTTTTAGGTAATCTATAAAGACTCTATTCATTAAATCTTTGAAAATTGATGGAGAATTAGTGAGTCTGAAGGGAATCACTATGACCTCATAGTGTTCATACCTTGTTCAAAATTCTATCTTGGGAATATCTTCCTTCCTAACATTTAATTGATGATATCTTAGTAAAATGTACACATTAGAGAAATAACTAGCCCCATGTAGCTGATCTAACAAGTCATCAATCCGAGATATAGAATACTTTCCCTTTATCATGATTTTATTGAGCTCACCATAATCAATTAAAATTAACATCAATCTATCATTCTTCTTAACAAAGAAAACTTATTCACCCCATGGTGAAGCACTCAAGCGTATAAAAACCTTGTCCAGATTCTCTAATAGCTGCTTCTTCATCTCTTCTAGCTCTACGATGGCCATTCTATAAGGTGTCTTTGATATAGGCCGAAATCTAGGAAAGGTTAAATTTAGAACTCAACCTCCCGATCAAGAGGAAGACCAGGAAACTCTTTAGGGAACACATCAGTGTAGACCCATATAATGGGAATGTCTACAAGAATGATTCAATCCTTTTTATCAATAATTTAGGATAGATATTCTTGCTCATTAGGCTGTAATATCCACACTTGATAAAATTATTCTAATGGAGATTCATCCTCCACCTTACACTAGTATATAATTGGCGGATACTTCCGGATTTGATGAGTGTTCTACCTTTCCTGAAGGATGATGTTGTATTTTTATATAGATAGCCTATCCATGCCCAATATAGCATTGAACTATAACAAATGAAGTAATAAAATATTTTATAATAGGTTATATCCCCCAAAATTAACTGGGGATGAGTTATATACTTTGGATGCAATAATTTCCACATTTTATGTTCTCACAAATAACTCAACCACCATATTTTATGGTGGTATTTGAAAAGTTTTACGAAACATTCAAGATATGAAAGAATTCATAGAACTATAATCAAATTGTTTGTTCCATATTATTAAATGAATAAATAGATTACATATCACCATATCATTTCCTGGATCCACCTCAGTAGTAGTGAAATCATATGCCCTTCCATGTTGCCTTGAAGGTTGTTTTTTGTTGACTCCAACAACCCTTGTCGTAGGGAATTTGTTTGAAAAATTTACATGTTATTTACATTTGAAACACTGCAATGTAGGTTGAGTGTTTTTCTAAACCTTCCTTTATTTTTGCACATTTGTGGAATTCTTCTTATCCCTTCTACAATTCATAGCCATATTTTTCATTCTTCCAAATTTGATGCACTTCCTGGTTCCCTTTAGATAGTTCCTAGGATTATTCTTCCCGCAATTTTGACATGTGGGATATTAAATATTCTTTTTATCATGGGATTTATTTTCTGATCCACCCATATTAGAATTTGTTTCCCACTTTTTTCACCAGGCCCATGAGACCACTAAGAGTCTTTGATCTCTATTTAAACCTTGAGGGACAATGAAAAAACTTATTATAACTTTCAAAGTCTAAAATCACCAATACTTTTCATATACTTGGCTTTAGTCCACTAAAGAAGTGATCCACCTTCCTTTCAGTGTTCATGATAAATATGGAGGTGTATCTTGCAATAATTTTAATGTTTTCTTCATACGCTCTAATATACTCATCTTCCTCCCACTTAAGATCAAAAAACTCTCATTCCATCTTGATAAGAAGGGTTTAGGGAAAATATTTATTGAAAAATATTTCATTGAATTCCTCCCAATCCATAGAATCAGTTTCGTCCTTGGACTTTGTATTTTTGATTAGTTTCTACCACTGACCATCTTCACCATCAAAATGATAGACTGCTAGTGAAAATTTCTCTTCTTCTGAGAATTGGAGGATAGATAATATCTTTTCAATTGAGTTAATCCACTATTCCATGAGTAAGGGATTAGAATATCCACTAAACATGGGAGGTCTTTGATGCATGAAGGATCCTGAAACAACATGATCTTTCTTCGGATGAGGAGGGTGTTTCATGTGATTTACGTTATTATTCATAACATTATCAAATTTTGAAAGTACTATCATGAATTTTTGAGCCCTTTTTCCATAATATTTGGAATGTAGTTAGATAAATCACCACACTTATTATCACATTTATTTTTGGAATGTGTTTTTTTATTTCCATCCATTAACTATGAAAAATAAAGTACAATTATCGTGGTTGAATACTTAGCTAATAAGAATGTAAAAAAATTGAACATAAAAGGATAGAATTTTAAAGGAAAATGATATCCAAACATGTGATTAAAATGTTTAAATATAGGTTATAAAAGGTTTATTTCATAAAATATAATCTTATGGGATTTATTTTGTTCCCTTAATAATGGATCATAAAGTTCTTATGAATTTACTAAAGCATATCCCCGAGGAGTGTCAAACTGGGTGCGTAATAAGGCTCGTTTTCATGTATCAGGTTTTCCCGAGTTAGGCCCGGAACACCTTTTTGGATCTATTACTCCTAGGTACATCTATGACAGAACCACATCCACTTGTATTATCCAGATAGATATGTATTTTCTTGATAAAACACTAACTATACACTTACCAAAATTTAGGGATGTTTTCTTAGACGTATTCTTATCCTTAAAGTTATTACTAAATATCCCTCTTCCTAATCACCAAAAATAACTGTACCATTCTCTGATACCAACTATATAGAACCTATCCTTTTCACATATTATTACATGATTTATAGCATAATAAATAATAAAATTGCATTCTAAGGATCGTAAATTTTGGTGTCTTTGGAAGAAAAGGTACATAAAAATGAAAACATGATACTAAATAAAACATTTCATTATTTATAATCCATTATGTGATACTACCTTACATTAAGACCTTACATATTCATATGAAAACCTGGGTAAAACATGAACAAAGTTATGAGCTAAAAATACATGTAAGAAAATAAACATAAGAATAAACATATCATATGGGTTTGTAGGCATAATCGGATGAAATAAAGTCCTGGATATACATAAGGAAGAATAGAAAATGTAATAATTTTATCATAGTATATATGGAAACAAAATAGAACATGACTTAATCATTATTCAAGGATCATTTCACATGAAAGAGCACTAATCAAGGTTAACCACTAAGATCGTTGCACGTGGAGCATGAGTCAAGGCTAACCACCAAGACCATTGCACATGACATATCATGAGACTAAACATTATCCAATGAATTAGATAGATATATGGGGGAACCCATAATAACATTTTCATGAATATCTGTGCCACATGAAGAATAATACATAAGTAATCAACCATAAACATAAGGGTCACCCATGGTAAGAATTGGATATCATAATCTTGTAAAAGAGTCATAACATAAGAGAATATCATAATGATGTCAATGAAAGAAAGGATTTAAATAATACATGGAAATTAATATGGGATAATAGGCATATAACATGATAATTGATGTCAAAATTAAGTGAATACATGTAAAAGTGGTGTTTAAGAAACTTTAGAAATAAAACATTTTAGTGCAGTTTAAGGAAAATGGTAAAGATAATTTAAAGAAGAAAGGGGAATAATCATTTATATAAAACCAAAATTGAACCAAGAATATTTTCATTATTAAATGAGTTATTTTATAAAAATAATGGTGTATTAAAATAGATTAGGGAGTGCACTTGAAAATGGGAAAGGATTCACTATGTCCCCTTAAATTAGGCTCACTTATCGGGAAAAATTGAGTAGGGAACCTTTTAAAAAAACATATATCCCTAAAAAAGAATGATGAAAAGATATTGATAAATGAGTTTGGAATATATAACCATAATTTAGAGGTGGTAAATAAAATAAAATAAAATTTAATTTGGGTAAAAAGATAATAACAATAACTCGAAGAATTAATGGAGATTCAGGTAAAATCCCTTACCATAAGTTTGAAGGTGTTCGTAACTTGATTTTAATGTCTTGTATAATCAAATTAGATTCATTTATTAATAATTTAATAACCATTTATACATTAATTTATTTATTATAACATTATTAAGTTCATTTATGCCTTTTTTTATTGGTTAAGAGATTCAATTCCATCTTTTGAGAGCATTGGTTTCCTTGGTTTTCATGATCGGTTTACTTATATACATTTACGAAAGGTCATTTAAAGTAGGGGTAATTACATATAATTGACCTTATATGTTATTAATTATCTTAAATAAGTTAAATTGGTCTTATATTTCATTTTTTATAGAATGGTTATGAATAATTATATAAATAGACAATGATAATAATTTTGGTTTATTTTGGCAGATTTCGATCACAAAAAACTCATTTTGTTTTATAAATTAATATCATGGGTATAAAATAATTTCAGAACATTTTATAAGATATAATAAATATATTATAATCGTGTTCAATTATAAAAATGGTTTTATAACTATCCTTGAACATGGTCATGGAAATTGAAAACTTCATTGTCCTTAAATGTGATAAATTAACACATCATGGTTGATGTTTTCATTTTTAGTATAAAAGGAGGGGAAAAGAGAGATGATGGTGAATTATTCCTTATGAATAATAAAATCCTTGTATATTTACGTTAATTTATTTATAATATCATTTTATAAGGTTATTATAACATAAAAAAATAAAATAAAATAACATGAAATGAAAAGAAATGAAAAAAGAGGCTTTTACCTCTTGATTCCTTCTTCTTGAGAACCTGTTTAGGGGATTTTTTTGATATTTTGTTAAGAATTAAAGCTCATGGATATTTGGGAGGGGATTTTGAGGATATGTTGTAGAATTTGGTCAAGGCACAAGGCTTGAGATGTGTGATGCGAAGAGGTGGTATTTATAGTGGAGGAGAGGGATGTTTTCTAAATATTTTAATCATTAGTTTATTATTTTTCCTCAGGACCAGGAATATTTTGAGAATTATCATAAAAAATATTAAAATAATGAATTAGGTTTCAATATTATGGTTTTTACATCAGTTATGACTCAAGAAATATTGTATTTAACTTATAATGTATAAATACAACAAATTATTGAATTTCACTATTTTCAAAAAATTCATGTATTTTAGAAAATTTTTGCAAAGAATTCCAAAACCATTTTTTGACATGCAGAATTCCAAAATTAAATCCATCTTATGAAAATAATTTTATACATATGATAAATTTAATTTTTAATTAAAATCATAATTTACTTGAAAAATAATGATTTTAAAATTATAACTGATATTATTAAACATTGAAAAATTAACTAAGTTATCATAAAATTATATTATAATCATAAGAAATAAAAATATTAATATATAAATAAACATTATGAAAATAAATTTTCTTTTAAATTATTAAATTAATCATAAAATTGTAATTTAATATTTATGACTTACAAAAATACCAACAATTAATTAATAATTTTTAAAATATTTATTTAATTATAATATAAAATAATTATATCATATTTTAACTTATAATATGGATAAATGTTATTTATAATTTCATTGGTGAAGTTACTATTCAATTGTACAATTTACTATTCATAAGGTTAACAATACTATTCCAAAGATCAAGTTATTATTTCATCGATATAGGTTCTTTACCTTATGGAAATACCTTTTATTTCATTCATTCATCATTTATAATGTTTTTGTTGTGTTTAAAATGTAATTTTATGTGGATTATACTATATGAAATAATTATAAGTATGGGATATTCATTGAAGGAATATAGGGTCATTACATACAGAGTGAGTTATGAATGATGTATTCTGACCGTAATTGTGTTAATATTTATACAACCACTAGTTATATGGTAATTTCCTTAGATTAATTTTCACATCAATAGGTTATATTAGTTTCAATGATATAATTAGAACCAATAGATACCATGACTGTAACCTTAATATTATTTCCTAAAGTCCATATACATCATATTGACAGGATAGAGATGATGTGCAACCATCAAGTGTTTTTCACTAATATAATTTGAGAATTCTTCACAAGAATTTTTCATTTGGTGATCTTGAGTTGATTAGATCATGATAAATGACCCACCAATAGGAAAACCACATGTTTCAAGTGTCATTAGTAGTTCTTATATGTGAAAATGTGTAGTGGTATCCTGAATTGAGATTATTATCAGTGAATACTATTTAATTATGTAATTTTATGACAGATGGAAACCATGTAATTTATATCATGGAGAGGTATATTGAATTGGGTGCGTAATTAGTCATATAAAATTGATTTAATAACCAAGATAGAATTTTTTTACTTCTGATAGGAACTGATATCTCATGTCAAGTTGATCAGGATGGTATTATCTTCGCTAAACTCATCTCTATGGTAGAGGATAGTATGTCCTTTTGGTTGTAAGAACCCAATTTTTTTACTATAAGGTATGAATCTTTTGCATTCCAATTAAATTCCTTGGTTTGGACCAAATGTGAATTCCTAGTGAGGCAATGAAGAAAATGATGGTGTTCAAGGATTTTTCGGAGCAGAGAACCCCGACCGGTGGAAGAACCAATTGGGTCACATGGTTAGTAGGAACTATGTATTCTTCTCCCCATTGTTTCTCCTAACTATTTAGGGGTATTTTAGTGAGAAGTAGTGGGATGCATGGTTTTCCATAACATTGAAATGTAGGCTGCACACCCATGAGAAATCATTGCGGTATTATTATTGGAAAACACACAGTTTGCGTAAGGTTTCCCAAACTGTGTATATGAATCATGTGAGTCCCATCATGGGACAATGGGTCACACACAATTGGCGCAAGGTTTGGCCAACCATGTGATCAAACCATGTGACCCAGTTTTAAAGGGATAAATTTATATTTTTCCCATGAGGTTTATAATTTTAACCCTCCTTTCTTATTTCCTCCTCCAATGGATAAAAATCCTCCTCTTCTCCACTGAAGAGAGCCTCAAGCCTCCATCACCTTGGATTTTCTCATGTTTTACTTTAACACCCCAGGTAAATAAAGAATATGACATTTTTATATTTATCCATATTTGTGAATAAAATAGTAATATTACTTTAAATGGGACGCAATGCTTGATGGCGTACCCAATACGCAACAACAAGTTTCTTGGGAATCTTGTGTTGCACTCTAATAATAAAATAATATTATTTTAAATGGTAGTTAACGCATAGTCATTGTAATGGAGGTAATTAATGGAACTAAATACAAAATGATTATATATGTTTGCAAATATTTTTATTTTTATCCAATAAATGTTAGAGGCTTAAAATGTGAATGAATCCAATTTTAAGCGTAAATATTCTAATATTCTTTAAAAGGTCGATTAACCACCTTTTGATGGAGAACGATTTTTAAATCCACTTTTGACAATTTCATATTTTATATTGGACCAAATAAAATTCTTCTTTATAATCGGGACATCAAAATTTACATTGTGTAAATTTTTGGTATTTTTCCGCTAAAGTTCATTTTTTAATGAATAGTGAAAAATGTTGTATTTTAATTCAAAACCTCTTTTTAATATAATTTATTTATATGATTAGATTATCCTTTGAATTTGTTTTAAAGTCCAATTATAATATATTTTTTCCATTTAATCCAATAGTGGTCATTGAAATTAATGTCACTTTGAAATTGGACTTAAACTAGTGTCAATCTTCTAATAGATATTGTTTCTTAAAAACACGCTACTTGTTTTCACAGCAGGAACTGATTATTACATTAATTAATGCAACTTATATGTTTCGAATTTTGTAAAATGGACATCATATTTGAATTCAGAATATCAAATATAGCTTAGGGTGAATTTTTGGTAATTTTCTGAAAACATCAATTTTTGATGAATAGTGAAACCACTAAGTGGTTGTTAAAGAAACTGATTTTTCTTTTAAATGAAACTTTACCACTTCTGTTATTTTAATTTCAAAACTCCGACAAACATGGGTTTCATTAGGATGTAAAATTTGGTACAATGGGATTAAAATAATTTTTTTGTGAATAGTAACTTTTAAGTTTTATTAATCGCGATTAAAGGTAATTAGTGCAATTTAAGGTAAAAATAATATTTTAATAATATTAAATGACCTTGAAACAAGTCTTACCATTATTTGATGAGTCATGGAAGACCAATAAAATCCATGGGTCAACTTGGGGACCCCATGGAGCCACTTTGATAGGAAAGTGACATTAATAACTTTTTATTTAAAGTTAAAATTAAAATGTCACAAACATGTGTTGTTTTACTAAAACAATTTTTACATGGAATTATTCAAGTAATATTTTTTACTATAATTATTCATTAGAAAGATAAAAGGATTTCATAAATCATGATATTTTTTTTATAATTTTTAGACACTAAATAAATTAAATTATTTATGACACCATGATGATGCAGCGGTTACCTCATTATTTAACGATTTTAATAAAATAAACATATAATGTAAATTCTAAGACCTACACTTGTAAAAAACATATTTTATGGGTTTATTTCAAAAACTTATCACCTTATCCTCTAAATAAACCCTTTTGGGACCTTTAAAATCAAAAAATCATTTTATAATATAGTAATATTTTATAACTTTCCAAGAGTGACCCTCCTTTTCTCTTATAAAAGGCCCCCACCTCTAACACATTACCCACACCTCTCAAGCCTTTGTCTCGGCCAAAACCTGCCCATTGCATCTCTCCACATCCCTATATTCATCATTTAAGCCTCCCCTTTGGGAAGAAGCTTTTCCAAGGAAGCCGTTGAGCTCAAATCAAGAAGAGTTACCCAATTTTAAGGTAATCTCTTCACTTGTGTTCTTTTGTTTTATTTTGCTTCTCCAACCATATAAACTCATTTTATTCCTTTATTTTGTAACAAAACCATTATCTTAAATATAATAGGATGTTTTTATGTGAATTATTCAAGCTAAAAATACATACACCTTCATCTAATGGTTATACAACATATTGTTTCTGTGGTTGGAGAATTTCTGCCTCACGAAACGATGATTGTTCAATCTTCTTTTAACACCTTTAATGGTGGCCATTATGATGTCACTATATTTTATATATGATATATACTGTATTTATGTTTTCTATATTCTTCTTAATTTTATATTTAAAACATGCCTTTATGCTTTTCATGTTGTGAAAATGCGATAATTTCATACGAGGAAGTGTGGACTACCGCCCCCTCAAGTGATGTGACTCATTCATGCAATACATGGAATGTATAAAGAATGAAATTAATGAACATATGTTACCTATATAACATATATATTGTACTGTAATTATAATATATATATATCTCAATTATTTTTAATTCCATTAATATGACAAAGAAATGAAAGTAGCGTTCATGCGTACGTACGACCTACCGTCTCCATGAACGGTGCATTTCATTTATTTTTATCTCCAAATGTTATGGAGTAGTATAACATGAATATTTAATGGATATATATGCTATTTAAATCATTAATAATATTCTGGAGATGATTTACTTATAACTACATGGACAATCATTTTCAAACAAGTTCATTTTTGACTCATGTACCAAACATCGACAAAAACGTCTGATATGAACTCACATTATTAACCAATTATTATAACATTATAATATGTGATATGAACTGAATAATAATCTTCAAAATAGGTCCTTAATCAATTACAAATTTACCAAAGTTTATTATTCATGAATATAAAGAAACGAACAAGACAAGTCAGACTTGAGGTAAGGGATCCAAACTCTCTCGTTCTTTTTAAGTACTCTCTTTTATGTCATTTCTTATAAGCTCATCATTCTTATGTTTGGGGATGTTCTTTATATTCATCACACTGTAATTTTTTTTCATATTATGAGAGACCCTATTTGATCTCATAAATCCATTTTTGAAAGTTTTAAGTGGCGTCGTTAGGCTGCCAAGTTTTCATAAGGGATTTTTCATCTCACTTTTATTCCTATGAGATTTATGATACATTTTCCACCATTTTCATTTGAGTGGTGCATTTACTTCCCATTATTCTACTCTTGGTGTCATATAATTTCGTTTATGGGTATTTACATCATTGTTGTATAGTCCTTCTTTCATGGGGTGTACGTTTCAGAAGTTACCCAATTCGGTAAGGGAACCTTTCACCCTGCTCATTTTAAAAGACTTCTTTTTTAGGTCTTTTAATATTATTATGATGGGATATGTTGTTATATATCCTTATTGCTATAAAGTTTATGTCCAAGTGATGAGATACTCCTTTCTATCTCTCATCAACTCATTTTCTGAATTTTGAAGTGACGTCGTTAGGCTGTCAAATTTTTGCAAGGGAACTTCTTAACCCAATTATGAATCATTTGGATAAACTTTTACTCCTTGAATATGTCATTAAATGAATATGTGTGAATAACCTCTGATTTTTTACACTCAATATCCACTTATATTTGGTGTATTCTTTTGTCACACATAATTATGTAATTGATTTATCCTTAATCCAAGGATACCAACTTTGAAAGGGACTTCGTCTCAATCTCCTTTCATTGAGGCATATTTTGTTCTAATACGAGGCTTTATTTTATATGGTGTATAAACCCCTTTGACTTTTAATTTTATACAAAATGAATCTTTTTCTATGAAGCGTTTTACTAAACTAAAAAATAATAATGTTTCTTTTAACGTACGCGTTGACACCGACCTTTCCTGTCGCCGCAAGTATTATTTGGTCTTTGGCTTCCTCAACAAGCCGTAGTGTTTTTAAAATGAAATAAATACCATATACTCTTTTATGTATTTTGGTATTGAAAATGGTTTTTATCATGGATTTGTTATGTCAATATATTTAAGCGATATATTGTGATCAAAGTGTGGAAATGTTTTCTTTCCATTATATTTGTTTTATGTCTTATGATTTTATAATGGTACTTGGACATTTTAAGGGTGGTTACGTGATAAACCATATGACGGGTGGTGTCATGAATACGAGGATGGGTGGTTACGTTATAACCTCCAATGCATTGGGTATGGAAGTCGGCCGTATGGCTATTCCATTAATTATGTGTGGAAGCCGACCGTATGGTTATTCCATTTAAGTATGTTTATGTCCCAAGTTACCTTTATATGTTATGTGTTCTTTATATGGGTTTTATGGTAATCTTTTGGTTACAAAAGTGTAAGTAATGTTCTTTTTTCAGTGAAGAGTTTTTTACTACTTCATAAAGGTGAAAAGTATTACTTTGATAAAGTATACATGGTTTACATGTTGTTTTGAAAAACTAACAGTTTTCATTATTTTTATATCCCTTACTGAGCTTTTTATGCTCACCCCAAGTTTTTTTGAAATGTTTTTCATAGGACTTAATGTGGAATAGGGTCAAGGATGGGATCATGGGAAATTCATTCTATCTAAAACATGGAACTAGACATGTTTCTTTTTAAGAGTTTTTATTTTATGGAAACTTAGTATAAGTGTCTACTTTGTAATCTCTTTAGATGTAATAGTTATGTCCTAATTCTCTAAAACACTAAACCATGAAAAGATCCTCAATGTGAATTATTAATTTAATTCAATATTAAGTAAGGTTTAAGGACAGGGCCTTATAGTTGGTATCAAAGGTTGGTTTAGATAACTTTAGAGGTTAGGGTATTCTCTAAGCATAAGTGACATTACCATAATGGTTAGGATTTCAGAAAGAGTCTTAGTTTTAGATAAATTGAATGAGTAAGTATATCCTAGTGTTTATCTTCCTCATTGGTACATTATGGTTTTGTTGATATACTCACACTGACCTTTTTGGTTTTAGTAAATGGCTGGATCTAGCAGGCACCAAAGTAACAGTGGATGTGAAGGAAACTGTGACAGTTTTCTAAGAGAGCAACTAAATGATATGGGAGCTACAATGAGAACTCTTGTATTTATCCTCAACCAACTATCTAGATTCATTATTGACCACCTAAACCATGGTTATTTCTATAATGTATCATATATGCGAGAAACAAATCCCTACGGAACTACAGGTAATAATCATAAAGGTAAGTGTGTTCAAAAACCTATGTGTCAAAGATGTGGAAAGAAACACCTAGTAAAATGTTTCAAAGGGACAGAAATATGCTATAGATGAGGAAATTAAGGTCATAAAGCAAGAACCTGCCATGGAAAAAAAAGCATCTAGTTGACTCGAGGAAAGGGAAAGAAGTTATTTCTGAGGGATCAATTGAATGTTTTAAATGTGGTGTGCATGGCCATTATGCAAACACATGTCCTATGAAGAAGTTTCAGGAATGGGATCACCAAGATCGTATAAATATTCGTTTACCAATACCTAATTCCATTCTGATTGAGGATGAAGAAACTGAAAATGACCAATCAAAGGTATGGATTAGTTCTTAACATTTGTTTTCCCATTTTGGAATCTTAGGATATGATTCATGATTTTGTTTTTAGGAGAGAAGTATTTCAGAATAAGTTGTAAAGGAATAGTTAATGGATCATGAATAATGATGAATGAGTAAGAAGTCAACATATAAGGGCTTAAAGAGTTATAGTGAAATTCTTAATATTATTAAGTCTCTTTTTATGATGGGGTTACATTAGAAGACTTTCTATAGTATGTTTAACCCTGATGTTTGATATATGAAAATTTTATTCAAGGAATAGTTATTAGTTATTTTGTAGACATAGTTATAAATAACCATTTGGGTTTATATGATCCTTACTTTTGAGGTAACTATGGGTTACTATATGTTATGATGGAAAGTGAAAGACATAAGATTGAGGTTCAATTATGTTATGGTAATTTTTGAAGATTTTATCTCGTTGTTGGGGAATATTTTAAGAATTATATATTTTTGGAAAAAGGAAAACACGCAGACCATGTGACAACCCATCGCGTCGGACAAACTGCGGGAATCGAACCCACAACCAAAGTGTAACTGATATTTATCGCCTACCACTAGACTACATGAAGTCCCTGGTTAGTTTGTCTTATTCTTTTTAGTTAGATGATTTTATGAATTAATATTAAGTTGATTTTGGGTTATCTATGGAAATTATTAACCTATCATGGAGGATATGTGATTAGGTTAATTACTTTTCAATATGAGAATTTAAGAGCAACTGATGTTATTTGGAGATAAGTGTTAATTTGTACCTTGGAAGACTATGTGATTAAATCACTCAAATATTTGGGTTTCAATATTAGTTTGGTTTACTTTGAAGAATTTTATGGACAAATTATTTTTCGAATGGTCTTCGTTGAACTTTGGGTTTTGTTGGACAAATTTTGGAGATTAAGAATAGTTTTTGTTTTTATAAAGGGTTATCCTTTTCTGGATTATCTGATCTTGTACTAACCTTTTGGGTTTTGGTTTTGGTTAAATTGTAAAGACATGGGAAGTATATAGTTCTCTTTTGTGGATTAGGTGATTCTCTAGAAGTTGATTATATCTCTCTTAATGTAAAAAAATCATCCTAAATACTCATCTTTTTGAGAAAATATGAGTTCGTGTAAGAAATCTAGTAAAAGTTGAAAGTCAACATGACAAGTAAGTATGTTTCCTTATGTTTTAGTTAAGCTCAAAAATAAATTCCTCAATGAAAAGTAACTAAAAAAATGTTGTCCGTTAACTTTTCCTACTAGGGAATCCAATACCATTTAACCCATCACAAGTTTGTGATTTTCTGGTGGTTAACTTTCTCCTAATCATGTTTCCTATCACACTCCCTCAGAACATGACCCTTTGTTTTTTCTTCCATATCCATGTATTCATACATGGAATCCTAGTATGGGTTAACTCGGGTGACCTTTGTACTTCCCTTTCTTTCTTTTAAAGTGATAGTTTAATTTACTCATTTTCCGATGTGGGGCTTTCAATGAAGTTTCTGAGTCAAATTTTAAAATTGCGAGGACGTAATTCCCAAAAGGGGGGAAGGATGTAACACCCCAGGTAAATAAAGAAGATGATATTTTTATATTTATCCATATTTGTGAATAAAATATTAATATTACTTTAAATGGGACACTATGCTCGATGGCGTACCCAATACACAACAACGAGTTTCTTGGAAATCTTACGTTGCACTATAATAATAAAATAATATTATTTTAAATATTAGTTAACGCCTTGTCGTTGTAATAGAGGGAATGAACGGAACTAACTAATAAATGATTATATATGTTTGTCAAATATTTTTATTTTTATCCAATAAATGTTAGAGGCCTAAAATATGAATGAATCCAATTTTAAGCGTAAATATTCTAATATTCTTTAAAAGGTCGATTAACCACCTTTTGATGGAGAATGATTTTTAAATCCACTTTTTGAAAATTTAATATGTTATATTGGACCAAATAAAATTCTTCTTTAGAATCGGGACATCAAAATTTACATTGTGTAAATTTTTGGTATTTTTCCGATAAAGTTCATTTTTTAATGAATAGTGAAAACTGTTGTATTTTAATTCAAAACCTCTTTTTAATCTAATTTATTTATATGATTAGATTATACATTGAATTGGTTTTAAAGTACAATTATAATATATTTTTACCATTTAATCCAATAGTTGTCATTGGAATTAATTTCACTTTGAAATTGGACTTAAACTAGTGTCAATCTTCTAATAGATATTGTTTCTTAAAAGCACGCTACTTGTTTTGATAGTGGGAATTGATTATTAAATTAATTAATGCAACTTATATGTTTTGAATTTTGTAAAATGGACATCATTTTTGAATTCGGAATATCAAATATATCTTAGGGTGAATTTTTGGTAATTTTCTGAAAAAATTCAATTTTTGATGAATAGTGAAACCACTAAGTGGTAGTTAGAGAAACTGATTTTTCTTTTAAATGATAGTTTACCACTTCTATGATTTTAATTTCAAAAATCTGACATACATGGTTTTCATTAGGATGTAAAATTAGGTTCAATGGGATTAAAATAATTTTTTGGTGAATAGTAACTTTTAAGTTTTATTAATCGTGATTAAAGGTAATTAGTGTCATTTAAGGTAAAAATAATGTTTTAATATTATGAAATGACCTTGAAACATGTCCTACCCTTATTTTATGAGTCATGGCCGATCAAGAAAATCCATGGGTCAACTTGGGGACCCCATGGAGCCACTTTGTTAGGAAAATGACCTTAATACCTTTTTTTAAGTAAAAATTAAAATGTCACAAACATGTGTTTTTTTACTAAAACAATTTTTACATGAAGTTATACAAGTCATATTTTTTACTATAATTATTCATTAGAAAGATAAAAAGATTTCCTACATCATGATAGTTTTTTTATAATTTTTAGACACTAAATAAATTAAATTATAAATGACACCATGATGATGCAGCGATTACCTCATTATTTAACAGTTTAAATAAAATGAAAAGATAATGTATAATATAAGACCTAAACTTGTCACAAACCTATTTTATGGGTGTATTTAGAAACCTTATCACCTTATCCTATAAATTTATCATTTTGGGACCTTTAAAATCAGAAAATCATTTTATGATAGAGTAATATTTTATAACTTTCCAAGAGTGCCCCTCCTTTTCTGTTATAAAAGGCCCCCACCTCTACCACCTTACCCACACCTCTCAAGCCTTTGGATTGGCCAAACCCTGCCCATTTAATCTCTCCACATCCTTCTCTTCATAATTGAATCCTCTCCTTTGGGCATAATCCTTTCCAAAGATGCCTTTGAGCTCAAATCAAGAAGAGTTACACGATTTTAAGGTAATGTCTTCACTTCTGTTCTTTTGTTTTATTTTGCTTCTCCAACCCTAAAAACTCTTTTTATTCCTTTATTTTATTACAAAAACAGTATAGTAAGTATACTAGGATGTTTTTATGTTAATTATTTGAGCTAAACTTACACACACCTTCGTCTAATGGTTAACGAACATACTGTTTCTGTGGTTGGCGAATTTCTGCATCACGAAATGATGATTCTTCAATATTCTTATAACACCTTTAATGGTGGCCATTATGATGTCACTATATTTTATATATGATATTGGTATTTATTATTTCTATATGATTCTGAATTTTATATTTAAAACATGCCTTTATGCTTTTCATGTTGTGCAAATGCGATAATTTCATACGAGGTAGTGTGGACTACCGCCCCCTCAAGTGATGTGACTCGTTCATGCAATACATGGAATGTATAAAGAATGCAATTAATGATAATATGTGACCTATATAACATTTATATTATACAGGAATTAATATATATATATATATATATCTCAATTATTTTTAATTCCATTAATCTGACAAAGAAATGAAAGTAGCATTCATGCGTACGTACGGCCTACAGTCTCCATGAATGGTGAATTTCATTTATTTTTTATCTCCAAATGTTATGGAGTGGTATAAAATGAATATTTAATGGATATATATGGTATTTAAATCATTAATACTATTCTGGAGATGATTTACTTATAACTACATGGACAATCATTTTCAAACAAGTTCATTTTTGACTCATGTATCAAACATCGACAAAAACATCTGATATGAACTCACATTATTAACCAATTATTATAACATTATAATATGTGATATGAACTTAATAATAATCTTTAAAATAGTTCCTTAAGAAATTATAAATTGACCAAAGTTTATTATTCAGGAATATAAAGAAACGAACAAGACAAGTCAGACTTAAGGTAAGGGATCCAACCTCTCTCGTTCTTTTTAAGTAATCTATTTTATGTCATTTCTTATCAGCTCATAATTATTATGTTTGGGGATGTTATTTTATATTATTCATACTGTAATTTTTTTTCCATATTATGATAGACCCTATTTTATCTCATAAATCCATTTTTGGATGTTTTAAGTGGTGTCAATAGGCTGCCGAGTTTTCATAAGGGATTTTTCATCTCACTTTTATTCCTATGAGATTTATGCTACATTTTCCACCATTTTCTTTTGACTGGTGTATGCACTACCCATTATTCTACTCTTGGTGTAATATAATTTCGTTTATGGGTATTTACATCAATGTTGTATAGTCCTTCTTTCATGGGGTGTACGTTTCCGAAGTTACCCAATTCGGTAAGGGAACCTTTCACCCTCCTCATTTTAAAAGACTTCTTTTTTAGGTCTTTTAATATTATTATGATGGGATATGTTCTTATATATCCTTATTGTTATAAATGATATGTCCAAGTGATTAGATACCCCTTTTTATCTCTCATCAACTCATTTTATGAGTTTCTATATGACGCCGTTAGGCTGTCAAATTTTTGCAAGGGAACTTCTTAATCCAATTTTGAATCATTTGGATAAACTTTTACTCCTTGAATATATCATTATATGAAAATTTGTGAATAACCTCTGATTGTTTTACACTTAATATCCACTTATATTTGGTGTATTTGTTTATCACACATAATTATTTAATTGATTTATCCATAATCCAAGGATACCATCTTTGTAAGGGACTTCATTTCAATCTCCTTTCATTGAGCCATATTTTGTTCTAATAAAAGTCTTTCTTACATATGGTGTATAAACCCCTTTGACTTTTAATTTTATACAAAAGGAATATTTTTATATGAATCATTTCACTAAAGGATAAAAAAGAATGTTTATTTTAACATACGCGGTGACAATGACATTTTCCGCCGCCACGAGTATTATTTGGTCTTTGGCTTACTCAAAAAGTCCTAATGTTTTTAAAATGAAACAAATACCATATACTCTTTTATGTATTTTGGTATTGAAAATGGTTTTTATAATGGATTTTTTATGTCAATATATTTAAGTGATATATTGTGATCAATGTATGGAAATGTTTTCTTTCCATTATATTTGTTTTATGTCTTATGATTTTATAATGATACTTGGACATTTGACAGGCGGTTACATGATAAACCATATGACAGGTGGTGCCATGAATACCAGGACGGGTGGTTATGTTATAACCACCAATGCATTGGTTATGGAATTCGGCCTTATGGATATTCCATTAAGTATGTGTGGAAGTCGACCGTATGGTTATTCCATTTAAGTATGTTTATGTCCCAAGTTACCTTTATATGTTATGTGTTCTTTATATGGGTTTTATGGTAATCTTTTGGTTACAAAAGGGTAAGTAATGATCTTTTTTTCAGTGAAGAGTTTTTTACTACTTTATAAAGGTGAAAAGTATTACTTTGATAAAGTATACATGGTTTACATGTTATTTTGAAAAACTAACAGTTTTCATTCTTTGTGTATCCCTTACTGAACTTTTTATGCTCACCCCATGTTTTTTTGAAATGTTTTTCACAGGACTTAATGTGGAATAGGGTCAAGGATGGGATAAAGGGAAAGTCATGCTTTCTAAAACATGGAACTAGACATGTTTATTTTTCAGAGTTTTTATTTTATGGAAACGTAGTATAAGTGTCTACTTTGTTATCTTTTGAGATGTAATATCTATGTCCTAATTCTCTAAAAATCTAAACCATGAAAACATCCTCAATGTGAATTATTCATTTAATTCAATATTAAGTAAGGTTTAAGGTCAGGGCCTTATATTTACCATCTGAACACTTAATCAAGATATATTTATCTCGTTGGATTCTTTTTGGTGAGTGTTTAAATCATTAAGCGCATTTCATCATTCTTCTTCCTATCGATGATTTTATTTTGGTGTGAGCTCTTATGCCCTATTTTCAAGGCATTAGTCTTTTCATCCATTTTCTTCTAATCCAGGAAAAACTAAGGGTGAATATTTGATGAGGAATATACTATAGGCATAATATAGGATATCTATGACTGTTTCCTAAATGTATTAACATTTATAAATTTTCTTTTTTGTATAAACGCCAATTTCACTAGGCACCGCTTCTAAAATTCATCTTCCTTAATTATAATTGTTTAGATTCTATACATAAGATTAAATATACATATTTTTTATACCATTTGAGATTTTTACCTCAACACCATCCACCTAATTTGGTCTTGTAACATGTTATTCCTCTTTTCCCCTTTGTTGAGATTTTTGAGCCACTGTTCGGGTGTGATTAACTTGGCCTTGATAGGGTATGTGTTCTGTCATAGGTAAATGAATCGATAAATGGTTAAATGGAAGGTTTATATATATATTTATATATAAATATCACTTGTACTGTTAAATTATAATTTTAATTGATATTGGTTTCATGTTCTATATTCACCTTAACAGGTTTAATGAGAGGTAATGGAATGAACCTATTAAATGATTAAACAACATGAATATTACATGGACCATGATTACATGTGATATAAATAGAATTAGTATAAGGAGCCTATTGATTTGGACCTTTTTATCTTTATAGGAATTTCCAGACTTGATCCATACTTGGATTCCCAAGGGAATACCTTATGCACTCATAGGATGCCATTTCAATTCATTGTGATGATTATCAGGGGAGATAACCACCACATAATCTGGTATTTACCTTACTACAATAATTCCTTAGTGTAGTACCAATGATTTACTTGAAATATTTTCTAGATATTATAATGTTGTGGATACACTCCCCTGATTCAGCTTGAAGTCTTCAAACACAGGACTCCATGGATTCACCCCATTAGGCCCAATCTTGTTTAGCCCGAGATTACTATGGATGAGTTCCATAGACCTAGTTATAATCCTTTCCATTTTAATTACTTGGTTTTACCCCTTATATTACACTCATACCCCTTATATCTTGTTTTCACGTTATACTATTATGAGTTTGCTTGACACTAGAGGTCAAGGATGCCTTGGTAACACCTTAGATCCTCTGTTGTTATTACTTCCTGTTACAATACTGTTGATACCTTTTATACAGGATCACCTTATTATAGATAAATTCATAATTAATTAATTAAATGATATCATGTTCAAATACATAACTGGCTGAGTCTGGATCAAGTATGGGTTATTTATTATATCATTTATTTTCTTTTAAATATACATACACACTGTTCAGTTCATATTTACAGACTAAATTTGTATAAACATTGTTGGTGGAGGCCGAATGAAATTTATCTCACACCCCATCCGGCACTTTGTTGGTACCTGAGAAGATTATATGTTCATAGGATTGGATAATAGTAAGTGTCCTACTTTTTAAACCTAACTTTATTTCCTACTTTAGGATGGGATCTTGGTAGCAGATGGCCAAGCCACTGCTCATGATGCTTGGATTGATTTTTCCCTTTTTGATTCTTTTTTATAGACAGTATCGTATTGTATTCATACTTCCATATATACATGTTTTCCCTTTTTAGAGATATGTCATGGAATCATCATTTTTATAAGATACAGTTTACAACTTCTGAGTTGTTTATTTACTCCATGGATGTTTATTCTTATAATGTTGCCATGCATATTATTATGCTTCTATTGTTTATTCACTCTTATTATCTCTTTTGTTATATACCATGACCTGAGGTAATAGTCTCCCCACTATCACACCAAAGGACCTTGCTTCTAGTTAATGCCCTCTTGCATAGGAGGAGGTTTCCTTGAGTACATGTGGCCGATCAGGTTCGATTACTCGGTAGTGAGCTAGGTATGGGATGTCACAAAGTGGTATCAGATATTTTTTATATTCTTTTGTATTATTGTTTGTGAAATTTATATAGCTGATTAGTAATATGTTGTAACTTGTTTATAAGTCATTCTTAGTACTATTTAACCCATGTTTGAGGTAAATAGAAATTTTCCTAGGAATGGAAAATTATTATTCTATGTTTTACCTGTTATTGTTCATATACATTCACCATTAGTTGATACACATGAATTAAGGTAAATTTAATTCCTTATGGATATTTTACCTTGGCCTGGTATGAAAAGGATCGTTTTTTACATGCATTATTATAGGCACCAAGGATTCACTTGCCATCTGTATTCCATGCTATATAAGTTAATTTTACCACTTGCATTGCTAGTGTTGCCAATGGTTGTTAATTGTGCCTCTGTTGTGATATATGACTATACCACTAACATCTTCTACACGGAAAATAAATTGGTAATTTAAAATTTCATCAACAATCTATGTAGTGTTTTCCTATATAAATTGATAGTGGCATCTTAAATATCCCATTTCAACCCATATAATCTGTGTAACTCTGGTTTCATGAGGTTGTGAAAATATGAATACAAATTTAAATTTATAAGGTGTATGGGCCCTTATAAATTTAAAGGAGTAATTTATCGAAATCGACCATCGTATTTTACCTATTACATTTTGAGACCGAATGTAAGGGGTTTCAGTTGCAATTTTATGGGTGTCGATTTCAGTTATAAAGTGTATTGGCCTTTATTAACTGGGAATGAAAACCATATAATTGAACCTTATTCTAGATTTAAAATCACTTACAAAAATTACAATATAAATTTTGGATAATAAATTAAATTTTTTTCAGTAAATGGAGAGATCAAGTATAATTTAGAGAGTATTTTCTTCCTTGAATTGTAATTAAAATTCCATATACTAAAACCCATGTAAATAAAATCAGGAACACTTACCATTAATCTTCCCTCTAAGATGGTTGTTGGGATAGTATACCTTGGTTTTTTAACCCCATACTTTTTTTATTCTTCTATTTAGATTTTATCTACTTTCAATCTTGTTTTGAGGCATGTTCATGGAATTTTTAGTGTTATTCCACCACGATGTCCCTGAGTCATGTGTTGTGAGGCTGGCAACAATCATGCTCTATAGGTGGTGGGCCCTGATCCCTTAATGATACCTTTGGTAGTTCCACCACCTAAGGAACCACCTATTATTCCAAAAATGGGCACTGATTCTCATCTTCAAGAGGGTTTCCTCTGTTTTATGTAGTCTATTAAGGGTGCTTCATGACCAATTTATACAATGTCTAATTTGACTCATGAGTTTCGAAAATAGTATCCTCCCATTTTTCTGGGGAATGGAGGTCCATAGGCCACTAAGTCATGGATAGAATACATTATTTCTATCTATGTCCCTCTAAATACACCTTCATATAAGAGGGTAAATATTTCCACCAAAATGTTGTGTCATTCCTCAATGCACTAGTGCGATGTGATTACATAGGATGGTTTTCATTAGGGAATGGTCTAGGAATAATTTCAGACTAACTTTCATGATTTATTATCCCCTTATATGTTGAAATATGACCAATCCAGAGAGTTTATGCACCTAGAGTAGGCTGATATGTATATCAAGTCACATTCAGCACATATCACCAAGTTGTAGTGATTTCCACCGCTTTTGGATGGTGCTGAGATATCACAATAAAGTCATTTTGAGGATGTGATCAAGTATGTCATATTCTAACAAGTGAATATCATTCCCATACCCAACTTTTTTGAAATCCTGAATTAGGCTCTTATCACTGAGCACAACTTGAGAGAAGGTGATATTACTGGGCACAAAGGTTCAGTGCTGAGGTAGGGAAGTGGTTACTTCAATAGAATGAACTATATCCTTGAGGTTTCTCATCATAGCAGTGTTGGAAAGATAATAAATCTATTGGTCATCAATTATAGAGCAAGAAGTGTATACTTGAGGCTTCTCATCAAAGCTAGAATCATATCCTCAAGGCTTTCATTAGTTCTACATGCTTATTTGATTCTTTCTAGGGTGTAAAAAAGAAAATAACTTTATTGGTCAGAGATGTATATAACTCTATGTATTACATTTAAATTCACTCTAATACCATATAGAAAACCCAAAGTTTAATCATATATTTAATTTATTGCGTTTTATGAGATTACATATGATTCAATTACTACTTTCTTTTGGATGAAAATATAAATTTCTATTTGATACTTTATTTGTAAAAGTTGTGCTATAAAATTTTAAAATATAACTGATAATTGAAATGCATGTGAACATGGATGAATTTATTAAGATCATAGTTAACCTATTTAACATAGATTCTAATATTGATGATGAATATCAGACCATTATATTTTTATCATCTTTAGATAATATAGATGTTAATATTGAATATGAAGATCATATCATTATATTTTTACCATATTAAGATAGTTCACACAATATTTTGATATAAAATATGACATATGGGAATGAGAATTTATCCTTAGATGAAGAAAAATATTCTCCATTTTCTTGGTATTTATAGAATAAAAATCTAGTTAAGTCCAAGGATGTGGGACACAAAGGACTAAAAGGAAAGATAATAATAAGTCTAGGTGTAGAAGGTCTAAGTCTAAAAATAGGGCGACAAAGTGTTATCCTTATAAATAACTAGATCATAATATGAGGTATTGATCAAATATGAATTCCTTAATTAATTATAAATATGGGTTATCTCACTCTTTAATAGTGAAGATCAGTTATTTTTAAGATATATTCATTTTTTTCTCTGGGTTCCCTTAATTATGAAAAAATTCACTTTTTTTATTTCACTCCAAACTTCTTATAGTCCATTATTGAATTTGAATATAAATTTAGTAAATATGGGTATCAAGGAATCCAAAAAATAGGAGACAAATTATGATAATAGAAGAATTTATTTTCAAAAAGATTCATGGACATTAAAATAATATCCCAGTTGAACACCCCAAGTACAAAACAACACAAAATCCAAGCTCATGTATGTATAATAATCAAAGACCTTAAAATCATAAAAAAAATATTCATAACCTAATTTTCCATCACCTTATAGGTTTATTTAATTCATAAATGGATTTATTGGTTTTCGAATATGTTCTTTCCTAATCTCACAATTGATATCACTCCCCCAATAACAAGTCTCAGGAAAAATCCCATCCTAAAAAAACTAGCCTAAGGATATACCCTAAATAATTTAGGGAATGTTGTTATATAGATGGGGGATTAGGTAACATTGGTTATATAGGTCTAGTTAAAGGATTTCGTAGCCCCATCATGGTAGATTATTCAATGAAGATCCTAACATTGTGTAATGGAATGCCCTAACTCCATGTGTTGGTCAATGGAAGATCACATCCCACCAAGAGAAATGCAAGAAGATACTCTAAATCAAAGATAAATCAATTATTTATATATTAAAACTTGATATAGTGTCTTAGAGTTAGGATCTCTCATATAATTACTCAAGGTATAAGTTAATTACAATGAAACCATGGAAATAACAAGAAATTATCACATCAATGATTTCATGGTCACCACTATCTCCATGGAGAGACGAATCCACCATATTTACTCCAATGATCATTCACCCATCGACATGATGATTAATTACCCACATGTCACACTCTAATTTCATGCATAATCTTGGACTAGACTTTGGAATTATAAGAGACAAGTCCATTTCCATGTCCAACCTCACTATAAGCACACTACCCACCATTAGTAGTGAATAAGAAAAACTCATCATAAAATATAAATGTAAAATAAAATCACTAATCTTAAGTGATTATCAATTTCCTTTCCTAATTCATCAGTTCCACTAAGAGCTCCTCATGATCCACCATCATCACCAGCCAAAGTTGAAATATACTCGAAAATATCCACAACCAAAATATTATTTTAGTTAGAATGAAATTTTTGGTTCTCTAAAAACCCAAAGGAAGATGTCATTTTGTATTACTAGATTAAACATACTCTAGTACTTTTAAAATTTTCATAGGTTGAGTTATCAACAATTCTTTGTCCAAATCTCCAAAATTTCCAAAAAACCATATAAATTCTCTCAAATGGCATGAATATCTACACAATTATTCACTATATAGAAAAAGTGATTAAAATTAACTATATCTATAAAATAACAAATATCAACATGGTAGGACTGTGTAATATGGTAGAGGGGAATATGATCACCACATGAGGGTGCTTGGTGTAATGACCCAAATATGGAACCAACTATCAACCTGATCTAGAGCACCACATGGCCTCTATTATTCCTCATTATACATCAGAGATAGTTGAATAGTTGTGTGAGTCTATAACCATCATTGGGAAACAATAATTTAATTATAATAGAATATAATAAAGGATAAATAATGTAATCATCATAAAAAATCAAAGCAAGTGATGGAATTTTTGTAAAATTGGGAACCCTATACCCAAATTGAAGAGTTCTTTTTGATTACCATATCATGTATACATTGAGTTATGCATGATGTATGATTTCCCAAATGGTGTTGATGTTTCGATTTTCACGATTTATATGGTAAGGTCCTTAGATTACTTGTCATATTAATAGGTTATAGCAGTTCTCATAATATAATGAGAACCTACAGATACCATGACTATAACCTTAAACATATGTCATATGGCCGATGTACATCATGTTGGCAGTACATAGATGATGTGAAACCATCAAGCATTGTGGACAGATAAGCATTTATTATTATTATCAATAAGTTCAAATTTGGTGATCTTTAGTTGATGAGATCATGAGGAATGACCTTACAATAGGAACAACACATGTTTCAAGAGGTTTTGGTAGTTCCAATATATGAAAAGGCATAATGGTATCCTAAATTGATAATATTATTAGTGTATAATATTTAATTATATAGTTTTATGAAAGATGAAATCCCTAGAATTTATTTCATTTCATGGTAGATTTCATTGGGTGCAGCATTGGTGGTCTGAAATTATTTGAATGATCAAGATAGAATTTTTCTCCTCTGATAGGAAGTGATATCTCAGGCCCATTTGACCAGTATGGTAGTATAAATTCTAAATTCATCAACATGGTATAAGAAGTTATTTCCATCTAGTAAAGTAAATGAATAATAAAGTAAGAAAGGATGATGACACAATGTGTGCATCATACTTTATGGGATATCCTGAGACAAATATATTATATTAAATGACATGTTTTTGTAGGAGGTTTTCATTTACATGACTATTCCTTATCTCCTTAGGGGATTTGATGAGTTACTATACATATCTCATGGTATTTGAGTATTACTTTCTCCAATCAATAAAAGGGCCTAAAGAGTCACACACTGAGCATATTAAAAATTCTATCATATTCTAATGAAAATGTGTATAGGACATGGAGGGACCCATCATGGGTTATGAAATAAGTCCAAGTTTGAATGATCTCTATGAAATAAATAACTTCATATTATTTGAGTTTTAAATAATTGGTATTTTATCCATTAATTAAAATGTATTCATAATAGTTTAAGTAAATATATGGGAAAATAATTAAAGAACTAATATTATTTTAATATTCAAATTTCCTTTAATATTTTTTGGAATAATGAGTTGAGTTAATGACTCGCCTTTATAATATGATATATTTATTATATTACAAGTAATTTATAAAAACTTAATGACATTTATGGCACAGTTAATTGGTTATAACATGTTGTTTACAACTTATTTAGTGGGTAATAAATGTTCCAAGGTCAGTTTTCAATTTTAAGGTATTTCATACTTTACTATATAAGTAGGTAGAGGCTCTCATTTCATGTAATATTCAATTAATGAATTTGAGAGACTCTTTCTCATCTATATTGTATCCTAGAGAGATAATTAGTCGATCCAAACCATATATCCAAGTTCTTATTCAAGAATTGAAGGATCAGTGTAACATGGATCATCGAGAAATTGAAGGAATATTCAAATCTCCATGCTAGAACCTAGATATCAATGATATATATTCTCTTAGACTTTTAAAGTGCATGTGGATAATCAAGGGGGAAATGATATCCGTTCCTTCAAGAAATGTTCACTAGTGGAAACCAATTTTTTAACAATCCTTCAAATCAATAAAAGTAATTTTTCAATTTTATTTTGTTCTTAAATTAATTCACTCTAGATCCATGACATTTTTTACTATTTTTTGCACCACCAGATACGACATAACTATGTCTACTCGGTGATAAAATCTTAGCCGCCCGACCAATCTATCTCCTTTATGCGCTTGAATACCTTCAATTGGAATCAATGAAGTCTTCATAGTGGTTTCATCCAAATAAAAGTTAAATTTTTATTGAATTTTTTTAGATGGTGTTGCAACGGTTCCACTTCAATAAACAACACTTTGATCTGATCTCAAATGACCAAGTTGCTGTCATTCGATGTTTTCTTTCAGACTGAAGTAACTGTTCATACGGGTTAAAAATGGAATACACACACACACAGATATATATATATATATATATATATATATATATCTGTGTGTGTGTGTCTGTTTCTGTGTTATTTTTCATAGGGTATATTACAAGTGTTTTTTAGGTGAAACCATGGTTTTTGGTGAACCCCTGAACTCTATCCAACTTTTAGGTGGCCAAAATAGTATTTTGTAGCTATCACTTTTTACACATAATTACTTAATAGTAATTAATTTTTTTATAAATCTTGGGATAATAGACTTGAGAAAAAATTAAATATAAAATAAAAACAATTTAAAAAAAATATGATGGGAAATGGGGTGTTGGTTTTGGTGCATAATGTATTGTCCCGGATTTTATTCTGAGGTATAAATCCTTTAATTTTTTATTTAAACAATTGATTTAAAACTAATTAATGTTCATAAGGATTTGAGAAAGAGTTAAATAGTGTCCAATCATTCTTCAAATCTTGGAGCTCCATGTTTTGGAGAAACAACATAAGGCGCATGGTTGGCACACATTTAGTAGTAAACGTGCAGCTCAACCATGAAACCCACATATAGAGGATTGTAATTTGATAAATTGTGTAAGGGAGGATAAAAATGTGTGACAAATGAAAATAAATTGTAGAGGGGAACCACATAGGCTATTCATGGTTTTCTAAACCATGCTACTAGCCTGAAAGGTTGGTGTAGAGTTTGGGAAAATCTTTCGCCCTTTAAAAATGGGTGAAATACCAAATTTACCCCTGCCCACATTGAGAATTAAAACATCTTTCCTCATCCCATTTTCACAAAATACCACACATTGGAGATCCCATATCCAATCAACCAAGGAATTTTGATAGCCCCATCATTTGATCTCCAAATCAAGTGCCATTGGATGCACTAGATTCATACCGTTAAGATCCTCGATCATCTTCCTTCCGTTATTCATTTATCTCTCCATATGGAATTATAAATATGTGTGAGATGATATGACCTATTTTTAGGGTATTTGAAATGTGTCTAACATGGGGCATGACAAAAAAATATTCCATATGTTAAAAATGCAGTAAAGTGGGAAATCTAGATTGTATCTATAGAGGAGAACTCAACAATCGTGTTTGTCACTTGAAATTAGAGAAAGAAGTGAAATTTTTTTACATTGTTTGTTTTTAAAAATAAATAATGAAATTAAAATGATGTTTGAACCAAAAGTGATGAAGATATTGATGGGGAAATGGTAGTATAACCTTTTTCAATGTCATTATGGTCTTAAAAGGCATTCCTACTCTCTTACAACTAAATGATAAATGAAATACTCCTCAATAGAGTTATCAATCACCCTTGGTTGAAGGATGCAATGGAAAACACTCTTTTTTTCATGAAAATTCATAAACCATTACCAAAAAAATAAGAAAAGTACCTATAAGGGAAGGTTTTCTTCTTATAAATCTATAAAAACTCACTAGTTTCAAACATGTGCCAATTATTTCTATACACTCACTACCTAACACAGTCTGCTCGATCGAGACAAACTGCATTAGGCAGAGGGAGTTTAAAGCTCTTAAACCAAAGTTATAAAAAATAAATGACACCAAAACACAAAACATGATCGCATTAATATAATTCAATACCATTAAAAATATAAATCATTAAATATAAAATATAGTTTTACTTTAAATCATAAGACTCCAATATTACAAATGAAAAACTCCCCCTTCCCCGATCACTCAAAATCTTAACCCCACCATGTGAAGGGTAATAGAGTTTAATGGGGAATAAGTGAGCATTATAAAACTACGAAAGGAAATAATAGAAAATATAAAGCACTTAAATCATAAAATCATCTAGCACAACCCCTCCTTATTCCCCTTTAAGATTTTTGAATAGAAGGGACAACTCATATTTATAGACATGTGGGGTGGAAAAGTTTCCCTCTAGATTCATTCTTATAAAAGAATTAGTTTTTTAGAATAGTAAATGGTAGAATATCAGAAAGTAGTATTAATAAAAGTTGTTCCCCTATATCTTCTTCATTCTCCCAAAAAATATTATCTAATTTAGACAAGTTGAATAAAGTTATTCTATAATTACTGAATAAGATTTTTTCTGCCTAAGGCGACTCATCAACTTTATCCATTTGGGTGCATTAAATGGAAGCCTTAATGAGATAATTTATCCATGAAATTTAATTTTAGAGTGAGTAATTGAATTATATTTCATATCCATATATAATCACTTAATTTTTAGGTCTTTATACAAAGATATGTCTCATTAAAAGAGGTTAGGTCCATTATGTCGGTCAAAAAAATGTTTTACCTTGATTGATTTATCAAGGATATAGGATTTTTGAATTGGATATTGGTACACAAGGAAAAATTGAATCCAAATAATAGAGTAAGTCTAAAAAATGAATTACTTCAATTGGATCAAAATTGTAAATGTTATGCTTGAAATACATAAGTAACATAAAGCTGTTAAATTTCCAAAATTAAACACTTTTCAAAATTCAGCCCAAAACTCACCAAAAATAAAAAAACAAATGATGAAAATGAGCTCAAATTAATTAATTTGTTGGGATAAAATTACTAAAAAACACATGAAAAATAAATAAAATATTATCACTATCATTAATCCTCTATTTCTTTGATTTCTCCCATTCTAACCCAAGTTAAAGGGTGACAACAGGTCTAAGGTAGGTGGTCTATACCTTTTCCCTTTTAGTCTCATTGTTTTATAGCTTTCACCATAGTGTCAAATGCTATAATTTCTGAGTGTTTATCTTTAAATTAATAGGCCCTTAAATTTATGTTTAAACCATGATTTAATCATGTTATTACTCACATATGCAAGATTAGAGTTTTTCAATCTCAACATGAACCACCCTTCAGGTGGGTTAATTTTATTAATCATGTTTACACCACCCATGGGATGAGTTAAGATCTAAATTTATTAATGGAAACCATATATAAATTAAATTGTTTTTTAAATTATGATTACCTTATTTAGAACCTCATCATTTATAAATGAAAGGAGTAATGAAATGTGATAAATGGTAATTATGGAATGAAATAGAAAATATTTTGGCTTATGCATAACTATGTAATTGATTAGTGAAGTGGAATAGAAACTAATATAGTCTTCCTTATTATAAATTTTATGTTAGCTGATTAAATAATTTAATGAGATAAATTCAATTTAAAAAAATGTATCGATTCTAACATTGACCCTTGAATTATTATAATGATTACATTGATCAAGGATGAAATGGTATGGCATAAATGACCCACTTAAATATGATTGATTGTATGCCTTGAACTATTAACTTGGATATGGATTTCTCAGACCATCTCAAACATGCTCCTTGGTCACCATCCAATTCATTACTGAGTTTGTTATGGATGTTCTACATGGACTCGAAGATGATACTTTGTTCATTGTACCTGGTTCTTGAAACTCATAGGTATGATACATGATTATTTTAATTATTCCATACTTTCTTGACCATTGACATGCCAATGTAGGTTGTAGATGATGCCCTGTTCTGTTATACAATCATTCATCTTTTTATAGACTGATTATTATAGTTTGAGCTTAAATACTGGATAACATAAATTATTTTACCACTTTATTTTTATCATATCTTCACACTACTATAGCTTATATGCACTAACTGAATTTTTTATAGACATTGTGGTGGTGGCCTACTGAGTATATCTCAGACCCTGTTTGGGATGCCAGTTGGTACCTAGAAATACTTCATGATTATAAGTAGTGAAATTTGGAGGAGTTCAGTTATGGATGTTTGATTCAAGGATAGAGTACATGAGCAGAGGACTAATATTATGATCATGATGCTATTGGAAAAAAAATTGGGTCTTTTCATTCTTTTTTATAGCATTTTGTATATGACTATTTCTCTATTTACTCTAACCTACCCTTTTGTATATCACCATGATGTGAAAATTGTTTTGTATAATATAGTGGATATAGTTTTTACCATTCATTTATCATGGTTTTATGATTTTATTATTCCACTACTGTTTATTTATTCTACATCCATTGTTTATCTGCTAATTATACTAGTATTTTTAACTCTGATCATGAAGGTATAGACTCCTCAATTTACTATTTTATATCCTTATTTCTAAATAATACCCTCTATAATAATGGGAGGTAGACTTGAGTCTAGCTCGATCTCAGGTTTGGTTACTGATTAGTGAAACAGACCTGTGGTGCAAAAAGTTATATCAAAGTCATTTTTTCCTTTTTTCATAGATTTTGGGATATAAAAAAAGGGACCAGGAATGTGTTGAAATTTTGAAATAATCTCGTTCCTAGGATTAACTAACCCATGTATAAGGGAAATCAATATTACATGGGAAGGGAATTTCATTTTTGGATTATTAAAATTATAGTTGTATTGATTTTATAGTTGGGTGACTCATATATCCTAAGGGTGTGGTTATTTCCTTACAAGTCTAATCATAATACAAAATTTATAAAACTTAGACTTGTGAAATTAATTAATTAAAATGTAGTATGAGGTAGGTTGAGGATAAATAAACAAAGATGGTTAAATTAGTTAAATTAGGTTTTTAAAATAAATGATATAATTAAAATGAAGAATGTGGCGAAGAAGACAGGGTTTTTATTGATTTAAAGGAATCTAGATGAAGTAGAAGCAAATAGATTATTTAGAAAAATCAGATATTGAAAGTGTACCAAGATTTTATAGTTTTAGGGTTCGGGTGTAATTGGATTTTAAAAATTAAATTTATTAACACATGTTTGGCATCAACATCATGATTACGTAGATCCAATGGTCATGGTATCCTCTCGTAAACCCAAAAAATCCCCCTTTACCCAGGGTCAATTAATTAGGGAATCATTGAATCAATTTTTTCTCGATACCATATTTAAACTTGGTTTCCCTGAATTTTATATTGGTCATTACTCAATTTAGGGTAACCAGTTTCACAATTATAATGTTCCTTTAATGTTCAGTAACCAATTCTCCTAATTAAACAAAAATAAAGATATTTAAATTGGATAACAAACTACAGTAATCTTGATCACGAATAAAAATAAATAAATCCAATGGGACCGTCCCCCTTCCACTACATAACCCTTGAAAAACGTAAAATTTACCCCATCATCCTAGTGTTGAGTGAGTAAGAGGGAATTAATAAAGTAAAAGAAAGCATAAAGAAAAGAGTGGAGATGCCTAACTAGTGAGGAACCCAAGCAATAAATCTTCTCACTCCAAGGTTTGGTCACCTGATCTCTTGGATTTACTAGCTCAAATTTCTATATACAGTCTCTCAAAGGGGATTGTGCAGCATTTAATGGTGTTATAATTGGTCAAAAAAGTAGTCTTTGGTGGTCTGGGGGTCACAACATAGGTCTCCTCCCTTAATTTCATCAAATCTGGCCATTTTATTGGTCATCCCAACATTTTCCCCATGTGGAATGTTTTCACCGCATATAATTTTTCTCACCATGCGTAATGTTTTCACCATGTTTAATGTTTTCAAAACCTGAATTGTTTTCACAACCTAAAATGGTTTTAAATCCTAAAATGATTTCATAGCCTGAAATAGTTTCACAGCTCAAAATCATCCTTTTTTATAGGAGGCCTACTTTAAGTGTAAATAATGGTTGTTTTTTCTCATATTTCTCATTTCCCATAAATTAATGAATCCTACCAAATATTAATGATATAATTAAATAGTAGGGAAATATTTAATCATTTAAACCATAAAATTATTTTATTTTAATATCAAAATCATGCATAAAATGCATGTATTAGAATCCCCCCACACGTGAATTCAAACTTCCCTTTAAGGATAGATTCTCAACATACTACAAAGGGCATTCACGTTATCTTTATTTAAACTCAATAACAATAAAAGAAATTAATAAAATGGGAAATTTATGTTCAAACATCACTTAAGAAAATTCATCAACACCTCATTTTTTAAAGAACAAATCAATTAAGAATTTTATGTTTTCTCTTTGAAATAAATAATCCCTTTAATTGTCTATTTTTATTTTTATATTCATTATTAATATGCAATCCATTTTCAATTTACCACTCTTTGAATTTTTACTCTCATCATCAGGGTACAATTGTATATAGAGTTAATCATATTCCTTAATAACTTTTCAATTAACATAAGATTACAAGTAATATAATTTATCTACCATGTAGAGACAAAAACCCAAATAATCACAAGGATTTAATCATTTAGGATCAAATTACTCTAAGTCTTAGGGAAGGTTGGTAAAAAATGTAAGACAAGTAAAGATAAAAAAACTGGTTCGTATCTAAATTAATTTTCATAATAATAAACAATAACTCAATAAAAGTTTCATAACCCCTCAATATCTCAAAAAAGGGTTCATAAAAAAATGAAATGAAATAAGTAAAAAATCATATTATATTATTTTTCACTTTTATACCTTTATTCTTTGTTTTTATTTCAAAATTTGTGTTTGGGAAAAATATCAGAGCCACCACCTAACCCCATATGATCTAATCCTAACACTATTAGTAATAGTTATAATAAAATCAACAATACAGCAATGGTGATTTATGAATTTATCAAAATTGAACCCATTTTTTCAATCAATTTTTCATTTTTTATAAGAGGGTGTGCAATAAATTCCATGGACATTACATCCAAAAATCCCGTGAAATTTCCCCCACACTTATCTGTTACAAAATGAGTATCCCTTCCACCATTCATTATCTCCCCCCACTCTTATTTTCTATAATCATGCAAAATATTTAGACTTAGGCAGGAAAGTATAAAATGGGATTGTAACATGGATATTCCTTAATAGTGTTGTTCATTTAATCTAGGGGTTTTTAAATGGATTAATGTATAGTGGGTCTCGGGATAAAGGATAATCAATCCAATTGAATCAATCATATTAAATGTGGTTTTTTATAATCACATCATCAACAAGATACAATGAAAGTTCTAGAAGACAACATGAACTAGTTTTAGAAAAAATATACTGTAGAAAGAATGGGAAATATTGGTCTTAGAGGATGTCTCATCAACTGGAATGAAGGGTTGGGAAAACTAATCATGGAAATTCTTACGAAAAAGTATATCAATTAATTGAAATGTCTAAAATTAAAAGCATGTCCAAATCTTAGAAAAATTCATTGAAAAGGTTCAACTAGTGTCCTTAAATCAGGATTTCCTAATTCCTAATCTATATGATTATCCCTAGTAATTTGTTTCCCATTTTTCCCATTCAAATTTAAAGAAAAATAAATTTCAAATCATGGCATGGAATGTATCCTAGAAATTTCATGTCTTATAGTTCATTTCAGTAAATTAAAAAAATCAAATTTGGTAATGAAATTAGAAGTTAAAAGCTCTAAAACAATTAAATGGGGGGAATAAAATTGAAAAAATATAGAATTTAAACACATCATCCACGTTTGAATTATGATTCTATGTGATATGAATTGGTTCTAACTGCTCCTAATTCACGGCGTTTATTGATTTCATCATATATAGTATCTTGATTCATGTCGTGAATTGTGTCCATGATGTGTATTGGTTTTGCAACTTCATTTTGGGATTTATAATTCTTGTTTACTTCTAGGTTTATGATGTTTCTATAAAATAAGACTAAAAATGTGAAATCCTCATCCATTATTAGTGAATTTTGAAATATTTTGGGGCTAGTTTATGTGCGCCTCTAAAAACAGAAAAAGAAAAATACAAAAAACTCAGGTTTAATCTTGGAAGATATTTTGTTTACTATCATTGGATTGACCTTACCTATTTTAGATTTAGCCTATCTGATAGAAGATTAAAAATATTTTACCTGGTTGATGTCCAGAAATGGTACTAGTTACAACCTTTCCACATAAGTCAGACCCTATCCATCTTCTCTAAATATCTTAATTCTTCCTCCTGATAACACTTTCTTATTTTCCATCGACCTGATCTTCCATTTCTTCCTCAATCCAAATGAACTAAATGGAAATTCATATATCATCCATACCTATTGGACCTTGTCAAAATTGATGGATTTAGTCTCTCCTCTCGTGTATGTAGTATAACCTTTAATATTTTCTTTCTTTTCCTTAGTAATTTTATTTTAAGTATCGTCTCTCGCAACATCAGTTACCTAGTGCTCTTCTTAGACTTCAGTGATACCCTCAAATTTAGGTATTTTATCTTCTCCAAACTCATTTTCTTCTCTCACATCACAGTTATTTATTTACTAGTGGATATTGAAATATACTTGTTTACAACTAACTCTTAGATAGATTTATCATCTTGGGAATATGATCAAAAGACACCCAAGTGCTAAAAATGGTCTCCCTAGAATGATTGGAGTCCACTCCTCTTTCATATCCATTACTAAGAAGTCAACATGGAATTAGAATTTTTCAACATTGATCAGAATATCTTTTATGATCCTTAGAGGGTATTTCACTATTGATTCATCGAATAATAGCCCAACTATGGGGGGATTTAGTCCTTCTAGTCCCAAAATATTTAAAGTGGTTTGTTAAATGATATTGACACTCACACCTAAGTCACACATAAATTTTCCAAATTTAGGTAAATATGGGAATTGAAAAGTTACCAAGATCACATTAATTCTTAGGAAGGGATATTGATACCACCAAAGAGCACTCACATGTGAGTGGGATGGTGCCAATTTCCTCTAGATTTTTCTTACTGGTCACCATATCTTTCTTAAATTTTATATAAGTCAACATTTTCACGATAGCCTTTTCATATATAATATTAATATGCAATTTTTTAAGGGGTTTTAGAAACCTAACTTTTTATGCATTAATATTTATTTGTGACATTCATTTTGGAAATGGAATTATCAACTCGAATTGTGGTGGTTATTCGTTTTTATATTCTTTAGTTCTCATTACTTACTCTTTTCAAGAACTCCTTGATTTTCTTATTGTGATTTTCTTAGTTTGGGATGATCCCAAGTGACTTTTCCACTTCTTAGATCTATGTATTTCAAATCATTTTGTGGGTTCACTTCAGGGAATCTAGGCATTTCTCCTCTTGGTATATCTCTAAGTTACTTAGTGATTATTCCTACTTAGAATTCATGGTGTCATAATGCGTCCCTTTTTTCTCTTGATTCATCCTTCAAATCCTTTATTAACACACTAGGATCTTTTGAATAAGCCTTAATTTCTTTGATAGTAGCCCCAATGGAGGTTATAAATGTATCCAAGGTCTCCTCTATCGTGTGAACCTAGCTTTTGAGTGGAGTTCCTTAGGATTCTTAGAATCCAAGTTATCTTAATTGATATCCTTGAACTTACGGTTATTGTTTTCAGTACCCCTGAAAATTATTACCACAATTATAATCAGCATAATTTCACCCTCCATAAATGTACCATGTGTTTATTGTTGTTTTTCCATCTTTGTATCTATTTTTTCATCCTGCATTCCATTTGTTCCATCATCCAACTATTGTTTTTTATCATGTGAGCACCTCTTTTTTTTGTTCCTCCACTTTTCCACTGGAAACTATTGCTTTCTATTTAATCCAAAATGATTTAGTTCACTTCAGGCGACATATTAATCATTGATCCTTTAGTAGAAGCATCTTGAATTGACCATTTTCCCTATGAAACTCCATTATTAAAAGTTTGGCATAGAAGTCATATCTCTATACTATGATGGGGAATTTATGAGCCATATATTTGTAATATTATCATGTAGATTTGAGTGATCCATCCTCAAATTGATAAAAGTTAATAATGTTTACCTGTATATCCATCAAATTAGAAGGTGGGAAGAAATGAGGGAGAAAGTTCCTGGCCAGCTTATCCCATGTAGTGATGGAATGTGTAGAAAGTATTTGGATCTAATAACGAGATCACTCATGTAATTAAAATCATAATAGTATTCCTGCTTCATATGTTGAAATATTTTGGAATTGGAATGTGTCACAGATCTTGAAGATGATTCCCAAATGTGTGTTGAGATATTTATGAGATAATATGGTGAATTCCATGTTGTTTGAAATAATTTTAGTAATTTATTATTTGATATCAAAGTGTTTTTTTGTATGGTGGGAACAAGGATTCTCAATTTCAATCCTATATTTGATGGCTGCTCATAGTCTGTGAGAGTTTTCTACCACAAATTTATTTTTAAACCCCCTATAGTAGATATTTTTCGCATTGTGAGTGCCATGATTGTAGTTTATTTTCTCTTTGGGATTGAATCAAAATCAGAATTGAGATCAATGTGATCATTTCCTTGATCTCGAGTATTGTAGGTGTGTATTTAATGATTTTGAACCCTAAAATTTGTTGCAAAAAATACTGAACATAAAATAAATAAAATATAATGAATTAAAAAAATTCAAATTATAAACCTATAAAAATAATTATCATCCATCCTCGGTAACGAAAGTAGTTTTGACTGGCCCTAAGGGAACAATCATTTCCATATGGGACTAATAAAAAAATTATAAAACTAATACTAGTGTAATTAATTAATTAAAATTTAGTATGTATTTGGTCGAGGAAGAACCCCCAAAGATGGTGAAATTAGTTTAATCTGGTTTTAAAAAAATTATTTAATTAAAATTATGAAAGATTTGAAGAAGAGATAAGTGTGATTGATTTGAAGGAAGTTGAATGAAGACAAAGAAAAATAATTGTTTGGAAAAATCATATTTTGAACATGTTCTAGGGTTTTTTTAGTTTTAGGGTTCATGTACAATTGGATTTTATCAATTTCATTTGTTAATAAATGTTTGGTGTCAGATTCGAGAGGAGGTGGTTCCAATGGTCATGGTAACCTTTCTTCAAATCAGCAATCCATATTTCCTTATAGTCAGGTAATTAGGTCATTATCAAATTGAGTTTTTCTCAATACCATATTTAAACCTAGTTTCCCAGAATGTGATAATGGTCATGACTTAATTCAGGGTAACCAATTGTGAAATTATAGTTTTATTTTCCAATTTACTAAAAAAAATCATGATTAAACAAAAATAAATACATTAGAATTAGATACAAAAATTTCCACAATCTAGAACATGAATAAAAATAAATAAACCCAATAACACCTTCCCCCTTAATCTATATAACCCTATAAAAAGGTGAGATTTACCCCCCTAATCCTAGTGATGATAGAGTAAGAGAGAATGAATAGAGTAAGAGAAAACATAGAGAACTGAGAAGAGATGTCAAACTGGCAAGGACCCTGCATAATATAACTTCTTCCTCCAATAATTTTTCTCTAGATATCTTGGAATAAGTAGCTCATCCCCCTATTTATAGACTCCCAAAGTTCCCATGCAGCATTAAATGGCATAATAATGGGTCAAAAAGTGATTCAGTGTGGTCTTATGGTCATAAAATTGGTATACCCCCTTAATTTCATCGAATCTTCCCGTTTTTTGGGTCATCCTGACATTTTTACTATGTGTAATGTTTTCACCATGTGTAATTCTTTCACCATGTGTAATGTTTTCACATCCTGATTTAGTTTCATAGCCTGAAATGATTTCATAGCATAAAATGAGTTCACTGTCTGAAATGGTTTTACTACCTGAAATCATCCTTCATTGTGAGAGGTATCCTTTAAGTGTAAATCATTGTTGTTTTCAATAATTTTGATAATTTCTCATAAATTAATTCATTCTTCCAAATATTAATGATACTATTAAATAATAGGGAAATAATTTATCATTTAAATCAAAAAAGTATTGTATTTTAATATAAAAACGCATGCATGAAATGTACATATCTGTGAAGCCCATGATATGTGGAATTTAGTATTATTGATAGAGATTCACTACCCTTGGATCAGTATTTAAAGTAGGTATTATACTCATTCATCATTTTGGATACATAGAGATTCACATTCCATTCATATTCCATGCCTTATAGATTGCATTACTTGACCACCTGATTATGTTCCATTTTATTTTTATACCATTTTAGATAAATATTCAACATGCTCACTTATATACCATGTTTCTATGAATATTTTTAATATTAATTGTATTATTTCTCTCTGATAGCTTTCATTATTGTAGTTATGATATAAGATTGGTTATTAAGGTTTCTGCATCAAACTAAATGGTGTTTTCATGAATAGCTTGATGGTGGCACCTGAACTAACTAATTATTGCATGTTTGATCCATGGACCATTGGTTTCATGGGATGAAACATTTATCGTTGTGATTAAATGGGATACAATAATAATTTACAAAGTGTATGGATATTTATAAATTGTGAACTGTAAAACATATAATCAAACCATTATATATGGAATTTTTCATTCTGATGCAATAGGTAAACACTTGGTTGTAGTTATATGTTTTGTCAACGACAACTTCTAAAGCATAGAATTTTAAAAATTGGCAATGGTGATCCATCTAATTGATCCACTATAGAGGTTACTTTCAGTTACATGACATGAAAATTGAAATTTATAAACTGTATTACATTACAAATTTGGAATGGGAATGCATTTAATTGGATCATAATGAGTATATATAAAAAAACATACATACAAACTACCAATTCAATAGATATTAAATGATACTATTTTTATAAAATATGGATTCCAATTGAAAATTTATTTTTGTTTTCCTCTATAACATATAATTGATACTCCACGTATTGGAACCACTAACATAAAATAGATAACTTTCCTTTCAATCAAACATTGTAATGGGAAGTAGTGAGAGTCCCTTTTGACCCTTACAATCTTATATACCACCTAGAATTGGTTGTAGGAGAAGGTACATTATTCTGAATCTTATATAGGAAGGTTTTTGCCTATCTTATTCTTGTGTCAAAGATTTAAATCTATATCAAATCTATTCTAAGGTGTGTTCTTGACATTTGTAGATCCATTCCACCATGATTTCCAAAATTCATGCACTAGTAGGGTGGAAATGACCATGCTCTGATGGTTTTGGGACCTGAGACACAAATATTACCTATAGTGGCGTCACTTATGAAACCTCCCATTATACCCGACCATGGAACTAATGAATAGTTTTGATAGAAATTATTATGGATCATACAAACTATATAGGGAGCCCCATGACTTAGCCTTACAATGGTAGAATTGACATGGGAGTTTCATTGGAAGTATCCACACACATTTTTGGGGATGAAAGTCCAAAGGAAACTAAGTCATGGTCGACAGACATGATATCTATTTTCCATCATCTAGATATTCCACCCAAGAGGATGTTCATTCTCATAGCTTACATGGCATGTGATTCATCCAAGAGATGGTGGGATGTGTTGAACCAGTATAATCAACATCAAGCTTTTTCAAGAGTGATTTTTAGATATCCTTCTATGATTATTTTTTTCTTGGGATGTTGGGGGATGATAGTTCTAGAGAATTTATACACATAGATTAGGCCACTTTATTAGTTATGGACAACTTAGATCATTTCACAGAGCTCTTTCATTTCACACCTATCATTCTAGGTGATGAGTTATCTAGGGTTAGGCAATTTTAGGATGGCCTTAGTAATGACATATGATCATAGGTGAACATGGTTTGTTTGACTACTATCACTAAAATAGTGAACCATGATCTGATTACTGAGTGTATCCTAAGAGAGGATGTGGGTGTGATCTAGGGAATTTCATCTCCTAGACCCGAAACTACATTTTCCAATGACAAGTAGTGTGTCTTGGAGTTTTCTTTAGAAGGTATTAGTAGCCATAGAATGCTCCCAGGCAGCCATGTGATCAATCATCAGTGTGGTAAGCAGGGTCATATGAAGCCCTAGTGCGATAGATATTGAATTGAGTGTAGATACTATTGTATAATGGGACATCAATAGAGGTTTTGTTGTAATTTCCCACCCATTACTAGTATAAGAGGATCCTCATAGGCTCCACCTTCAGAAGTAGGATCAGAATCTCCACATCATCAAGGGAGCAGGAGAACTATCAGTCATGTGGGCTAAGGAGGGGGTCATGGTTGATGGAGCCATACCTTAGATTTATAGTTCTAGAAGAGTGCTCTGGCCTAGTGAAACCAAGATCCATCTCATGGTTGTGAATTAATCCAAATATATGTAGTGTAGCTGATCCTAGAGGATCATAGTGTCGATCCATCTATTGTTTTAGGTAATATCTTAGTATCCTCTAATCTGGTTTCTTATTTATTTGATACAAGATATTCCCACTCTTTTTTATCTATTTATATTTTGGAGATACTTGGGATTGAGATTTATAATTTATATGGAGTAATGACACTTGATACCCCATTGGGAATTTGATCAGAGGGTGCACACTAGTGTAAGGAGTTCCCATTTGAGGTAAGTAGGTATTGTTTCTCATGGGGCTTCATTTTTCCTTGAGATGAAAGGTTTTGACATAATTATTAGGATGGACTGGTTGGTTCCTTATCATGCTTATGATAATTAATATCATCAGATGGTTTCCTGTACTTCACTAAAGGGTGATAGTTATATTCCCAAGGGTGAATGGGATGCCCCAGAAAGTCAAGATAGATCTGAGCATCATGGGATGGGTAGAGTGAAAACCAGGATTTATAAACATTATATAGATGATCAGAGAACATGTAGGGAATATTTCCATCTTGTAAAAGATCATTTTAGGGGTGTATTTTCTGAAAATATTCCTAGGTGACCTTCTGGGAGAGAGGTAGATTTTACTATTTATATTGTTCTAGGATAAATACTAATATCCATTCATCCTTATTAGAAGGATACTACTGAGTAGTAGGATCTCAAGGGGAAACCAAAGGATATGGAAACTAAGGGTTTTATACATCCTAGTACATTCCCATGGGGTTTATTGGTCATTTTTTTCTAGAAGGTGGATGGTACCCTCTGGATTTTCCTGGATTATAATCAAATAAACCAACTTATATTTAATAACTCGTATCCACTTCCATGTATAGATGAAATATTCTACTAGATCCTAGGAGAAAGGGTTTTCTCCCAGATAGTTTTGAGGTTGGGTTACCATCTGGTGCATGTTATACCATTAAATATACCACATAAAACATTCCATAATAGATATGGTTTGTAAGTGTAATTTTTCATGCCATTCGGTCTTACAAATGCACAAACAGTAATCTTGGATTTGACGAGTCGGGTTTCCCACCCATATCTAGATTCATTTGTGGTCTTGTTCATGGAATACATCTTTGTGTGCTCACATAATCGACATGAACATTCCCAACATCTTGATATATTTTTTGAGAATACTGAGAGAAAACCAGTTGTATACTAAGCTCACCAAATTTTACTTTTAGATGAACAAGGTCTAATTATTAGGCCACATTATATTAAACACATGAGTATTAGTTGACCCAAATAGGTTGAGATCAATTATTTCTTGGGAGAAACCTAAGAATGTCCTTTATATATAGAGTTTCTTAGGGATATTCAGCTACTGTAGGTCCATCAGTCAGGGTTTCTCATGCCTAGAAGAACCTCTTATAGGATTGATTAAAATGGTTGTGAAATATATGTGTCTAAAGAAAGTAAAATATTATTTCATGATATGAAAGGGGTATTGAAGTAATCTTAAATATTGATTTTACTCAATCCTGGAAGAGGATATATAGTTTATTGTGATGCCTTAAGAATAGTTTTGGTAGTTGTTCTAATGTAGGGGGTCGTTTCATAACATACGGGTCTCCCCTATTTAAGAATTATGAGAATAATTACCTAAAACATGATCTCAAGCTAGTAGTTGTGGTTCATGACTTTCATTATTGGAGGAACTATCTGATGGGAGATCATTATTCGGTGTTCATGTACCATAAAAGTCTCAGGTATATATTTACATAGTGTGACATGAATCCCATGAAATAGACATGGTTTGAATATCTTCAATATTTTATCTTTTTGCATTCCTATTTTCATGGTAAATTAATTCCTTTACTAATGTTCTAAGCTGAAATACTCAGACACAGGTTGTTAATAAGGCTAGTAGTAAATTTCAGTTGATAGTAATATTTTCTTAGATGAACTTAGTGGTCCAGAAGAATCATAGGAAGTCTATTCTTGAGGTTTTATCCATGATCTCATCACCTCTAGGTAGAGTGAATATGAGTTGGTTTTCTGATCCTGAGGGATTGGTCCTATGAGAAGGTTCATTAGGAGTGGATCCACCACATGGTTGGATCATTGATGAGGATGAGGTATTAAACATATATGGATGTTTCTAAGTTCTTATAGACATCTGAGAGGAGTTTACATGAGAGTATCATGACTCTTCTTGGGCAGTGCATCCTAGCCTTATGAAGATGAACTGTGATTTACACTTCTAATAAGTGTGTCTTAGTATGAAAAGGGATACAGCTAGTTTCTTTACTCAATGCTACAACTGTCTATAGGTGATGGTGGAATACCAGTGGACAATAGTTATTTCATATTTATTTACTATTCCTAAGTAGGAATGGGATGGAATTACTATAGATTTTATGATTTTATTACGTAGGTCATGTTGAGGCTGTGACATTGTATGGGTGGTCATAAGAAGATTTTAAAAGGTTTCTCACTTATTACCAATTAGAGAAAACTTTTCAGTAGATGATCTAAGAAATTTATATGTTAAATAGATCACATTACTTTATCAAGTTACATGTACTATAGTATCGGATAGAGATCCTCATTTTATGTCATAGTTCTAGAAGGGGTTGTAAAGGGATACGGGTTAACAATTACTGTTGAGTACAACCTATCACCCACAAACCGATGGACAATCTGAGTGTACAATACAGGTGTTAGAGGACATGCTCCATGAATGAATCATAGATTTTGGGGGTTCATGGGTGAATCACCTACAATTAAAAAAATTTATTTATAATAACAGCTTCCAAGAAAATATAAAGACAAATCCTTACAAGTTTTTATATAGTAGTCAATTCAATTCACCCATATGCTAGTTACAGGAAGGAGAGGTAGTGCTACTAGGACCTCATCTCTTTTATGAGACTTTAAAGTATATAAAACTTATCCGGAATCATATGGCTAGAACTTGGTCTATGTAGATGTTTTATGTCAATCATCACCACGGAACACTAGACTTCTAGGTATGGGATTGGGTTTTCTTGTGTGTTTCACCTAGACTATGGCATAGACAGATTTATAAACAAGGGAAGATTTCAACTTCTTATATTGGGCCTTTCATGATTTTGGAGATAGTCGACTTGGAATCCTATCTATTTTATGTACCTTTCAGGTACCATTCCATTCATGAATTCTTCTATATATCTCAGCTTTATCTTTATTTTTTAGACTGGTATCAATATCTTTAGACCGATGAGGTTGAGTTAGAGGTATATGAATCCTTTGAAGATCATCTTATATGTATCGTTGATCAGAGCATGAAGGCTATCTGAGGTAGGCCAGTTCCACTAGTTTGAGTTCTATGAAATCACACACGTGTACAAGATAAGTCTTAAGAGTGAGATACAAATGTACATTCTTAGTGGATAGAGTTATTCATAGAATATATTGTACCAAAATTAGAAGGGAAACCTGGGGAAAAGTTGTTTTATAGAGGGGAGGTTATTTCATCCTAACATTTCTCATGAGGTATAAATCCTTTAATTTTTTGTTTAGAAATTTTTTTTCAAACTAATGGAGATTATTAAGGACTTTATCAATATTTTGGGGGCATCATGGCATTGTTCGGAGCTCAGAGAGACTGTTTTTAGAGAAACAACATGAGGAACATGATTTAGTTCATGGTTAGTAGTAATCATGTGTCTCAACTATGAAGCCAATATATAGAGGTTCATGGTTTGATAAACCATGTTAGAGAGGCTCAACATACATGAGAAAATATATTTTGGAATTATAGAGGGACCCACACAAGATGTGAACTATTTTCCAAACCATGTGCCTATCCCAGACACTTAGTTCCACATAGGTAGTAATCCCACATGGTTGCCACATGGTTTGTAAATATTGTGTGGATAAACAAGGTTCCCCTTTAAAAATGGGTGAAATGTGGATTTTCCTATTCCCAATTTAAGAATCAAACCCTATTTTCTCCACCCATTTTTCACATCATCCCACATATTGGATCTCTCATCTCCTCTCCTCCTAGGCATTTTGATTGCACCTTCATTTGATCTCGGAATAAAGTGTCACTAGTCACATTGGATTTTCATTGGTTATCTCCTTCGTCATCTTCTTTCCTTTTTTATCACTCCATAGGGAATAATAAATCTATATGAGCTAATATGATATATTTTTAGGGAATTACTCTATCTATTTGTCTTCTCATATTCTAGCCCGAGTCAAAGGTAGGCAGTGGATGAGGAGAGTACAACCTTTCTAAGTTATGCGGTCTATACCTTTTCCCTTTAAGTATTAGTGTTTTATAGATTTATTCATAGTTTCTCATGTATAAATTTGTTAAAATTTCTATTTAAATTAATATAACCTTTAATTATATGTTCAAACCATGATATAAACATGTTATTTCACCTATGTACAAGGTTAGAGGTTTTCAAACTAAACCAAAACCACCATTGAGGTGGGTTTGTTTTATTAATAACTTTTATACCACTCGAGCGGTGATTTAATCTCACCATTTATTAATGGGATCCATAAATACCCAAATGATCCAGGATTTTGGCAATGCTTGTCTTAAACATTATTAAGGAACTTGTAAAATACAAGGTCAATAATTATAATAGGTTTTACACAAATAGAATTGAATAACTCCCTATATATCTGCATCCACCATTACTTCACAATAATAAAGAGCTCTAAAATACCACATCATACCCATTTCAATTATCACTCTATTTAACAATTAATTTTAAACTTGATTCACATTCATGTAGGCATGTGTACAAATTATGTTGATATGCTTAGATTGATTAATAAATTCAATCAAATGAGGAAGGATTCTATAATAAAATTTCATGTTTCTCACTTTGAGGGCTTTAAAAGTAAGTTCCAAGTCAAAGGAAATTCAAAGGAAATTCTAATTATGGTGAAAAAAATTCTTTATGTAATATATCATGACCCATAACTCATCTTCATAAATAATTCCACTTATGAATAGTGATTAAAGAAACCTTAAACAATGTTGTGGTGAGCAAAAAAGACACCTCCCCAAACCAAGGGTATTGGAATTCCAGAGGCCTCACTAGTATTATTATCCTTCATCTATGACTAGATAGATGGGGTCCAATAGACATATTTAATTACCAGAGGTTTCGAAGGCCTTCTCGAAACACCCAACATTCTTAGGATATTGAAATCATTTATACTATTATCTATGGTTCCCATATGAATATTTTAAGCCATGTGGACCTCTCTGTGTGTGGTAAGGATTACTGCATGTATATAGAGATATTGGTTGTGTTGGACCCTAGTTATTTTTTGGTTGTATTTGTTGTTAATAAATCAATATGTTGACGTATGAAGATAGATATTTTTATAAAAGATTGTTTGTTGGAAATAATGTGAGTAAGGATGAAAATTGGATCCATCATTTTAAAATCACATCCAATATTCTCTGAAAAATGGATCCACCATTTGAGAATTAAAAACAATATTCTGCACAAATCAGATATAGTATTATAAACTAATTAGAACCAATATTATTCAAAATTTAGATCCAGTATTCTGAGGATTCTAAAAAAATATGATCTAGTATTCTGAGAAAATCGGAACCGACATTCTACACAAATCGGATCTAGTATTTTGAGTAATCCAGAACCAACATTCTGCATAAATCAGATGAAACATTCTGAGAAAATCGGATCCAAATTTCTAAGATAATCAAATTCAGAAAAAAAAAATCTAATGATTCTTCAGTGTTTTTTATTTATTATTAATCATAATTAATTTTTGAATATTATGATACAAGATTTATGAATAAAATGGAGAGCATAGAAAATATGTTGATATGGCTTGAGCAAAGAAAAATTTCTTATGTAATGAAAAAATTATTACAAAAAAAGTTCTTAAGCAAGGAAAATTTTCTTATAGAAAAACTTCTTATGAAAGACAAATATTCTTACAGAAAAAGTTATTATGCAAGGAAAATTGTCTTATAGAAAAAATATTATGAGAGGAAAATTTTATAACAGAAAAAAATCTTATTCACATAAAAGTATCTTATAGAAAAATATATTATGCAAGGAAAAGTTCCTTGCAGAAAAAGTTACTATACAAGGAAAATTTTCTTGTAGGAAAGGTTCTTATTAAATGACACATTTCTTATAGAAAAAGATCTTACACATGGAAAAGTTTATTTTATGAAAATTTCTTATGCAAGGAAAAGTTTCTTGTAGAAAAAAATCGTACACATGGAAAAGTTTCTTACTTTAGAAAAAGATCTTATACAAGGAAAAGTTTATTATAGAAAACGTTCTTATGCAATGAGAATTCCTAACTCAAGAAAAATTTCTTACTCAAGAATGTTTGAAGCATTTAAGCATTCAAAGGAATATATGAAGATCAAGAAGATTTTAAGATTCGAAAATGAATTTAATGAGTCAATGGTAGATTTGAGATTTTACGGAAAATTGAACATATGTCAGATTTAATTAAGTGGGAAAGATTTTTAAAACCCTATTTAAATAATTTTTTAGGTCCCTATAAAAGGATAGTTGATTTAATTTGTAAATTTGACTCTTGACTATTCATGTTCTTGAGATTTAGAATTTGTTGGATAATTATTGAGTATCCAACCAAACATTGAGTTTTAGGTTGAAAATAAGGATATTTTTTGGACTAAAAATGTGGAAGACTATTAAAGAAAAACATATTCCTTATGTTAATTGTTAATGTTCATGAAAAAGGGACATAAGTGGAGTTTGATTCATCTTACTTGTGGAGGAAGTGAATACTTTATGAAATGGATCAGAAAAGAAGAAGGAAAGTGAAGCCTATGGTTGTGGATGTTTACCAATTAATGAAATGTCTTGTTTTGGGAAGTGGATACTAGAAAGGATAGTTGGGAGGTATAATCAACTCTAATAAGAGATTTTTTGCTAGGATTGAAGAATTTTTCTTTGCTTGGGCCTTTGTATTCCAAAAATAAGATAGTGAAAGAATCCATGTTGGTGGGACTATCCAAAATGGCAAGGAGTAGGTATTTGTACCAATCCTTGTAAATATTATGTGTTTCCTTATCTTTATATTTTTGTATATGGAAGGTGGGGTTTTGAGTTATATTTTAGTGTATCGTAACTCTAACCAGTTTCATAGGTTAATAAACTTTTTGTTATGAAGTTAAGAAACTTTCTTAAAAAATAAAAAAGAAACACTAATTCACCCTCTCCACTCTCAGTGGTCTCGATCCTACTTGGAAACTACAATTGGTATCAGATCATAGGCTACCAATGAATGATCCATCTCTAAGAATAGATTAAATCAATTCTGCGAACTATTAGGGTATTCTGGTTTTCAATAGAAACAACTATCATATATAGAATGATAGAAAGCTTCTATATCTCATTTATATTGGGTATGATGTTTTAGAAGTTACTATAGAAGAATTTCCTCCTCACATTGAGAATACTTATCTTGCTGTTGCTGATAAGAAAAATATTGAGAATTATGGAGGAGTGAAAAATTCTTTCCTCTCATCACTTAATGAATGTTAGTTTCTTATATTAAAGGGTGTTGGAACTGCCAAAAATATTTGGGATAAGTTAAAAAACATTTATGAAAGCAACATAAAGGTGAAGAAAGAAAAGATACAAATCTGTTGGATAAATTATGAAGATTTAAAAATGGATGATTAAGAATCTATTGGTAACTTGTTTAAAATAGTAAATGATATTGTTAGCACCATAAGATTTCTTGGTGATAAATTATAAGACACAACTATTTTTGAACAGATCTTAATAATTATTATGAATAAGTTTGATTCCAAGGTTTCATCTTTGTAAGATAGATATCTTGAAACTCTATCTCTAGATGATATTTATAGTATTCTCGTTACTTATGATATGAGAAGAGAGAATGTTATGAGAAAGAAAGAAAAGGTTGATCCAGAAATGACCTTCAAATCTTTCTTAAAAGGGTAAAATAAAGCTTATAAAGTTAAAGAAGAATCTAGTGATACAAAAGCTAATGAAGAATCTGAAGCTTTCTACAAAATTGTCTCCCTCCTTTCAAAGAAATACAATAAGGGAAAATGGATAAGTAAAACTCTGAAATTTTGGACTTGTGAAGGGAAAGGATTTTTTTCACAAAATTGTCCTTTAAAGAAAGTTGGAGAATATGAGTCTGAGGATGATGATGATAAACCTCAGAAAAAAATTGGAAGAAACATAAGGATTGATTTCCTTATGAAAAAAATAAGAAAAGTTATCTGAGAAGAAGAAAGAAGAATGAATTCTCATCTGAAGATGAATCTGATAATTAACTAAACTTTATTTCTCAAGTTATAAATTGATGTGATTAATCTTGTACTAATTAAGATAATGATGAGTTGACATAAATGGAATGGATTCTCAAAAAGGATCCAGAGAAAGAAATTGAGAACAATACTCAACTGATGAAAGAAATAAAGAAACTGAAGAAATATGTTGAAAGATAAACATTACAGAATTGTGAGTATAAAAGAAGACTGAAAGGTAATTAAGAAAAGTAAACTAATCGTGAGAATCATTACAAGATCAAATCTACACTCATTGAATAAAGTAAACAAAATATGTTAAAGGTATCTAAATATGAAAAAGTAATTGATGTTTTGAAAATTATGTTGGATGAGAAAAAAAGAAGAGTTTTTAGAAACACAATAAATGTTTCTTACTACACAAATTGAGATAAAAATATGAGAGAAAACATCACCGAAGAAATTGAATTTAAAGGTGAAACTTCTAAAGAAGTTAAAAATAAAGGATTAAAAAAGTCGGTTTCTAAGAAAAAATGTTTCTTCAAGAAATATAGGAATCATTAATTAAATTATCCTCCTGAGAAAAGTGGTACAAGATTTTTAAAGAAACAACAATAACCATGTTCTGATCAATTTTACTCTCAATCTAAAATATCATGACATATAGGTCATTGTAGGTGTTCTGGAATTTTTAGACACTGAACTTTTTCATGTTGGTATAACATGTCTCTACCAAAGAATAAGCATAAATCTAAGGGGTTTATGATGATAAATGAGATAAAATGTTGCTAAAAAATATGTGGAACTGAAAAGGGAAACTCAGAAGAAAAAGAAAGTTGAGTGTGTTAAGAAAGTAGAGAAAAACCAACATGTTGAATCTAAAAGGGAATATTGTGTAGTTATTTGACCATAAAATGTTGATATGGAAATAATTTAGAATAAGTACAAAAATAAGCTATAGAAAAAGGGAATAAAATTCTCTTTGTTGATTTCAGAAAATTTGATAAAAATGTATCAAAATATTGTGGGTTGATAATTCGAAAAAAAATGTAAGTGATTCGAGAAATAAGGGTATGTTACTAAAAATTGTTTGACTATTCTACAGGAACAATAAGAAGGGTGAAAATATTTGTTACAAAATCATTGTAACAAAAAGTTTAATAATGAATAGAAGAAGTTGATATCCTTATCACAAGAGTCTAAATATGAAAATAATATTGTTATAAAATATGGGAATGATAATCAGAAGGAAGAAAAAAATCCAATGAAAAATCCATGAAGAAGAAGAAAAATTCCATACTCAAAAAAGTCTCTCAATACAAACTTTTCTTTTGAGAATATATGAGGTTCCTACTTATTCCCAAGATATTTTATATTTGTACTAACTTGTAAGGAATTGAAGGATTTGATGTAAGTAAGCTTATTTTTTTGAGTCTCTTACTTTTCTTTTAAAAGAAAGTAACGTGGCTATGAATTTTTTTTAAAGTTATGTTCATACAATTGAAATTTAGAATATGTTTTTTGATATGTGTGTAGGTAATATTTATCTTAAATAATTTATTTTCAAGATTTACCTAGAAATGAGAATGTTAAAGGAAAGAAGAAAAGGTAATAAATGAAAGTTCTGTAATGGAAAACATTGATAACCTTGATTATACACTATTTGTTTCTACATTGGGTTATCCCAATTAGACATATATTTTTTTAGTTAAAATATATTTATTAAGAAACTCATGTGATACTAATGTTATTCGGAAGATAAGTTTCATGTTTTGCGACAAAAGATCCAACCTTTTTAAATGAGACATTTTTTAAGAAGGAAACATGTCATGATGACCCCTATGAATTTGATTGTAAATATGGGGGAGAGGATATATTTATGGAGAGAGGAAAATAAAACAAGTAGAGACTCGAAATAAGGAGAGAAATAAAATAATACATGGAGAAAAAAATTTGAGAAAAAAATAATAACACTTAATGTTTTGAAGAGGATAAGTGTTGGTATTGAAGTGGGTATTTACCACAAACACAAAGGGGAGAATATTCTATCCTCATTATGTTTTGGTTGTATTTTTTTCAATATATCAATATGTTGTTGTATTTAAATAAATATGTTTATGAAAGAAGGTATTTTGAGAAGGATGTGAGGAATGATGAAAATTTGATGCAACTTTTGAAATTTGGATCCAACATTCTGTGAAAAATAGATCCGTCATATGAGAATTGGAACCAACATTCTACACAAATTGGATCTAGTATTCTAATTAAATTGGAACCAACATTCCTCAAAAATTAGATATTTTATTATTATCAAATAAGAACCAACATTCTACATAAATCAAATTCATTATTCTATGAAAATCAGGTCCAACATTCTTCACAAAGAAAATCCAATATTCAGAGAAAATTAGAAACAACATTATACACGAATTGAATCCTACATTTTGAGAAAATAAAATCGAGAATTCTATGATAATCAGATCCATAATAAAATATAATGATGTTTTGGTTTTTTCTATTTCTCATAAATCATAATTAATTTTTGAAACTTATGATACAATCATTATTAAGAAAATATTGAAGAAAGAAAAGATGTTGATGAGGCTTGATCAAGGAAAAGTTATGGCTCCAGAAAAAGGTCTTATGCAAGGAAAAGTTTCTTAAAAAAATATCTTATGGAATGAAAATATTATCATAGTTACTTGTCAAGGAAAAGTTTTTTATAGGAAAAGATATTATGAAATGAAAAGTTTCTTATAGGAAAAGATATTATGAAAGGAAACTTTTCTTAAATAAAAAGATCTTATTCAAAGAAAAGTTTCTTATAGAAAAAGATCATATGCAAGGAAAAATTTCTTACCAAAATGTTTCTTATGAAAGGAAAAGTTTCTTACAGAAAAGGTTCTTATGACAAAAAACATTTCTTATAGAAAATGATCTTATTTAAAGAAATTGTATTAAAAAAAAGTTCTTATGAAAGGAAAATTATCTTATAGAAAAAGTTACTACTTAAGGAAAAGTTTCTTACTCAAGAAAAAATATCTTATTCAAGTAAAAGTTTCCTATAGAAAAATTTCTTATGCAAGGAAAATGTTCGTACAGAAAAAGTTTTTATAGAAGGAGAAGTCATAACTCAAGAAAAAGTTCCTACTAAAGAAATGTTTTTCAAGGAATTTTGAATCATTAAAGAAGTCAAAGAATTATTTGAAGATATAGAATATTTTAATAGTTGAAAAGGAATTGAATGAATCAAAGATAGATCTTATATTTAAGCAGAATTCATGATAGAAAAAAAAATTTAAGAGGGAATGATTGTTAGAACCGTGCCTGAATAATTTTTTAAGTACCTATAAAAGGAGAGATGATTTCATTTTTAAATGTGTCTCTTGAATGTTCAAGTAATTGTGATTCAGAATTTGTGGGGACATGTATTGAGTATCCAACAAAACTTTGTGCTTCAGGTTGAAGATGGTGAAGTTTTTCAATCTATGGTTCTAGAAGACTATTCATGACCAACATATTCCTTAAGTGAATAATTGATGTTCCTAAAGAAGTTACACAAATGGAGTATGATTCAGCTTACCTGTGGAGGAAATGAAGAATTTATGAAGTAGATCAAAAACGAATAATGAAAGTGAATCTTATGAAGGTGGATGCTTACCAGTTTCTAAAAGGATTATTTTTAGAAGTCGATACTAGAAAGGATAGTTGGTTTGTATAACCAACTATAGTAGTAATGTTTCTATTAGGATATTATAATTTTTATTTTCATGTGCCTTTGTATTCTGGAAATAATATAGTGAAATAATCCATGTTAGTGACACTATCTAACATTGAAAGGAGTGGGTCTTTGTGCTAAACCTTGTAAATATAATGTGATGCCTTCTCTTTATATTTTTTGTATAAAAAAGGTGAGGCTGTGAGTTATATTTGATTGGATCATAACTCTAAAAAAATTTAGATGTTAAGAATGTTTTTGTTAATAAGTTAAGAAATTTTATTATAAAAGAAAAAGAACCGCTGATTCGCCCCCCCCCCCCCCCACCTAGTGATCTCGGTCCTACTTGGGAACTATGGGTTTTCAAATAAGATACCATTTATTGAATTCAAGATTGATGTTATCACATATTTTGTTGCTTCCAATAGGATGTTTTGAAATTTTTCACTCTGTATAGCCTTGTAGATGAACACCATTAAATCCTTCAGTTAGTCTATTGTACATATGATGATATTAAAAAGTTTACGTGTATATCTATATAGATCCTAGGAATAACTATAACCCATAAATTAGTGTTTTATGGTCTCCTATATTCTCAATCATAGGTGAAATTTTGAAACCAGGTATTGACAATCTTTCTTTATTTGATCACGGGTAAGTAATATGTTTTTTCATATCCTAAAATGTAGAAGAAATCATAAAGGTTGTATTAAAGGTACCTAAAATTTTTAAATCAATGATGGCAGAATAGTGGATCCATCAAATTCTATCATGTAATCTTATTTGGCATTAAACTGGCCATTTCTGTTGGGTCTCTAAATTAGAGTATCATCTTCTTTGAAATTTTATCTTTGAATGTCCATGACATATTGAGAGGGAATAATGTAATCAAGGTTTTTTCTATGTGTAATGAGTTTAGAAATTTTCATATGGAGCATGTTTGGAGGTACATTCATGGTATCTTTAAGAGGACTATCCAACCAGATATTGTTCCCAAAATTGTGGTTGGAATTTTTGCTGACCAAAAATTTATAATTATGCAATGATATCCTAAAAGCAGTGCCTGATATAAGGTCATACAGAAGATTTAAGGTAATTATTGTTCCCATTAAGTATCCTCCTTTCGAACCTATAATAATATTAATCAAAGAAATACTCATTAAAAGTCAGGAGGTTCCATGGGAATTTTTTGATAATACAATCATTTAATATCTTAAGATCCTTGATGCCAAGATGTCCCATATCAATGGGTTCAATACAATAATTCCATGAAATAATTATAATTTTACATTCAGATACTAACGTGGTCAATATGAAGTTTCTGATCATGCATTGAAGATCACTAATGAGGCTTCTCATCCACCTATAAATAGAGAATGAGTAAAAAAATTAGGATGTAAGCACCAAGTTTTTTAAACACACCCTCCCATATTAGGACCTAGATTTCCATTTAAAATTATCCAGATGGTTGATGTTGCTATAGAAAATTAACCCCATGTGTTAACTTCTTACCTTTCCAAAAAATAAGGGGAAACCAATTTCAGTGAATGGGAAATATATTTTTTTCACCCCAAGAGTTATAGTGATTATATTTTTCTTGGCAACAGGTATTCCCTAACTATGACAACCCTACTTTTATTACAAACTTAAACATGATTTATTACATAAAACATCACTTGATACAACAAGAATATCGAGAGGTTTAGTGTCTTTTGGGCTTAGGATCATTACATAAAACCTAAAACATGAAATAAAACATCTTTATTGAAAAATTCCTTTACATGACCACTATATTCTCTGTACTTAGCATTGCATGGGATAACCTGAGGACATGCATAAGAAAAGGGAGAGCTATAAAGCCCAGTAAGGGAGTAAACATGGAATAACATGAGGAGAACAATACATGTTAGAAAATAGGAATATCAATATAGCATAAAATAAACATGAACATAAAGGCATGATAAAGCATGATAATCATAACATGGAAATGTGGCAACAACACATAACATGGAATTAGCATGAGCCAAGGCTCATTGCACATGGAGCATGAGTAAATCCTAATTGCACATAAAGCATGAGTAAACCCCCATTTCACTTGAATTAGTATGAGTCAACACTCATTGCACATGACGTATCATGATACTATACTTTACCAAATGCATTGGGGTGCTATAAGGGCGCACCCTTCTTAAACATTTCATTTCATGCATAAGTGTGCCACATGGAACATAAAACATGGATTCATAAAATATAATAATTTATTCCACGATAAAGGAATGTGGAATTCATACATGAAACTTTATAATAAATAAGTAAATGTGTGTAAAGTTGAATACCCTTGATGGAGAAGTGGGCATGGTATTCACTACACAATGTCATTGGCTTAGAAAATCTGTGCGATTTTGGCAGAGTAACGGCGTGACATAAGAATTCATAAAAATGGTTTATGAGAGAGAAATGAATGTCTCATAATATTTACATGATATGGGCAGTAAGGGGGTCATATATATACATGTCCAAACAATTTTAATGGAATTTAGATTCATGATGCAAAAGTATTGCTTGAATGTAAAAGAAGAGAGAGAAGTTCCTTTCGAAATTTCGGCATAGTAACGGGTGTACATGGGAGGAATTTAATGAGGGAGAGAGGGGTCTCCAATCATTCATACAATAAAAGGGAATTATTGAGGAGGTTTGAAACCATACCCCAACATTCATAATTGAAATTAAAAGGGAAAAACAACTTAAAGAAAATTAACAAAAATGAGAAAGGAAGAAAAAAATCCTTACTTGGAAGTGTGCTTCCAAAGGATAGAGAGAGGCTTGTGAGAGGCTTCTTGAGAGCTTGGGGAACCTTGGGACGATTCTAAAGAGAGTAGGGCAGAGGTCGGATGAACTGCAAAGGCTTTGAGTGAGGAGGAATTGGGAGCTTGGGTGGGTTTCTATAGGAAAGGTGAAGGAATTCTTTATTATTTAGATTTGGGACCCCTTATATTAAATTAATCCAAACCACAAACCATACCATGGTTTTTACCCATGGTTTTTAGAAAAGGGAATATGGAAACAATATTTATTTAGGTCAAAGTCCTAACTTCTTAAAATAATATGGTTGATTATGTGGAGGTGAGTCACACTCCCATGAAAAACAATTTAAAAAGACAAAGTGTTTAATAATTCTTGAGGGGTCCATTAATTCTTTGAAAAGTAAGTCAAACAAACCCAAAATCACATTATTTTAATTTTAAAACATATATTGGCTGAACATAAATCTTATAGTATTTTATTACATCACTATTGGGCCATTATGATGTCATAAAACACATTATATATTTAAACGGTATTTAATTTTTACCCAACAATTTGACTGTCTCAAAAAATTATGAAAAATTCACCGTTGGATAATTTCGACATCCTGATTCAAGAAATAACATTTATTTTATCTAAATAGTTTTCGAAATATGTTAATTTTAACTTTTAAAATAAAAACGTACATTTATCAAAAATTCACGGGTTTTGACAAAAATGGCTTTCAAACCTTAATAAAAATTATAATTACATTCATAAAATTATAATATAATTTATGTATAATAAAAATTAATTTAATAATAATAATATTTTTTATTAAAATATTATTTAATTCAAAAATCCATTAATTTAATAAAATATAATTCCCAATTAAATAATAACTAAAAACACTATTTGTACTTTAAAAACTATTTACAATGTATCAAAAATGACAAGGAGGTATATTCATTATAATATACAAAAATAATATACATGAACATAGTACTAGAGATTTGTTACATAACCCCTTAAAATAGTCGCATAAGATCTAAGGGTAAGGTGTGCGATGGTGACAGACTCTTGGGGTGGCTCAGATAACATCGCTCGAGTGGTAATCTCTATCAACTTCCACTTTTCCCGTAGACGGTCCCGTTCGAGCTTAACATGATGAAGCTCAGCTTTGGCTTGGTCAAGAGAGAATACCAAGGACACCACCTCTTTTCCGAGCTCCGACAAATGGGCTTCGTACGGTGCAATTCTACTGGATGATGTCATCGCTTCTTTTGTCTGAGTAAATTGGATTTGTTAAAGTCCTATATTTATACTAATCATGTGATCACTGTTCAATGGCTATATTAGCAACGGTAAAAAATTCTTAACATAAAACCAAAGAAGTTGACATTTTATATAAACATAAAGAGACATTTAATTATATCAAGAAGTATTTACATTAATAAAACTTTGGGTAGTTACAATATTCCCCCCTTAATGAAATTTCTCCCTCGAAATTTTCCTTTTCCCACACTAAAACAGATGTGGGTAACTCAGCTTCATCATTTCCTCCAATTCCCAAGTCTCATCTTCAAACTTGTGGTTTCGCCAAAACACCTTAACAAAGGGCATTGTCTTATTTCGTAGAACTTTTTCTCTACGATCTAAGATCTTCACTGGTTTCTCCTCATAAGAAAGATCATCTTCCAATTGTACCAACTCAAAAGAGAATACATGTGAAGGGTCCGGTATATACTTCCATTAGATGGATACATGAAAGACCTTATGTACTTTGGACATGGTAGGAGGAAGTGCTAGTCGATAAGACATGACCCCAACACGATCAAGAATCTCAAAGGGGCTGATGTACCTTGGACTTAACTTCCCTTTCTTTCCAAACCTCATGACCTTCTTCCATGGATATTTGCAGGGAAAAACCATGTCTCAAATTTAAACTCATGGTCTCGTCGACGATTATCTGCATAACTCTTCTGTCGACTCTGGGCTACCTTGATATGCTGCTGAATGGTTTTTACCTTCTCCACCATTTCCTCAACCATTTCTGGTCCAAGCAGCTTATGTTCACTGACCTCATCCCAACATGCCAGTGTTCTGCACCTTTTCCCATACAGGGTTTCGTATGGTGCCATTTGGATGCTTGAGTGGAAACTGTTATTATAAGAGAACTCAACTAGAGGAAGATGTTGATCCCATCCTCCTTTAAATTCCATTGTGCATGCTCTCAACATGTCTTCAATTTTTTGTATAGTCCGCTCGGATTGGACATCAGTTTGAGGATTATAGGTCGTACTTAAGTTCAGTTCAGCATTCAGAGCATGTTGATGACTCTTCCAAAACTTAGAGGTGAATATTAGATCTCGGTCAGACAAAATAGATAGTGGTACTCTATGTAACCTTACCACTTCCTTGATATATATCCATTCCAATGGATCTAAAGAGAAATCCTCCGGAATAGCAATGAAGTGTGCAGTCTTTGTAAGACGATCCACAACAACCCTGATTGCATTGCTGCCGTTGAATGTCCTTGGAAGTCCGGTGACAAAGTCTATGGTAATGTTCTCCCATTTCCATTTTGGTATGGGCAATGGTTGCATCATCCCCTTATACTTCTTCCTCTCTACCTTCACTTGCTGACACACCAGGCACATTGATGTATATTCAGCGATATCCTTCTTCATATTATCCCACCTAAAGTTTTCTCGGAGATCTCGATACATCTTTATGCTCCCTCGGTGAATAGAGAAATTTGAACTATGTGTGTCATCCAAAAGTTCTTTCTTCAGCTCCAGACTTGATGGAACATATAGTCTTTTCTCAAACCACACCATTCCTTCTTCATTAACATTAAACTCCATGGATTTCCCTTTTTTGATAGCTTCCACTTTTCTTGAATTCCCACATCATCCTTTTGAGCATCCTTTAACATTTCAAAAAGGGACGGTTGAGCAATCATTTGGGAAAGGATTGATGATGTTCCTTTTTTTATGATCCCCATGTCCATCTTCATCATGTCTAAGAAGATTGGATCTTTCTCAATTCTCATCATTGATAGAATTGATAGGTCCTTTCTACTAAGGGAATCTGCCACCTTGTTCACTTTCCTAGGGTGGTAATTTATTGAACAGTCATAATCCTTGATGAGATTTATCCATCTTCTCTGGCACATATTAAGCTCATTTAATGAGAATATATATCTAAGACTCTTGTGATCAGTATATATATCACATTTATCCCCATATAGAAAATGCCGCCAGATTTTCAAGGAAAAGATCACCGCTGCTAACTCCAGATCATGCGTTGGATAGTTTCACTCATGGATTTTCAACTGGCTTGAGGCATAGGATATCACTTTATCATTTTTCATCAGCACACAGCCTAATCCCTTCTTCAAAACATCGCTGAAAATCACAATAGTTTCCCCACTTGTGGGTAAAGTGACCACGGGCGTAGTGATAAGCCTCCTTTTCAACTACTTGAAGCTTTCTTCGCATTCATCACTCCAAGAAAAATTTACTCCCTTTCGAGTTAGCTTGGTAAGAGGGTTGGAAAATCGTGAGAAATTTCTCAGAAATCGTCGATAATATCCAGCTAACCCCAATAATCTACGGATATTCATTACGGATGTTGGCCTCGGCCATCGCTCAATTGCATCTGTTTTGGATGGATCCATAGATATACCATTTATTATGATGATATGGCCCAAGAACGAGACTTCCTTCAACCAGAACTCACACTTGATGTACTTTTCATAGAGCTTCTCCTTGCGCAAGGTCTCTAGTACAGTTCTTAAATTCTCCTCATGATCCTCCTTGGTTTTGGAGTATATTAGAATATCATCTATAAAGACTACCACAAATTTGTCAAGGTAATATCTAAAGACTCTATTCATCAAGTCCATGAAGATTTCTGGAGCATTGGTGATTCCAAAAGACAGTACTATGAATTCATAGTGCCTGTATCTTGTGCGAAAAGTAGTCTTGGCGATATCTTCCTTATTCACCCATACTTGATAATATCCTGACCGCAAGTCCACCTTGGAGAAGTATTGTGCTCCACGAAGCTGATCGAACAAGTCATCAATTTGTGGGAGAGGATATTTGTTCTTTATAGTGATTTTGTTAATTTCACGATAATTGATGCAAAGCGCATTGACCCATCCTTCTTCTTGACAAAGAGGACTGGTGCACCCCATGGTGAAGCACTTGGGCATATAAACCCTTTCTAGATTCTCCTATAGTTGTTTCTTCAACTCTTCAAGCTAAACAAATCCATTCTATATGGAGTCTTAGATATGGGTAATTCTCTAGGTATAAGTTCAATTGAGAATTCAACATCTCTTCTAGGAGGAATACCAGGAAGTTCCTCGAGAAACACTTCTGCGAATTTCCTCACAATAGGCATTTATTCAAGGATGGTTTCTTCCTTGGACTCAATCATCTGAGCCAGATATGTGTGCTCATATGGAAGTAATATCCATGCTTGAGATGATGGAGATAAAGGAGATTCATCTTCCTCCTTACACTTGTAAAGAATAGGGGTTCGATTTTCCATATGGAGTGTGATTTCCCTCTACCGACAATTTATGTTGGCTCTATATAAGGAAAGCCAATCCATTCCAATAATTGCATCAAATTCCACCAGAGGGAGGATGATGAGGTTCACCATGAAATTCAATCCACATATTATAACAGGGGAGGACTTATATTCATGGGATGCAATGATTGCCCCATTTTCCATACTCACTGACATCTTCACTTCCATGATTTGTGGTGGTGCTGGGATTATTCTACTAAACTTACAAGATATAAAAGAATGCGTAGAACCTGAATCAAAAAGTATGTTCTCTATTCTTGAATGAATACCTAGCGTACCTATCACCACTTCGTTGTCGGGTTCACTTCGGTAGAATTGATTGCAAAAGCTCTTCCCTGCTGCCTTGGAGGTTGTTGGTTGCCTTCAAAAACCCTTGGATTAGGGAACTGATTTGCAAAATTCCCCAGTTCTTTGCATTTGTAGGATTGAACAATGCATTGAGGTTCGAATGGAGCATTCCTCTCCTCTTTCGCAGCCGCGGGTCTTTCTTGCTGACAGTTAATATCTAGGTTCCCTTCTCTTCCACACCTGAAGCATTTCCCCGTCCCCTTAAGGCAATTTCTCAGGTGTTTCTTTCCACACTTTTGGCAAGTGGGGTGATGGATCTTCTTAGAACCGGTTGATTTATCCATCAGAACACCATCATTGAAGTCCACCTTACGCTTCTTATCCCCATGATACCCATGCAATTTTCCGATCTACATTTCGACCTTGAGGTCACATCGAACAATTTCCTCATAGCTGTCGAAGTCACGGATCGCTAATGATTTCCACAGGCTAGGCTTCAGCCCACCAAAGAAGCGGTCAACTTTGCATTCAGGGGTAACGGCAAAGCCAGAAGTGTATCGTGCAAGCCTTGTGAAGTTTTCCTCGTACTCTCCAATAGATTCTTCATCTTTTTGCTTGAGGGAAAGGAAGACCCTTTCCATATTAAGCAGGAGGGTGCGCGGAAAATATTCATCGAGAAACATCTCCTAGAAATCCTTTAATTCCAATGCCTCGATATCCTTCTCAAGCTTCGTATTTTTGATCAATGTCCACCATTTATCTGCTTCACCCTCCATACGATAAGCCTCCAGGAGAACCTTCTCTTGTTCAGAACACTGAAGGATGGAGAATATCTTTTCAATGGAGTTGATCCATTGTTTAGCGAGCAAGGGATCAGATGATCCACTAAAAGTAGGATGCCTTTGTCTCATGAAGCTCTCGATAGTGACTTGTTCTTTCTTAGGGGGGGTTGAACGTTCCTCTTGACCCGTGTTTCTATTCAAAAATTTTGTTATCTAAGAGAGAAGCATGACAATGTTCGTGATTCCCCCTCCCATTGGATTGGGAATCTCAGTAGTACAGTCATCACACTTATCTTCACATCGGTTGTTAGCCCGAGTCCTCCTATTACCGACCATTGGCTGGAATAAAAGGAAAGTTAGGGGTAACACATAAAGGGTAATCCAAAGACAAAATTTGATGACTTATAAATAAACTTTTATTTCCTTAACTCATGAGTCTATAGGCTTCAATCTAGGCTTATCATGATCTACTTTCTAACATATATTCTTAGGGGAATTTTTTTTAATTCCCTTAATAAGGGTTCATACTAAGCTTGTGAACTTATCAAAACATATCCCTCGGGAGTGTCGTAACCAAAAGTGCAGCAAGGCCCGTTGTCGTGCACCAGTTCTCGTTCGAGTCTAGCTCAAAGCGGTGTTTTTGGGTATTACCCCTAGGATACATCTGTGCCAGAGCTGCCTCTACCAACTCGTATCCTGACAAGGATGCATTTAATTGATAACCCACTTACTCAATACTCACCAAAACATAGGGACGTTTTTATTATACTTAGTCTTGTATATAAGGCTTTACTGGGGTTTTCTAATCCTAATCCCAAAAATAACTAAACCTACACTCTGATACCAACAATGACAACCCTGCTTTTATTATAAACTTAAACAATATTTATTACATAAAACTTCACTTGATACAACATGAAGATAGAGAGGTTTAGTGTATTTGGGCTTAGGATCATTAAAAAAAACTTAAAACATGAAATACAACATCTTTATTGAAAACATACTTTACATGACCACTACATTCCCTCGTACTTAGCATTGCATGGGATAACCTGAGGACATGCATAAGAAAAGGGTGAGCTATAAAGCCCAGTAAGGGAGTAAACATGGAATTTCATGAGGAGTACAATACATGTTAGAAAATAGGCATATCAATAGATCATAAAAGAAAAATGAACATAAAGGCATGATAAAGCATGATAATCATAACATGGAAATGTGGCAAAAACACTTAAAATGGAATTAGCATGAGCCACGGATCATTGCACATGGAGCATGAGTAAATCCTTATTGCACATAAATCACGAGTAAACCCTCATTTCACTTGAATTAGCATGAGTCAACACTCATTGCACATGACGTATCATGATACTATACTTTACCCAATCCATTGGAGCACCATAAGGGCGCACCCTTCTTAAACATTTCATTTCATGCATAAGTGTGCCACATGGATCAAAAAACATGGATTCATAAATCATAATCATTTATTCCACGATAATGAAATTTGGAATTAATACACGAAACTTTATAATAAATAACTAAATGTGCATAAAGGTTAATACCCTTGATGGAGAAATGGGCATGGTATTCACTACACAATGGCATTGGCTTAGAAAATCGGTGCGATTTCGGCAGCGTAACAGTGTAACATTAGAATTCATAAAAATGGTTGATGAGAGAGAAAGGGGTGTCTCATTATATTTAAATGAAATGGAAAGTAAGGGGGTCATATATATACATGTCAAAACAATTGTAATGGAATTTAGATTCATGATACAAAAGTGTTTCTTGAATGTCAAAGAAGAGAGAGAAGTTCCTTTCGGAATTTTGGCATAGTGACGGGTGTACATGGGAGGTATTTAATGAGAGAGAAAGGGGTCTCCCATCATTAAAACAATAAGAGGGAAGTATGGAGGAGTTGAAAAACCATACCCCAACATTCATAATTGAAATTTAAAGGGCAAAACAACTTAAATAAAATTGAAAAAAATGAGAAAGGAAGAAAAAACCCTTACTTGGAAGTGTGCTTCCAAAGGCTAGAGAGAGGATTGTGAGAGGCCTCTTGGGAGCATGGGGCACCTTGGGAGGATTCTATAAAGAGTAGGGTAGAGTTTGGAAGAACTCAAAATGCATTGAGTGAGGAGGATGTGGGATCTTGGGTGGGTTTATATAGGAAAGGTGATGGAATTCTTTATTATTTTGGTTTGGGACCCCTTATATTAAATTAATTCAAACCACAAACCATACCATGGTTTTTTCCCATGGTTTTTGTAAAAGGGAATAGGAAAACAATTTTTTTAGGCCAATTTCCGAACTTCTTAAAATAATAGGGTTGATTATGTGGAGGTGAGTCACACTCCCATTAAAAACAATTTAAATAGACAAGGTGTTTAATATGTCTTGAGGGGTCCATTATTGCTTTGAAAAGTAAGTCAAAAAAACCCAAAATCACATTATTTTAATGGTAAAATATATATATTGGCTGAACATAAAGCTTATAGTATTTTATTACATCACTATTGGGTCATTATGATGTCATAAAACACATTATATATTTAAACGGTATTTAATTTTTACCCAAAAATTTGACTGTCTCAGAAAATTATGAAAAATTCACCGTTTAATAATTTCGACGTCCTGATTCCTGAAATAAAATTTATTTTATCTAAATAATTTTCTAAATAAGTTAATTTTCACTTTTAAAATAAAAATCGACATTTATCGAAAATTCACAGGTTTTGAGAAAAATGGCTTTCAAACCTTAAGAAAAATTATAATTTCATTCATAAAATAATAAGATCATATATATTTAATAAAAATTAATTTAATAATAATAATAATATTTTATTAAAATATTATTTAATTGAAAAATGCCTTTAATTTAATAAAATAGAATTCTTAATTAAATAATAACTAAAAACACTATTTTTACATTAAAAACAATTTACAATGTATCAAAACTGACAAGGAGGTATATTCATTATTATATACAAAAAATAATATACATGAACATAGTACAAGTGATTTCTTACATAACCCCTTAAAAAAGTCACATAAGACCTAAGGGTAAGGTGTGCGATGGTGACAGACTCTTGGGGTGGCTCATATAACATTGCTCGAGTGGTAATCTCTATCAACTTCCACTTTTCCCGTATACGGTTCCGTTCGAGCTTGAAATGATGAAGCTCGGCTTGGGCTTGGTCAAGAGAAAATCCCAAGGATGCCACCTCTTTTCTGAGCTCTGACCAATGGGCTTCGTATGGAGCAATTCTACTGGATGAGGCCATCGCTTCTTTTGTCTGAGTAAATTGGATTTGTTAATGTCCTATATTTATACTAATCATGTGATCACTATTCAACAGCTATATTAGCAACGGTCAAAATTTATTAACATAAAACCAAAGAAGTTGACATTTTATATAAACATAAATAGACATTTAATTATATCAAGACGGATTTCCATTAATGAAACTTTGGGTCGTTACACTAACCAAATATAATTAAGGATTTTCTCCAAATGATGGTCTTTATAGACTCTTCTTCATAAATTAAAAAGAATACTTTGAGATATTATATGGTTTTCCTTGAACCTTTTCCAAGGGGAAGTATTTCATCAATATACAATAGATGTGACAGAGTGAAATCATCTCTTCCATATTTGATTTTCATAAAAATTTCCAATTTGAGTAAGATCATTAATTCATCTACTCATATAATTTTTAGTAATAGAAAAAAGATGTTATGGGAGTGGTTTTTTTTCTAACATCCATAGTTTATTGAAAAAATCCTATGGGTGTCCATTTATGTGTATGGAAAACCATATAGAGAGATGGGTGGTATTAACTAACCTGATAAACGAATTTAATAGTCCATACCTCCCTAGGATTGGACAAAACAAAGCTCTATTTTAGTGTATCAAATGCCAATATCATTTTTGAGTGCAAAGTTCCCTTCCTTCATTTTCCTCCTCAATAGGTTGACACTTATATATATATTGAATAAGAGGTTATAAATACTCCTTTCAGGAACAAAACCAAATAGATTTGGGGTAATTTACTCTTTAATTATTCCTTCGATCCTTGTCATAATGATCTTAATATGATTTTTGGGATAGTGTTCCCAATTGAAATGATCCTGAAATATTAAATTTCAACTACATTATATTTCTTATGGATTTGGGAAATGAAATTTTAGTTGATTCCTTAAGGCATGGATGCACGATTAAGGAATTAGTTGACTTAATTTGTCATATCATCTAGAATAATATCCTAATGGAACATGAAAAAATTCGTTGGTAAATCCATCCGGTCCAACATCACTTTCCATGTTAATAAAGGAAAGTGTTACTTTAACTTTATATTTGGAATGATTCATGATGAGAGTTTGATTTTGGTGCTCTTCGGTGCATGGAGATATGTTATTAATCATATTATGTGTGTAGTAAAACACATCATCAGAATAAAACCCTTTAAAATAGTCCACCTCTATACTTAAGATTTCATTTTTAGATGTATGGATACATTAATTAATGTTCATGGAATTATTTTTTACTCTTACCCTCTTCTCCTTATGTAGCCTATAAAAAACATCAAGTTTCTATCCCCATAATTCATCCATTTAACATTTAATTGGTCTTGGTCAAACCTTTAGTTAATAGTTAAGAGGTCATCAATCCTTGAGAGATCATTCAATTATTTTCTAGAGGGGGTATTGTGGTGTTTATTCCTGATTTTGAACCATGAAATATGCTCTTCAGAATCCTTGATTTCAAGATCAAGCTTAGAGAAGTATTTTCTAATCCATTACCTTATGATCCTTTTTTCATACATTAATTTTCCATCAAGGAAATGAAGTGAGATTCTAAGGGACTCCATCATCCTAGATTCCAAAATAATTTACCTGTAACTAGGAGTAATAATCCACCCATTATTCAATATAAAAGGTATAAGAACTGACCTTGTTATCTATGTGGATAGTTCAACTATGATGGGGTTGTGATTTGAGTGGTGTTTGGGGAGGGTGTGACATGAGACACCAGTAGTAGTACTTATATCATCCATTTGGAAAAATAATCTACCCATCTTACTTGTTTGTCTTCAATTCATGGTGTACCTACTACGTGTGAATTCATCTCTAACAATTAGTACTTCAGCAAGACCACACTAATCAATGAAATTAGTAATGAAATGGGATAAATGGGAGTTTTGGAATGAAATTTCAAATCCATTACCACGCAACCTCTAGGATCCATGCCACATCCATTCTAAAATTGGTTGTGGCACCCTCCTTCTCCTTTGGAACACTACCAAACACCTCAAGATATCCTTGGACACCTATGTCACCAGAATTCATTCCAAATAAATCATTGTAAAGTGTGATCCATTATAATTTCCTTATTTGACATACATGTACTTTGTACACCTGATGGAAAATTTCAAATTTTATCTGCTGAAGTTTTATAAAGTCCACCAGACCAAGTTTAATGAAGTCCACTATAACACCCTAAGATTTCATAGTATGTTATCTCTTCAAAGTAATTCAATAAATTGTGCAATACACAACTTCGAGTTCAAACACACCACAATCAATCAAACTAGTCATTAGGAAAAGAAATACCCACTTTTTGAAATTTTATAATTTTTATCTTTCAAAATAGACTTCATTTTTGGATTTGGAATATCGAAATTAGCTTAGGGTGAATTTTTGGTATTTTTCTGAAAACTATCAATTTTTTATGAATAGTGAAAAACACTGAGTTGTTGTTTAAAACTGACTTTTTATATAAAGAAATAATTATTTTATTTCAATATATTTTAGGTAAAAATAGATACATAATACCTATATAAGTTCAATGTAATTCATTGGAGTCATATTATAATATGTTTAGATATAAAAATATTTATTGAACTTTTTACCGTCTTTTACCCACCACTTAGGGGCATTTGCAAATTTGCATAAAACATAATTTTACCACTTATATGAGTTAAATTTAAAAAATATTATAGATATAGTTAATATAAGTAAGTAAAATTTGGTTCAATAAGATTAAAATAATTTTTGGTGAATAGTAACTATTGACATTTATTTACCATGGTTAAAAGTAAATAGGGTAATTAAGGTTAAAAATGATATCAAAATTACCCTAACACATGTCTTAATTCTATAGTATAAGTTTAATAATACTAAAACTAACCTTAGGAATAAAATATTATCCTATTTGGTCCACTTGGATTAGATTAGGACATTTATTATTATTTTATTTAAAGAAGAGTTAAAAGAGTTAAATTCAAAGTTTAATAAATAAACCATTTTTAATATTGCGTTACACACAATATAAATTCAACTATAAATAATATTTATAAATATATAATGATTTCATACATAATGGAATTTTATTTATAATTATTATACATTAAATAATTTAATATATTTATGACAAAATGATGATGTAGTAATTACCTTATTAAAAAAATATTAAAATAATTGATATTATAAATATCCAAATAAATGTAAATTGAGGCTTCTGATGAATTATAAAAAATTTCTAGGTTAATATGACATTTTAGGGTCGTTTAAATAAATTTTATTCTAAGTGATAAATTTTTTATATCTTTCAAAAAATCAAATACTAAATAGTGTCAAAATTGATATAATTGAGTTTGTAAAACAAATACTATATTATTAATTGATATAGTATTCCAAAAATCTAAGATTCAGAAAAAATACATAGATAAGGTTATATATATTAATAATGAACCATATGGGGTTATCTTGGCTTGTTATAGTATGTTTATAAACCATATAATTTAAAAATACAAAGAGACATGGTAAATGTGAAACTATTTAACTAAGAGTTCAATATAAAAGAGAAGGTTAATATGATGACCTAAACCTGTCTAAAACCAATTGGTTAAGATTTTTTCGACCCATACCCACCTTAGACTCTAAATATTTCATTTTTGAGCCATTTGAAACCGAAATTTACTTTATTATAAAATCATATTTCAACCTTTTTCTAAAGTGACCCTCACCTCTCTTATAAAAGGGAACTTCCCATTCACTTAATTTCACACCTCCAAAGCCTTTTGGATCAGCCAAACCCAGCCCAAATATCCTCCCAACTTCCCTCAATTTACCCTAGATGAATTAACTTGATTATAAATCCAACCTAAGGATTCCTTTTGATCAAATAAAAAGGAAACACCCGAAGTAGAGGTAATAATTTCACCACCCTCTTTTAAGTTATTTTCTTCTTCCACTCCCTATTTCTTTTTTGTTTCCATACCAAAATAATAAATCTATTACATTCTACATACGATGATGTTATTATAAATATTTTACAACCATATTTGTTATTCTATCCATCCTACAAATGACAAAGTCACCATACGTGCGTACGTACGGCTTACCGTCTCCACGCCGTTGTGTAGTTTGTTTTTCAAGCACTTCATTATTTGGATGGGTATAAAAATAATTATAACCTATGTAAATAATAAATATAACATGTTAATTATTCTTTATATATGATATAACATCCAATTATATACGATTTCACCATCAAAATAATGATATTGTCGCTCGTGCATACGTACGACTTACCGTCTCCACAACACAATGAGATTCATTTCCACGTTCACCATTCAACGATAATTATAAAAATAGATATTACTAATAAGTATGTAATATATTAAAAAATAATGATACTTAAAATATATATATATATATATATATATATCTCATTTACTTACTTCCATTCAATACGATATGAAAACAAAAATAATGTTTATGCGTACGTACGGCCTACCGTCTCCATAGACGGTGTTTTCCATTTCATATATCTATCTATTATACATATTTATATTCTAAATATATATTATATATAAATCATGATTTATATTCTGGAATTATTTAAATCATGATCTAAATGATACGATCAAGAATAACAAGTTAAAACACGTACGATAAAGAAAGCGATTATTACCTGAAATGTTAATTTAAGATAGAAATCATTATTAAATGGGTAGTATAAATTCATAAATGAATCATGTATGATATAATAAATATTAATATGGTTATATTATAATTTAATAACATACTATGGTCATTATACAGGAGGTTAAATTTACCCTCGACCAATGAAAAGTGCAAGGTAATGGTTATTTCCTGAATCTCATTATTATCTGAGACTGTTTATGTGTAAGTATTTACTGAGACATACTATTCATCGATACCCATATTTCATAAAAAAATCAAAATGAATATTTTAAGGTTTTATGGGAGGGTCTATTTAAATATATCATCTTTTTAAGTGTTTTAAAGATTTATCTTTCTAAACCCTTTAAATTAATGTTCATGTTTTCAAAATGACATTAAGGATTTATTTATATGGAAATTAATGTTTTGAAATGATAATTATTTTCAAAAGTTTCAAAGTGGTTCGGGACAATTTGATTCCAAAATCTCTTCTAAATGACTTCCTTTATAAATTGTGAGAGTTTTAATCGATTTCAGGAAAAGGTTTTTTTCTGTCAAAGCATTTTACTGATCATTTTCATCTATGTCAACATCCTTTGATGGATTTTAATCTTGTTATAAGTTGATTTATTATGATAACAATCTTCCATATTGAATTAAAGTATTTGTGATATGTTTGATTGTGGATGTGTTATTTTTATACCATTCATGTTTTATGGATAAATTATTGAAATTTTGTATGCTAGTTTTATACGAATGTTTATATTATGTTTAAACCTTTTCATATGAAGAATGCATTGGACTTAGTAAGTGAAAGGTGGAGCCCAATATAGCTCCTCGATGCATCGGTAGGTATCATGAGACAAACTAGTGTCTTAGCACAAGGCATTTAAAAAGTCTTATTTGTAGTCTTGGCACAATGCCTTGACTATGTGGTTATGCAGTCTGGCATTATGCATTCCATCATTATGAAAGTGGCTATTCATATTGCATGTGATTATTCGACTAGTAGAATATCTATATGAGTAAGTAAATATAATTATTTGATTTTATATTTTCTATATTATTCTGAAGTTTAAGTTGAAATGGACTTTTTTTTTACTCTTATACATTTCCTTAAATTTTTATGATTATTTATGAAAGTTTCCACTATATTGTTATCTTTATTGAGAATCTGAGCTCCCCCCTTTATTTGTTTTATTTTTCCCAAGATGTGAAGAAGTATTTTATGGTTGACCAATAGGGATATGCTAAGGATATAAGTGTGTTCAAAGGGGGAAAATTTTGGTTGATGTTTTTATTTCATGATGTAATGAAAAACTTACCAATGTATCTAGTATTTAAAAGGCCACAAAACTGATCAGTATTTCCTGACATGATTCCTTGTATCCTGACAATGTTATGTAATAATGCACCAACTCTGGGTAACTGGGTTTGGGGCGTTACATCCATCAGATGAATTTTAAAAATTCAATAGGAAAAAATTTATAATATGGAGGAAAACATTCATTCTGAATGAAATTTTATAAAGTCTAATAGATGAAGAACTTCATATGTCTCACCTGATGAACAGTTCTCCTTCCACTAGACATAATTTACAATCATTATAATGATGATTTATCGAAATGATCATTATACAAAGATGTTGTTCTGAACCATTTAAGTGTGGAAGGAGTTCTTTTGGTGTCATTTCAACCACCTCTGAGATATGAAAAAATGTGACCATTAGGAGTGAGATTATAAATCAATCTATATTCAAGGATATAGGAAGATTTTATATATACAATGATATAATGTTTCTATGAATTATAATAATATATTATTACATGATAAATCTTCAATCATGAATTTTAGAGAGTATTTCTCTTAAGGAATCGATTGTGGGGATTATTGAAAAGTCCTTAATAAATTTTGATTTTGTATTCGTTTTGACTAATCTTGTGTGATCGATGGATTATGAGGTTTAGGAAGAAAGGTTTTTACAGATCTTATTATTTAGTGATCTTAAGTCTATAGAAACATAGACTGTACCAAAATTTTTATCGAGGAATTTATTGGTGTAAGAATGAAAAACATTTACGGTTAGGTAAAAAATGTGGATAACTAAAGTCAAGGTTATTTACTTCCTTAACAATTAAGGAAAAAGTGTGTATATTCTTATAAAAGTTTCTATAAGTTTTTATTACATAATTTATATAAGTTTTACTTTACTTATTTTTACATGTTCCTATTTTAAGTTTTAATGCATAAGAAATGTTTAATACTATTTATTATAATATTTTCTAACTCGATTTATAAAGTGAATCATAATGAATATTTATATGATATAATTTCCTAAGTGGTTAAGAAAAATTATAATTTTTATTTTATAAACTACAATTCACCCCCCCCCCCCCCCTCTCCAATAGTAAAACACATACTCTTTAGATCCTTCATTTCTTATTAGATCAAGTTCTTACTTATTATAAACTATTACAACAACATTTTTTATAGAAAACAGTATATTTGTTTTTAATATGGTTCCTTAATCCATTGGGACACTTTATAACTTAATCTCAATAACACCAACTATATTTTATGGTTCTAATTATCAGTACTATAGAGATCACAAAATGAACATAATTATAAAAACTGGTGTAGAAAAATTTATTATGCTCGAATAAGATTATAAAATTTCATAGAAGGAAGTTTCTACTTTTACAAGAGAATAAAATTTATATGATTAACTTAACTATCGAGATAGAAATACTTTTTTATGTTCAATGATAATAAATATATATAATTAGATTTCGTTCATTGAAATTGTAAATAATATTTAAAAGTAACACATTTTGGAACTCACAAAGTGGTTGAACTAAGAAGAGCTATGTTAAGAAAATATTATAGATATATTTAATTTAAAACAGTAGAATCATTTACACAAATTTAACAATGTTTTATGACCATTATAAATATTCTACAATATTTGGGGGATAAATACTTGATAAAATAATAGTTGGTTGAAACAATTTTGGACATTATACTGAATTAATGGGAATCTAAAATAATATATCTCAATGATACTAATCACATTATTAATGTTAGTTTGGATGACTTAATTGGAACTCTCACGTAGTATGAGGGTAAATTGAAAAGGGGTGATGAGAAATACAAAAAAAATGTGTAGTTTTTTCTCTACATCTACAATAGCTAAGATAACAAGATCAATTGAAAAATTTACTAAATATTCAAATAATAATAAAGTGAAAGTTTAGATAGAAATTATTTTTTCATAACAGACTGAGAATGAAATTTCTTATCTTTTTAATAAAATTAATAGGATTGCAAGAAAGAAATATTTTCAATTATCTTGTTAGATTTTCTTAGACTAATGAAAAAGGTTAAGAAATATATAAATTCTATAGTTATACAAGTATAAATTCAAGAAAACTCTATAATATTTAGACACATGGAGTGAAATTGTTGGAAACAACTCTTTAGATGATGGTAGTGGTAGTCAAAAAATCATGGGATTATATATTGGAGTTATAATGACTAATAAATTCTTTATGGATAAGGAATTTGTTGAATCCTTTACCAATTTAATTTTAAATTCTAATTATCCTTATTCCGATGATGAAAATAGTTCTAAATCCATAGGAGAAGAAGATACTTAATCTGATGAAGATGATACTTTAACAAGTTATGATGAAATTTCGAGATATTCCACTTTACATGGAAACAAAATAACAAGCATTCAAAAAATTATTAAAATTATATGGTAGAAAATTCCAAATATAATTCTATAATTTCAAAAACTTCCCTAAAATTTTCAAATCTCACTTTATAATTAGAAAAGAAATATAGTTATACCTCTTCTATTGATAATACTGATTTAGTTGAAAAACTAAAATATGAAATTTTTAGTCCAAAAAAACTTCTATAAAATTTTATTTATCGGAAGGAAAATTTTGATAATATGTTTATATAGATGATATCACATAGAAATAATTTAGAGGTGGATTTTTAAACATCTAATCCTCATTTTAAACATAAATATTTTGTTCCTAAAAGTGATCCCATATAGAAGAAATGACAGAGAGGTAGACACTAGAATAAAAAATATTTCTTGATTAAAGTACAATATTTTGGATTTCATAGAGCATGTATTTATAAATAATTATTCATTATACAATATAAAATAGTTGTATACATGTGGATTCCAAAAGTGATTTTTTCTATTACTGTTGGAACCATGAAAGTTTGGGTACCTAAATCCTATAATTTTTATTTTAAGAAAATAAGATGAGTACCAAAAACAAGAATATATAGTACATGGATTGTGTATATTTCCAAAATATGGTTATTAATAAAAAAATCATTCGTAATATTATCAAGATGAAAGGTGAAAAAGTCACATTTAGAGATAATTCCCAAGGGGAAATATACGGTATAGGTGACATTGTTCTTCTTGGTATAGATTTAATTTAAAATGTTTTATTTTTTATAGGCCTTAATCACAACCTCATTAGCATAATTAAATTATGTGATAATGTTTACCTTGTGAACTTTAGGAATGGTAATTGTATTTTTCAATGTTTTGAAGGTAAATTTATTATTTTTACTGATAGGAATGAGAATGTATATACACAAAATATATAAGACCATGTAACACAAGATCTACCTAAACTTTGTGAAATATAAGATCACTCGTGGTTATGTAATAGAAGGTTTGGACACAATAATGTTAGAACTATAGAAAAACATTCTAAAAAATGAAATATAAGAGATATACCAAAGCTTATGTTTAATTATTTTAAAGTTTACGATCCTAATTAATTTGTATATTAACATAAGTCATTATTTAAATCTATTTGTGAATTATCTACTTATGATTCTTTATAGTTAGTGCACATGGATTTATTTTTTCCAACATAAACTAGATATATTGGTGGAAAATTCTGTGGATACATCTTAGTTGATGACTACACTAGAAATACATGGCTCTATTTTCTAGTGAAAACCTCAGAATCCATTTTCCCTTTTAATGTTTTAATAGCCTATGCTAATGAGAAAAATATACCTTTAGTTTCCATTAATAGTTACCATGATGGAGAATTTCCAAATTCTGATTTTGAAACATTTTCAACAAAACATGTATAATACATAACATTTAACCTCCTAGAAATCCTTAGAAAATGGTGTAGTTGGAAGAAGGAATAATTTCCTTTAGAATATTACAACAACCATCTTGATTGAATACTTAATTTCTAATTTTTTGGTTTGAATTAATTATTAATTATTTTCATACTATAAATCAATTTTTTACAAAGATTATCTATTAATAAAACTCTTTATATGTTTTATACCGGGAGAAATCCAAAACATTCTTACTTTGGAGTTTTTTAGTGAAAATTATTTATTCGAAATACTAATGATAATTTAAAAACATTAATTCCAAAATATGATGAAGGAATTTTCCTTGGATATTGTACAACTAGTAAGGATTATATAGTTTTTAATAAATGAACAAGTTATATGGAGGAAATAATGCATGTAAAATTATATGAAACTAATCCTTTTATTTTTAAACAACCCAAAACCACACCTTCATAGTTTTTTTATAAAATTGTATTTCAACCCATGTTGGAAAATTGTTTTTATGATTGAAAAATAGAAGAATCGTTTTTTGAAGTTATACCCCTTGAAGAAATTAAAATTTTTATTGAATAACAGTGTTTAAAAAACCAAAGGAATTATATAATCTTATGTAATCATCCCACTAATAATATAATTGGATATGTAGATCAATCGATCAAAACTATACGTTCCTTAATAAATGAATGCGACCACTATGTGTTTTTATCACATTTTAAACCCAAGACTCCTGATGATTCTTTTGGTGATGAAGATAGAATAAAAGAAATGAAATATGATATCAATGAATTTTAAAGGAAGCATGTTTATAAATTGTTGGAACATCCTAAATATTTTCCTTTAATTGTATTAAAATGTGTTTTTGAAATTAATGCAATGAAAATGGATTTATCATATGAAATAGAGAAAGAATTGTTTCAAAGGGTTATAATCAACAACAAGGTATAAAATATGAATAAAATTTTTCTCTCATAGCTTGACTTTAGGATATTTGTATACTTATAGCCTATGAAACATTTTTAAAATTTACCCTTTTAAAACTAGATGTGAAGTGGGATTTTCTTAACAGATATGTTCATAAGGAAGTTTATATAGAACAAACAATTTTTTTGGAAATCACATTTTCCTAGAGCATATTTTTAGACTAATGAAGGAATTTTATAGACTTAAAAAATCCCCAAGAGTCTAATATGATATAATTACTACTTTTTGGTAAGAAAAAAATTTCGTTAAGGGTGTTATAGATCCAATACTTTTTAATAGAAATGTTTTTAAAGAAACTTTCATTGTTAAAATTTATGTCATTGAAATTATTTTTAGCTCAACTAAAAAATAACATTATGATTTCTTTGGGAAAATAATGAAATCTAAGTTTGGAATGAGCATGATGGGTTATCTAAATATTTTTATTGGATTTAAAATTTCTCAAAACCATTAGGATCATTTATATCTTAGAAAAGGTATATAAATTATCTACTTAACATTTTTGGATATAACAGTACTAAAAGTATTAGTAATCTGATCAGAAGCTCAAAATATTTATACCTTAATTAAACTAGTAAAATAGTTGATCAAAAAAAGTAATTTGAATTTTGGTAGAATACTATATCTTATAGGTTGTTGACAAATAGGTGATTATTTCTAACATGGGTAAGATTTAAAAAAATAAAATTTATTTTTTTATTTTAAAATTTTTGTTTTGTGCTTTTAAAAAAATGGGAGATTTTTTAGTCCAAAATATTATTTCAATACTTTTTTTCCTAAATTTGGAAAATCACAATCCACTTACTTAAAGGTTTATACTTTAATAACAAATATAATTTCTAGGATTGCTAAAAAAATTATAGAATAGTTTTATGTTTTTCTAGAAATAGAAAAACCATTTTGTAAAACAAACTTTCCTTGTCAAATTTATATATACTTTGTACATTGGAAGGATTATTTAATGTTTATTATATGGATAATTTAAAATTTCATCAGATGGAGATTTATAAATTACATCAGAAAAAATATAATAAAATCCAATAGATAATGTTTTACAAAGTATACTTGATAAACTTTATCAAATGAAGGTAACCATGATTTTTGGATGAACTTTTAGAAATCCTACTGGATGAAGAACTTCATACATCTCATCAGATGAAAATTTTGCATTCTATCAGATGGAATCAATAAGCATTGTAATAGTGATTTGTCAAAATGATTATTATACTGAGATAATGTGATAAACCTTTATAGTAAAGTAGGTATTCATCCAATGTTTTTTCAACCACCTCTAAGATATATATAATTTGACAAATAAGAGTATTCTTATAAATAGAGATACATTTGAGGAGGAGGAACATTTTACATCTGTGATGATTTGAATTTTTTGTGAAGTTTTAGTAACATATTTTTACCTGATAGTGATTAAATTGTCACTTTTAGAGAGTCATTTTCTTAAGTAATATGTTTTGAGTATTATTATAAATGACATATGAAATTTAGATTTTTAAATCACTTTAACAGATCTGGTGTGATTGAGGGCTTATGAGGTTTAATAATAAAGAGGTTTACTAGTATTTTGATCTAGGGTTCCCGAGGCTATTTAAATAGTGAATTTATTTATCTTTATATTATGTATTTTCTTAGTGTAAGAAAGAAATACATTTATGTTTAGGTGAAAACCATTGATATTGAGTTTGGTGTAGAAAATGGGATATTACCTAGGTATGGGTATCTGTTGATTTATAATTTGATAGAGTTGATATGATCAACTGTTAGAAAACTACTGGATATGGGATAACAATTTGGTTGGATGAACGGGTGTGGTTATCAGGAAGAAGGTTTATAATGAGATTAGGTCTGTGAGACATTAGTGATTGGGGTTAACCAACTGACGTGAATGATAAGGTAAGGAATTGTTTTATAAAAAGTCTCTGGAGTGAGGTTGTGGATTTGGATACAGTTTTCTAGTCTGAAATAGACAAGTTGAGATATGTGGAATCAATATTCGAGGTTTTATTTTGATGTATTGTAAATTAATAAATTCCACCAAGTGGGGAATCATGGTGGAGTTATTTGGTAAAATCATCATTGTGGTATACGGGTCGGTGAGGTTTTGATTAGTGAATCTATACTAGGTGTAGTGTTGGAACGACCAAAAACAATGAGAGGTGTGTATTTTGGTTCATACATCGTGATCGATGATTGTGATAGTTGGAGTAGACAGTTCAAATCATACTGTACATGATAAGATCATGAACCTTGGTATTAAGTGGTTCTTGGGAGAACCACTTGGATTTAGTGTAGTTTTATATTTTCTGGTTGGAGACTGGTGAGATGCGATGATGGGGATGAGTCTCATGCATGAGACTTTAGAGTTTTCTTAGTTAATTTGAGAGTGGATGGAAACTACTTAGAGTAGTTAAAGACAAAATTCATGGAGTGACCATCATTTCATGGCATGATATAGGGGTTGAAACCCTATTTCTGGACTTAGTTTATTGTGTGAACTTGCTTTAGGGGTGAAACCTCATTTCAATGAACAATTCTTGGGTTGAATCATAGGATGAAACCCAGTAAAGGTGTATTTTGGTACACCAGTGCTTGGGAAGAAAAAATTATTAATGTTGTGGCTCATAGGTATGACGAAAACCCATTATGTAGGTTTTTTAATGAGATTTTGATCTTTTGGATGAAATGAACTTTGAGGAGTGTCTTGTTGGTATTCTTGATTAGTGTGAAAATTTTCCCCATGATAAGATAGTTCATATGGTTCATGTGATTTAGAAATAATGATGTTTCCTACTGGAGAATTGATACTAGGATTTGTGTATATGGGATTAGTGGCTGGTGTTTTTGGATGGTAAGGTCCATTATTTTCTCAGTCATAATATTTAGAACGAAATTCTCTAATGATCGGAGATTTTAAAACATTGACCCTTTTCTGAGGTATGGAACCTATTAATTTTTGTCACAGCACATGAATTAAATGTTTTATGAAGGTTATGGGGGGGGGGGGTTTAGAGTGGTCTGTAAGTTGTTTTTGGGAAGTAATTTAGGTCTATAGATGCTTCACAATATGAATAATTTCTTCACAGTATGAAACAATTCTTCACACCATAAAACTGATGAGTATAGGGGAGGAACTCGCACCATGAAAAATCAGAGTATAAATAAATTTTTCATCCCATGAAACTCCTTTTGTTACTTTTTCTTAGTGGTTTAATTTTATTATTTTAAGTGGGAGGGTTTTATAAAAAAAATGGTGGTTCCCCCTTTAGCATTAATGGGCATGGATCCCCTTCCCATGATCTTATTTCTTTACAAGAGGGATTCCTACCTCATTTGTCAATAGTTTCACACATCGTCAATTATGTTGGGAAGATAGCATTAACCCTAATATTATGCTTCCTATTTTTATTTATTCATTATGTTGTCTCTTTGACTTATGATATTTATGTTATTTTTTCCCTTTTCCTAGGGTATCCATATTCCTTTATGACTTCTACCAAATTTTCCTGAATAAAAGGCTGATATAGGATGATTATACATCTATGATTATGAGGGTGGTATTTAATATGCTTTCCTACCAAGTGTGAATCATTTTATTTATGTGTTCATTGTGTGGTTACATCGACATTGTCATACATTCGACCTAAAATTAAAAATTAAAAATTATGTCCCTAATTCAAGAAATTGAACCTCTCAATGGGCTACTAACAGCCTGTTGGTGAGTAGACAAAGATTCTATCCACCCATGGGGTACGTGAGGCCATTGAAAATGACATAGAAAGTAAAATAGGTTACCTTAAGGGTGTATTAACCTAAATTGGTGACCATATATTTGTGACCAAGACTAGAGCCACCACTTGAGGTGTGATTAACAAGGAAACAAGTTTTGGGTAATTAAATAGGCGACCCTCATGGTCCCTTAGACTTGAGTTATGACGATGGCTGGGTGACAGAGGATGCATAGAATGTTCCCTAGGTTCTAAGTATATGATTATTATGTGAGGCTTGGTGTCTTAAAATTAAATAAATTTAAATTGAATTGATAAATGGTTTTCCCTTAGGGATTGTTTTAGGATAACTGAATAGGAAATGAATGGAGTGACCCAAGGGGTGCCCGAGGATAGGACCTGATGTATATTTAAAGCAATGAAATTATTGATGAATTGATTATAGTTTTTGATTATGATAAATGTTTATAATTCCAATGGTGATACCCCTTAGATTTGACAGAGATGTCTAAATACATAGATTCCTAATGATAATCCTCATAGGATATGTAAATGTATCCTGATGCATTGGAACACTAAGGGTTATACCCTTTAGTTTTAGTGATGAATTCTAATACTTTGGAATTATAAGGGTGATTCCCCTTGGTCTCAATAATGATTTTATATGTTTTAGAATTCCTTTGGGTTATTCCCCAATATTTTTCATGTTTAAGTCTAATTATTTTGAATGCCTTGGGTAATTCCATTATATTTTAGAGTAATTTTTTGATGAAATATTATGGATAAAGAAATCCATCATAAACTTAATTGAGTATTGTCGATCTCGGATGTGACATAGGAACCCAAGTATCAATGATGGTTTTATTTTTTTATATAGTTTCTTTATTTATTACACACACTATTATGCACTTATTGCTCATATTGGATATTCTTTTAGACAACGTTGGTGGTTTTTTAATAATTTGTGCTCACACCCTTCTCAAGTCATCATTTGGCACCAAAGAAGACATTAATATTTTTATTATAGGATATGGAAAAGTTACATGTGGTTGATGCCAGTTTGGGTTTCTAGGATGGAGCCAGGGAGTTTGGTACTAAGTTAGGACTCAAAACATTTTTCAGGGTTTTCCCCAGTTTTCCCTTTTGGTATTTTGGGTTTTGATGTATAATAATATTGTCGATGTATTTCTACTTGACATTGTACATGGTATCATTTTACATGGAATGAGTTATATTTTACTATTTATCAAAACTTACTTAGATGATTGTTTACTATTTTTTTTTGAATGTCATATATGATTATTATTATTATTTTTATTTTTATTATACTCTAATATGCAGGTATAGTCTCTTCCTCTTTCTATATTATTCCCACATTGCTAGTTGGTATCCTCTAGAATACATGGAGGTGTGCCTCGGGTATAACGGAGACCACTGGACTTGGTACCAATTAGTGGTTTAGGGTGATAGGATATTATAATGTTGTTATACTAATTTGATATCAAATATTTCCCATAATATGATAAAACATTCATTGATAATTGACATGTTTATCTATTAATCTATAATATATATATCTATACTTTTATTCTTTCAAGGTCAAGATTAGAAGATTAATTATAGAAGCATGGATCATGTTTTAAAAACAATAATTCTTATATTCATGATGTTTCAATGTCTAAATCATTCAAGGGGTTCAGTATATTGTTTAAAAACTATCTTATAGTAATTCACCACTCATATTAATTTATGGGGATTTGTTTTAAAAGAAGAATTATGGGTGATATTTTTTCAAATTTCCCTCTAGGTAATTTAAAAAATGTTCCCTAAATATGATTTTATACCTTTATTTTAGTGAAGGGTATACAAGTTTTTTTCTATAATAAAAAGTGATAGAGATATTGAATTTTTTTCTATCAAATATTATATTTAGAAAATAATAACCAATTTACTTAATTGTAATCATAAATTTTTGTTTTTTTTTCTAAATAGAATTACTCACCTTCATTTTACCTCTATTGTTACTTTTGAGAAAATATATGTCTCATTTATAAAAAAAATTGGGTACTTTCAAAAATTAATAATATCTAGACCATGAAATATTTAATATTTAAACACGAAACACTCCAATGATTTGGATATCATTCATTTATCAATTTACACTTATTTAATTATTATTTTTTAGAGTGACAATAATTTTTTTTAAATATTTTAATCATAAAAATATTTAATTAGAAATGAAATCTCAATCTATAACACACGTTGATTTTATAGTATGCTACTTCTTAAATAAATTCAATCTCTTCAATAACTTACATTTCATAAAACCTGATGTTTAAATGAATTAAAATATACTATTAAAATATTATATTGTGACCATTATAACATAGTCATTAAAATTTTAGTGTATGAATATGACTAACTAAATTATGAAAATTTTATGGTTTATTTATTTATAAAATAAATTCATAGGTTATCTATAAAAATCATTTGAATGTTAAATAATTGTTTTTCTGGAAAAAAATTTATGTGCGCAAAATATGTTTTTTTAATAAATTTAATCTACATATATTGGTGAGTTATTTTAATGAAATATCTGTATTATATGTTCAATCTAACTTTTTAACATTAATTAAGAGTTTTTACAAGTCATATGATAATAATATAATTATTTTTATTCTTAAAAACTCTATTTTTCTAAAAAGATATTTTTATTGCATTTTGCGCACTTATTTTAAAGTTAATTTCAGATATTTATAGAAATTAAATTTTAATAATGGATTCCATATTTTTAATTAGTAGTTTAAAATTTTTTCAAATATTTCCCTATTGTTTTTTTTCAATATAAATAGTTATTGTGGTAAAATTTATCACCATAGTAAAGGATAAATAAGTTTAATCTAGTTTAAATCTAAGTGATAAGGTCATAATATTTCATATTAATTAATATTTGATGAGTGGAATTGTAAATTTAAGACCGTATGATTGAAATTGTATTTTTAATGAATAAGTTTCCAACATAATCAACAATATAATATTTAAATCAAAGAAAGTTACAGAATGGGACTCTCTTAGTTTTAAAATTTTCTTATGTGTCTACATAGAAAAAAACACAAGTAAAGAATGAATATAAATGTAAATTTTGTGTATAATGAAATTATTTTTATGATTATAATTTATTTATAATTTTAAGTAATTATGTAATTACCTCAAATGCTTGTGTAATGCTAATACACTATTTATTCAATTAACATAAAATCAAAATAAATGATATTAAAAATATTAAAAGTGATATAATTTGATTGATTTATAGTTATATGTGAATTTTGAAGATTAATATTAAATATTAGTGAGTTTTAGAGGCATTATACATGAAATATAACTTTTTATTGATGTATTTGAAGTAAAATTAAATGAATAGTATCAAAATTGACCTTAATGATAATTTGTCAAAATAATAATTTATTAAATTATTTAAAAATAAATAAAATATTAAAAGAGGACAAGGGGTAATATATGGTTGATAATTTCATTCTTTATCCATTTTTTATTCAATGGTTATCTTATATGTAAAATTATAACTTTTTGAGAGTGAAAATTATGTTACAATGATTAATGTAAAAATTTCTCAACTAAGTAGTTAAACCAAAATATATGGTTTTAAACACCAAAAACCTGTCAAAATATCATTGGTTAATGATATTTCCACTATATCATACCCTAATTTTGAATCCATTTCCATTTGGATTCATTTTTCTAGAAAATGAATTCATTATAATTTAATCTTTTAAGAATTTCCAAATGTTCCACTCACCTCAATTATAAAAGGGCACCTCCTACCTCACTTATTTACACCACTTTGAGAAATATATATCAACCAAACAGTCATATATAATTTATAGAGTTTTTTTAATTTAAAAATACTTACCCTAAGTCCCTTATGAATGGATCTAAAGGAGGTTTACTGAAGAAGTGGTAATTGCATTTACGAAGTCTTTTATGTATATTTCTTCTCTTACTTCCTCTTAAATTGTTTTACCCATCCTATGATAATAAATCTAAAATCTTTTATCTAATTATATGTTATTATAATTATGGGACAACCATTTTTCATCTCTTTCCCATCCTTTGAAAAGTGAAAACATCGCTTGTGCATACTTATGACTTACCATCTCCACATAGCGGTGTAATTCATTTTTCATCACCACTTTAATCGAATGGTTATAAATATGAAAATAATGAGTATATATTATATTGATGAAAAAAATATAATTTTGGAACTATAATATAATATATACATTCTTACCTTCCAACCCTTTGGAAAATGATAATATCGCTTATGTGTATGTGTGGACTGCCACCTCCACGAAGCAATGTGATCCATTTCTCATTTATGTTTTAAATGAATGATAATAATGATAGAATTAATGAATATATATTATATATATGATTATAATAATTATTATGGAAATATTAATTATTATTCTCCTTTCATTAATTCCATCTGTAAAAAAGTGAAAACGGTGCCCATGCATACATACGGCCTACCGTCTCCGTGAATGGTGTAATTCATATATATATATATATATATATTATTATATGGTTGAATGTAAATATAAATATAAATATATTGACTATATATTATATTTATATAATTAATAAAATTCTATAGATGATGTAACCATAATAAATATACAAATACCAGAACTACCAAATCAAAACATACTTGAAAACCAAAACAGTTAACAACCGGAACCGTGATAATAATTAAAGATTATTAATAAATGGTAGATAAAATGTCATAAATTTATCATATTGGAAATCGTAGATATCTATATGGTTTTTTATATAAGTACGATAAATATAAATTTATTATATGAGAGGTTAAAATCACTTACGTGGCAAGTTGAAAGCGAGGTAAAGGATTTCATCTCAATATCCAGTCAATTTAGACATGATTGGTATTATGCAGAAGATTATTTTTATGTGGTGTATATACTATATATTTTAGGTAATTATCATTAATTTATATTTACTAATAAATAATAAATTTCATTTTAAGATTAATATCTTAAATAATATTCAATTTTTCTTCCAACTTTTCCTCTCTTCGGAACATGAATCGTGAAAATAAATGGTTAAAAGTAAAGAAGATATTATTTTAATTTTGATTGGATTTATTTTTATTCCACATAAAAATTTTCACTTAACAGTTTCAAACTTATACAATTATTTATCAAAATTCATTGTTACACATGTTTTAATTTCTACAAAATGGATTAAAAATAATCTTTTTATTATTTTCCAAATAAGGTACGTTTTGACTTTTCTGAAAATAGTATTGATGGATCATTTTTTACTTATATGGAATGGGTGTATTTTCAGGTCATTGTTGCTAATATTTTCTTCTAATCTTCCTTTAAAATTTTATATGGTTATTATCAAAGAAAAATTATTACTTTATAATTGTACAATTTTTTTCAAACAGGTGATTTCAAAAAATGGAAAGGTTATTTTCCTCATGAATTTATTACTGATCTTTTAATGGAATTTCTATTCACAAATAGAAAAAACCCATTATTTTACTGATTCTCCATTAGGGATATGTTTTAATGATACCATACATTAAAAAATTCACTTACTTATGATCAAGAGATGTTACATTTCTCTTAAATATCCACACTCTTTGTATCATGGTTATGATTTTTACCTAACCATATACAATTTCTACATATGGTGTTATAATTTGAAATTATTTGATTTACTAGAGAATTATTGATAAATATGTAGTATTTATTCAATATGTATATTTTTTTATAAGGCATATTTTTCATTAATTAATTCGGTCATTCAATATATGAGGAATGCATTGGGAATACAGTGATGAGTGGGGCCCAAACTTAAATAGTCCCTCGATGCATCGATATTTCTCAAGATATAAATCAGTTTAAATAATTAAATGGGTATTTACCCATAGTTTTAAACTATATTAAATAAATTTCTTGATGTTAGATATATCATGATGTTTTGGATCATGAAATCCAATAATATATATTTCCTTTATTGATAGTTCAGTTATTTTTATAAATGAGATTACTAGATTGGCACTATCAATATATTCATTTTGTTCTAAATTTTTTGATTAAATGGAATGTGTTTTCAGTTATTTAACTTCACATATTGATTATTCATTATTTATTCATGATATTTTTTAATATATATAACCCTTTTGATCATTTTATCTCACACTTATTTTGTTTCTATTCCCCAGTTTATGAAGAAGAAATATTTGAATGTGTTTCAAGGATTCAGAATTTTTACTTTTGTTATGTTTATATTTTATAATTCCAATGTAATATTGGAATCATGTATATATTTAGTTGACCAATACTAATAAACTGATAAAAATTTCATTTTGATATCTCTTTAATCTATGCTAATGTAATAAAGTATATACCATCTTTGGGTTACTCGAGTTGGGGTTGTTATAGTTGGTTTTATAGGAAGTTTAGTTTTGGAATTTGATTTTAAATAAACCTATCTAACATGAGAAATATGACAATATATTATAGTATTTGAGAATTTTCACTATTAGAGGGATTTATTTTTTGGATCAATATTTAGTTTGATTTTGAGCTAACTTAGTGTGTTTCATTATTTAATAATGGTTTCTAACAAAAGAAAGAAAATAAAAACTTGTGGTCAACGTAGGTATTTCACCACTGAGCAAGACAGTATTATTTGTGTTGTTTCTGAGCAGATCATGACTATATTAGGGTATCTTAACCAGGTTATTTCTAATAACTTTATAAAAATAGATCAACATGATGTTCCATGACATGATACACCTATTTTGGATCATTTCATGTGATAGAAGCCTCCATATTTCTATGGAACAACTAATCCAATGAAAGTTGAGGAATTAGTCAAATATCTTGATAATATATTATGCAATGAAAGGGGAAAATATATACTAGTAGTATACTATCTTAGATGAAATATTTTTCAATGGTGGTCATTGATTCAAAATACTAAAGAGTAAGAATAAATATAACTTATAGAGTGGAGATCTTTTAAAGTAATATTATTTGATAAAAATTTCATTTGTGAACAATAAATAAAAATGAAGAGAAATTTTTTCAACTTAAAATAAAAGTAGAAAGAAGGTGTTATAGGTTATAAGGATACATTTACAAGACAGTTTAGGCATGTTATGGAATATATATGTAATCTATAGAGAAATATTGATCATTTCATTGAATCCCTTAAGAAAAACCTCTTAAGGGCACTGGTTTCTTAAAAAAATTCATCTTTTGATTACATAGTATTATGTGACATAAAAACAGAGAAGGAATTTTTTAGATCTTATATCTCTAAGGAAAATCAATAGAAAAATAGGTTTTCTAAGAACCATTAAAATAATAAATAATAATAGAATAATAGGGGAATAAATAAATTCCCATCATGTTAAAATTTTGGGAAGAAACATCCAAAAAATTATTGAAGGGAATGGGAGTATGTTAAGAGTGTGAAGATAAGTTTCTTCCAAACAATGAATGAAAAGGGAAGAAAAAAATAAATTATTTCTTGTGCATAAAATTTACATAAAAGGGGAATTATTCAAACTAATTCCCCAAGTTTCAAGGGAACATGCCTCAGAAGTGTATGAGGGGAGAAGGGCAAGCGTATGTTATCACTACATATGAGGTTGAAGCTCCCAATGATGTTGTGGAAGGTACATTAATCATTGACTGAAATTTTACCAATGATTTATTTTATTCTAGATATTTACACTCTTTTATATTATCCATGTTTTCCTAGAAAATTTGATATTTCCCTAACACATTAAGAAGGTATTTTTCCTATAATTCTCCTAGTGGAAATCTCATTACAACAAGGATATGTTAGTCAATTCCCATTATGACCTATTTAAAAACATGATTATTATACATATGGTTGGTTTTTATATAATCCTTGTTATATACTGGATTTCAAAATATGATGCAAAAAAAATATTACAAAGATAAGGAAGTTGAAATTTACAATGAATATGTGGACGTCCTTATCTTTAGAGGGGGGACTTCATAAACTGAATCATGTCTAGATCCACCCCTAATAACTGAGTCATGTCTAGATCCACCCCTAATAGCTCTTATGAATGATATTATTAAGGAAGAAGATAAAACACAATATATAAATGGAAATGATAGTATTCAAATAGAGGATATGTCAATTTTATTGGAATACATTGAAGTATCTAATAAGTAATTACCTAGACATCCACTAGAGTGTAAATTTGAGTTTTCCTTTGATTTATATATTGATGTTAGACCAATGTCAAAAACTCCCTGTGGAATGGACACTTTGGAATTAGTGGAGTTAAGAAACAACTATAGGATTTATCTAGTAAGGGATTTATACATCATAGTTTTTCACCTTAGTGAGACTCTATTCTTTTCATTAAAAATAAATATCGATCTATGAGTTCATGAATTGATTATAGGGAAATCAATGTTATTACGATAAAGAATAGGTATCCTCTTCCTCGCATTGATGACTTCTTCATTAAAATTCATATAGATCATTATTTTTCTAAGATTAAACTTTGTTCTGGTTATAATCAACTGTGAGTAAATAAATAAGATCTTCTAATAACAACATTTCTAATGAGGTATGGACATTATGATTTTATAGTAGTTTCTTTTGGACTAACTAATGAACCATTTTTTCCTGAGTATAATTAACAAAGTATTTACCAAATATCTTGATGATTTTTTTTGTATTTATTGAACATATGTTGGTGTACTCCAAAAGTTTTAGGATCATGAAGAATCACTTGCACATAATTTTTAAGATTGTCACTACAAAAAATACAACAAATTACAAACATTTTTCTATAAGGGGTTATGCATGACCACCTATCGATTTATTTTAGAGGGGGTTATGCAAAACCCCCTCTAATCATATAATTTATAGGGGGTTCACAACCCCCTCTAATTTTTTTCATTGGTCTTTTAATATTTGGTTGGATTTTAGAGGCAGTTATGTCAAAACCACCACTACTTTAATAATTAGTTACACTATATGTTCGATTGAATTTTATAGGCACCATATACATATTAGTTTGGATATTATAGGGTTTTTTGAACCCCCTAAAATGTATGATAGTATAGGGGGTTATGAACCACCTATAATATAAGAAATTAGAGGGGTTAATGAACCACTACTAATCCATTAGATTAGATAGGGTTTTGAACCACCTCTAGTTAAATAAATTAGAGTGGGGTTGTGAACCCCTCTAATTTATGTAATTAGAGGGGTTTTTTAACCCTCTCTAATCAATGGAATTAGAGGGGGTTTTGTACCCCCTCTAATATATGATGTTATAGGGGGTTGTGAACCCACTCTAATCTGTGACATCAGAGGGGGTTTTGAACCCCCTACAAGTTAATAATTTAGAGGTAGTTGTGAACCCCCTCTAATATATGACATTGGAGGGGGTTTTGAACTCCCAAAAATTTAATAAATTAGAGGAGGTTCATGAACCTTCGTGAATCCATTTGATTAGAGGTTTTTTTAAATCCTACTTACTTTTTATTTATTTTTTAAAATAACTCTCATATAAATTAAAATTTTATAATATATATGTGTGTGTGTGCATGTCTGTATATATTTATCTTACACAAACACGTTATATAAATATATTTAAATTCATTATAAACATATATATATATATATAAAGACATTATATAAATACTTTAAATAAATACTTATCCATATAAACTAAAATTTATACACATATAATATTTGTATACATAATATAAATGTAATTATAAATATATTTATTTATATATATATAATTTCTATATGGTTTTATAAATAAAATACATTTAAATTATGATTTATATTAAACATATATTATATTTAATACATTTATATTATATATGTATAAATACATTTATATTATCTTATGTATAAAAATATATATAATATAGACAAAATTAAATATGTATATATATATATATTATATTTATATTATATATGTTGTATTATAAATATTTTTTTAATATAAATTTATATATACTATATAATTATTTTACATATATTTTAGTATGTTATATTAATTATAAATTAATTTAGTATATACATATCATTTATTTATATTATAAATTTCCAATTATATGAATTTATTAACTTTTGTGTGAGTGTATATGTGTATACCATATATAATATAAATTTATATAATTAAATACATAAATATATAATATAAATGTATTTAATATAATATATGTATAATATAAATCAAAAAATATATAAATGTATAATATTTATAAAACCAAAATATAATTGTTATATTTTAAAAACATATAAGTAATAATAATAATAATTAATAATATTATTGTTACACACACACATATATATATGTATATAGAAATAATTATATAAATATATATATATATATTAATTATATTATATCTATAAAAATTATATAAATACATAAATATACACACAGACACACACTCATAAAAATATAAAAGTATAAATATATGTTAGATATGTAAATATAATTATTTATATATATTATATATAAATATTATATATAAATATATTATATATACCAAAATATATTATATTTTTCATATTTTTATTCGCAAATATATGTATATATATATAATTTTTTCATATATAGATAAATATAACATAATATATTTAAATAAATATGTGATATGGTAGAATATAGAGAAAAATGTTCTCAAATGGATTGGTTGGGACACTTCGGTGTAGGGATCTCATCTGTTGTCTGAATTCAAGTGGTGATTGTTTCTTCGGTCAGGATTGGGATTAATACAGGCGGGCGGGGGTGAGCATGGGGGGGGTCGAGTGGTCTCTTCTGTTGGCATGTCAGGGTGTGTGTTCGTCGGGTATCAGGGTTTCCATTGGGCATCAAAGAGGCTTGTTAGGGGGTGTTTCTGGGGGCGTAGGGGGGCTTGTTAGGGGGTGTATGTTGGGCGTATGATGTCTTTTCTGCTGGGGGTGTGTTGGGTGTCCATTGGGGCATGACATTGGTGGTTTCAAGGGGCTTTTTGGGTGTCTATGGGTGACATTGGGGTGTTGGGGGGCTTGTCGGGTGTCAATGATCGACATTGGGGCTGTCGGGTGCCTGAGGGGGGTAGTCAAAGGTAGGGTTTTGTGTGGGATGTGGTGTGTTGGGTGTCCATGGGGGTGAAATTATGTGTCAGGGGGGCTGAGCAGGTTAGGTGGTATCATATATGAAAATAAATTGTCTTAGATTAGGGGCAGTTCTGGCAGAACCCGCCCCTAAATTTCTAATTTGAGGTTTAATTAGAGACGGTTTCTAACCACCTCTAACTGAATATTTGAATTAGGGGAGGTTACAAATTCCACTAATTTGCATGATTATGGTGAATTTTGGGAGAAATTAAATGGGGTTAAAACCACCTCTTATCTAACAGCCACTAATCTGAGAACCATTTTACTAGTGATTTCTCAGAACAACCTCTAATCAGAGTAGGAGGACACTTTAGCAGCAATTATGGGTAAACACTGCTAAAGTGTTAAGAAGGGGTTATAACCCCTTATAAATGAGAAAAACCCTTCTAATTGCCTTGTTTTTTAGTGTCTGTGAAGAAAATAGTAATATTGGAACTTTTGAAAGTGTGAATTCAAGATTTAAAAAGTTTCTTCTTTTGTCCATATTGTTTTAAAGGATGGAATATTAATTGTTCCAATAAATACAAAGTAATTACAAGAATTTCCTATATCAATGAACATAACTAAGGTATATAGTTTCATTGGTTTTAGGAATAAACTATCAATGACTTTTTCAATTAAATTTTTAATTGGATAACCAGTTAACCAAGCTTACTCATAAAGGTGTTAGGTTCATATAGAAAAAGGTATGTGAATAATGTCTTGAAGAATTGAATTGGATATTTTTGGATGATCAAGTTTTGAATCTATTATCAAGAATTGATGGATTTTTTATATATAGTGATTCATTGAGGAAGGGACTTAGTTATGTCCTCATATAAAATGAGAAATTTATTGCCAATGCATAATGGTAGTTGAAGACTACTGAAAAAAACTATCCAACCCATGATCTTGATTCAAAAACCATAATCCTTTCACTAAATGCATGGATACACTATCTCTATAGTGAAATATGTGAAATATATAAGGATCATAAGAGTTTGAAATTCATATTCTCATAGATATAACTCAGCATGAGGAAAATTCAATGGCTCTAGCTACTTAACTATTATTATTTCTCAATACACTACCATCCAAGAAAAGAAAATAAGGTAAAGGATACATTATGTATTAAAGATCATAGAGTTCTAATCAAAATGAGGATTGGTAGAGATATTATGTTCATGGTTTTAGTACATATGGATCTGTAAATTATTATGTATGGGGGAAAATCACTACTTCTTCAAAACATTGTCAAACCATTTTTATTAGAAAAGATAAAATGTTCTCATCATGATTATTATAATATTCAAAAGAAAATTAATGTTTTGAAAGATGGGAAAATTTCAAAATTCATATATGAATATGGAATTATAAAATTTACTAAGAGGTTATGTGTTCCATATATACCTAATCTAAAAAGGGAATTATTATACAATTCTCATCGATCAAATTTTTTCTATACAACCTGGTAGCACCAAGATGTATAGATATTTCAAAGAACCTTTTTTACGGGATGATATGGAGTGAGAAATTGTTGATTATGTGTTAAGATGTTTGGTTTTTCAATACGTAATGGCTGAGATATAGCATCATAGAGGATTATTACAACCTATACCTATTACTATATTGAAATGGTATGACATTACTATGTAACTTTTCACTGTATTACCAAATACTCCTAGAAAGAATGATGCGATATGGGTTATTGTTGATCTCCTTACCAAATCCTAACATTTCCACTCTATAAGAGACGAGTTTACTCTAGATATCCTTGAAAAAACTATATTAATGAAGCTATAAGACTTAATGGAACACCGCAATCAATTGTTTTTTATCATGATCCATGATTTACATTGAAATTCCGGAAAATACTTCTGAAGGATTTTAATACAGGGATTTATTTGAACACCGCTTATATTCCTCAAACTGGCGAGTAGTTTAAAAGGAATATTCAAACATTGTTATATATTTTGAGGTAAACTCACTTCACTTTCAAGGATTGTGGGGTCAGTATTTACCTCTAGTTGAGTTTTTCTATAACAATAGTTTCAATTCAAGTATTCAAATGGAACCTATGAAACATTATATATAAAGAGACGTAGTAATCCCACTTGTTGGAATGAAGTTGGTGAAAGAAAACTTTTGGTTCCAGATATTTTTGAAGAGACAACGACAAAGGTACAATCTATTTTGACTCATATTAAATGTTTAAAAAGATGGAAAAAGTGTTATGTCGATAGATAAAGGAAATATTTTATTCTTCGAGTGGGAGATCAAGCTTTATTGAAAGTATCTCTATAAAAAGGTTTTATAATATTCAGTAAGAAGGGAAAAATGAACCATAAGTACATTGGACCTTTTTAAAAATTTTAAATAATTGGATTAGTGTCTTATCATTTGGAAATTCCACCAAACATCTCTAAAGTACACAATGTGTTACATATATCACTATAAAAGAAGTGCATGATCTACACAACGCATGTTCTCACTTCAAAAGAGATAGAAGTGGAACTTGATTTATCATACTGCAAAAATCGTATCCTGATTCTAAACCCTAGAGAATAAGTGTTGAGGTGTCAGACCACTCGGCTGGTAAATGTAATTTGGAGAAACCATAAGATTGAAAAGGAAACATGGAAACTTAAGGAAATTTTGATGAAGAGCTACCCAAATATTTTCATTAGGTACAATTCTGGAAATTTTAAGGATTAATTTTTTTGGAGGGATGAATGTAACACTGAAATATTTTACAGTATGTTTGTTTTTAAATAAATTTTATCTCTTTGATAGCTTGTGTAGCACGCAACAATGAGTTTAAATGAACTGTGACCTATTATTAAAATATTATCATATGGGAATTATAAACTAGATTTTAAAATAGGATATTATGAATAGAAATAAATAAATTGTTAAAATCAAATGTTTTAAATATTTAGAAACTAAATTCATGGGTTATTAATAAAAATAATATGAATATAAATGAAATGTTTTTCTAAATAAAATTATGTGCACACAAGGTGTTTTTATTTTAAAAAATTTATTGAATCACTATTTTAGAATGATTTTAATGAAATATATATATTATATATTCAATAAAACGTATTAACATTCATTTAGAGTTTTTACTAGTCATGGAAAAAGAATGAATCCAACTTTATGCTTAAAAACTATATTGATCTAAAAATTGGTTTTCATCATGTTTTTCAAACTTATTTTAAAATTAATATAATAAATTTATAGAAATTAAATATTGAAAAATGTATTCCATAATTAGAATTAGGAGGTTCAAATTTGGAAAATTGGTTCTTTTTATTTTGGTTTAATATGAATATTAATTGTGGTAAACTTTATCACCTCATTAAAGAGTAAATCGGGTTGAACTAGGTTAAAAATATGGGATAAGGTCATAATATTTCAACTTAATCAATATAAGATAAATTTAATTTAACCCTTATCACTTTTTAATTTAAATTGGTATGTTTAATGGACACCTGTCTATTAAAATGACCAATATAATATTTAAAAAAATAATATTAGAAAAATTCCACTCTCTTGGTTTTAAACATCTATTATGTACCCACATAAGGAAAAAAGAAAGTAATGAATGAATATAAATATAAATTTTGTGCATAATGAAATTATTTTTATTATTAAAATTTATTTCTATTTTTTAATGATTATATAATTACCATAAATTTGTTTACATCGATAAGATAATATTTATTCAATAAATAGAAAAATAAAATGAATTAATATTAAATATATTAAAATTTATATAATTTGAGTGATTCATAGTGTTTCAAAAATCTTGTAGATTAATATGAAATATTACTGATGTCTAAATTAATTATAATTGAAATCGATTTTTTTCTTGATGTATTTGAAGTCAAATTAAATGAATAGTGTCAAAATTGACTTTAATGATAATTTATAAAAATAAAATTTTATTAAATTATTTTAAAATAATTAAAATTTTTGAAGGGGACCAGTGGTGATATATGGTAAAAAATTTCATCCCTTGTCCATTTATGAATCAATATTTACCTTACATGTTAAATTATAACTCTTTAAGAGTGAAAATTATGCTACCATGATTAATGTCAAAATTGGTTAACTAAGTTGTTCAATCAAAACATAAGGTTTAAAACACCAAAGAAACCTATAAAAATTTTATTGGTTGATGAAATTTCATCTATATCATACCCTATGATTTAATCACTGTCAATTTGGAACATTTGTCTTGAGAATTAATTTATTATAATTTAATATTTTAAGAAATTCCAAAAGTGGCCCTCACCTCAATTATAAAAGGGAACCTCCTCCATCACTTTTTCACACCACTTTGAGAAAATGATCTTGACCCTGCCCTAAATATTTATCATTTCAACATCCTTATCTAATTTCTATATTTTTTGGTCATTTCAAAAACCTTTCCGGAGTCTCTTAATAAGAGATCTAAAAAAAGTCTACCGAAGAAGAGGTATCCAACTTTACCAAGTCCTTCATGTTTATTTGTTATTTTACTTACTATTAAAGTGTTATATCCATATTAAGATAATAAATTGTATATCCTCAATATATTAATATATTATTAAAATTATAAGAATACCATATTTCATCTATTTTATATCCTATGAAAAGTGAAAACATTGTTTTTGTGTATGTACAACTTACCATCTCCACGTAGAGGTGTAATTAGTTTATCATCACCACTTTAATTGGATAGTTGTAAAGATGGAGATAATTTTTATATATTATATTTATCACACAACAATGTTTTTGGAACTATAATATCATATATACATTCTTACCTTCCAGTCCATTGGAAAATTAAAACGTTGTTCGTGTGTACGTGTGGACTTACACCTCCATGAAGCGATGTGATCCGTTTTTCATTTATGTTTTACAAGGATGGTAATAAAGATATATTTAATGACTATATATGAAAAAAATGATATAATAATTATCCTACAATGATTAATTATTTTTCACTATTCTTTCATTCTATCTGTTGAAAAGTGAAAATTTCATTCATGCGTACGTACGACCTACCGTATTCATGAATGGTGTAATTCATTTTTTATCTCTTTATTTTATGGATGAATCTAAATATCTATATATTAAATACATGTTATATTTATAAAAATAACATAATTCTAGAGATGATGTGACCATAATAAATGTGCAAGTACCAAAACTACTGAATCAAAACATACTTGAAAAATAAAGTTGATAACACTAGAAACAATGATATTAATAAAATATTATTAAAAAAATATTGATAAAATGTTATAAATGGATTATATATGTTATCATAAATATTTTTATGGTTATTTTATATAATTATAATAAATCTAAATTTATTATAAATGAGGTTAAAATCACTTATGAGGCATGTAAACCATGATCCAAGAGATTTCATCTAATTTTCCACTACATTGAGACATATTTGATATTATGCACCTATTTATTTTTATTTGGTGTATATACTACCCCTTTTGGTAATTAAAATTAATTTATATTTCTTTATAATGATTAAAGTTCATTTCATGTTAAATATCTTAAATAATTTCCATATTTTCTTCCAACTTTCCCTCTCTTTGAAACATGAATCAAACAAATAAATGATTAAAAGAAAAATGAATATTATTTCTCTTTTAATCAGATATATTTTTATTACACATATTTATTTTCTATAAAAAAATTTCACAAATTTTTTTATGATTCTATAATGATTTTTGAAAAGACATTTTTACCCATGTTTTACTTTTTACAAAACTATTTTGAAGGAATATTTTGGTCATTTTCCAAATAAGGTACTTTGTGACTTTTCCGAAAAAAGTATGGAAGAAATGTTTTCTAAATTATACTACATGAGCTAATTTTCCCACTGTTATGACTACTCTTTGATTTGAAGAATCCATTATAAGTTTATAGGGTTATTTTCAAACAAAATATTTTACTTTATAATTGCGCATTTAAAAAAATAAGTGATTTCAAAAAAAATGGTTATTTTCCTCGAGAATGTGTTAATGAACATTTAATGAAATTTAAATTCATTAATGACAACAACTCTTTATTTTACTTATTCACTAATGGGGATATTTTGTAATGATACAATCCTTTAAAACATTCAATTACATGTGATCATTGTATATTATATTTCTCTTATATGTTCATATTATTTTTATCATGGATATGATTATTGCCTAAACCATGTACCATTTTTACATATGGTGTTATACTTTGAAAGTATTTGGTTTACTAGGGAATTATTTATAAATTCATAGTATTTATTCAATACAGTTATTTGTTGATAAGACATATTTTACGTGAATGAAATTTATCATTCAATATATGATGTGTTCATTGGGCATGTAGTGATGGGTGGAACCTGAAATTATATCATCCCTCAATACATCGATAGGTCTCATGAGATAAATCAGTTGGGAAAATTTAGTTGGTCTTTACAAATAGGTTTAAACTTTCTTGGTGTATGGTTTTAATGGTTGATATATCAAAATATCTAAGATCATGACATCTATGTGACTTCACGAACATGGTTCCACACATTATTGTCCCAAGCTAGTAAGTCACATGACGTTAGGAATGCCTCCCTATACTCCAAATGTTGTGTGACTGACTAGCTCAAGGAACCGGTGTGTGCAACCCAGGCCGAGATGTCAAAAAGTGGCATCAAATGAGTTTACATTCTTTTTCTTTTTTATACTTTTTGGTAATGGTAGATAGAATATTTGGATGAGTCGGGCATTTGTTAAGAGATCATGCATAGGAGTGGATAACCCATTTATGAGGGTAAAATCCAAGTACCCATGCTGAGACTGTTTTTATTGATGTGTGTTTTTACAGTTGATGTCATTTCACCTTAAGTGATGAACCTATTATGTGATGTGATTATTGTGTCTTAGATTTCTTAATATTTTAATAATGTCATGATATGGAATGAGATTTGAGTATTCATGCATCATTTTAGGCACTCAGGATTATTTTTTTACATGCATCACTTTAGTCACACACAGGAAAATAGGTTTTGCATAAATTTTTGAAATTGAAATTTTTTTCCTTTCATGTGTAATTTTACTAGAAATAGTGCCTGATATGGAATTGAAAATTATAGAATGGTGGAAGAGGTGAACAAATGGGTTCCTAATGAGAAAATTGAATAGTAAGAATGAGTTTTATCTTTTTAACCATGACCTAAATGTATGATAGTTAAGGGTGGTGATAATGCCTCAGTTTTGATTATGTGGTGTGGTTTGGGGAATGACTTGTTATAGCTTATTTCTAATTCATTTTATGTAAGTGTATTAAAGTGGTGTTATGTGTTCTGAGACATGTGTTAGGAATTGTATCGATATGTCTCCATGATGATGTTTTCTAGTTGGATGATAGGAGGGCATGGTTGGGAATAATCCTCCAGTAGTGAAACATGGGGCACCCAAAGTACTAAGTGAGTATGTCTGAGAGTTTTTCCATGATAATTTTTCTCAGTTTATATAGTTTATGTAAATAGACTCAGGGTGGGTCATGAAAATAATATCTAATCTATCATGGGAGTTCCAATTATAGTATCATATGAATTTCATCGGAGAGGGTCGACCTGAGGTAGCATAGTTCTGGATTTAGTATATCTAAATGATACTTAACCACTTAAATAATTCTTCTGAAAAAAAAAGTAAAGCTCCTAGTTTATATGTTAAGTGTTCAGGAGAAGCATTGGTGGGACATCCAGATATAGGATGGAAAACTAGAGACATGGAGTGGAAGGCCTTTCAAGAGAAGGTCTTAGAGCACTTTTACCCTGAGATGATTAGGAAAGAGAGAGAAGTTTGGTATATAAGGTTGAATCAAGTGAGTATGTCCATGATGAACTATGATAGATGCTTTAGAGACTTTATGATCTTTCTTCCAGCACTGGTGAGAGAGGAGGATACTATAGAAAAGCAGTTTAAGGCTGGTATTAAATATAAAAATAAGTCTTAGGTGAATATATTTAGGATGAAGAATTTTTCAAAAGTTGTGAATCAGGATCTCATTCTTTAGGGAAATATGAAGGAGGCATATAGTAGAGGACAAGTAGTTTCTAATGAATGTTCAGGAGGTATGAATTCTGAGTCCAGGAAGTGTCATTATGAGAACGTTGACTAGGGAAATGCAAATAAAAGTGTCCAAGGGGAAGGATAAGTTACACAGGACCTTTCCCTGGTGAATTTTCACCAGTGTAATAGGTCATGTCACTTTCAAAGATAGTGTACCCAACCACCGATAGAGTTTCAATATTTTGGCATGATGGGACATCTATAGAGGTTCTACAAGAACCACTAACAGATGGGTAATGATGGAGTAGCTAGGTAGAATCAGAGTGTGAGAATAGGATCGTTTACCCCGTATCAGTCTATTAGCTAGAGTTCTAATAGTTTTGGTGGTAAAAGCAGTGGATGTGGTGGTTTTGGGAAAGATCACCCATATCAGCAAATTGGTGTAGCTCAGGGGACTCAAAATTCATCACATAGTATCAGGGAGAGACAATTTCATGAAATTTATCCTACACTTGTGGATAGTGAGGGTGGACCATCAATAGTTAGAGGTACTATTATTATAGATTCTATTCTCTCTAGTGCCTTATTTGATACCGGTGACCCTTATTATTTTATATTTGTAAAACATGTGAATGGTTTGATAATGATAGTGGAGTTTATAAGAAGGGTTATGATGATATATACACCATTGGGAGTATGTTCAATAGATACTCCAAGACTCATTACGATCATTCCCAACATCTTGACATCTTCCTGAGAACATTGAGAGAGAATTGTCTATATGATAATCTATCTAAGTTCCATTTTTGGATTTATCAGTTACACTTCTTAGGGCACATCATCTCAGGGGAAGGCATTTTAGTGGACCTAGAGAAGGTGCTGGTAGTTATTTCTTGGGAACAACCCAATAATGTCTTTGATCTCCACATTTTTCTAATATTATCGGGATATTATCAAAGGTTCATCTATAGATTTTACTATTTGGTAGAACCTCATTAGTTCTTTAATAATATGGGAATAAATTTTGAATGGTTTGGATAATTTGAGAATTTTTATCATGAGCTAATACAACGTTTGAATATGATACTGATCTTGATCATACACGAGCTGGATGAGGAGTACATGGTGTTTTGAAACACTTTTGGGATCGATATTAGAAAGTTTTTGATATAGAAATATTGAGTTTTTATGTATGGGTCTTGGAAGTTGAGGCCAAATGAACATAAATAACCTATGCAGAACTCCGAGTTACCTGCAGTAGTTTATTCTTTGAAGTGTTGGCAACATTATCTAATGGGAGAAAAGTTTACTATGTTTACCAATCACAAGATCCTAAAGTATATATTTTCCAAAAATATTTTAATCTCTGATAGTGAATATAGGTTTATTATATTCCTTCATTCAACTTTGATCTATCATATATGCCTCGGAATGGAAATAGTGTTGTTGATGCTTTAAGTAAGAAAACTCAGACTCATGTAGTTCAGGAGTCTAGTGCTGAGTGGAAAATGATGACTTTTCTGGATGAGATACATGTTGTGGGTTGAGATATCTAGGAGCACATGAATCTCATATTAGTCTCAGCAGAGGCTGCACTTTTCAACCAGATCAGTTAAAGGAATTATGAGGACCCAAAATGTTTTTCCTTAAGGGAAAGCCTTGAAGGTGGGGAGTCACCTTCAGATTGAAGCATAGATGGGGATGAGATCATCTATGTATGAGGTTATGTAGGTGGTTTTATAAGTATGTGAGGGGATATCATGTGTGAATTTCATTCCTTGAAGTGAGTGGTGCATCCGGGTTTGACCAAAGTGTACCATGACCTCTGTCTACAGTATTGGTGTTCAAGCAAGAAAAGGGAGATAGTAGGGTTCATGACATGATGTTTCACTTTTCAATAGAGTATGGATGATCATCAATGACCTGGTGGTTTAATATAATCATTTACCATTGAAAATTTAAAGTGGGATGAATTTAATATGTAATTTATGGGGGGTCTCCTGAGGACACCTCCAAAGAATGGCGTTATTTGGGTGGTTGTGGACTGAATGATGAAATTAGTGCATTTAATGCCTATACAAGATAATTACTCATTGGAAAGATTTGGAAATTTTTATGCTTATGAAATATTATATTCTCATAAGTTTATATGGAGTATTGTTTGAAATCATGACTCAAGATTTACTTTGTGATTCTGGAAAGGCTTACAGAAGGAACTTGGTACACAAGTTTTATTGAGGATGAAATTACACCCAAAGATAGAAAGACAGTCATAATGTACTATACATGTTATTAAGGATATGCTTCAAGCATGTTTCCCAAAATATGGTGGGTATTGGGAGAAGCACCTAGAACTTTTGGATTTCACCTATAACAATAGTTATCAGAAAACTATACAGACCATATGAGTCTCTCTATGATGGGTCATGCAGATCATCTCGATGTTGGATGGAGGTAGGTGAGTCAAAGCTATTGTGATTGAGTCTTATAAAGGAGGCACCAGATTAGGTTTAGCTGATTCAGAAGCAGATGGATACGAATTAGAGTAGATAAAAATTATATTCTAATAGATGTTGATGACCCCTAGAGTTTACAGAGGGTGATCATGTTCCTTCGAGAGTCTCCTAGGTTAGGTGACCATAGGATTCAGAGATAGGGAAATTTGGAGACCATGTTTTTTGGACCACTTGAGGTAGTGTATAGAATCAGGTTGGTGGCATACCGATTGGCTCTTCCACATTGGTATAGTGCTATGAATGACATTTTTTATGTGTCACAACTTTAGAGATATCACCCCAACCCTTCTCATGTGATCAATGTGGATGAATTTGAGCTGGAGACTAATGCGTCCTTTGAGGAGAATCTGATACATGTGTTGGATAATAGTGAGAAAGTGTTTCTAGTAAAGACTATGTAGATGGATCATATATTGTGGTAACATGGAAATGTTTAGGAGGAAACATGGGAGAGAGAAGTGGATAATCAGGATTGGTTTCTCAATATTTTTACAACAAAATGATATAGATTCTTGGGAGTATAGCTCAAGGATGAGCTGTTATAATTTGGGGATATTGTAAGATCCAACTTTTTCTAGAGGTGTCCCGATATGTTTTGTAGGTACTCTTTTACATTATTTTGATTATATCTCAATTAGGTTTTATCTTGGGTGTGCTTGGATGAAATCGGAAAATGTTGGAAGGGTTTTGGGCAATGCACGATTTATCCAAACCATGCGCCATTGCCTAGAAAACCGTGCAACCATAGGACATGAAAAATTGAAAAGTCAATGCATGGTTTGGAAAACCATGTTCCCTCTTAGAAATAACGGTGTGGCCACCTAAGAGGAGACACACAATTAAGGTAAACCATGCACCCCATATAGGAAAAATGCACACAAAATTTAAAAGCACTAAAAATTATTTTAAAATTTTCATAAACCCCCATCTTATATCACTATACCCATTTTCTCAACTCTAAACTGATCTATCTCATTTTAGAGGTTCTTGGATAGATTCCAAGGAATACAAACCTTATTTCTTGGTGAATCAAAGCCCAAATTGAAAATTTTCACCTCTCTTAGTAAGGGATTCTAATCCTGATTTTTTTCATCCCTCAATCATGTCTTTCTCTAATTCTTTAAAGGGATTTTTTCCTCTGTTGGAAGTGGATCTAGATCTAGGTTTCGATAGATCTAATCTGTTTGATCTAAGATCTAGGATTTCAATCTCAATATCATTCTTCAGCATGGTATTGGTTTTATCGCCTCAGTTGTGAATTTTAGTTGGTGATCAATTATTTTCTATTTTGAGGTATGTGGTCTAAATTAAATTCTCTTAGTCTTGATTTATAATTGTGCATATGTCTTGTGTAATTTTAATAGACATGTTTTACAATGGAATCTTGAATTGAATAAATTAATTTATTAATTTATGGGATCATGGAATCGATTAATTGATTTTCCATTTGAATATGAGATGAGTTGAACTGGGGAAATTGTATTTGGGTAATTATGATTATAAAATTAATAGAATTAGATTAATTAATTTGTTAATTGATTAATGGGATGTTCTGAATGTGGAATTTATGGGAAATCAGGATTGTTTAATTGGTCAATTAATTTGATATGAATTAATTAAAAATTTGGATTATGAGACGGTTGACCATACCATAATGGTTCAATGGGTTATATGAATTGAATATTGAAACATGGGTTAATAGTTAATTTCTTATATTATTTCATGTGATTAAAATATTTAACCATGAATTTTTGTGATAAATTGTAATAATATATATGTTGTAAAATGTTGATCAAAGGGTTAATGGTGATTAACCAGGATAAATGTGATATATGGAATGTATGTGTTTAATTGATATATGAGTGTGGGATAAGGATTGATAATTCAAAATCTTACTTGTATGATTGATTGATATATGGGTGTGGGACACAGACTACTACTTCAAAATCCAACTTGTGTGATTGATTGATAAACGTTCTTGGGAAATGGACAACTGCTTCAAAATCTCATTTGTGATTGGTTGATATACATGTGTGAGAAACAGAATAATTCTTCAAAATCCAATAGTGATAAATGATTTATGGGACATGGATTGTTGCTTCAAATACCCTTAGGGTGATAGACATGGAATTATAGGCCAAAAATGTTGGCATTAGACTATGGTTCCAATTATCCATGATGTTGAATTGAAATTAAATGGATAATGAACTTCCATGTGTTATAATGAAATATTAATTGAATATTTGTTATGGTTCAAACTTTGGCATGGGCCAATGTATATATTGAGGGTTCATGTGTCCTCAAGAACCCATACGTCAATGTGCATAATTAAAGAATAATTGAATTTATGTAAATAGTTTACTTTACTACTTGTATTTTATTCTATATACAATTGAATACACTGTTATTTACTGGATATTGTTTTAAATTCCATTAGTGGTGTTCTACTGAGTTTTACTCACACCATACTTAGTTTTCCTGATTGATACCTGAATAGACTTCCTGTTTATCGAATGGGATAAGGGAAAGATCCCCATACTAGATGGATTAGTTAGGATGGAGCATGGATGAGGGAACCATACATGGTTTTGGGAGATTCTTGGGAGTGTTGGTGTGTTGGTGTGTCTTTTATTTGGTTTTTCATTTGACACTTCACACGTATTTGGAACAACATATCTAATATTTAATTTGGAATATTATATTCTTGTTTTGGCTATCATGTGATACTAGTTTTGGTTTAGTTATTGGTTATATCATATGGTTGTTATTATTTTTTCCATTGTTGTGCTACTTTAATAAAGAGGGTATAGTCTCATAATGATCAATATTAGACTCTCTATGCAAGTCAACAGCCTCTGGCATATGGGGAGGCGTGCCTGAGGTTATGTGATCGACTGGCTTGGGGCACTAGCATGTGGCACCCAGGTCAGGATATCACAATCCAATGGTATGAATTTCCATCATTGAGAATTTTTTTATTATTATCAGTGAGATTAAAACATTGATATTATCAATAGATTCATTTTGTGCTTAATTTTATTATTAAATGACATGTGTTTTCTATTATATACCTTTCCAAATTGATTATAAATTATTTAATAATGATTGATTCCATTGTACATAACTCTTACTGATAATTTGAGTTCACCATTATTTTTTCCCTTTCTTCAGTTTATGAAGAAGATATGTTTGAATTAGTTTCAAGAATATAGAACTCTTACTTTTATTATGCTCATATTTTATAATTATAATGTAATCTAGGAATCATGTATATATCTAATTTTCCAATACTACTAAAATTATTAATGTTGTGTTGTGAGATCTATTGTATTTATGACAATTTAATAAAGTATGCACCATCTTTGGGATATTGGAGTTGGATTTGTTACAAAATCAAAGTGATAGAACAAAAGTTTAAGTTTGTGAATAAATAACCTATGATCTCAATGATCCAGTCATTTCAGCTCCACTTTTTTTGAATTGATCCTTCTCCTTTAGAAAAAGGGAGGATAATATGGTGGCCATCATTTAGATACTCGAGGCCCCTTGAGTGACCCACTTGCCTGGTTGGATTTGTTCCCTAGTTGGTATTCCTCTCTTATTTTACCTGATCTTAGATCTCTTAATATATGAGTTACTCCTTTTTCCAAAAAAACCATAAACATGTATCTAGTCAATTATTTTTCAAAGGGTAATAAGTGAACGGTTTTGATACTTTAACGATCTAAATAAATAGAATGTGTAATTGGATATTAGACCTTTATATGATTACTTTACAGATTAATGTAATGTATTGTATTTCTAAATATCATTTTACATAATACTCGTTGTCATCTATATTAAAAATATGAAAGTCTTAGGAAAATGAAATTATTTATTAATTAACTTGGTAAGTTCCTGGTTGATTTGGAAAATGAGAACCTCTGTAAATAATATCATATGCCCTACATTAGTGGAGTAATAAACGTGTGTCAATGGATTTTTTTTAAACAAATTAAAATGTATTTTTGGATTTCAATATCAAAGTGTTTTATAAGGGGAATTATTATGTTAAGATTAGTTATTTATTTTAAAAATTTTGCAAAATAGAAAATAATTTTAGAAAACACCTTATATATGGATTATTTGGATAATGAGAGGGTTTGAAATTAATTGGATAATTCCCATGTTGATTTACTAAAAAAAGGGGAAATCTCTTAATCTAATAAATATAATATGTTTGGTGAAAAATGATAAAAATTACTTTAACATTTACCCCTGAAGATTTAAATTTTTTCTCATAAATATCTAGTTAAAAATTATTTGATGGTTCTCCCACATTATGGTGAATGTGTTCAATGTAGATCTCAAGTTCAATAATGGACATTTGGGTTCTTGGTAATTCGTGGTGGCTGCCCCTCCAGTGAGAGGAAAAATTTCCAGTGGGTTCTGTTTTGGTTATTTATTATCACAATATTTATATTGTTGGTGTCTCTATGATGTCCAATGGTATCTATACCACCAAATCCTACCACCAAGTATCTGTAAGATTTTTGAAGTGGGTGGATTTTTGGGGGATGAAGAGGGATACGAGGATTACGATGTAGTTTCCCAGAATGAAGCATCAAAAATCCATCCATGATGGTGCCACTAAATATGGGCATGTAGTAGGGTTGGGGCTCACATTAAACTTGTTTATCATAGTTTTAGAGAACACTTGTATGTTTTATACTTGTAGATTTCATTCATAATTCAATCTGAATCGCTTTTTTTATCTCCCTTTGAAGACCGACTGTATAAATTTTCTATGATCGATTCAAAAATTGATTACTTTTTTTTTAACATTTTTATTCCATATTTTATGAAAATGTAACGCCATAATTATAGTGTTTTTTGAATATTTAATTGAATTAGTATCAGAGTGCGAGTCATATTGTTTTTATATCATGGGTTACATGAATTTTAAAATGTAAAATTTTGATAGTAAAAATGATTTTAATATGACACATTGAAATTTATGTTGTTTTAATACAACAAGGTATTTTTGATGGTATGTATGGTGTTAAAAAGAATATAACTTCCTTGGTAATGGGTTTCTATAACTCTATGTCTTACATTGACATTCACTCTAATACCATAGAGAAAACCCATAATTTACTCCTATATTGAAGTGATTTTGTTTGATGAGATCACAAATGAGTCAATTACTACTTTCTTTTGCAATAAAATCGAAATTTCTTTTTTATATTTTATTTATAAATGTTAGATTATATACTTTTAATTTATAAACCATAATTGCAATGAACACTATATGTTGTGTTTGAGTGTTAGTTTCTCACCTTGAAAAAATCAAGGTAGATGTTAATTGCAATGAAGCCACTGAAATAACAAGAAACTATCACAGGAAAAAGCACATGAATGCTTTCATGGTCAAAAATATCTACAAGGAGAAAATAATTCACCATGTTTACTTCAATGATCATTCATCAATAAAAATAATTATTAAGTACCAACATGTCACTCTCTAATTTCATGCCTAATCTTGGCCTCGAATTTGGAATTACAAGAGATGAGCCCATTTCCATGTCAAACCTTGGTATAAACACACTACCCATTATTAGTGGTGAATAAGAAAAAATCATCATCAAATATACATGTATAATAAAATAATAAATCTCGAGTGATCATTAGTGTCCTTCCTGAATTCACCAGTCCCACTTAGAGCTCCTCATGAACCACCATCATCACCAACTGACACTAGACTATACTCACACACATCCACATCCAAAATATTATTTTAGTTAGAATTAAATTTTAGGGTCTCTAAACAACCAAAAGAAGATATCATTTTGTTTCTCTTGATTAAAAAAACATTGGTACTTTTGAAAATTTCATAGGTTAACGTCACACCAAATCGATGTCCAATTCTCTAAAATGTCCAAAACACCCTTTAACTTCTATCAAATGGCATGAATAGTGTCACCATTATTCTCTCTTTCAAAAAATGATTCAAATTAACTATATGTATAAATTAAACAAATATCTACATGGTAATATTGTGCCACATGGTTGAGGGGAAGAGGATCACCACACGAAGGTGCTAGGTGTAATGACCTGGATAGGGAACTGACTATCAACCCAAGACAGAGCACCACATGGCCTCAAGCATTCCTCTTATACACCCTAAGTAATTAACTGGTTGTGATATTCTATAACCATCATGAAGAAACTACACTCTCGATATCATATAATATAATAAAGGATAGATAATTGAATCACCGTAACACATCAAATTTAACACAATTAATTTTTGTAAAACTGAGTTCCCTAGACCCAACATGAACATTACTTTTTAATTACAATCTCATGTATACTATGAGTTATGGACGATGTATTCTTACCAAAATGGTTTCAATAGAGATGCATTCACTATTTATATGGTAATGTCCTTCTATTAGTTATCATATCAATAGGTTATAGCATCTCCCATGCTATAATGAGAACCTAGAGATACCATGACTATAACCTTAAACTTATGTCCTACGTTCCATATACATCATGTCGATAGGACATAGATGATGTGAATCCATCATGTGTTGTAGACTCATAAACACAAAAATTTCTTCTTAAGAAGATCAAATTTTGTGATCTGGAGTTGATGAGATCATGAGGAATGACCCTCCAATAGGGAAACCACATGTTTCAGGTGTCATTGGTTGTTCCAATATGTGAAAACGTGTAATATTATCCTAAATTGGTATTATTATCAGTGTATACTATTTAATTATGTACTTTGATGCAATATGGAAACCATGAAATTTATGTCGTGGAAATGTAGCTTGTGTGGGGTGCATCAATGGAGGTATGGAATTTCTTGAGTAATCAAGATAAAATTTTTCTTTTCTGAAAGGAAGTGATATCTTAGGCCAATTTGATTAGGATGACAGTTTCTTTGATAAATTAATCATCATTATAGAATAATGTCAGTCATTCTAGTAATTTAAAAGAATAATAAAACAAGAAAGGATGGTGACACAAGGTGTGAATCCTTATTTATGAGGTATCAAAATAAAAATATATTATATTACATGACATGTGTCATTAGAAGGTTGTCATGTCCATGAATATACTGTATCTTCATAGAGGCCTTGATGGGTTGCTAGAATCAACTCCTGATATGTGAGTAGTACTCACTATAATCGAGATAAAGGCTTAAAGAGTCACACACTAAGAATATTCAAAAGTCTATCATATTCTAATGAATAGGCCTATAGGATATGGCCAGCCCCACCACAATGTATGAGAGATGTTTGAGTTTGAAAGATCGATATGACATAAATAAATTCATATTATTCAAGTTTAGAATAATAAGTATTGAATTTATTGATTAAAAAGTATTTATAATATTTCAAGTGAATACATAGGAAAATATTTAATGAATTAAAATTGTTTTATTATTCAAGGTTTGTTTAATATTTGTTTGAATAACGAGTCATGTAATGACATTCCCTTATCACATGATATATTTATTATATTAAAATTAATTATGAGATAGTTATTTGTTCATAACATGTCATTTACAAATTATTTAGTGGGTAATAGATGATCAAGTTTTGGAGATCCATTTTTTGGTATTTCATACCTCTCTGTATAAGTAAGAGGAGGCTCTCATTTAAAATACTACTAAAATAATGAATTTGAGAGCATCTCTCTTATCTCTCATGTATCTTAGAGTGATAAGAAGATGATCCAAGCCTTCGATCCAAGTTTTACTTCATGAATCGAAGGATAGACATAGCAGTGATCATCGGGACATCAAATGTTTCATAAAATCTCCATGCTAGGACCCGAATATTGATGATCGATACCTCTACATACTTTAGAAGCGTGTTTGGATGATCAAGAGGGATCTCACTTCAGTTACTTCTAGAAATGGTCACCAGTGATGAGAGGTTTTTGAAGAAATATTGAAATTGGTTAATTATTTATTTAATTTTATTTTTTACTTAAATAAATTCACAGGATATCCATGACATTTTTTACTTAGTTGTGAATCACTAGAGATAACACAATGACATCAATCTGGTAATAGAGGTTTAATCACTTGACCCATATGCTTTTGTCGCATTCCCAAATACCTCTAATTTTTATCTGATCTGGTTTTATAATTTTTTATGCCAAATAAAACTTAAATTTTCATTGAATTTGAGTAGAGGGTGTCGCAACATTTCTACTGCAATGAACTGGGTTTTGATCTAATATCGGTCGACCAAGTTGTGGTCATCTAAAGTATTGATTAACCTTGAAGTAGGTGTTCTTCAATGTTAAAGATGAAGAACATATATATCTATGTGTGTGTGTGTGTGTGTGTGTTATTTTACTCAGATTCAGTTGTTGGTGATTATTTAGGTGAAACATCAGTTTATGGTGAACCCCTGAACTCCAACCAATTTTCAGGCAACCAAAATAGTATTTTCTAGCTATCAATTTTTTCAAATAATTTTTTAAGACTATTTTTTTTAATCCTAAGATTATAGACATGATCAAAAGAGGAAAAAGAAAAGAAAAACAATTTATTTAAAAATAGCAATGGTAAGGGAGGTGTTGGTTCCATTACATAATGTATTGGCCTACTTTTTCTCATAAGGTACAAATCCTTTGATTTTTGGTTTAAACCTTTATTTTCAAACTAATGGAAGTGCCTAAGGTCTTGAGCAAGAGTTTGGAAGCATTTGGGGCTTGTTTGGAATTCAAAGATCCAGTTTTTGGAAACATAGCATGAGGTTCCTAGTTGGAACATGGTTAGTAGTAACCATGCACCTCAACCGTGCAACCCATATATAGAGGAGCATAATTTGGTAAATTGTTTGAAGGAGGTCGCACGACTACATGAAAAACTGTATATAAATTTCATATGGGACCCGTACAAGCTGCACAGAGTTGGTTCACTTTTAACCAAACCATGAACCCATTTAAAAATTAGTGAAATGCTGATTTATCTCCCTTCCCTATTTAATAATTAAACCCTCTTTTCTCCTCCCATTGTTCAAAGTAGCCCACATGTTGGAGCTCCCTTCTCCTCTCCTCCTAGTCATTTTGATACTTCCTTCATTTGATCTCGAAATGAAGTGTCGTTGGTCATGTTGGGTTCATACTAATAGGCTCCTTGACCCTCTTCCCTCCATTCTTCATTTATCTTGTTGTATGGAATTCTAAATCGGTGCAAGATAATATGCCATATTCTCAGGGTATTCCACTATTTCATTGATTTCTCAAATTCTAGCATAATTTAATGGCCGCAAACGGATGAGGAGAGTAATGCCCACTAAAGGCAAGTGGTCTATACATATCCCCTTGATGTCTCGGTGTTTTATAGCTTGTTTCACAGTGTCACGCGACAGATTTTTTGAGTGTTTCTCCATAAATTAATAGACCCTTAAATTAGATCACTACACCAATGTAAGCATTAAGCGGCGTTTTATACCACCCCTAAACCATTTCATGATGGATATGAAAAACCTATGCTAAATCACGTTTCAACAATCATTTAACGTCAGTTTTTCAGAACTGTTGTAGAACAATTTAGAGGTTATTTTTTAAAAACTGAGAGAATCAGTTTGTGGCGGTTTAAATTGATGCTAAATTGTTTTGTGATGGTTTACTTTTTTATTAATGTAAATAATTGATTATTTATTTATTTATTTATTTATTTATTATTTATTATTTATTTATTTTCATCCATGCATGCATATGAACATGTCATGCATGCATGCATCTTCCATGCAGAAATTTGGCATATATATGTGTTGAGTGAGATTTTAACCCCTTACCTCTTGGTTATTCTATAAAGACATTACCACTCCACTAATCTCTTCATATGATGAGTTAACAAAATTTAATATACTTATATATATATAGATTAAAAAATAACCTTAAAGATTAATAATAAGTAACAATAAAAACAAATAACACATAACAACAAAATATGAACTAAATAAATAACAAATAACAAAAATAAATAATAAATAAGTGATTCATAAATAAATTAATAATAAATAAGTAATGAATAATTAATAAATTAATAATTAATAAAAACAATAAATTAATATATGATAAATAAATAATAAATAATAAATAAATAAATAATATATTATAATTAAGTAATAAATAAATAATTGAAAAAATTAAAAATAAATAATTCATGTATAATACATAATTAAAAAATAAAAAAACAAATAAATAAATAATAAATAATACAAAAATTATAAATTAATAAAAAAGAATAATTAAATACTAAATTAAATTTAACTTAAAAATTAATAATAAATTATAAATAAATTATAAATAATACGTAATAATATATAATAAATATTAAAAAAATTGAAAATTATTTAATATTAAATAATAAATTAATATATAATGAACAATAAAAAAATAAATATATAATAATAAATAATAAATTACAAATTACAAATTATAAATAATAGATAACAAATTATAAATTATAAATTATAAATTATAAATTATAAATTATAAATTATCACTAATAAATAATCATTATTAATTAATAAGTAATAAATAAATTAATAATAAATTAATAATAAAAAATAAATTATTAATTATTATTAAATATATAATAAATAATTAATAAATAATAAGTTCACACTAAATCAATAATAATATGATAATAAATTAAAAATAAATATATAAAAATTAAATTAGTAACAGTTAAATAATAAATAAATAATAAATAAGTAAATAATTAATAATTAATAAATAATAAAATAATAAATAAACATTAGATAAATAATAAATCAATAATATATCAATAATATATCAATAAATAAATAACAATTAATAAATAAATAATACGCTAATTGTAATTTAATAATAATTAATAATTAATAAACTAAAAAATTAATAATAAATTATAAATATTATGTAATAATATGTAATAAATATTTAAAAAACATTAAATACCAATATAATATATAATTAAGATCAAATTAAACATAATAAATACTAAATACTAAATAAACAAATAATAAACGGACAAATAATAAATGAAAAATAATAAATAATAAATAATAAATAATAAATGGATATAAATATCTATAAATATATATACACATAACGAAATTTACATAAATATATATAAGACCACATTTATGTTACATAAATATATATAAATGAAAAAATGTATATAATTGTATATTAATATATATATATATATAAACATATGTGAATATATATATATACCCATAAAAATATAAAAGAAATATAAACATAAAAAAAATAAATATTGAATAATATTCATAAATACATATAAATATCAATGCATGGATATAGTTATATATAATTTTAGAAAAATATTGATAAATATATAAAAATTATAAATAAAGATACATAAATGTTTATAAATACATATATATATATATATATATATTAGATAATAAATCACCAATTGAGGGTATACCACAAAAATTACAACACAATAAAATCAATAGGAATATAAATCTATAAAATAAAATTGTATATGACCAAAAAATCATATTAAGACACTCTTAAATGAATCTAAAATCTCATCAAATGTTAAAAAATCATGATATTTGATCAAAAAACTCAGTTTTGGAGGCCTTTAGGGCCTTCTTTGACCTCAAATAATTAGTGATCAAGGCACCTACTGAGTCAACTTGTTGTAGAGTTTATTTAAATTTTAATTTTGGTATGTTCTTGTGACCAAATAGACACCTAGATAAAAAAAATTGGTCGTTAGACATTTAAGTTCGATTTTAAACTTCTATTAAAATTGAAATATTTTTTATTCTACTAATTATTTTCTAATTGTTATCTAATTTAATTATATCTTATTTCATAAGCTTCAATTTGATTGTTTGTGGAGTTCAAATAGACCCATTGATAAAAAATTATCTTAATTTGATGCTGAAGTTTGATTTCTAACTTATCAAAAAATTATTTTATGCTTCAAATAATTATTAACTAAAAATTATAATTAATTAGTAATTAGAAAATTATAATTAAATAAAACTTTAAATATTAATAAATCATAATTAAATAAATAATATATAATATTTTTTTAATTAATTTAGCTGCAATTTTTAAAAAACCACTTCTAAAAATTAAATTTTAATAATTACAAATATTAAAGAATATGGTTTAGAAGCGGCTTTTCAAAAACCAATTCTAGTCAATAAAATTTAAAAATTTAAAAAATTTAAAAATACATTTAGAGGTGGTTTTTAAAACCACTGTTAAAAAACTGCAATGAAGTAATTTTCTGTGAAATATTTAGCAGTGGTTTTCAAAATAGTCGATGGAAAACCACCATGAAATATGGTTTTTCATATGTTTTATGTTTAAACCATGATTTAAACATGTTATTTCACCCATCTACAAGGTTGTAGGTTTTAAAACTCAAACTAAACCACCCTTAAGGTGGGTTTTTTATAAATCATGTTTACACCGACCATGGGGTGAGTTAAGATTTCCATTTATTAATGGGAGCCGTATATAAATTAAATGAAATGTTAAAGGCTGAGTACCTTATTTAGGGCCTTCTCATTTATAAATGAAGGGATTAATGAAATGTAATAAATGAGAGTTTTAGAATTAAATAGACAATCCCTTGGCTTATGTATAAATGTTTAATTGATTAGTGAAGTGACATGGACACTAACATGGCCCTCCTTTCTATAACTTATTTGTGAATTGATTAAATAATTGAATGTAATAAATTAAATTTTAAAAATGGAATAGACACTAAAATGGACCCTTGAATCAATATATTTATTACATTGATAATGGATGATACAATATGGCACCGACGACCCACTTACATATGATATATTGGATGCCTTGAACTATTACCTTAGATTAGTCATTCTCGGATAACCACAAACACGCTCCCTGATCTCCACCAATGTCTTTATCGAGTTTTCTATGGATGAATTTTGTGGACTTGAAGAGGATTCCTTCTTCCATGGTATCTAAGTCATGGATCTTCTAGGTCTATATTACACCGAGTTTTGTATGGATTAGATCAATGGAATCAAAGAGGAAACCTTGATAATTATCCCTAGGTCCTATCCCTCATAGGTCTGATACATTATTATTCGATGTATACCATACTTTCTTGACCCTTGACATGTCGTCATTGGCCGTAGATGATGCCTTACTCTATTATACAGTCATTCATCATTTTATTAACTACTTGTTATAATATGTTCTTATAGGTTGTATCATAAAACATATTTTATAGTTTATTACTATTATAAACTCACAATGTTGCATTTTATATTAACTCACTGGATTTTGTAGACATTGTTGGGGGTATCCTTATAAGTATATCTCACACCCTATTTGAGCCGCCAATTAGTACCAGAGCAGACTTCATGATTTCAGGTAAGAAAAAAGGGAAAGGTTCGGTTCTAGAGACATAAATTATTATTCTAGGATTAAGTATGAGATAAGATGATCATTCTTACACTCGTGATGCTAGTGGAGATAAATTTTGGGTCTTTACATGTTTTTTCATAACCTGTTTCTTAGTTTCTCATGTATCACCCCTTTTTGTTTATCACCATGACATAAGCATCATTTTTTATATGATATTGGATATGGTTTCTTCCTGTTATTTATCATGGTTTGAGGATTTACTTATTCCACTACCATTTATTTATTCTACTTCCACTATTTATCTACTTATTATACTTCTTTTCTTAACTATAATCATGTATGTATAGTCTCTCCACCAAATTATTATAGATCCACAATGCTAGTCATAAGTATCTATCATACGTGGAGGTGTGCTTGATGCTAGGTGGCTCTCAGGTTTGGTTAATGTTTAGTGAACTGAACCCAGGGTTCTACAAGTGGAATTAAAGGCATTCTATTCCTTTTTTCTTACTATTTGGGTTATTAGAAAAGAGACTAGTAATGTGTCAGAATTTGGTGCCACCATCAGTCTACACCCCCGACAGACAATAAAAGATCTACTATGTCCTCCTATTAGTGTGGTAAATACTAGGGTCATGGGAATCCACTCTAAAACTAGTTTTAGAGCATATACTAGAGGGATGCAACAAAAGAGTGTGATTCTTCTTAATTAAATGATTCATAGACAAGGGTGGGTGATAAATAGATCATACCTCAAACAATCTCCAGCCTATATGACGATGTCACCTCCACTAATGAAATTGGCCAAGCCAAACTCTTTTGCATCTCTATCGATGGAAACCTCTAAAGACACACTCAAGAAAAGGTCTATAAACATGCGAAATATCCTGAGTTTTTTCTATACCATATCTATCCACTCTTGATGGGGAATAATCCAGCTACCCCAGCAACTGAAATTGGAATTGAACCTGACTATCTCTACCAAACTGAGCTCATATAACCATTTTGAACTAATCTTGATCGTATTCATGAACCCCAAAGACAAAAAATAGTTTCCCAAAGTCCTTATAAAAAGCATGGAAACCACTAGACCCAGAAGCCTGAAAGGGATTCCATTGAGGTTGGCTCCTTACCTGTTGAAACCTCTAAGGCCCGAGCACCTAAGACCTACCACTAGAAGCTCCTCTCCTTGAGTAACCCTATTGTTTCCCATTTAATGGTAAAAATCCTTATGAGTGCATAAGCTTGATAATATCATACTAATTATGAACCTCTAAATATGTTAGAAATGTAAAGTGGGTAACAACATACTAGATAGAAGGACATAGTTCCTCCTTCAGACATCTTGTATGGGAGTCCTCATCCAAAAAAAATATGGAGAAAAATGTAGAAGGTCCTTGAACTTGATTCCCATATCCAACAAAGATATACTCCCATGTTAAATAGATATAAGCTCATGCCTCTTCAATAACATCATGGTTGGTGAGAGTAACTCTACCTAGAAATCTTTTTGGAAGTCGACTGATGGCACATTTTCCTCCTTTCACTCAATAACATCCAACAATGAAACACAACTTCTAACATCAGATTAACTAACAAAGGGACTCAATACTCTTGCAGGGCCCAGATCAAATTGAAAGAAATATCATGCTCCTCTAACCAGCTATTTATCCCTAGATCTAAAACTCTTCCTTCATACTTTCCCAAAGTCTATTAATGAAAATCACACAATGTTTTTTACCACTTATCATCCTATTCAACGAGATCAACCCTCTGGTGATCAATCATCTCTTCCTACTAAACATCCCCTGCCTAAATTACATGTGGATGATGACCAACAACCATATTTTAAAGGGAAACAAATATTTTCTAATCCCAATATTATGGAATTTTTATTAAGATTAATTTCATTCATTTTTAATTCATTTTTACTTCCCCAAAAAACCCAATTAAAATAAAAACACTAGTAAATCATGATGCATATAGATATCCTAGTTCTATACCCTAGAAGCGATACCACCTCACATGGTTATTTGGTAGTCTCAGAGTCCTTGTGTTGGATTGTAGGAAGACTAATATCTCAAGTCCTAGAAGTTCTACCTTGTATTATGTCATGCACCAAGATCAACTCACATTTTTTCCTACCAACCCATGCAATTTTAAATATAAAATACTTTAAACTCCATCATATCGATCAACCTACCTCAAGTACTACTCTTTTTTAACCTCCTCCCTCTAAAGGTACATCTATTGGTCCAAAAATTAAGGAAGATAAACAATGACCCCCAAGCCCTGCCTCCTGTAGGACCAAGGTTAGTGACTAGCACTGAGTGTATAAAAATATCAATATGAGAGGAATTACCCTCTATAATATATGTAGGATTGGGAGATTAGATATCAATGATCAATAAAATACCAGACATAATGTAAAATAAACACAAAATCATCCCATAATTCATGTATAAATCAAATATATACTAGTAAAAGTCTCCATACAAGTATCAAAAAAGAAAATATAAGGAAGAAATGTAGAGTAATTCCAAAGGTCTGAGCTTGAAATGTCCAAAATGGTCAACATAGTACTCCCGAAACCTGAAAAATAGTTATATATATATGGGGCGTTCATACATGTATACTCAATAGAAAACCCAAAGTCACATGTGAACATGTTAATGAAGAATACTAATACACCAGTGGGAAAACAACAGAACCAGCAACACCTAAACAAGTCAACTAACTAATCCCAACATCATCAGGTCTCGCTCACCAAATAACACATACAAGTATAATAATATAATATGAACCATATTGTTTATAGGGTACTCTACATCACTTTTCCACTGATTAGTCACTCTCACATCCCAACGAAAAACATCTTATCACTCCTACCTCTTCAATATCACAACCATCCTGTAGACACTCGGGTCATCACATAACATCACATCCCACCTATGGACACTTGGGATATCAAATAAAATCTCATATCACCCATAGACACCTTGTCCATCACATATCAAATCATACCTAGGGTAGCAGGGTATCTTGAACATGAAGGACGTCAACCTTGTGCTCTAACCCTACCATGTACAAGCCCCACCACATGTCATCTCATCATATCACTAAACACATATTTCCTGAAGAGAACTGGTATATCACACCACACTACATCATATCATTAAATATAACTTTTGACTTATATATATAATAGATCATACAAACCATCGTTACCTAGAAGAGGAAACATGGAAGTGTGATTGGCTGACCATCCATCCTCACCACCAGGATGTTGAGAATAACCTCCCTAAATTTGTTGGTTGTCATCACTAGGTTCTTGACATTGTTGAGGTGTATATATAAATCACAATGAATGTATAAGGTTTATATATATAAATCCACAAACAATACCAACCCATGGGTTCACAACAAGAGCACTAACCTACTAATGATATTTTACTTTTTCGACAACTTCTTAATGAACCAAACCACTCCACAAGTAGCATGGCACATTTCATATTCTCATTACAAGACATGATAATTTCGAAATTTAAATTACCAAACCATTAATTTTTCTATTTATTAAATTAATTCATCTTGATATTTCTCATTAAACATTAACCATTTTAAACCACACATCCCATTTAATTCATTAATTATCCATTTTCATCCCTTTAACCAACCCAACACATGCCATTTGAATTTCAACATTATCATTTAATTCCAATAATAATTGGACTTATATCACAGCAATTTACCACACAAAAAAACAAACCACCCGAGTTCCCAAGACAACAAGCCTGATATCACAACCATTTCACAACCACAACCACAACCACTTTCCACATTACAACCATTCACTATGTCACAATCACACATCACCACCCCATAACACCATAACAATGTATCCCCAATCAAAAAACCTCACTTCACATATTCACATTCCAAAAAACTTTTCACATCATCACATAACATTTTCTATATTTTTTGAGGTGGTTTTTCATTACTTCCACTTATTTATTTTTGGGGAATTCTCACACAAGCCATATATTCAGGTGAAACCAATTTATTAGACAAGTATAAGTGATTGACCATTTATTAAAGGTGGTGTAACAATAATCACACACTAAGGGATTCACAACACACATAAATTAAACACAAACAAACGATCCCCAAAACCTTGATTTTCAGTGGGTAATTTAACCCGTATAATCAGAATATCAATAATAATATAAAAATATGTAAAACATATGAGAAATTACCCTTACCCTTAAATTCCAATTAATCATTTCATTATCTTTATTAGGCTTATTAAAACCAACTTTCCATAGATAAATAAGAGTATAACCCATCCAACATGATACACAAGGTGAGAGATAAGAGATCGCCTACCTCAACTGGATCTATTGCGTAGTGTAGGAACAAGACGAAGGACACCCCTAAACACCACAATGAGGAAGAACACCTTACCAATCTATAACACAACAACCTTTTCATACCCTTATCAAAACCACACCAAAAACCATGATGAAATAATAGTATCCCCACCCCCAAGATGATGAAATGGGAAGAAATAAGGATAAAACCTAGAGGGGATTTACAAAAAACACTATGGATCGATTGCCCATGATTGGGGTCAAAAGACACTAAGATTCGGTTAAAAGGGACCCTTGGGAGACACTTGGGTTTCCCCATAAATTAGGGAAAAGTTTTGAAATTGGTCAGGATCAAGGGGATTTAAGAATTTATACCCATACTGAAAAACATAGGAGCCCAACATAGCCAAGATGATCACATCGTAGAACCACTAAAAACTAGGAGGACCACGACACAACTCTCCCCACTACACTATAGCATAGTTGGTCAAAGGCCCCACTAAGAAACAAAGAGATAACAATGATTTAGATACTATAAAAGTGGGGATGAAGTCCCTGGGATATCCAAAAGAAGTATTCAATACTTCCCCAACGACTAGAAAGGGCTACATTTCTTCTCCTTCTCTATGGAACACTGGTGCCAAAATTGGTAGAACTGCTGAAAACTAACCCCTGGGAAACTATGGCACAAACGAGGTCTCTATGTCATAGGCACCACATACCCAGAGGGGATATTCCATAGTCATTTTCCACTGCATAGCTACCCCAAATTAGCAGTAGCACCAAAAAGGATCTACCTATGTCACCACACTACAGTCTGCCACCATACACCACATCCACTCTATTATGGAACCTCCTCCAGGAACCACACCATAGCCTTTCCAAAATAGTTAGTGGAATCCCCTTCTCCTTCAAAACACCTAAAAACACATTAGGATCTCCCCATACACCCATGTCACCAAAATTAAAGCAAAGTAATTGGTTAGAAGGATCGGGCCATTATAGAATCTTTATTGGACGTACATGTACTTTGTACATCCAATGGAAGACTTCAAAGTTCATTAGTTAGTGTTTTATAAATTCCTTCAAAAAAATTCTAACAAATTCCATCAGATGAAGTTTTACAAATTCTACAAGAAAAATCTATCAAATAGAGGTACACATTCTCTCTAGATGAACTTTTATAAAGTCTAATAGGTGAGGGACTTCAAGCATCTCACTAGATGAACATTTATCATCCCACCAAGCATAATCTATAAGCATAGTTATGGTCTTTGTTAAAAGATCAGTGAACATTGATGTATTGTTGAATATTTTAAGTGAGGAAGGAGTTTTTTCAATTTTATTAAAAACATATCTAAGATATATAAAATATGACCATTAGGAGTGTGGATATAAATAAATTTGAATTTGAGGATGGAGGAAGAATTTACATCTACAATGTTCTAATTTTTCTGTGAAGTTTTGGAAAAATATTGTTACTTGAGAGATCTCCAATTGTAGATTTTATGGATTCTTTTTTTAATGCATCCATTGTGAAGGTTATTAAAAATGAATTAATAAATTCTGATTTTGTAATCATTTTGACCAATCGGGTGTGATCATGGGATTTTGAGGTTTAGAAAGATCGAGGTTTAATGATCTTTTGATCAAGGGTTCCCTATACCTGGGAAATGGGGAATGTACTGATCTTTGTATCGATGAAATTCTTATTGTAATAAATATTCACCTTTATTATTAGTTCAAAACTTTGAAAACCTAATGTCAAGGTTATTGTATTCCTTAACACTTAATGTTAAAGTGTGTATCTTGTTATAAATGTTTCTGTAGTATTTTCTTACATACTTTATATAAGTTTTATTTTACTTGTTTTTAAAAGTTCATATTTCTGTTTTTTATTCATAAGAAAAGTGTATACTACTTATTAAAAAATTTTAAACTCTAATTATAAAGTGAATCGGCATGAATCTTTTCCTGATATAATTTCTTAAGTGGTTAAGTAAAATTATAGTTTTTATTTTTAGAAATAAAATTCCCCCCCCCCCCATAGCAAAACATATACTCTCTCGATCTTATATTTGGTATCACAGATGGTTTCTACTAGTTATAAATTATTACACTGACATGTTTTTATATAAAAGTGTATTTCAATTTTTAATATGGAATGTTTGTTTGTTCGGACACTTGAGAACTTAAACCCAAGAAGACTGCTTATATTTTATAGTTCTTGTTATGAGTACTAGAGAGATCACATGAATACCTTCATTATAAATACTGGATTACAAAACTTTTTTACAATGAAGAGTGATTATAAAGATCAAGAGAAGAAAGTTACTAATTTTACTATAGATGAAAATTTATAAGACCATCATAACTATTGAGTCAAAATAATTCATTATGTTCTATGACAATAAATATCTATAATCTGATTTATTTTATGAAATTGTAAACAATATAAGAAATTAACACATTTTGGAACTACCAAAGTTGTTGAAAAATAAAGATCTATTTTAAGATAATATTACAGATCTTTTGAATTTATACCTTTAGAATCATCTGCAAAAATTCAGCAATGGTTATGGCTATGGTAAATATTCTAAAATATTTGGGAGATAAAGACTTGATTGATGAACAATTGGTTAAGAAAATTATTGACATTATACTGAATAAATGGGAATATAAAAGAATAGATCTCTATGAAAATAATAACCATTTTAATCTTAGTTTTGATGATTTAATTGGAAATCTAATTTTTTATGAGTGTAGATTGAAAAGGGGTTCTAAGAAAGAGGAAAATAGAAATTTTGTATTTTTTTCCTCTACATCTGTAATGGATTAGAAATCAAGATAAAAAAGTTACTCAATATTTGAAGAGGAAGAAATTGAATGTTGAGATAGAAATCTGTTATTTATAATAGAGTGAGAAGGAACTTCCTCTTCATTCTAAGATAATGAATAATATATTTGGAAAGAAATATTTTTGATTTTATTTCAATAAATGTCTAAAGTATATAAGTGATAAGAAATTTGATTGTGAGATGATTTTCAATGAATATAAGAAACTAAGACATGTAAGGCTATATTTTAATAGACTAAAGAAGAAGTATAATAATTTTATAAATGATAAGAATTACTAGAAGTATAAATTCAAGAAAATACTAAAATCATCAGACACTTAGAGTGAAACTGGTGGAAACATCTCTTCAGAAAACTCCTCATATAAAAAAGTAATGAGAGTCAAAAGATCCTGGGATTACATATGTGAATTACATTGACTAATTAATTTTTGATGGCAAAGGTATCTATTGAATCCTTCACCAATTTGACAGGAAATTATAATTATCTATATTCAGATAATCAAAATATTTGTTTATCCTCTGAAGAAGAAAACACTACTATATCTGATGAAGATGATAATTTACCTAGTTATGAGGAAATTTCTAGATATTCTACTTTACTTGAAAAAAAATTTGACAAAGTTTCAATAAACTATGAAAATGATAAGGAAGAACTTTCCAAATCTAATTCTATAATTTCAAAACATTGACTAAAAATTTTAATTCTTACTAAATAATTAAATAAGAAATATTGTTCTACCTCATCTGTTAATAATAATGATTTAGTTGTGAAATAAAACTCAAAATTGTTTTGTCTAAAATAATTTATATCAAATTATATTTATGGAAACTAAAATTTTGATAATGTGTACAAATATATGATACCTCATTGAAATAATTTAGGGATGGGTTTGAAAATATCATAACCTCATTTTCAAAATAACTACTTTTCTCCGAAATTTTTTCCCTTTTGTAAAAGATTTCATATATATGGAAACTGGAAAAAACAAATATTAGTTGAATAATGTAAAATATTTTGGTTTTAATAGATTATATATTTCTAATGAATTATAAGTTTTACAACACAAAATATTTGGATATATTTTCATAACAAATTTGATTTTTTTCTAACAATGGTGGACTCAAGAAAGTTTGGGTACTAAGATCCTAAATTTTTATTTCAATAAATTAAGAAGAGTAAAAGCACTAAAAATATATAGTACATGGATTTTGGATATGCCCATAATATTAATGGTAACAAAAAAATATTCCATATGATTATCAATATGAAATGTGAAAAAAGTTACTTTCAGAGATAATGTCCAAGAAAAAATATATGGTATAATTGATATCATTCTTCTTGGTAAAAGATTTATTTTTATATGTTTTATTTTTTATATCCATTAAGAAAAACCTCATTAGCATAATTTTATAATTTGATTAATTTTACCTTGTGAGATTTAGGAATGATAAATGTATTTATCAAAGTTCATAAGGTAAATTTATTCTTTCTATCGATAGGCATGAGAATGCATACACACTAAACATAGAAGACCTTAAAAGATGAGATCTACCATTACTTAGTGCAATAGAAGATCACTCTTGGTTATGGAACAGAAATTTAAGACACTATAAAGTAATAACATTAAAAACACTTTCTATGAAATGATTTATAAGATATTTACAGGATATTTGGTTTAATTCTTTTAAATTTTGTGATCTTTATCAATTTGGAAAGAAACATAAGTCATGATTTAAATCTATTAGTGAAGTTTCAACATTTGGTGACTTATAGTTAGTGAACATGGATTTATTTATTCAAATAAAAATTGGATGTGTTGGTGGAAAACAATTTGTATATGTCTTAATTTATGACTACACTAGATATACATTGGTCTATTTTTGGGAGAAAAGGTCAGAAGCCTTTTTCTCTTTTAATCATTTTGTAGGTTGTGTTAATAAGAAAAATATAACATTTTTTACTATTCATAGTTTCATGGTGGATAATTTTCAAATCTTGATTTTGAAACTTTTTATATTAAAAGGGGTATAATACATGAATTTTCATCTCCTAAAACACCTCAAGAAAATGGTGGAGTTGAAAGCGTAAATATATTTATTAAAAGGATTACTGAAATTTCTAAAACAATTGGGTTAAAGTATTTAGTATTTATTTATAAACTCTAAATTGAGTTTTATTTATATATTTTAAAAATAATAATCCTTATGATTTCTTGAAAAAAATAAATCAAAATCTTTCTTAATTTAGAGTTTTTGGGTGAATTTTTTATCTAAAAACTAAATATAATTTATAATAATTCACTATAAAAGAAGATGAAGGAATTTTCCTTGGATATTCTATAACTATTAAATATTATAGAGTTTTTAATAAATTAACATGGACTATTGTGGAAATAGTGCATGTCAAATGTGATGAAACTTATCCTATTGTTTTTAAACAACCCAAAACCACATCTTCATATGATTTTTCTAAATCTATTTTTTAACCAATGTTGGAAAATTCTTCTTATGAGAGAACAATGGAAGAATATTTTTATGAAGTTGTACCCCTTGAGAAATTCAAAATTTTGGTGAAGAACAGTGTTTTACAAACCCAAGGAATAAGACAATATTAACGAATTATCCCACTAATAATATAATTGGAGATGTAGATCAACTAGTCAAAACTGTATGTTCCTTAAAAATGTATTAGAACATTGTAAATTTTATCATAATTTTAACCTAAGACTTTTGATGATTCTTTTAGTGATAAATATTAAATAAAAGCAATGCAGGATGAAGTCAATTAATTCAAAAGGAATCAAGTTTAGGCATTGGTAGAATGTACAAAATATTTTTCCTGTAATGGGAATAAATTGGGGTTTTAAAAATTGTTGTGATGAAAATGAATTAATTGAAATTAATAAATAAATTCTTATTGGAAATTGTTATAATCAACAATATGGTATGGACTACGATGAAACTTTTTATCTAATAGCTAGACTTGAATCTATATATATAATTCATGACTGTGTGGTATTATTAAATTCTACTCTTCTTCAAATGGATATACAATGTTCTTTTCTTACTGATATGATCAGAAGGAATTTTATGTAGAAAAACCACCTGGTTTTGAAAATGAAAAATCCCCAAATCATTTTTTTAGACTTACTAAGGCACTTTTTGGACTTAAACAATACCCGAGGGATGAGTATGTTAGATTAACTAGATTGTTTTACAAAAACATTTGTTAAGGGATCTTTCGATCCAATAATTCTTTTTGATGTTTTTTTAAATAAACCTTCATTGTTCAAATTTATGTCAACGAATTTATTTTTATCTCAACTCAAAAATCATACTCTTATTCCATTAAAAATCTTAAGAAATATGAGTTTTAAATGAGCATGATGGGTGAACTAAATGTTTTCCATAGTTTTAAAATTTCTCAAAAACCAAAAGGATCTTTTATATACAAAAAAGTGTAAAAAATATCTATATAAAAGTTTTGGATAATATAGTACTAAAAGTATTAGTACTCTTATTGAAACATCAAAATATTTAGATCTAGATGAATCTGGGAAACCGATTGATCAAAAAAATAGAGGAATGATTGGTAGTCTACTATATCATATATCTTGTCAACAAAGGGAAGATTATGTATGATAAGGGTTAAGATTTTTCAAAGATTTTCAACTTTATTTTTTCTTTTTAAAAAATCTGTTTTGTTCTTTTAAAAAATTATGACATTTTTTATTAGAATTTTTTCCTTCAACACTTTTTATACTTACTTTTGAAAATCACAATCCACATACGTAAAAGTTTATACATTACTAACTTTTATACCCCCCAAATCTTATAAGTTGTTTTGTAGAAAATTTTTATGTTTTAATGGATGCAAAAAATCCTTTCCATCATACAATGTTTCCTAATCAGATGTACATGTACTTTAAATATCAGATGGAGGATTTCAAAGTTCATCGAGAAGATTTTTATAAAGTCTAATAGAAATAGTATAATGAATTCCATTAGAAATTTTTTAAACAGTTACCTAATAAACTTTATAAGACAGAGTTTGAAATTATTTTTAGATGAACCTTTATAAAATATACTGGATGAATAACTTCATACATATGATTAGACAAACATTTCTCATTCTACTAGGAAAAATCTACATGAATTGTAAGAGTGATTTATCAAAAATGATCATTGGATGGAGATGATGTGTAGAACCTTTCAAGTGAAGAAGGGTTTTATCCCATATCATTACAACCACCTCCAAGATATATAGAATATTACCACTAGGAGTATCCCTATAAATTATGATTCATTCTAGGAGGAGGAATCCTTTACATCTATGATGATCTAATGTCTCTACGAAGTTTTAGTGAAATTTTCTTACTAGAGATCTCTTAAATTGTAACTTTTAGAGATCATTTTTTAAGGAAAATATTGTGAGGATTATTGTAAATTTCTTAAGGATTTTTGATTTTGTAATTGCATTGACAGATATGGTGTGACAAGGGCTTTTGTGGTTAAAGAAGATAGAGGTTTACCGATCATATGATCGTTGGTTCCCGGGGATAGGGAAACAATGACTATATCAATATTTGTATCTAGGTATTATTTAGTTTAATAAAGATAGACCTTTATGGTTATCTCAAAACCATAGATACATAAATTTATGGTTTTTTAATTCCTTAACACTTACAGTTAATGTGTGGATCTTATTATAAAAGTTTCTATAGTTTTTTCTTACATACTTTGTATAAGTTTTTTACTTGCTTTTACAAGTTCTGAATTCCACTGTGCATGTATAAGAAAATTTTCATATTGTTTTTTGTAATATTTTCTAAATATAATTACATTTTAAATCAATATAAATATTAATTTTATATAATTTCTTAAGAGGTTAATAAAAATTGAAAGTTTTATTTTATAAACTAAAATTCACCCCCCCCCCCCCCCCTCTTGTAGTAAAACACTTGCCTTTCTATCCAATATCACAATTATGAGAAAGGCCATGGAATTTGATTTAAATTAATTGGTAGTTGATATATGATTAAAAAATTTCAATAAAATTGGAAATCAATTATGTGGTGAACCATGATGTTAATAAATTCTAGAGCAAGACTCGGGTTGAGAACTTGTTCGGATAATGTGACTCATGCAGACCAATGTTTAGATAATGGGGTATATCAGGTGGGATAATGATCATATTTCAATAATAAATAAGTACAAAGGTGGGGAGAACATCTTGGGTAATAGAGTGTATGACACCCATTTTGATAATTTTGTAGAAAGATTCGGAAGTGACATGTTTATGATCCCAACAGGTGGAAGTTGAGGGTTAAGATGTTTCTTGGGTATATATAAATGAATTGGTTGTAGTAAATGGGATATTACCATAGTAAAATCATTGGTTTATATATAATTTTATGGATTTGATATGATTGGTTATTAGAAAACTAATGGATATGAGATAATGGTCAGGTGGGATAATCGAGTGTGGTTATCGGGAAGCAAGTTGGTTAGGAGACCTGGTCTGTAAGACATTGGTGCTTGGGTGTAACCTACCAATGTGAATGATGAGGCAATTACATATATTATAAATAGTCTTAGTAGTGAGGTTTTGGGTTTGGATGTAGTTTTTAGGGGAGAAATATACTAGTTTGTATCTGAGGAGCCAGCCTTCAAGGTGAGATTTTGGTGTTTCATAAATTCATAAATTTCACTGAGTGGGGAATCATGGTAAAGTTAGATGGAATAATAGAAACTATGGTTCATGGGAAACAGGGGTTCTGAGTAGTGAATCTAGATTTGTATAGGTGTTGGCATGACTATAACTGGTGAGAGCCAGGAAGTTTGGTTCATGCATCGAGCATGGTGATTGTGATTTTCCAAGAAAATAGTTCCAATAATAGTGGACATGCTGAGAGCATGTATCCTATGATTCAATGGTTCATGGGAGAAACATTTGGTTTTAGTGAAGTTTCTTATTTATTTATTGTATTTTGGTGAGATTTGATGATTAGGATGAGTCTCATACACAAGACTTCGAAATTTTCTCAACGGATTCGGTAGTGGATGGAAATTTCTCAGAACATTTTGGGATATGATTTGTGGGGTGAACCCCAGTTCATGGAATGATTTAGGGTGTAAAACCCTATTTTTTGGTTTAGTTCTGAGTGTGAACCTATTTCAAGTGTGAAAACCCTTTTTCACACGATTTAGGGGTAAATCATGTGATAAAACCTGGTGAAAGTGTTGCTTAGGGAATCAGTACTCGATAAGAAACATACATTAATGTTATGGCTCATGGGCATGATCGAGACCCAGTATGTGGGCTCATTATTGATATTTTGAGATTTTGGCTGATGCATCCTTCATGAGGAATCTTATTGGTATGATTGATCAGAGTGAAAGTTATACACATGATAGGATTGTTCCTTTGGTGCCTATAATGTGGAAGTAAGGAAGTGTCCATATGGAGACTTGATAGTGGAGTCGAGTATGTGGGATTAGTGGATGGTGCTCTTGGCTGGTTGGTCCAGTGTTATCTGTGAGATCAACTCGGGGATGAACTTCTTTAAGGTGGGAAGATTGTAAAACTTTGACCCTTCTATAAGGCTTGAAACCTATTAATTTTTGTCATAGAACATGTATTAGATGTTATATGAAGGTAATGGGGGGATGCAATGGTCTGGAAGTGGTTTTGGGGAAAGAACGAGTGTATGCAATTACATCACAGCATGAATCATTACTTCACACTATGAAACAGATGGGTAGAGGGGAGGAACCCCTACCATGAAAACTCACAACATTAATAACAAGTTCATTCCATGAAACTAATTGTGTAACTTTTTCTTAATGGTTTAATTGGATTATTTTATGGGGGAGGGTTTTATAAAAACAAAAGGCAGGTTCACCCTTCAGTAGTAGTGGGAACAGAGCCCCATTCCCTTGTCATTCTTTCCTTACAAGAGGGATACCTCCCTCATTTGTAAATGGTTTTTCCACCACTAGTTGTGTTGGGAATCTAGTGGTAAAGCTAATATTCTACTTCGTCTTTTTCTTAGTTAAATCAGTTATCTCTTTGTCTTCTGAAATTTATGTGTATTTTTTTAGGGTATCTATGTTATTTTTTGATTTATACTAGATTGTTTTGAATCAAAGTGTTATATAAGATGAGTCGGTATCTATGATTATGAGTTAGGTGTTTAATAATCTATCCTACAAATTTTCATAGTTTTATTGATGCACGCATTATGTGGTCATGATGACATTATCATGCATTTGACCTAAAATTATAAATTAAATATTATGGCCCTAATCCATGAAATTGAACCCCTAAAAATGCCACTAACAGCCTGTTGATGAGTATACTAAGATTTTAGCCACCCATGGGGTGTGCGTGACCCTGAAAAATGACGATGAAAATTAAGTAAGTTTCCCTATGGGTTTATTAGCCTAAATATTTGGCCATATTCATATGATAGAGACTATAACCACCACTTGAGGTGTGATTCACTTAGAAACCATGTTTGGGTTATTAAAGAGGTGACCCCCATGATCCCTTGGACTTGAGTTATGACCATGGGTGGGTGATTGAGGATTCCTAGGATGTGCTCTAGGTTCAAAGTACAAGATTATTATGTGTGTCTTGGTGTTTTAAAATTAAATAAATTTAAATTAAATTGGTAGATTGTTTTTTCCTTGGGTCTTGTTATGGGGTAACTAAATGGGAAATAAACAGGGTGACCCAAGTGGTTCTCGAGTATAAGAACTGATGTATATTGAAATAAATGAAATTATTGATCAATTACCTATGGGTTTTGAATTTGATAAATGGGTGGTATTCCAAGGGTGATACCCTTTATCAGTGATGTTTTATTATTTGGATTTCCTATGATAATCCTCTTAGGAATCAATAATATTGTCTCATGACTTGGAGAACCAAGGGTGATACCCCTTGGGTTCGATGATGATGTCTTATTTTTTAGAATTTCATTGGATGATTCCCCCTTGGTATTGATGATGACACCTAATTATTTGAAATTCCTTGGGAAATTACATTATGTTTGATAGTATTTCTTGATGACATATTATGGACAATGACATTCTGTTTAAGCCTAAGTGGGTATGGTCAATCATAAGTGTTACTTGGGAACCCGAGGATCAACAACACTTTTATTAATTTATATAGTGCCTTTATTTATTACACACATTATCATGGACTTATTACTGATACTATATTTTCTTATAGATGATGTTGGTGGTGGTCTACTGAGTTATATCCATACCCTTCTTGAGTCATCATTTGGAACCTATGAAAACCTCTTTGTTTGCAAGACATGATATGGGAAAATGTTATCTGGTTGATGCGTGTTTGAGTTACTAGCATGAAGCATGGGATATTGGGACCACGCTAGGACTCGAAACTGTTTTCAGGATTTTTCAATTTTTACCTTTTTGTATATTGGGTTTTGATGTATATGATTGTTATTGATGTATGACTACTTGACATTTTACATAGTATCATTTTACATGGCATGAGTTACAATTGAAAATTTATCGGCAATTTATTGGATGATTGTTTATTTATTATTTATCTAGTTTTTTTATCTGATTGTTATTACTTTCGTTGTTGTTATACTCTAATATTCAGGTATAGTCTCCTCATTCTACCGTCTCTAGAAAAAATCATATCGTAATTCACCTCTCATGTTAATTTATGGGGATTTGTTTTAAAAGTAGAAAGATATGTGATTTTTTTGAAAATTTCTCTATAGGTAATTTAAAAATAGTATCCCAATTACTCTTTTATGAATTTATTTCAACAAATGGTATAAAGGTTCTATACTATGATAAATAGAGGTAAGAATATTTCATTTTTTTGTCTATAAAATTTTATTACTAGTAAATAATAATCATTGTACTTAATTATATTTATAAATTTCAGTTTTTTCTCAATAACATTACTAACCTTATTTTTCTCTCTTTTTTAGTTTTGGTAAAATATATCCTGCATTTATAAACAAATTGGGGAAATCTGAAAATGCGTCATGTCTAGACCCTAACATATTTAAGAGTTAAACACACAACAGACCAAAAATTTCGATATTATTCATTTATCAATATATAAATATTTAATTATATTTTTTAGGAGAGGACATGATATTTTTTATAGATTTAATGCATAAAAAATAGTTAATTATAAATGAACTGTGGATCAAATAGAAGGAAATTTTGAATGTGTGAATAACATACCCCTGATTTTTAAAAATTTATCTTTTTATAATAGAAATGTTATATGGCATGTAAAAGAATTTATATAATAATGAAATTTCATAAAATAATCCTAATTGATAATATATATATATAGAATATCTCTTTTAATTTATTTTTAAATCTAACCAAAATCATCCATACAAAAACCAGGTAGACATAAACAATTATCTAGTCAAAAATAATTTTTTCAAAAAGTTAATAACTGATCCGTTTGGGTATTTTAACAATCCAAATAAATGGATTTTTTAATTTGATGTTAAACCATTATATAATAACTTTACTTAATAATGTCAAATTTGGTATGTCTAAATATCCATTTTTGGAATACTCATTATTATCTATATTAAATCTATAAGAGTTTTAGGAAAATGAAATAATTTATTATTTAATTTGTTAATTTTTTGGTTGATTTGGAAAATTAGAACCTTTATAAATAATTTCATATGTCCCACATCAATGGTGTAATAAATCATGTCATTGGATTTGTTTTTAGATGAATTGAAATATTGTTTATGATTTAAATATCAATGTTTTTTTGGGAGGGGAATGATTATGTTAATATTATTTATTTATTTTAAAATATTGTAAAAATAAAAAATAAATTTAGAAAAAACCTTATAATGGGATTATTTTTTTAATGAGAGGGTTTGAAATTAATTGGATAAGTCCAACATTTATTTAATAATAAAAAATTGAAATCAATCAATCTAATAAATATGCTACGTTCAGTGAAGAATAATAAAAATTTTGTTCTCATGTATCCCTGAAGATATTTAATTTATCTCCTAAATATATGATTACAAGTTAGATTAGGGTTCTCCCACACTTCCACCAGATCTTTCCACCCATACTCTATCATATCTTTGAAGTGGGTGGATTTTTGGGTGATGAAGAGGGATAAAAGGATTGTGATGTGGTTGCCCTAGCTGAAACATCAATAATCTGTCCTCTCCGGATCTACCATATATGGGAATGTAGTAGGGTTTGGGTAAACATTAAACTTGTTTACTGTAGTGTGAGATAACAATCCTCTATTTTGTACTAGTATATTTCATTCATAATCCACTCTGAATCACTTTTGTTTTCTGCCTTTGAAGACTGACCATATCAATTTTCTATGGTTGATTCAGAAATTTTTTACTTTATTTTTTACATTTTTATTCCATGTTTTATGTAACTATAATTCCTTACTTCTAATTTATTTTCAAAAGGTTCCTATGAAATTATAGTAACAACCCAATAGAACACACCAAGTGCTAAACAATGCCAAATCCAAACTCATATATGTATAGTAATCAAAGTATTTGAAATTATAAAAATAATCACAACCTCATTGTGCATCACCCACTAGGGTTATTTAAGTCATAATGGTATTTATTTGTATTGGAAGGTGTTCATACATAATATCACAATATATATCACTCCCCCAATATCAAGACTCATGTAGAAACTCATGCTAAAAATATAGGCCCAAGGATATGACCATAGTCATTGGGGAATAATGTCATTTAGATGGGGGATCATGTAACATTTATTATATAGGTATAATTATGGGATTTCATATCCCCATCATGGTTGATTATGAAATGTAGTTCCTAACATTGAGAAATGTAATTCCTTAACTCCATGTGTTAGTTATTGGAATATCACATCATACCGAGCAATGTGCAGGAAGAAAAATTCACTAACTCTAAGATAAATCAATTATTAGTATATGAACAATAAATATAGTGTCTAAGTGTTGGGATCTCACCTATAAAAACTCTAGGTAGATTTTAATTGAAAATCAACCACATAAATATCAAGAAACTATCACAGGAAAACATACATCAATGTTTTCGTGATCACTACTATCTCTAAGGAGGAAAGAATCCACCATGTCTGCTCCAATGATCATTCATAAGTCAACATGAAGACTAATTATCCACATATCATGCTCTAATTTCACACATAATCCTAACCTCAACTTTGGAATTATGAAATATGATTCTATTTTCATGTGAGACCTCACTATAGGCACATTACCCTCGATTAGTAGTGAATAAGAAAAACATATCATCAAATACACATATAGAATGAAATATTTGATCCTGAGGGATCATCAATGTACTTTCCCAATTCACCGGTCCTATTTAGAGCTCCTCATCAACCACCCCCATCACTAACTGAGGTTGGAATATACTCAGAAATCCACATCCAAAATATTATTCCAGTTAAAATGAAATTTTAGAGTCTCTAAAAAAATGAATAAAGCTTTTTTTCTTTTCTTGATTAAACAAACATTGGTACTTGTGAAATTTAAATAGTTTTAGTTATCCCCAATTAAATTTATGAATCTCTAAAATGTACAAAACACCATTTAAATGCTCTCAATTGGATTAAATATTTTTACCATTATGATCTATGTGATAAAATGATTAAAATTAACAATAAATAAGACTTAAAAAATATCAACATGGTAAGACTGGGCCACATTGTTGATGGGAATAGGATCACCACAAGAGGGTTCTAGGTGTAATGAACTAGACAGTGAATAGAATATCAACCCAAGACCGAGTGTCGCATGGCCTCAGGCATTCCTCCTTGTATAGGAGAGGTAATTGAATAGTTTTGAGAGTAAATAACCATAATTTAGAAACTATACTCTCAATATTACAACATATAATAAAGGAGAAATAATAGAATCGTCATAAAATAGTAGAGTAAGTGCAAGGAATTGTTGAAAAATTGGGTGCCCTAAGCCCAAATGAAACAATAACATTAGATTACCATATCATTTATAATATAGAGACCCTATCCTTTTTCACATATCACTACATGATTTTAAACATAATTATCTATCAAATTACAAACCTAGGATTGTAAAGTCTAGTATATTTGGAAGGCTTGGTACATAAAACTGAAAACATGGGACTAAATAAAACAATTTTTATTTATCATCCATTATAAGCTCTTAACTTACGTTAATCCCTTACATATGCATAGGATAACCTGGGGATAACATGAACAATGGGATGAGCTAAAAATCCTATTAAGGGAATAAACTTAAGAATAAAGCATAGCACATGGGTTAGTATACATAATAACATTACATAAAAGGAGTGCATATATATAAGGAATAATAACATATGTAATCATGGTATCATATGATATGTGGAAAAAACATACAAATTAACATAATAATGAGTCAAGGATCATTGAACATAAAGGATCATGAGTCAAGGTTAGCCTCAAATACTATTATGGAGCACGAATCAAGGCTAACCACCAAGACCATTGCACACTATGTATTAAGAGACTAAACATTACCTAATTAATTAGAGTGATATCTCGGTGCACCAATCATAACATGTTCATGAATATGTGTTTTACATGAATAATCATACATAAGTAATAAAACATAAACATAAGGGTTACCCATGGTAAGAATTGGGTATCATAATCTTGTAAAAAAGTCATAATATAAGGTAATATCACAATGGTGTTTATGAAAGTAAGGATTTAAATCATACATGGACATTAATAAGGGAAAATTGGAATATAAAATTATTATTGATTTTAAACTGGAGTGAATGCATGTAAAAATGGAATTTAAGAAACATTGGAAATAAAACATTCATGTTTGGTTTAAAGAAAATATTAAAGAGTGTTTAAAGTAGAAAAGAGAATAATATTTTATATAAAACCAAAAGTGAGATTGAAAATTTTTCATAATAAAATGAGTGATTTTAAAAAAAATGGTGGATTAAAACAAATTATAGAGTCCACTGGAAAATGGGTAAGAATTTAGGATGTTCCTTTGAATCAGGCTTGCCTATCAGGAAGAATAGAGTCGAGAACCTTTTAAAAACATGTATATCCTAAAAAATAAGGATGAATAGATTTTGATACATGAGTTCGTAACATATACACATCATTTATAATATGTACCTAAAAGAAAATATATTTTCATTTTGGTAAAAAGAGAAAAATAATAACCCAAAAGAATAATGGAGGTTCGGGTAGAATCTCTTACCTTATGTTCGAAGGTGTTCTTCACTTGATCTTAATGTCCTGGATACTAAAATTAGATTTATTAATTAATAATTATAGAACCATTTATAAATTTATTTTATTTCTTAGAACTTTATTAATTTAGTTTATGACCTTTTTGATGGGTTAAGAGATTCAATTTCATCTTTTGGGAGCATTGGTTTCCTGGGTTTTCATGATTAGTTTACTCGTATACATGTATGAATGTTCTTGTAAAGTGGGGGTAATTATAAATAATTTAACTTATATGTTATTAATGATATTAAAGAAGTTAAATTTTTCTTATATTCTATTTGTTTTTATGTCATGTGGATGAATCATTAGATAAATAGTTAATGATAATCATTTGGGTTTATTTTGGCAGTTTTTTATCACAATGAACTCATTTTGTTTCATAAGTTGATATCATGTGCATAAAAGGATTCTAATAAATTAAAAAAGATATAATTAATATATTATAATCTGGTTCAACCATAAAATTTTTTCATGAACAGCCTTGAAGACATTAATGGAAATTGATAACTTTGTTGTCCTTGAATGCGATAAATTAACATATCACGGGCAATGTTTTTATTTTTAGTATAAAAGGATGGGGAAAGGGAGATGATGATGAATTATTACATTAGCATAATAAAATTCAAATATATGTAAGTTAATGGAGTTATAATACTATTTGTATAAGTGGGGGTGAGGAGAGAAAAATAAAAGAAAGGAACTTGGAATGAAAATAAAAGAAAAGGAAGAGGGTTTTAACTCTTGATTCATTCTTCTTGAAAAACTCCTTAAGGGTTTGGTTTTGATATTTTGTTAAGAAAAAAAACTCCTAGATTTGGGGGAGGTTATTGGGAGGTTATTTGAGTATAATTTGCACAATCCTCAAGGCTTGAGAGGTGTGAGGAGAAGAGGTGGTGAGGGGTGGTATTTATAATGGAGGAGAGGAGTCTTTTCTCAATATATTAATCATTAGTTTATTATTTTGGATCAAGACTATGAATAGTTTGATAATTACCATCAAGAATATTAAAATATTGAAGGGGAGTTAAATATTATGGTTCTTACCTCAGAAATTACTTGTGTAATAGTGTATTTAAGTAATAATATATAAATATGATAAATTACCGCATTTCACTATTCACAAAAAAATTCAAGTATTTTAGAAAAATCCAAAAAAATTTACCCTAACCATTTTTCAATGTGTATAATTCAGAAATGAACTCCATTTTATGAAAATAAGTTTTCAAATATTAGAATTTTAGTTTCTATTTAAAATCATAATTTACTCAAAAAATATATATTTTAAAATTATAACTGATTTTATAACACGTTGAAAAATTAACTAAGGTCTCATAAAATTATCTTATAATCATAATGCATAAAAATATTAATTTTTGAATAAATTTTATGGAAATAAATTTTCATTTAAATTATTAAATTAATCATAAAATTTAACTACATATTTATAACTTTAAAAAATACCATCATTTAATCAATAATTTTTAAAAAAATCATTTACTTGTATTATGATATAATTATATCATATTATCACATATAATATGGATAAATTTTATTTAAAGTTTTATTGGTGAGGTTACGATTCAATTTTTGTGTTTACTATTAATAAGGGTCGCATTACTATTCCAAACATCAAGTTACTATTTTATCTGAATATGTTTCATTAGATTCTAAAAATACATTTTATTTCATTTATTCATCATTAATTAAGTTTGTATTGTGTTAAAAATGTGATTTTATTTGGTTTATACTAAATTAATTAATTATAAGTAGATAATTTTTATTGAAATAATTTAGGGTTGTTACATTCTACCCCCCCTAATGAAATTTCACCCTCGAAATTTCGTTTTACATTATATGTTTAAAATAGGTGTGGGTAATTTTCCTTCATCACTTCCTATGGTTCCCATGTTTCCTCTTCATACTTATGGTTCTTCCATAGTAATTTGACCAGGTAAGTAGTCTTGTTTTGTATAACTTTATCTCTATGATTCAATATCTTCACTATTTTCTCCTCATATGAGAGATCATTTTCCAACTATACCACCTTTGAATTTAGTTTATGTGAGGGATCTGGTATGTACTTCTTTAAGAGGGATACATGGAATACATCATGTACTTGAGACATGGTAGGTGTAAGTGTAGGTCGATAGACCACAACACCAACACAATCAAGAATATTGAAGGGGTTGATGTACCTGGGACTCAATATTCATTTCTTCCCAAATATCATGATCCTCTTCCATTGAGATATGTAGAGGAATACCATGTATCAAACTTTAAACTCAAGGTCTCATCAACGATTGTGTGCACAACTCTTTTGTCTACTTTTGGATTCCTTGATGTTCTGTTGAATAGTTTTCACCTTTTCCACCATTTTTTCAATCATTTCAGGTTATACCTACTTACACTCAATGACTTCATCACAGCATGTCCGTGTTCTTCACCTTTTCCCACAAAGGACTTCATATAGATCCATTTGGATACTCGAGTGGAAACTATTATTACAAGATAACTCGACTAGAGGTAGATGTTGGTCCCACCCTCTTTTTAAGCCTATAGAACATTCTCTTAACATTTATTCCAGGTTATGAATAGGTCTCTCACATTGGAAATCGGTTTGAGGATGATAGGTTGTACTGATGTTCAACTTAGTGTTTAGAGCATGTTAGAGACTTTTCGAGAACTTGGAGGTGAATCTTGGATCTAGATCGAATACAATCAATGGTGATACTCCATACAGCCTTACCACTTCTTTGATGCATATCTGAGCAAGTTGATCCAATTATAATTACTCTCAAATTGAAATAAATTAAGCTGTATTCATAAGAAAATCCACAATAACCCATATAGTGTTGTTCACTCTCGATGTATTTGGAAGTCCAGTGACAATTTACATGGTGATGTTTTCCCATTTCCATGTTGGTATGGGAAATAGTTTCATCAACCCTTTAGAATTTTTCCTTTTACCCTTCACTTGCTGACATTCCATACACTTTGATGTATATTCATTAATCTCCTTCTTCATGTTTTCCCACCAATAGTTCTCTTAGATATCTTGATACATCTTTGTGATCACTGGGTGAATAGATAAGGTTGAGCTATGTATGTCATTAAGAATCTCCTTCTTTATCTATGGATTATATGGTACACATAATCGTGGCCTAAATCTCATGGCTCCTTCATCCATTTGGAACTATAAAGATTTCCCATTTCTGATAGCTTCCGCCCTTTTCCAAATTTCTTCATCAATTCTTTAAGAATCCTTTATTTTCTCCATGAGGGATGATTGAGAAAAAAATTGAGAATGGATTGATTATTTTCCTCCATTAATGATTCTAATTTTCATCCTTTTTAATTCTAAGAATTTTAGATCCTTCTCAATTCTCATCATTGATAAAGATGCAGGATATTTCCTACTTAGAGAATCTCCCACCTTATTTGATTTACCCAGATGATAGTGTATTGAGATGTCATAATCCAACCATATTAGTTGGTGCATAATAAGTTCCTTCTATGTGAATATATATTTGATACTCTTGTGATTAGTATATATCTCACAATTCTCCCCATAGAGAGAATGCCACCAAATTTTCAATGCCAAGATCACGAACGCCAACTCTAGATCATGTGTAGGATAGTTTTGATCATGAATTTTCAACAGCATTGAGGCTTAGTCTATCAATTTATCATTTTTCATTAGTAAAAAACCTATTCTTTTTTCTGAATCAATGTTGTACACCACAAAAAGTTCTACACTTCTCAGAAGTGTGAGTATTGGTGTAGTGATAAGCCTCTTTTTGAGTTCCTTAGAGCATTCCTCACATTATTGATTCCAGAATTCCTTCACTACCTTCCTTGTTAGAATGGTTATTGGCTTTGAAAATAATGATAATTTCATCAAAAAATTGTTAGTAATAGATATCTAGGCTTGGGAAACTATGGATATCTATTATAAATGTTGTTTTGGGCCACTCTTTGATTGAATTTGTCTTAGAAGGGTCAAAAAATCCCTTTTCTGGTGAGTACATGCCTCGAGAATGATTCTCCCTTCATCCAGAACTCGCATTTACTATAATTTTAATATATTTTCTCCATTTTCAAAGTCTTTATCATAGTATTAAAATTCTCTTCTTATTCCTCCTTAATCTTGGATAAAATCATAATATCATTAATAAATACTACCACAAATTTGTCGAGGTAATCTATAATGACTCTATTCATTAAATCCATGAAAATATTTGGAGTAGTATTCATTCCGAAGGGAATCACTATGAAATCATAGTGTTTATACCTTGTTTGAATCTTTTTCGTGGGAATATCTTCCTTCCTCACCTTTAATTGATGATATCCTGATCGAAGGTCCACCTTATATAAATAATTCTCTCCATATAGCTGATCGAACAAGTCATCTATCCAAGAGAGGGGATACTTGTTCTTTATCATGAATTTATTAATTTCGTGATAATCAATGCAGAGGTGCATTGATTCATCCTTCATCTTAAAAAATAGGACTCGTTCACCCCATGGTGAATCACTTAGGCATATAAAACCCTTTTCCAAATTCTCATGTAAATTCTTCTTCAGCTCTTTTAGCTCTATGGTGGACATTCAATAAGGTGTTTTTGATATAGGCAGAGATCCAAGAATAAGTTAAATTTTGAACTCAACCTCTCAATTAGTATAAAGACCCAAAAACTATTCAGGAAACACATTAGTGTAGCCCCCTATAATGGGCATGTCTTCAAGCACGATTCTCTCCTTTGTCTCAATCATTTTAGCTAGATATTCTTGCTCATAAGACAATAATATCCACACTTGAGACAATGATTCTGAAGAAGATTCATCTCCTCCTTACACTTATACAGAATTTGAGGATGCTTTAGTATGTGAAGAGTGATCTCCATTTCCTAAAAGTTGTTGATGGATATCTATAAAGATAGCCAATCAATGCCCAATATAGCCTCGAACACCACTAAAGAAAGTAGGAAAATATTTTTCCAAGAGGTTGAGTCCATAAAAATTAACTAGGGAGGAGTTATATACTTTGGATGTAATAATTTCCCCATTTTATATTCTCAAAGATAACTCATGCTTCATATTTTGAGGTGGTGTTTGAATAGTTCTTATAAACTTTATAGATATGAAATAATGTGTTGAACCATAATCAAATAGTATGTTTTCTATTCTTGAATGAATAACCAGCGTACCTATCACCAAATAATTGTTCGGATCCACCTCAGCAGTAGTGATAGAACATGACCTTTCATGTTTCCTTAGAGGATTTTGTATTTCCTCTCACCACCCTGGGCTAAGGTTATTGGTTTGAAAAATTCCCATGTTCCTTGCAGTTGAAACACTTTACTATAGACTGAGTGTTGATCTAAACCATCTTTTCGTCATCCACATTTTTTTAATTCTTCATATCACATTAGAATTTCTTAGCCATATTCCCTATTCTTTCACATTTGAATCATTTCTTGTTTCTATTTAGACAGTTCCCAGGATTCTTCTTCCCGCGATTTTGACACGTGGGATATTCGGTCCTCTTTCCATAATAGGATTTATTTTCTGATCCACCCATATTAGACTCCATTTTTTCCTTTTATCACAAGGCCAATGAGGCCACTAAGAGTCTATTGTATCCATTTAAACATTGAGGTAACAATGAAAAATCTCATCAAAACTGTCAAAGTCTCGAATCTCTAACACTTTTTGTAGACTTGGATTTAGTCTTCTAAATAAGCAATTCACCTTGGTTTTAGTGTTCATAAAAAATATGAAGGCGTATCTTGAAAGCCTTGTAAATTTTACTTCATATGCCCCGATAGACTCATATTTCTTCAGCTCAATTATGAGGAACTCTTTTTACATATTTGGATGGAGGGTTCATTGAAAATATTTATTGAAAAATTTTAATTTAATTCCTCCCAATCCATGAAATAAATTCTCTCCTTGGAAATTTTATTTTTGATCAGTGTCCACCACCAATCAGATTCCCCATCAATATGATAGACCTAAAACACAACTTTCTCTTCTTCTAAGAACTAGATGATAGATAATATCTTTTCAATGGAATTAATCAACTATTCCATGATAAGGGGATAAAAAGATCCACTAAACATGGGAGGACTTTGATGCATGAATTATTTGATGACAACATTCTCTTTATTTAGGGAAGGAGGGTGTTCCACGTGAGTCAAGTTATTATTAATAACTTGATCCAATTGATCAAGTAATATCATGATGTTTTGAGCACTTGTTCCCATCATATTTGTCATATCATTAGGGAAATATTCACATTTACTATCACATTGATTATTGTTATGTGTTCTTCTATTTCCAACCACTAACTAAGAAAAAGAAATTACAATTAAGAGGCTTGAATACCTAGCTAACAAGCATGTAAAAATAAACATTGAACATAAAAATGATAATCTTTTAAAGGAAAAGGATATAAAAACTTTTTATTTATAGGATTCAATCTAGGTTATCCAAGGTTTATTAATAAACATATATAATTATGGGATTTTCCCTTAATTATGGCTCATAATGAGCTGATTAATTTACCAAAGCATATCCCCTATGAGTGGAAATCTAGGTGCACAATAATGCTCATTACCATCTACTAGGTTACCCCGAGTAAGGCCCAGAACACCTTTTCAAAGTTGTTACTCCTAGTTTCATATATTTAATAACCACATCCACTTGTATTATCTAGACATAGATGTACATTTTTGGTAAATCACTTACTCTATACTTACCAAAATTTAGGGACGTTTTCTTAGACTTAGTCTTATCCCTAAGGTTTGTACTAAAGTGCTCTATTTTTAATCACCAAAAATAACTAGAGCATACTCTGATACCAACTATAGAGACCCTAGAATTTTTCGCATATTATTATATGATTTCAAACATAATTAACTATCAAATTTCTTGCTAAGGATCGTAAAGTCTAATGTCTTTGGAAGACTAGGTACATAAAATTGAAAACATGGGAGTAAATAAAACATTTCTTTATTTATCATAAATTATGATATCCTTACATCCTTTGATTCCTTACATATACATAAGATAACTTGGTGATAACATGAATAAATGGATGAGGTAAAAATCCATGTAAGGGAATAAACAAAATAATGAATCATAGTACATGGGTTAGTAGGCATAATAATATGACATAAAAGGAATGGATATACGTAAGGAAGCATAGAATATGTAATAATGGTATCATAATAGATCTATAAACAACATAAAACATGACATAAGCAAGATTCAAGGCTCATTACACACGGAGGAGCATGAGTCAAGGTTAACCACCAAGACTGTTTCACATGGAGCATGAGTTCAGGATAACCCCCAAGATTATTGTACATAACGCCTCATGAGACTAAAAATTACACAATGAATTATATCACCATATTGGTGCATACATCATAAAATTTTCATCAATATTTCTGCCATATGAATAATCATACATAAATAATTATACATAGACATAGGGGTTACCCATGATAAAAATTGGGTATCATAATCTTGTCAAAAAGGAATAAAATAAGGGAATGTCATAATGGTGTCCATTAAAGAAAAGATTTTAAATCATAAATGGAAATTAATAAGGTAAATAGGAATAGAATACTATAAGTTATGTCAAACTAAAGTTAATAGATGTAAAAATGGCATTTAATAATCTTTAGAAATAAAACATTTTAGTGTGGTTGAAGGAAAATATTAAACAGAATTTAAAGAAGAAAAAAGGAAAAATATTTTATATAAAACAAAAAATGAACCAATAAATTTTTCATAATAAAATGTTTTATTTTATAAAATTAATGGTTTATTTAAATAGATTATGGATCACATTTTAAAATGGGTAAAAAATCTAAAAGTTCCCTTAAATTGGGTTTTCTTGTCGGGAAGAATTGAGTAGAGAACCTTTTAAAAACACATACATCCACAAAAAAAGAAGGACGAAAGGATATTTATACTTGAGTTTGGAACATATAAAAATCATTTAGAATATTTAAATAAAATAAAATAGAATTTAATTTGGGTAAAAAGAGAAAAATAATAACCTGAAGGAATAATGGAGATTCGGGTAGAATCCCTTACCTTAAGTCCAAAGGTGTTCTTCACTTGATCTTAATGTCCTGGATAATCAAATTAGATTCATTAATTAATAAATACATAACCCTTTATAAATTTATTTTATTTATTATAACATTATCAAGTTATTTTATGGACTTTTTTATTGGTTAATATATTCAAGTTCATCTTTTGGGAGCATTGGTTTCTTTCGTTTTCATGATCGTTTTACTTGTATATATGTACGAAAGGTCATGTAAAGTGGCAGTAATTATCTATAATTGAACTTATGTTTTATTAATGATCCAAAATAAGTTAAATTTTTCTTATATATCATTTTGTTATATGAAATGAGGATGAATAATTAGATAAATAGTTAACGATAATTATTTGGGTTTCTTTTGGCGGTTTTCAACCACAATGAACTCATTTTGATTTATAAATTAATATCATGTGTATAAAATAATTCTAGAACATTATATAATATATAATACATATATTATAATCTATTTCGACCATAAAAATGGTTTCATGACCAGCCTGGTTGATGGTAATGGAAATTGAAAACTTCATCGTCCTTGACTGTGATAAATTAACACATCATGGATGATGTTTTTATTTTTAGTATAAAAGGAGGGGGAAAGAGTGATGATGATGAATTATTCCATTAGAATAATAAAATTATAGTATATGTAAGGTATTGAAGTTATCATACCATTTGGATAAAGGAATATGAGAAGAGAAAAATAAAATAAAGGAACTTGAAAATAAAATAAAAAGAAAAGGAAGAGGCTTTTACCTCTTCATTCCTCCATCTTGAAATCCTCCTTAAGGGATTGGTTTTGGTCTTTTATTAAGACCAAAAGCTATGGGACATGGGGTATGTACTTGTGAGGATATTTTATTGTAATTTGGATAAGGCTCAAGGCTTGAAAGGTGTAAGGAAACGAGGTGGTGAGGGGTGGTATTTATAGTGGAGGAGAGGGGTGTTTTCTCAATATTTTATTCATTAGTTTATTGTTTCGGATCAAAACTATGAATAGTTTGAGAATTATCATATAAAATATTAAAATAATAAAGGGTAATTTAATATTATGTTTCTTACATTAGTGATGACTCATGGAATATTTTATTTAACTTGAAATGTATTAATACCATAAATTACCATATTTTATTTTTCACCAAAAAATCAAGTATTTTAGAAAAATTAAAAAAAAATCAACCCTATACGTTTATTGACATGTAGAATTAAAAAAATGAACTATATATTATTAAAATAATTTTCTAAATATGGTAAATTTATTTTTTAATTAAAATCATAATTTACATAAAAAATATCGATTTTAAAATTATAGTTGATTTTATAACACTTTGAAAAATTAACTAAGGTCATATAAAATTATCTTATAATCATAAGACATAAAAATATTAATTAATGAAAATAATTTTTTATTTTTTATTATTAAATTAATCATAAAATTTTAATGAAATATTTATGACTTTCAAAAATACCAACACTTAATTAATAATTTTTAAAATATTTATTTACTTATACTATGTTATAATTATTTCATATTGTTACTTATAATATGGATAAAGTTTATTTATACTTTTATTGGTGATCTTACTATTTAATTTCCTGATTTACTATTCATAAGGGTCACATTACTATTCCTAAGGTCAAGTTACTATTTCATCGGTATAGGTTTCTCAAGTTTTAGAAATACCATTTATTTCATTCATTCATCATTTTTTATGTTTGTATTATGTTAAAATTTTTAGATTAAGTGGTTTATATGATATGACATAATTATAAGAAGGGAATTTCCATTTAGAAAATTCAGGGTTGTTACATACATAGTGAGTTATGCACGATGTATTCTTACCATAATGGTGTTAGTATTTCTATAACCACTATTTATATGTTAATGTCCTTGGATTACTTTAAATATCAATATGTTATAGTAGTTTCCATGCTCTAATGCGAACCTAGAGACACCATGACTATAACATTGAACTTATTTACTATGGTATATATACATCATGTTGAAAAGACTGAGATTATCTGCAACCATCAAGTGTTTTGGAGTAATAAGTATTGAGACTTCTTCTCAAGAAGTTCATATTTGGTGATTTTGAGTTTATCAGATCATAAGGAATGAACCACTAATAGGAACACCACAGGTTTCAAGTGTCATTAGTAGTTCTTATATATGAAAATGTGTAATGGTCTTCTAACTTGAGAATATTATCAGTGTATATTTAATTGTGTACTTTGATTCTAGATGTAAACCATGAAATTTATATCATGGTGAGGTAGCTTGAATTGTGTGCATCATTGGTCTTATGACATTGATTGAATAACCAAGAGAGAAATTTTCACTTCTGATAAGAAGTGGTATTTTAGGTCTAGTTGATCGGGATGGTTGTATCTGTGCTAAATTCATCTTTATGGTATAAGATGGTAAGTCCTTATAGTTGTAATAACCAAATGTTTACTATGAGGTATAGTTTTTTTTTCATTCTTAGTTAAATTCCATGGTTTTGACCTAATGTTAATGCCCAGTGATTCTATCAAGGAAACAAGGGTGTTTGGGGATTGTTCAGAGCCTAGAACCCCAGTCGGTGGAAGAACCAATTGGGTCACTCAGTTAGTAGAAACTATGTCTCCCAGTACCCATAGTTTCTACTAACTATGTGGGGGTATTTCAGTGAATTTTAGTGTGCTACATGGTTTTCCCTAACTTTATAATGTAGAATGCACACTCGTGTGAAAGCTCAGTGGTTTTATCAGAGGAAAAAACACATGCTTTTTTCCAAACCGTGTACATGAACCATGTGAGTCCCCTCTTGGGATAGTGGGTCACACATAGTTAGTGCAAGGTTTGTCCAACCTTGTGGCCAAACCATACAGCCCAGTTTTAAAGGGATAAATTACTATTTTCCCTGAGGATTATAATTTTAACCCCATTTCTTATTTCCTCCTCTAATGGATGGAACTCCTCCTCTTCTACCATGAAGATCTATTCAAGCCTCCATCACCTAGGATTTTCTCCCATTTCACCATCCGAACATAGAATCAAGATACGATCATATCTTTGTATTTCTCTTAGTGAGTGTTTCAATCCTTAGGCTCATTTCATTGTTCTTCATCCTATCGTTGATGCTAATTGGTGTGAGCTCTTATACCTTATTTTCAGAGCATTCATTCATTCTTTCATTTTATTCCGATCCAAGACAAATTAAGAGAATATATTGGATGAGGCATATATTATAGGCATAATATAGGCAATCTATTACTTTTCCCTATAATTCCTTTATTTATAAATTGTCGTCATTGATTACACACCAGTTTCACCGGGCGTCGCTCCTAAAATTCATCTTCATCAATTATAATTGTTTAGATTGTGTAATTAATCCAAAATATACATATTAGTCATTACATTAGAGATTGGGACCTCAACACCATCAACTTAACTAGGGTGTGTACCATGTTATGCCTCTTTGCCCATTTGTTGAGATTATTGAGCCACTATTCAGGTGTGATTAACTTGGCCTTCATAAGGTAAGTGTTTTGTCACAATTAAATGAATATCTAAATGGTTAAATGGAAAGTGTATATATATATAAATACATATCTCAGACAATTTAATTATAAATTTAATTTATATTGGTTTCATGTCCTAGATTTACCTTGTCATATTTAATGGAAGGTAATGGAATGAGCCTCTTAAATGATTAAATGACATGATTATTACATGGACCATGACTTCATATTCTATAAATAGAATGAGTATAATGTACCTATTTCTCTGGACCTTTTTATCTTTATAAGAATGGCCAGACTTGATCCATTATTGGATTCCCAAGGTAATTCCTTATGCACTCACAGGACACCATTCTGATTCATTGCATTGATTGTCATGGGAGATACCCACCATAAAATATGGTCTTCTTCTTATTAGATTAATGACTCAATTTAGTACCAATGATTCACTTGACATATTTTATAGATATTATAATGCCTTGGATACACAGCTTGGATTTAGCCTGATATCTTCAAACACATAGCGCCATGTATTCACCCAATTGGCCCCAATCATGCTTATCATGAGATTACTATGGGTGAGTTCCATAGACTCGGTTAGAATTGTTTAAAATTGAATTACTTGGTTTTACCCCTTAGATTACACTCATATTCCTTATAGCCATACCGCATGTGATACTATTATGAGTTGGCTTGACCGTAGAGGTCAAGGATTCCTTGGTAACTCCTTGGATCCTCTATTGTTATTACTTCCTGTTATAGCACTACTGATACCTTTTATACACGATAACCTTATTAAAAACTAATTAAAAATTAATTAATTAAATGATATCATGTTCAAGGACATGATCGAATGAGGGAAAATCAATTATGTGTTATTTATTATATCATTTATTTTCTTTTATATATACCTACAAATTCTTCATTATATATTCACAGACTGAATTTTTATAGATGTTGGTAGGGGTGATCTACTGAGATTTATCTCACACCCTATTCAGGATACCATTGGTATGTGATAAGATTATATGATTTCATGAGTGGAAAAGGGGAAGCATCCTACTTTAGACACCGGAATTTCATTCCTTCTTTAGTATGGGAGCTTGGTAGTATATGACTGATCCAATGCTCCTGATGATTTTATAATTTTCCCTTTTTTTATTCTTTTTTATAGGTTGTATTGTACTATCTACCTACTACCATGTATGCATGTTTTCCATTTTGTAGATACATGAAATTACATCATCATTTTTATAATATAATATTTAAAACTTATGAGTTTTTTATTTACACCATGGATGTTTATGCTTGCTTTCACTGCCATGATTATTATTGTGCTTCTTTTGTTTATTCAATGTTATTATTTCTATTGTTTTATACCCTAGAATAACAGAATAGTTTTCCCAATGTTACACCCTAGGCTCTTTCTTCTATTCGATGGCCTCTAGCATATAGGGATGTGCGCTTGAGGCCATGTGGCTGACCAGTTTCTGTTACTCGATAGTGAGCCAGGTTCGGGATGTCACAAAGTGGTACCAGATCATTTTTATTTTATTTTTTCTTATTTTTTGAGAAATTTATATAGGATATTAGGAATATGATGGATAATGGTTAAAATTCATTCCTTGGAGTAGCTAACCCATGTTTGGGGTAAACAGAACGTTTCCTAGGAATGGGAAATTGTTGTTTTGTTTTTCACCTATTACGATTCATATACTTTTACCATTAGTTGATACACATGAATTAAGGTAAATTTTATTATTTGTGGATATTTTAACTTTTCCCAGAATGGAATTGAGAATTTTTACATCAATTATTATAGGAACCAAGGATTCATATTCCATGTGTATTCCATGCAATATAAGTGCATTAAACTGCTTTCATTGCCAGTGTTTCCTATGATTATTGAGTCTGCCTCAGTTGTTATATATGCCTATACCACTAACATATTCTACAGGGAAAATAAATTGGTGATTTAAAATGTTATCATCAGTCTAAGTAGTTATTTCCTATATAAATTGATAGTGGCATGTTAAATAGCCAATTTCAACCCATATAAGTTGTTTAACTCTAGTTACATGAGGCTGCGAATACATGACTACCAATTTCAATTTATACGGTGTGTGAGACCTTATAAATTTAAAGATGTAATATTTTGAAATTGATCCATAATATTCTACTCATTACATTCTATGACCGGATGAAATGGGATTTAGTTTCAATTATGTCGATTTCAGTTATAATGCATATGTGCCTTTATTACCTAGGAATAAAAATCAATTTAATTGAATCTTTTTCTATGTTTAGACTCACTTAAAAAATTAAAATGTAAATTCTGGCTAATAAATGAAATGGTTTATAGTAAATGGATAGGTCAAGTGTAATTTAAATAGTATTTTTATCCATGATTTTAAATTGACCTTCCATATACTGGAACCCATGTTAATAAAATCTTGAAAACTTACCATTACTCTAGACCTCTAAGAGGGTATTTGGGATATTATACCTTGGTCTGTGAACCCATTACTTATTTTATACTTCTATATAGATTCTATCTTCTTTGAATCTTGTTCTATGGTGTTTTCTTCGAATTTGTAGAGCTATTACACCACGATGTCCTTGAGTAATGATTTAGGAGGCTAGTGGTGATAATGCTCCAGACATAGTGGGCCCTGAGCCACCAGTGATACCTCCAATAGTACCACCTCAGGAACCACCTTCTATTTTTGAACTGGTCACTGACACTCATCATCAAGAGGGTTTCCTATGTTTGATGTAGTCTATGTAGGGTTCTCCAGGACCTATGCCTACGATATCTAATCTATCTCGTGAGTTCCGACAACAGCATCCTCCCATATTTTTGGGGGATAGAGGTCCATAAGACACTTAGTCTTGTCTAGAATCCATTATTTCTGTCTTTGAGCATCTAAATACTCCTCCATATATGAGGTCAATCTTTCCACCTATATTTTTTGTGATTATGCCAAGCGCTGGTGGGATGTGATTACACTGGCTGGTTGTCATTAGGTAATGGTCTATGAAGACTTTCATACTGCCTTCTATGATTTCCTTTTACCATAGATTCTAATAGAGGAATGTTTTGGATATTTTATACACCTATAGTAGGGTGATATGTCTATCATGGAATATTTGACACATATCACCGAGTTTTAGTGATTTTCACTGCTTCTAGATGGTGATGAGATATCACAATTGAGACATTTCGAGGATGTGATCAAGTATGGAATCTGCTCATAGGTGATTGTCTTTTTCTTATCCACCATTTTTTATATCATTAATTAGGATTATATCACTGAGAAAAACATGGGATAAGTGGATAGTTTTGGGTATAGAGGTTCAGTGATGAGTTAGGGTAGTGGTTCCTTCAGTAGTAAGAAGTGTAGCCTTAAGGATTCTCATCAGAGTAGTGGTGGAAATATAATAAATTTCTTGGTCATCAATTTCAGAGTAGTAAGTGTAGCCTTGGGGCTTCTCATCAGAGCTCTAAGCATGTCCTTGAGTCTTATAGTAGTTTTACATGTCTATTTGATGCTTTATAGGTTATAAAAAAGAAAATAACATCCTTGGCCATTGATGTCTATAACTCTATGCCTTATATTGAAATTCACTCTAATACCCTAGATAAAACCTTAGTTTACTCTTATATTTAAGTGTTTGTGTTTAATGAGATTACATGTGAGTCAATTACTACTTACTTTTGTATTAAAGTATAAATATATTTTTGATAGTTTATTTGTAAAAGTTATATTATATACTTTTAAAATTTAACCCATAATTACAATTCATGTACACATGGATGAATTTATTAAGATCATAGTAGATGTAGTTAACAAAGATTCTAATATTGATGATGAATATTAGACTATTATATTTTTATCATATCAAGGTATTATAGATGTTAATATTTAAGATGAAGATCATATCATTATATATTTACCATCTCAGGATAGTTCACACAATATTTTGATAGAAACTATGACATATGGGAAGGAGTATTTATCCCTATATGAAGATAAATATGCTCACTTTTCATGTTATTTATATAATTAAAATTTGGTTAAGTCTAAGGATGTGGAACATAGAGTACTAAAAGGAAATATAATAATAATTCTAGGTGTATAAGGTCTAAATCGAAAAATAGGGCAATAAAGTGTTATCCTTATAAATAACTAGAACATAATAATAAGTATTGATCAAATATGAATTCCTTATGTAATTCTAAATATTATAAATCTCACTCTTTAATGGTGGACATCAGTTATTTTCAATATATTTTCATTTTTTCCATGGGTTCCCTTGATCCTAAAAATATATTTTATTTCACTCCAAACTTCTTGTGTTGAATAATTTAATTAGAATATAAATTTATTAAATATGGGTATCAAGGAATCCAAAAAAAAGAGAAAAATTATGAGCATAGGCTATGTTATTTTCAAAACATTCCAAGGATATTATAGTAACAACCCAATAGAACACCCCAAGTGCATAACCACACCAAATCTGAGCTCATGTATATACAATAATCTAAGTCGTTAAAATCATAAAAAAATGTCATAACCTTATTGTGCATCACCTTCTAGGGTTATTAAGTCGTATAGGGATTTATTGGTATTGTAATAAGTTTATGCTTAATATAATAATTGATATCACTCCCCTAATGTCAAGGCTCATTCAAATTCTCATGATAAAAATATTAGCCCAAAGCAATACCCTTAGTCATTTGGGGAATGTTGTTATATAGATGGGTGATTAGGTAACATTGGTTATAAAGATCTAGTTAATGGGTTTCATTTCACCATCATTGTGGATTATGAAATGTAGATCCTAACATTGTGCAATGTAATTCCCTAACTCCATGTTTTGTCCAGTGTAAGATGACATTGAACCTAGATAAATGCAGGAAAAGAAAATTGATAAGTCCAAGATAAATCAATTATTTCTAGATGAATAGTAGATATAGTGTCTAAGAGTTAGGATCTCACCTATACTAACTCAAGGTAGAAGTTAATTGCAATAAAACCACTAAAATAAAATAGATGTCACATGAAAAATCCCATCAATGATTTCATGATCCCCACTCTCTCCAAGGAGAAAATAATCCACCATGTCTAATCCAATGATCATTCATTAGTCAACATGATGATTAAGTACCCCCATTTCATACTTTAACTTCATGCATAATCTTGGCCACAATGTTGGAATTTTGAGAGAAAAGTCCATTTCTATGTCAAAACTCACTATAACCACACTACACAACATTAGTAGTGATTAAGAAAAACTCACCATAAAATATACATGTAGAATAAAATCATCGATCCTAAGTGATTATCAATGTACTCTCACAATTCATCAGTCCCTCTAAGATATCCTCATGAACCACCACCATCACCAACCGGATTTGGACTATAATCACACATATCCATAGCTAAAATATTATTTTAGGTAGAGTAAAATTTTAGGGTTTCAAAAAAACAAATGGAAGATTCCATTTTGTATTAATTGGTTAAACAAAAACTAGTACTTTTTAAATTTTCATAGGTTGAGTTATCACCAATTCCATGTCAAAATCTCTAAAATGTTTGAAACACCCTTTAAATTCTCTAAAATGGCATTAATATCTACACCATTATTCTCTATGTGTAAAAGTGATTAAAATTAACTATATCCAAAAATTAACAAATATCAAAATGGTAGGACTATGCAACATGGTAGAGGGGAATATAATCACCACACAAGGGTGTTATGTGTAATGACCCATATAGGGAACTGACTATCGACCTGAGCTAGAGGGCCATGTGGATTTTGGAATTCCTCATTATACAACATAGATAGTTGACTAGCTATGAGAGTATATAACCATCATGGGGAAACAATACTAAAATTATTATAGCATATAATAAAGGATAAATAATTGAATCCTCATAAAACATCAAATAATGTGTTGGGGTTTTTGTAAAATTAGGCACCATATACCAAACATGAATAGTATTTATTAATTACCATATCATTTATATACTGGGTTATGCATGATGTATTCTTATCAAAATGGGGTTGATATTTTCATGTCCTTGATTTATATGGTAATATACTTTGATTACTTGTCATATAAATAGATTATTGTTGTTCCTATGATTTAATGAGAACCTAGAGATACCATGACTGTAACCTTAAACTTATGTCCTATGGCTCATATACATCATGTTGGTAGTACATAGATGATGTGAAACTATCGACTATTGTAGAATCATAATCATTGAGTATTCTTCTCAATAAGTTCACATTTTTTGATATTGAGATAATCAGATCATTAGAAATTACCTTCCAATAGAAACACCACATGTTTTAAGTGTCATTGGTAGTTACGATATATGAAATTGTGTAATGGTCTCCTAAATTAGTATTATTATCAGTGTATACTATTTAATTATATACTTTTATCCAAGATGAAAACCATGGTATTTATGTTGTGTCAAGGTAGCTTGAATTGGGTGCATCATTGGTAGTGTGACAGTGATTGAATAATCAAGAGAGAATTTTTCTCTTCTAATAGGAAGAGATATCTCAGGCCTAGTTGATCAGGATGGTAGTATCTTAACTATATTCATTGTCATGGTAGAAGAAGGTATGTCCATCTAATAAAGTAAATTTATAGTAATGTAAGAAATGATGATGGCACAAAGTGTGCATCCTTATTTATGAGATATCATGTGAAAAAGATATTATATTGCACAACATGTGTGTTTAGGAGGTTGTCATTTCCATGACTATACCTTATATCCTTAAAATATTTGATGAGTTACTATAATTTTCTCATGGTCTATGTGTATTAATCATTGCTATTGAGAAAAGGGCCTAAAGAGTCACACACTGAGCATATTCAAAAGTCTATCATATTCTAATGAATAGGTGTATAAGACATAGTAGGCCCCATCTTGGGTTCTGACAGAAGTCCAAGTTTGAATGATCTCTAGGAAATAAATTAATTCATATTATTTGAGTTTAAAATATTTAGTATTTTACTTATTGATTAAAAATTATTCAAAATATTTTAAATAAATAAATGGGAAAATAATTAATGAACTAGTATTATTTTAATATTCAAAGTTCGTTTAAAATTTCATGGAATAACAAGTTGAGTTAATGACTCACCTTTATCACATAAAATATTTATTATATTACAAGTAACTGATAATAAACTTAATGGAATTTATGTAATAATAAATTGATCATAACATGTCATTTAAAACTTATTTAGTAGGTAAAAAATGTTCGAGGGTCATTTTTCCTTTTTTAGGTATTTCATACTTCACTATATAAGTATGTGGAGGGTATCATTTCAATAATTACTCACTGAATGAATTTAAGAGCCTCTCTTTCATCTATATTGTATCCTAGAGAGATAATTCGTCGATCCAAATCATATACACAAGTTCTTCTTCATTAATTAAAGGATTGATGTAGTATTTATCATCAGTATGTCAAAGGATTCTTTGAATATCCATGCTAGCACCCTGATATCAACGATAAATATTCTCATAGATTTTTAAAGCACATGCGGATACTCAAGAGGGATATAATTTCTATTCCTCCATGAAATGGTCACTAGGAATGAGTGGTTTTCTAACGTTCCTTCAAATCGATAAAAGTAACTGTTAAATAATATTTTTTTCTTAATTTAATTCAAACAAGATCCATAACCTTTTTTACTTTGTTTTGCATCACCAAATACAACATAGCTACGTCAAATCAGCGATAAAATTTTAACTGCCCAACCCATATATTTCCCCTACACATTTCAATACCTTAAATTGGAACTAGTGAAGGATTAATAATGGTTTCATCCAAATTAAAAGATAAATTTACATTGAATTTGAGTAGATTGTGTTACAACAGTTCCACTTCAACAAAGAATAGTTTGATCCGATCTTGAATGACCAAGTTGCAGTCATTAAAAGTTATCATATAGATTGAAGTGGGTGTTATTAGGGGTTAAAAATGAACAAACACACACACACACACAAACACACACAGAGAGATATATATATCTGTGTGTGTGTGTGTGTGTGTTTTTGTGTGTTTGTGAGTGTGTGTCTGTGTGTTATTTTACTTAGAGTCAGAAACAATTGATTTTTCACGTGAAACCCTAGTTTTTGGTGAACCCCTAAACTCTAGCCAAGTTTTAGGTGGCCCGAATAGTATTTTTTGGATATCCCTTTTTCCACATAATTATGGAATAGTAATTAGTTTATTTATATCCTAAGATCATAGACGTGAGAAAATTGGAAATAGAAAAGTAAAATAATTTAAAAAAATAGAAAGGGTAAGGGGGTGTTGGTTCCATTGCATTATGTTTTGTCCCATATTTTCTCATGAGGCATAGATCCTTTAATTTTCAATTTAAAAAATAATTTCATACTTTTTGATGTATATAAGGTCTTTAGAAAGATTTCAAGAGTGTCCATGTCATCTTTAGAGTTTGGAGCTCCAGTTTTTAGAGAAACAACATGAGGCACATGGTTGGAACACAGTTAGTAGTAATTTTTCATCTCAACCATGAAACTCACATATAGAGGAGCATAATTTGATAAACCACATAATGGAGGTTGCACAAATGTGTGGAAAACAACAAAGACATTGTAGAGGGGACTCACATAGGCTATGCATGGTTTTCCATACCATATTCCTAGCCCACAGGGTTAGTGACTAATTTGGCCAAACCGTTCATCCAAACCATGCACCCCTTTAAAAACATGTGAAATAAAAATTTACCCCTACCCTCTTTAAGAATTTAAACCTCTTTCCTCCTCCCATTTTTCGTAGAACCCTGCACATTGGAGCTCCAATCTTCTATCCTCCTATGCATTTTGATAGATTTTTCATTTGATCTTGGAATCAGGTTCCATTTGATGAATTGGATTCATATCATTAAGCTCCTTGATCCTTTTTCTTACATTATTCATTTATCTCTCCCTATGGAATTTTATGTCTGTACAAGCTAATATTCCCTATTTTAATAGTATTTGACATGTTCCTATCATGGGGTGTGACAAAAAAACTCCATAAGTTAAAAATTCAGTAAAGTGGGTAATCTAGGTTATATTTTGAGAGGAGAACTCAACAATTGTGTTTGTAACTTGAAATTAGAGAAAGAAGTGAGAATTTTTTTTTTGAAATTGTTTGCTTTTTAAAAGAAAGAAATTAATTAAAATGATGTCTGAACTGAAATTTATAAAGAGATTGATGCGGTCAGGGTTGGATAAAATTTTACAATATCATCATGGTAATAAAAATCATTCCTTCTCTTTTCCTGTTTAATGATAAATGAAAGACTCCTCGATTGAGTTTTCAATCACCCTTGGTTGAAGGATGAAATGAAAACCACTCTTTTTTTCATGAAAATTATTAATCCATTCCCAAAAATAAGGAAAGTACCGATTAGGAATTTTTTATCCTTATAAATCTAGAAAGGATTCCCTAGTTCTACACATGTGCCAACTATTTCTAGAAACCCACCACCAAACATAGTTTTCTCGATTGAGATAAACTCCACTAGGAGGTGGGAGTCTAAAGATCTTCAACCAAAGCTATAAACAATGAATAACACCAAAACCCAAAACCCAATCGCAATAAGAGAATTGGAGACCACAAAAAATAGAAATCATTTGATATAAAAAAATAGTTTTACATTAAATAACAAGATTATAACATTAAAAAAGGAAAAATCATCCATCCCTGTTCACTCGAAATATTTACCCATCCATGTGTAGGGTAATATAATTGAATGGGGATGAATTGAGAATTATGAAACTAATAAAATAGAAAATATAAATTACATATCACTTAAATGTTAAAATTATCTAGCACAACCCCTCCTTATCCTCCTTAAACACCTTTTAATAGAAGTGACCACTCATATTTATAGGCTTGAGGGGTGAAAAGTTTCCCTCCAAATTCATTCTTCCAAAAGAATAAGTTTCTTTCGAAAAGAAAATGGATGAATATAGAGAATTTTTCTTCATAAAAGTTGTTCCCCTACCTCATTTTTATTGTCCTAAAAAATATCAAATCATATCGACATGTTTAATAAAATTTATTATATAATTACTAAATAATACTTTATATGCCTAAGGAGACTCCTCAACTTCATTCATTTGGGTTCATTCAAAGGTAGCCTTAGTGAGATAATTTATCCCTGAAATTTAATGGGAGAATGATTATTTGAGTTATATTTAACATCCATATGGAATCACCTAATTTTTAGGTCTTTATACTGAGATATGCATCATTAATGGTGGTGATCTCTATTCTATCATCTAGATAAATGTTTTAATTGGATTGATTTATCTAGGCCAGTGAATTTTGAATTGGGTATTTATAAACAAGTAAATATTGAATACCATGAATAGTTTATGTATAAAAAACGAATAACTCTAATTGGATTAAAATTGTAAATTTTTTCCCAGAAATACATATTTAACATAAAGCTGTTAAATTTCCAGAATTCAACACTTTTATAAATTCAGCCCGAAACTCACCAAAAATACAAAAATGATGAAAATGAGTTCAAATTGATTAATTTTAAGGTATTAAGTAATTAAAAAATGCATGAAAATTAATTAAAATATTACCTATATTGGTATTAATATAATTCTTTTATTTCTCCCATTTTAGCCTGAGTTAATGGCTGAAAATGGGAGAAAAGAGCATTACCCATCTAAGGTAGGTGATCTATACGTTTTACCTTTAAGTCTTGTTGTTTTATATCTATATAAATAGTTTATAATTATAAAAAAAATTGATTGTTTCTCCTTAAATTAATATTCCCTTAAATTATATGTTTAATCCATGATTTAAACATGTAATTTCACCCATATGTATGATTGGAGGTTTTCAATCTCAACCCGAACCACCCTTAAGATGGGTTTATTTTATTAATAATGTTTACACTTCCCATGGGTTGAGTTAAGCTATAAATTTATTAATGGAAACCATATATAAATTAAATTAATTTTTAAAGGTTGAGTACCTTATTTAGAACATCATCATTTATAAATTAAGGAGTAATGAAATGGGATAAATGGGAGTTGTGGAATGAAATGGAAAATATCTTGGCATATGAATAACTAGGTAATTGATTAGTGAAGTGGCATGCACACTAATATAAAACTCATTATTATTACCTGTATGTTAATTGATTAAATAATTTAATGTGATAGATTCATTTGAAAAAACATTATGGACATTAACATAGACCCTTGAATCATTATATTGATTACATTGATAATGGATGATATGGTGTGTAATCGATGAATCGCTTACATATGATATATTTTATTTCGTAAACAGTTACCTTAGATCTAGATTTCTCATACCACCTTGAACATGCTCCTTGGGAACCACCCAAGTCTTTACTGGATTTTCTATGGATGATCTCTATGGACTATAAGAGGACACTTGGTTCATTATACCAGGTCCAGGGAACTCATAGGTTTGATAAATGATTTTTTGGAGTATTCCATACATTATTGACCCTTAACATGACAAGGTAGTTTGTAGCTGATTACCTACTATGTTATGTAGTCACTCATCATTTTATAGACTGCTTATTATAGTATGTTTTTATAGACCTGATCACATCACTTATTTTACCACTTTATTCCTATTATATATTCACATTGTTATAGCTTATATGCACTTACTAGATTTTTAAGAGACATCGTTGGTGGTGGCTTACTGAGTATATCCTACACCCTATTCGGGATGCCATTTAGTACCCAGAAAGACTTCAAGATTACAGGTAGGGGAAAAGGGAGGGGTCTAGTTTTGGATGTTTGATTTCTTAGTCTAGGATGGAGTACATGAGAAGAGGACTAATATTATGCTCACGATGCTAGCGGATATAACTTTTTTTCTTTTCATTCCTTTTTATAGTGTGTTTTATATCACTATTTCTCTATTTCCCATGTATCTCCCCTTTTTTATATCACCATGACATGATAATAATTTTTATGTGATAGTGGATATGGTTTTCACAAGTCATTTATCATGGTTTTATGATTTTCTTATTCTAATATAGTTTATTTATTCTACTAGAACTGTTTATCTGCTTATTATACCATTGTTCTTAACTTTGATCATGAGTGTATAGTCACCCCACCATACTATTACAGATCCTTGTTGCTAATCAAAAACCATTAGAATAATGGGAGGTTCACTTGAGGTCAGGTGGATCTCAGGTTCGATTAATTATTAGTAAACCAAACCTAGGGTGCAATAAGTTTTATCGGGCCCATTTTTTCCTTTTTTCTTAGAGTTTGGGTTATTAGAAAACAGACTAGAAATGTGTTGAAATTTGGTAATAATCCCATGCCTAGAATTATATAACCCATGTATAGGAAAAATCAAAATTACATGAGAGGGAATTTAATTTTTGGATTATGCTTATTATAGTTGTATTGATTTCACATTTGGGTGATTGAAAGATCATAAGGGTGTCATTTTTTCCCTACAGGTCTAATAAAAATACAAAATTTATTAAACTTAGACTAGTGTAATTAATTAACATAAACTTATTATCCATAATGTCAAGGTTGAACCTAAAAATATGGTTAAATTAGTTAAATTAGGTTTTTAAATTAATTGATTTAATTAAAATAAAGAAAGGGGCAAAGAAGATATGGGTTCGATTGATTTGAAGATTGCTGAATGAAGACGAAGAAAATTTATTATTTAGAAAAAATGTATTTTGAATGTGTTCCATGATTTTTTATTTTTAGGGTTAGTGTGAAATTGGATATTAGAAATTAAATTATTAATCCATGTTTGGAATCTATGTCAAGATAATGTGGATCCAATTGTCATGGTATCCTCTCCTCAACGAGCCAATCCCCCTTTTCCCATGGTTATGTGATTAGGGAATTAGTGAATCAATTTTTCCTCGACACCATATTTAAAACTAGTTACCCAAAATTTGATATTGTTCACGCCTTAATATATGGTAACCAGTTTCATAACTATAATATTACTTTGAGATTTATTATCCAATGTTCATGATTAAAAAATAACGAGATTAAAATTGGATAAAAAAATACATCAATTCAGATCAGGAATAAAAATAAACAAATCTAATGGAACCTTACACCTTCTACTACATAACCCTAAAATAAGGTAGTATTTACCCCCTCATCCTAGTGATGATAGAGTAGGAGGGATGTAATAATGTAAGATAAAACATAAATAAAAGAGCGGAGACGTCAAACTAGTGATGACCCTACATAGTGCAACTTCTCACTCCAAGCATTGGTCTTCGAATCTCTTGGAAGAAGTAGCTCAAATTTCTATTTGTAGACTCCCAAAGGGATTTTTCAGAATTTAATGGTGTTATAATAGGTATAAAAGTGATATTGGGTGGTCCTAGGGTCTTAAAATATGTCTCCTCCATTAATTGCATCAAATCTAGCCATTTTTTGGGTTGTCCCAACAATCTCCCCATGTGTAATATTTTCACTGAATTTAATTTTTCTCTCCATGTGTAATGTTTTCACATCCTGAATTAGTTTCACAACCTTAAATGGTTTTACAGCTTAAAATTATTTCGTAGCCCGAAATGGTTTCACAGCCTGAAATCATCCTTTATTATGGTAATTTTCGCTCATTTTTCTCATTTCCCATATTTTAAAGAATCCTTTCAAATATGAATTCTATACTTAAATAATTTGGAATGAATTAATCATATAAAACATAAAATTATTAAATGTTAATATCAAAATCATGTATGATATGTACATATCATACCCCCCCCCCCCCCACACACACACACTTGAATTCAAACTTGTCCTCAAGGATGGAATCTCAACATACTAAAAATGGCATTCACCTTACCCTGAATTAAACATAATATCAATAAAATAAATTGATAAAATGGGAAATTAAATTTTCAAACATCACATAGGAAAATTCATCAACCCCTCATTTTTAAAGGAACAAATCAATCATGTATTTTACTTTAAGTCTTTAAAATAGATAATCATTTCTAGTCATCTATTTTTATTTTTCAATTCATTATGAATATGCATTCCATTTTCAATTTAACTCTCTTTGAATTTTTCCTCTCATAATTAGGTTAAAATTGTATATAGAGTTCAACACATTCTTTAATAACATTTTAGTTACTATAGGCTTGCAGGTCATATACTTTCTCCATAACGTAGTGAAAAAATTACAAATAATCATGAGTGATTCACCATTTAGGATCAAATGAATCTGTGATTTATGGGGGGTAGGTAAATAATGTAAGCCAAGAAAAGTTCAAAAAATAAATTTGTATCTAAATTAATTTTCTTGATAATGAAAATAAGCTCAATAAAAGTCTCATATCCCATTAATATCTCAAATAAGGATCATAAAAAATGAAATTAAATAAATAAAAGACCCTCATATATTCTTTATCTCTTTTCCCATTTTTATTTGTTTTTATTTTGAAAGTTGTGTTCTATAAAAATATCACAGCCACCAGCCCACCCCATCTTATTTAGTCCTAAAACTATTTGTAATAGTTATAATAAGATCACCAGTCAAGCAATGGTGGTTTTTAAATTTCTCAAGATAGAAACCATTTTTTAATCATTTTTTAAATTTTGTTATAAGAGGGTGTGCAATAAATACAATGGACATGCCTTCCAAAAATAACATGAATTTCCCACACACTTATCTATTACAAAATGTGTATCCATTCCACCATTCACCATCTCCCCAAAACTTATTTTTTATATTCATGAAAAATATTTAGAGGAAGGAAAGAAAGTATAAAATGGGCTTGTACCATGGATATTCCCTAACAAGTATATTAATGGATTCTATGGGTTTTAAAATGGATTAATTTATAGTGGGTCTTAGGGTAAGGGATAATCAATTAAATTTAATCAATCATATTAAATCTAGTTTTGTGAAATCATAGCTTCACCAAAATACAATGTAAGTTATAGAAGAGAACATGCCCAAGCTTTAAAAAAATATATTGTAGAAAGAATGGTAAATTTTGGGATTATAGGATGTCTCAGTAATGAGAATGAAGGTTTGGGACATCTACTCATGTAAATGCATATGTACGATTAAATCAATTAATTTAAATGTGTAAAATTAAATTCATGGTCAAATCTTAGAAAAATTTCATTGAAAAAGTTCATCTAGTGTCCTTAAATCAGGATTTTCTAAATCCAAATCTGCATGCTTATCCCTACCAATTATTTTTCGGTTTTATCATTAAAATTTAATGAAAAAGAAATTTAAAATAATGGCATGAAAATTATCCTAGAAATTTTATGTCTCCTAGTTCATTTGAGTAATGTAAAGAATAAAATGTGGGCATGAAATTGGAAGATAAAAGATCTAAAACAATAAAATGTGGGTAATACAATTGAAAAAATACAGAATTGAAAAACATACTCCCCCATAGAATTATGATTCTATGTTAGTTTCAAAAGTTGTTCCTACTTTTAATTCACATCGTGTATAGATTTCATGATGTGTATTCTTTGGATTCACAACGTGAATGGTGTTCATGATGTGTATTGGTTTTTCAACTTCATTTAGTGATTTCTGATGCATTATTCCTTATAGGGTGTCGATGGTTATGTAAAATAATAATAAACTAGTGAAATACCCATCCATTATTAGTGAATTTTCAAATATATTGGGCTAGTTCATTCGTTCCTCTAAAAACCAAAAAAAAAGAAAAATACAAAAAACTTGGGTTAAATCTCAGAAGCTCTTTTGTTTACTATCGTTGGATCGACCTTACCTCCTTCAGATTTAGCCTATGGGATTCATAATTGGAAATATTTTACCTTTTTGAGGTCCATAAAAGGTATTAGTTTAAACCTTTCCACATATGTCATACCCTATCCATGTTCACTAGACATCTTAATTCTTCCTCTCGATAACACTTTCTTGATTTTCATCTACCTGATCCACCATTTCTTCCTCAATCCTGATGAACTAAATTGATGTTTTTGTATCATCCATACCTATTGGACCTTATAAAAATAATTTGAGTTAGTATTTCCTCTAGTGTCAAAAATATAACCTTTCATCTTTTATTTCTTTGTCTTAGTACTTTTATTTTTAATATCCTCTTGCACAACAGAAGCTACCTCATGCACTTATTTAACTTCAACAATACCCTCAGCTTCAGGTATTTTATCTTTTCAAAAATCATTATCTTCTCTCACATAAAAGTTATTTATTTCCCATTGGATATTGAAACAAAAAATTTCACAACTAACTCTTAGAAAAAGTTCTCATATTCGGACATCGATCAACGCACACCCGATGGATAAAAATGGTGTCCTTAGAATGAGTGGATTCTACTCTTATATATCTTGTACTATGAAGTAAAGAGGGAATTATAATTTTTCATCATTGATCATATTATTTTGATGATCCTTAGAGGGTATTTTAATTTTGGTTCATTCAATAGGAGTCCAACTATAATGGCCTTTATTCTTTCTAGTCCCAAAATCTTGAAAGTGGTGTATGACATGATATTGACACTCACACCTAAGTCACATAATGATTTTATAAATTTACTATCTCTAATAAATATGGTAATAAAATTGTTACTTGGATCTAATTTTTTTAGGAAGGGCCCTTGGTACCACCATCAAGCACTCATATGTGAGTGGGATGATGCCAATTTCCTACAGCTTTTTCTTATTAGTCACCATCTCTTTCATAAATTTGACATAGGTCATCATGTTCTTGATATCCTCTTCAAAAATAATATTAAAATGAAATTTTTTAAAGTGTTTTAGAAACATAGCTTTTTATGTGTTGATTTTTATTTGTGCCATTAATATTGTAAAATGGAGTCTTTAATTGAATTGTGGTGGTTCTTATTTTTTATCATCTTCTTCCTCTCATTACTTACTCTTTTCAATCTCTACTTTATTTTATTTTTGTGATTATCATGGTGTGGGATAATACCATGTAACTTTTCCACTTCTTAGATCTATGTATTTCAAATCTTTATGTGGGTGAAATTTAGGGAATCTAGATAGAGATCATCTTGGTTTGTCTCTATGTTTCTCAGTGATTTTTTTTACTTACAATTTTAGGTGTCATTGTGCCTTGGTTTTTTCTATTGATTCATCCTTAAACTCATTTATTAACACACTAGGATATTTTTAATAAGACTTGATATAATTTATAGCAGCCCTGATGGAGGTTATGAATGCATTAAAGGTCTCCTCTATCCTATGAACCTGGATTGTGAGTGAAGTTCCTTGGGGTTCCTTGAATCCAATTTCTCTCTATATGTATCCTTACACTTGAAGTTATTTTTTTCAGTACCCCTAAAAAATTTTACCACAATTATAATCACTATAATTTGCGCCCTCTGCAAATGTACCTTGGGGTTATAGTTGTTGATCCATCATTGTATCCATTTTTTCATCATGAATTACATTTGTGCCATCATCTAATTGTTGTTTTTGATCATGTGAATTCCTATTTATTGAATTCCTTCAATTTTCCATTGGAAACTATTACTTGATATTTTATCTAAAAGGATTTAGCTCTCTTCATTTGAATTCTTCATTAGTGGTCCTCTAGTAGAGGAATCTATAATTGACATGTTTCCCTATGAAAATACCTTATAATAATTTTGGATTACTACTCATAACTCTATACCATGATGGGGAATTTACGAGTCATATCTTCGTAACATTATCATGTAGCATAAAGTGATCCATCCGCATATTGACAAAAGTTTGGATTTTTTTACCCATATGTCCATATAGTTAGAAGTTTCGAAGAGTAGAGTGAGAAAGTTCCTAGCCAGCTCATCCCATGTAGTGATGGAATTTGTAGAAAGGATTTGGATCCAGTCGTGAGCTCGCTCAGGTAATTAAAATAGGAAAAGGAGTCCTACCACATCGCTTGAAACATTTTGGAATTGGAATGTGTCATAGAACTCCAAGAATATTACCATATGTGTGTTCAAGTATTTATGAGGTAGTATGGTGAATAACATGTTGTTTGAGATCATTTTAATAATAGAAGTCTTGGTCTCAAAGTGTTTTTCATTAATGGGGGAACCTAGATTCTCGGTTGTAATCCTATATTTGATAGCTTCATGAGCATTCATAGCCTTGAATCTATTTTTAAAACCCATATAGTAGTTATATGTTTCTTTGTACCCTCTATGGTTGTATTTACTTTCCTCTTTGGGCTTTAATAAAAATCAGAATTGAGATCGATGTGATCTTTTTCTTGTTCTCAGGTATTGTAGGTGTGTATTTAATGATTTAAAACCTGAAATTTGTAGTAAAAAATACCCAACATAAAATAAAAAAAATTAATATTAAAAACCTATAAAACTAATTAGATACTATCCTTGGAAACAACACCAGTTTTGATAGGCCGTAAGGGTGTCATTATTTCCCTCTAGGTCTAATATAAATAAACAAATTATAAAACTCAGACGAGAGTAGTTGATTAATTAAAATGTACTGTCTAGTTGGTTGAGGAAGAACCCAAAGATATGGTGAAATTATATTAATCATTTTTTAATATAATTTATTTAATTAAAATTAATTAAGAGGTAAAGAAGTGATAGGTTTGATTGATTTGAATGAAGCCGAATGAGGAAAAAGAAAATTGATTGTTTGGAAAAATAAAATTTTAAAAGTGTGTTAGGGTTTGTAGTTTTATGGTTCAGGTGATATTATATTTTATGAATTACATTTATTAATCCATGTTTGGCATCAGAGTCAAGAGGAGGTGGATCCAATGGTCATGGTATCCTCTCTTAAACTCAGCAATCCCCCTTTCCCCATGGTCAAGTAATTAGGGTATTATCAAATCATCTTTGTCTCGATAGGATATTTAAACATGGTTTCCCAGAATGTGAAAATGGTCATGACTCACTTTAGGGTAACAATTTGTGAAATTTTAATTTTATTTTCTAGTTTATTAATAAATTTTCATGATTAAACAAAAATAACTAGATTGGAATTGGATAAAAAAGTGAAACAGTCTAGAACATGAATAAACATAAATAAATACAATGGCACCTTCCCCCTTCGGCTACATAACCATGGAGAAAGGTGAGATTTACCCCCTCATCTTAATGATGAGAGAGTAAGAGGGACAGAGTAAAGTAAAGGAAAACATAAATAAAAGAGCAGAGATGTTGAACTGGTGAGGACCATACACGACACAAATTCTCACTCCAAGCATTGTTCTCTGGATCTCTTAGAAGAAGTATCTCATCCCTCTATTTATAAACTCCCAAATCACATGTTCATCATTCAATGGCATCATAATGGGTCAAAAAGTGATCTCAAGTGGTCATGGAGTCATAGAATAGGTATCCCCTCTTAATTTCATTGAATCTAGTAGTTTTTAGGTCATCCCAACAATTTCACCACATGTAATGTTTTCACCACATTTAATTTTTTCACCATGTGTAATGTTTTCACCATGTGTAGTTTTCACATCCTCAATAGATTTCACAACCTCAAATGGTTTCACTGCCTAAAATCATCCTTCCTTATAGGAGGTATCCTTTAAGTGTAAATCATGGTTTTTTTCACTTCTTTTTATCATTTCCCATAAATTAATGCATCCTTACAAATATTAATGATATTATTAAATAATAGGTAGATAATTAATCATTTAAATCATAAAAGTATTGTATTTTAATATCAAAAATCATGTCTGAAATGTATATATCAGTGATGTACATGATGTGGGGAATTTACTATTGCTGATATGGATTCACTTTTACTCTTGGATTAGTATATAAAGGAGGTATTAGACTCTTTCATCATTTTGGGTGTATAGAGATTCATATGTCATGTATATTCCATGCCATGTAGATTACATTTCTTGACCACCTGATTATGTTCTATGTATATTTTTATGCCATTTTTAGATAGATATTAAACATTCATACTTGTATACCATGCTTCTATGATTATTTTCTTGTTTAATAGTATTATTTCTCTATGATAGATTGAATTATTAAATTTATGATATAAGATTGGTTATTAAAGTTTTTGCATCAACCTAAAGGGTGTTTTCCTATATATATTGATGGTGGAACCTTAATTAATTAATTATGTAATGTTTGATTAATGGAACTTTGGTTTCATGGGATTAAAAAATTATGGTTGTGATTAAATGGGTTCCAATAAAAATTTATTAAGTGTATGGATCTTTATAAATTGGTAAAGGTAAACCATACAATAAAACCATCATATATAGACATGTTGCATTCTGATGCTATAGGTAAAAATCGGTTATAGTTTCAAGCCATTTCAACTGAAACTTAAAAAGAATATAATTTAATAAATTGTGAATGGAGATCCATCAAATTAAACCACTATAGAGGTTAGTTTCAGTTAAATGACATGCCAATTAAGATTTTTTAAAGTGTGTTACATTATAAATTGGGAATGGGAATGCATATAACTAGACCATGATGAATATATATATAAAAATATATATATGGTCTACTAATTCATTAGAAATTAAATGATACTATTTCCATTAAATGGGGATTCCAAATGAAAATTATAGTTTTCCCCCTCTATAACTTGTAAATGATGCTCCATATGTTGGAACTCCTGACATAATGTATAAAACATTCCTTTGACCTGAACATTTTATTGGGAAGTAGGGAATGTCTCTTGCAACCCTTATGATCTTATATACCAACTATAAATGGTAATAGGATAAGGTATAGATGTTTGAATCTTATATAGGATGGTTTGTACCTGTCCTATACTTGTTTTTTTGATTTAAATTGGTATCTAATCTATTCTGAGGTGTATTCTTGAAATTTTTAGATCTATGACACCATGATTTCCTCGAGTCGTACACTAGTATGGTGGTAATAAACATACTATAGATGTGGGGGGGCCCTGATCCACAAATATTACCTCTATTGGTGTCACTTGTGACACCTCCCATTATACATGACTAGGGAAATGATTCCCAATTTTGATAGGGATTCTTATGGATCATGTAGACTATACAGGGATCCCCATGACTTGGCCTTACTATAGTAGAGTTGACATGAGAGTTTCATTGGTAGAATCTACCCAAATTTTTGGGGGATGGAAGTCCACATGCTACTGACTCGTGGACAGAGGACATAATATTTATTTTCTATAATCTGTATATGCCACCTGAGGGGAGGTTAAAGCTCATAGCTTACATGATACATGATTCATCCAATAGATGGTGGTATTTGTTAACCCATGATGATCAACATTAGGATTTCTCAGGAGTTATTTCTATATATCCTTATAGGATTATTTCTTTCCTAGGATGTTGAGGGATGATAGTTCTATAGAGTTTATACACATGGATCAGGTCACTTTATTAGTTATAGTCTACTCAAATCATATCACAGATATCTATCATTTCACTCGAATCATTATAGGTGATGAGTTATTTAGGGCTAGTAAATTTAATGATGGCCTTAGGTATAACATATGATCATAGGTTAACATGGTTTGTTTCACTACTATCACTAAAATAGTGAACCAGTCCCTAATTACTAAGTGTAACCTGAGAGAGGATTTGGATGTGAGCCAAGGAATTTCATCTTCTAGACCCGAAACTACTTCATCCAATGATAGAAAGTATTGATTGGATTTTTCATTAGGAGGTAGTAGTAGTCAGAGAATTCTATCAAGAAGCCATGTGATCTATCATCAGTGTGGTAAGTAGGGTCCTATGAATCCCCAATGTGATAGAGATCTAGTTCAGTGCATGGAATAAGGTATAATGGGCCATCTATATAGGTTTTATGGAAATTTTACATCCATTACTATTTTAAGAGGATCCGCACAGGCTCCGCCATCAGAAGTAGGATCAGAAGATCCACATCATCTAGGGAACATGAGCAATATCAGTTGTGTGGTATAAGGAGGGGGTCATGGTCGAGGGAGCTAGACACCCGATGTATAATGCTAGTAGAGTGGGCCTAACTAGTGTAATCGAGATCCATCTTAGGGTTCTGAATCAGACTATATATATGTAGTGTAACTGATCCCTTAAGATTATAGTGATGATCCATCTATGGTTATAGGTAAGATCTTAGTATCCTCTAATCTAGTTTCTTATTTATTTGATATAGGATCTTCCCACTCCTTTGTATCTATTTCTATTTTTGAGAGCCTGGGTCTCTAGATTCAGTATTTCTGTGGAGTAATGACACTCGATATATCATTGGAAATTTGATCATAGGATGTACAATAGTGAATGGAGTTCCCCCTTAAGGTAGGTGGGTATTGTTTCTTATGGGACTTCTTTTTCCTTAAGATGAAGGGTTTCTACATCATTATTAGGATGGAATGGTTACTTTCTTATCATTCTTATGTAGATTGATATGATTAGAGGGTTTTCTTTACGTCAACAAAGGGTGATAGTTATAGTCACAAGAGTGAATGGGATGCCCAAGAAAGTCGAGTTGTACCCAAGCATCATGGGATGAGAATGGTGAAAACCTAGATTCCTAGACATTATATAGATGATCAGGGAACATGTCATGATGATTTACATCTTTTAGTTGATATTTTCAGGGATGTATTATCTAAAAAATCTTCTAGATGACCTTCTAAGAGAGAGGTATAGTTTACTATTGATATAGTACTGGGAGAAACACTGATATCCATCCTCCTTATTTGAAGGATACTACTAAGTTGTAAGAGCTCAAGGGGAAACAAGATGAATTGGAAACTAAATGTTTTATATGGTCTGATTCTTTCCCTCAGGGTTCACCAGTCATTTTTTCCAAGAAGGTGGATGATACCCTCATTATTTTCATGGATTACTATGGGTTGAACTAGCTTATGGTTAAGAAATGGTATCCACTTCCATGTATAGATTCCCTTTTTGACTAGCTTCGAGGAGAAAGGGTTTTATCCAAGATATTTTTGAGTTTGGGATACCATCTGGTGCATGTATAGAATCTAATATACCATATAAAATATTCCATAATAGATATGGTTTATACGAGTATTTGTTCATGCTATTCAGTCTTACCAATGTGCCAGAAGTATTCATGGATTTTATGACTGGGGTTTGCCACCCTTATCTGGATTCATTTCTAGTAGTGTTCTTGGAATACATATTGTTGTGATCACATACTCAACACAAACATTCCCAACATCATAATATTTTTTTGATCATAATGAGTGCGAACTAGTTGTATAATAAGCTCACAAAATGCCACTTTTAGATCAAAAAGGTATACTTATTAGGTCACATAATCTTAGAGACCTGAGTATTAGTTGACACATATAAGATGAGAGTCATTGTTTCCTGGGAAAAACCTAAGAATGCCTTTTATATATAGAGTTTCTTGTGGATATCAGGCTATTATTGTTTCTTCATATAGGATTTCTCATTTCTATAAGAACATCATATGGGATTTATTAAAAAGGTTGTGAAATATATGTTTTCTAAAGCACATGAAAGATCCTTTTATGAGATGAAAGGAATATTTAATTTAGCTTTGATATTGATTTTTCCCAAGCCTAGAACCAGTTATATAGTATATTATGATGCCAGAAGAATTGGGTTTGGAGTTTTTATAATGTAGGGAATCAGTTCATAACATGTGGGTCTCCCCTATTGAAGAATCATGAGAACAATTATCTAACACATGATCTTGATCTAGTGGTTGTGGTTCATGTCTTGCATTGTTGGAGGCACTATTTTCCAGGAAAGCATTTCTCAGTGTCTATAGACCAAAAAATCCTCAACTATATATTTACATTGTGTGAATTGAATCTCAATAAATGAAGATGGGTTGAATACCTACAATCATTTAACTTTGAGAATTCTTATATTCATGGTAAATTCAATATTGTTACTGATGCTATGAGCCAATAGACATAGACATAGGTATTTCAAAAGGCTTTTATTAAATGGTAGTTGATGGCCCTATTTTCATAGATGAAATTAGAGGTCCCTGGGTAGCATAGGAATTCTATTATTATTGCTTTATCCATGACCTCATCTCTTATGGATGGAGTGAATATGAGTTGGTTTTCCAATCCTAAGGGATTGGTCCTATGGGAAATCACTTCAGGTGTGGATCCACCGCTTAGTTGGATCATTGATTAGGATGAGGTATTACACATTTATGAATGTGTTTGGGTTCCAACAGACACCTCAGAAGATTTTATGTGAAACTATCATTCCTCTATTTAGGTGTTAAATCCTAGACTTAAGAAGATGTACCATGATTTATTCTCCCAATACTTGTGTCTTGGTATGATAAGGGAGATAGATGGTTTCATTACTCAATGTTCCACTTTTCAGTAGGTGAATCTAGAACACCAGTGGCCACCAGGTATTTTATAGTTATTTTCCATTCCTAAGTAAAAATGGTATGGGATCACTACATATTTTGTGATGGGATTACCTAGGTCACCTCGAGGTTGTGACGTTGTATGGGTGATAATAGGAATATTTGAAAAGGTTTCTTACTTCTTACCTATCAGAGAGACCTTTTAGTTGATGAGCTAAAAATTTTATATGTTAGAGAGATCATATTACCATTATAGAGTTCCACATACTATCATATCTAATAGAGATGCTTGTTTTATGTCACGGTTCTAGAATGGGTTTTAAAGGGAACTGGATTAATAGTTACTATTGATTACAACCTATCACTCACAATCCTATGGTCAATCTAAGTGTACAATATAGGTTTTAGAGGAAATTATCTGAGAATGAATCCTAGATTTTGGGGGTTCGTGGGAGAAACACCGATAACTCACCAGGTTTTTTTATAATAACATAATCCAAGTAACTATAAAGATAAATCCTTACAAAGATTTATCTAGTAGGCCATTCCATTAACCTCTATACTGGTTATAGGAAGGAGAGGCAGTTCTACTAGGACCTCATATCATTTAAGAGACTTTAAATCAGGTACAACTTATTTGGAAGCATATGGCTTCAACTTGGTCTCGGTAGATATATTATATCGATTGTCACCACCATCAACTATACTTCCATGTAGTGGATTGAGTTTTCTTCAGTGTTTCACCTAGACTAGGGAATATATGGATATATAAACAAGGGAAGATATCACCTTGTTATGTAATGCCTTTCACGATTTTGGAGATAGTCGATCTTGAAGCTTATCGGTTATAGTTACCTCATAGGTATCATTCCATGCATTATTTCTTCTATATATATTAGAACCATTGTTATTATTCGTATTGGTATCAATTGTTTTAGACTGGTGAGGTTATGTTAGAGGTAGATGCATCCTTTGAGGATCATCCTATATGTATCATTGATCAGAGCATGAAGGCCATCTGAGGTAGGTCAGTTTCACTAGTTTGAGTGCTATGGACGTACACCCATGTATATGGTATGTTCATAGAGTGAGATATCGACATACATGATTAGTGGAAAGAATTATTCTCATAATATAACATACAACCATCAGAAGGGAATCTCAGGGAAGACTTTTTTGTAAGAGGGGAGGTTATTGCATCTCAAATTTTTACATGAGGTACAAATATTTTAATTTTTTTTAAACCTTTCTTTTCAAACTAATAGAGGTTATTAAGGGATTGATCAATAGTTCAGGGTCATCTAGGGATTATTCAGAGTTCAAAGATTTGGTTTTTAGAGAAACAAAACAAATCACACAAATTCATGCATGGTTAATAGTAGTTGTGTGGATAAACCATGAAACCCATATTTATAGGAGAATAGTTTGATAAACTATTTGAGGGAGGCTTCAAATCCATGAGAAAATATATAGAGTAATTATAGAGGGGACCCACACGGGATTTTCATGGTTTACCAAACCATGTGCCTAGCCCACACACATAGTGCCACATATATAGTAAGTTCTCATGGTTGGAAAATGGTTTGGACAAATCATACAGCTAAACCATGTGCCCCTTTAAAAATTCATGAAATGTGGATTTTTCCATTCCCTATATGATAATTAAAACCTCTTTTATCCTCCCATTTTTTCATAGAATCCCACACTTTGGTGCTCCCATCTCCTCTCCTAGGCATTTTCATTGCCCCATTATTTGAGTTTAGAATCTTGTGTCGTTCTTCATATTATATTCACACTGGTAATCTCCTTGATTATATTACTTTATTTTTTTATCTCTCTATATAGAATAAAAAATCTATATGAGCTAATATGATAGATTTTTAGGGAATTCCTCTATTTCATTAATTTCTTCTATTCTATCCTAAGTCAAAGGCATTCATTGGATGAGGAGAGTACTACGTGTCTATGGTATGTGGTATATACCTTTTCTCTTTAAGTAATAGTGTTTTATAGCTTCATCTATAGTGTCACATGATGAAATTTATGAGGATTTCTTTTTAAATTAAAATAACCTTTAATTATATGTTCAAACCATGATTTAAACGTGTTATTACACCCATATAAAATGTTATAGGTTGTCAACCTCAACGAGAACCACCCTTGAGGTGGGTTCATTTTATTAATCATGTTTATACCACCAAGGGGGTGAGTTAATCTTGACATTTATTAATGGGATTTGTATATACCTAGAAGATCCAAGATCTGAGAAAATTTGGTCCAAAACATTATTAATCAAAAAGTAAAATACAAGTTTAATAATTACAAGAAGTTTTACACAAATGGGAGTGGATCACTCCACACATATCTACATCTACCATTAGTGAAAAATAATCATGTGCTCGGAAATACCACATCATACTCATTTCAATGATCACTCTCTTTAACAAGGAATTTGAAACTTTTTTAACTTACATTTAGGCTTGTGAAAAAATTATGTTGAGATTCATAGTATGATTAATAAATTCAATCCAACGAGGAAGGATTATCTTAGTAACATTCATTCACTTCGAGGTATTTAACAGTAAGTTCAGATTCAGATTAAATCCAAAGGGAATTCCAATTATGGTGAACAAAATTCTTGATGGAATATATCATGGACCATAAATCATCTTTGTATGTAATTCCACTTCTGATATAGTGATGAAAGAAACCACTAACAAATTCATAGTGAGTAGAGAAGACACATCCACAAACCATGGATTTTAGAATGCCAGAGGCCTCACTATCAATATTAACCATAATCCATGATGAGATCGAAGGGACCCAACAAACATATTTAAGTAATAGAGGTTTTTCAAGACTTCCTGAAACACCAAGAGTTCTTAGGATGTTGAAATAATTTATATTATTATCCATGGTTCCAGTAACGTTTCGGTTTCGGAAGCCACCTAAAGGCACCCCGTACCTGGTTGGTCAGATGGCCTCATGTGCATTTCCCCAAATTCCAGAGGCTTCCAACTTGAAGTGAGGGCCTTGGGTGTGATAGTGTGGAAACAATTCCCTCGTTGGAAGAGTACACAGTGGAAGTAAAATAGGTATATAATAGAGGAAGCAGTAATGACACCATATAATGGTAAACAGTGGAAGACTATAAGTAAGAAACAACTAGGACACATATATAAATGATGCATGATACATATGTCTTGGAAAGCAGTCAAACACATCACAATTCTAGAATACATTACTAAACCAAAGTACAAAAGGAAACAGATAAACTCCTCAGCATCGCAAGCCTCAGCTTGGTCCCATGCTCTCTAGCTTCAAAGCAGTCAAGTACTTAAATTGGAAGGGTGCTTTCCCTTATCTAAACCTACAGCAATATAATCTATTTGGGCCCAAAATCAAGACCCAAATAGAGTGTGAGACTAAATCCCAGTAGGTAACCACCAAAAGATTTGTACCTAATAGTCAGTAAATATATGGAAGGCAATAAGTAAAATGAACAATAAACAAGGATGTACTTAGTAGTAAAAATTCCTACAGTTAAATTGCATTTAATTATAGATATCAGTAAGTCATTAATCAAATAAGGTAACCCTCTGGGAATTACTCTCAGCCTAACCCCTCTGGTTCAACCTAAACAACACATGCAACCCTCTGGGAAGTACAAAGAGTCTAACCCCCCTGGTTCAGCTTAAGCATAGACTCTCTAAGGAAGCACTCACCGTCAATTCTCCCTATAGTCTCGTATCAGTAACTAAAAGGTTATCTGGGGAAGCACTTATGTCACATTCCCCTTATATCCCATGTTGAGGAACTACATACACTCTGAGGAAGCACTTACATCAATTCCACCTATGGTCTCGCATCGTAAAAGTAAAAACAGACACTCTGAAGAAGCTCTTACATCCATTCTCTTTATGGTCTACTAAACCAGGTTCTCACGGCCCTATGTAAGTCAACAGGTATAACAAATCAAATCGGATAAAGTAAATCTCAATAACTACTTGTCTATAAATCAACAACATCTCAACATGTCAGAAATACAAACACTCCGTCCTACAATACTAGGCATGGAAAACAGGCAAGGCAACCTAACATGCTAAGCAGGACCAAACGGTCATAAACAGAACATGCATAGGAAATCACTTCCAAAGAATAGAAATTATCCCTATTCACATTCAATTTACCTCTACTCAAGAATACAAGCATAGAAGGAAAATAACGGTGCTAAAACAGTAAACACGCAATACCCCGTTCATGGGAATTGGGTGATTTTGCACATATAACTCAAATAATTTCTATGGAAAGGCACAAACCACCTACCTCTGTTTTGTAGTAATGATATACATGATCCTAAATCCTTGAATCACCGAAGAACACCGTAGATTTACAAAAATGTCTAAAAATTTCAACCAATGATAACTCTTGAAAGAAGAAGAATCAGGAAACAAATCTCTAGACGAAGGAAGAGCTTATTGAGGTGATCCCAACCCAATCGACAATAGTCAAATTGGAGATCGAATGCTCGATTAGGGGATCGGGGAAAGATCATCGTCATACATATGCTCTCGGATGAACCAAAACTGGAAGGAGACGGTTATGTCTTTCAGACGCGACCCCAGTATAATTAATAAAAAAAATACATGGAGAGTACTTTTGATGTGCACAACGTGTACTTACCCTTACCGAGACCCACTTTAAGAAGCCTCCAGGTCACCACACATATCCATGTGCAAGTCCACTGTACGGCCAGCACACGGCTACCCGCGGTAACCGAGTACACGGCATGTACTTATAAAGTAAACAGCATGTACTTCAAACATTTCCAAAAATTCTGCTTTTTCTAAAAAACACTAGAAAAATAAAAACATACATGAAAAGAATATTCAGGATCTTACAAACTTCCCCCTTAAAGAAATTTTTCCCTGAATTTCCCTAGCAAGGAGGCATAGAAGAAGAAACCATGAACAGCTCTGGCCACTGCGATTATACATCGGCCTCCCTCCCTCATGTCTCATCAAGTACTCGCTCATGCTGATATATCACTCGTACCAAAGGAACAGACCATCCACGGAGAACCTGCATACTTCGATCAACAATCCAGATAGAATTATCCTCAAAAGATAAAGCCACCTCTCACTCAACTTCCTTAGGTTAAAGATCATGATACGGGTTTGAGAAGTAACATCGAAGTTGAGAAATGTAGAATACATCATGCATAGACTGATACCTCTAAGGTAACTGCAACCGATAGGAAATCGGCCCAACTCTCTCCAACACCTCAAATGGCTCGAAGCATCTCGAAGAATTCTTACCCTATCTCTTAATCCTCATGTGTCCCAACCTCAGTGTGACACATAGGAAAACCTAATCTCCGACCTCAAACTCCAGAGGTCATCTCCGCTGATCAGCATAAGACCTCTATCAAGACTGTGTAGTATTCATCCTCTTCTGAATCAACTCTATCAGCTCTGTGGTCTCCTGGACAAGACGAGCTCCCAGTATAGCCAACTCTCCTACCTCTTGCCAACATAAGGGTGATCGGAATGGCCTACCGTATGAAGCCTCAAAAGGTTCCTTCTGAATAGTTTCTTGAAAACTATTATTATAGGAAAACTCCACAAGAGGTATGTGCTTCTCCCAAGAAACTCCAAAATCTAGGATGAATGCTCACAACATATCCTTAAGAACCTGAATCGTATGCTCGGATTGGACATCTTTCTGGGGGTGGTAAGTTGTACTCAAAAGTACATGTGTTCCCAAATCCTTCTAAAGCCCCTGCTAGACCCAAGAAGTAAAATGTTTATCCCTGTCTGAAACAATGGAGTGTGGAACTCCATGCAGACGTACAATATATCAGATTTACAACCTTCTTAGATCATTAACACTAAAGGTTTCCTTGATCAACAAGAAGTGAACAACCTTCTTGAGTCTGTAAATGACAACCCAAACAACATCATTCCAATGAGGCGACCTCGGCAAACCAATCATGAAATCCATCACGACATCATTCCACTTACACTTGGGAATGATTAACTACTGTAAAAGTCATGCTGGTCGCTGATGCTCTGCCTTCATCTGCTAATAGGTGGAACACCTCACGATGAAACCAGAGACATCTCTCTTCGTACCTGGCCACCGATACTAACGGTGTAGATCACGATACATCTTGGGGATGCCAGGATGAACTGCCCAAACTAAGGAATGAATGTCCCCCATCATATCCTCACATGTGTCTACTATCACCCATATGCGCCACTAGAAACACAGGATCTCATCCTTTCCTATGATCTATCTAGGAATAGGTTCCTCTCCTGACACACTTTCCCATAGGATTTGGCCTTCTGAATCTAATAGTTGCCTCATTCGCACTTGATCAAGAATAGTAGAGTTAACAGTTACAGAAGAAAGAAAAATATCCCCCTATCTGTCGTGCACCTCCAAATACATCTTAGAGAATATAGACATAAGCTATCACTCATTGTTGGCCTCATGAACTACCTATATCTGTGTCCTCATGTTCAACACATCAGCCACTATGTTACCTTTCCCAGGCATATAGGAAAGCATGAAGTCAAAGGACTGAAGGTACTCAACCCACCTTCACTGTCTCAAATTCAGGTCATGCTGAGTGAATATGTAATTGAGACTCTTGTGGTCAGTGAAAACTACAAAAATTCTCTCCTAGAAGATAATTTATCCAACTACATAAAGAATGAACAATAGCATCTAGCTCAAGATCGTACGTTGGGTAGTTCCACTCATGTGGCCTTAACTGCTAAGACTTGTACGTAATGACTCCTTCTCCATGCATAAGAACAACTCCCATCTCGATACCTGAAGCATCATAATAAATAGGATAGATCTTTCCCGGCTCTATAAATACTAGTATCGGTGCTGAATTCAACCTCCCTTTTATCTCTTGAAAGGCTGACTCACACAAATCTGACCCTAAGAACTTCACACCCTTCTTAAGAATACCCATCCGTGGCACTACTAAGCGTGAAAAGTCTTGTATGAAACATATGTAGTATCCATATAGCCCTAGAAAACTTTTTATTTCAAAGACATTCTTTGGATGCTCCCAGGAAACTACTTCTCTCACTTTCTCTAGGTCTACTGGTACTTCTATCTCTAAGATTACATGACCCAAGAAGTGAATCTGGTCCATCCAAAAGTGGAATTTTGAGAGCATAGAATATAACTGATGCTCTCTCTATGTAATCAAAACGATCTCAAGATGTGTGGCATGGTCATGTCGAGTGTGATAGTACAATAAGATATTATCCACGAAGACTATAAAGAAAAATTCAAGTATGGATGGAACACTTGGTTCATTAGTTCCCTGAAAACTATTGGTGTGTTTGTGAGACCGAATAGAATAAACACATACTCATATAGACCATACCTACTTTGGAATGTTTTAAGAGGTATATCAGATGGTCTAACACACAACTGAGGTTAACTGGATCTCAAGTCAATCATTGAGAACACCCAGGCTCCTCGAAGCTGATCAAAGTGATCATCAAACCATGGCAAGGGATATCGTTTCTTGACTATCAATTGGTTCAGCTTCTGATAATCCACACAAAGTCGGAGGGTACCATTCGCCTTTCTTCGCAAATAAGACATGAGAACCCCAAGGACAAGTACTGGGTCAGATGAAACGCTTTTCCAGCAAATCCTTTAACTACTTCTTGAGATCTTATAACTCTGTTGTAGCCACCATATAAGGAGTAATGGACATCAGTGCCGCTCCTAGGACAAGCTCAATAGAAAAGTCTACCTCACGCTCTAGAGGCAAAGATGAAAATTCATCTAGAAAGACATCTCTAAAATGATATACCACTGGAGGAAAGTCTAACTCTGAAGTCCCCAAGTCATTCAGATATAGACTGGAAATATGGTTTGTGAATCCCCCCAACCCATGATGCTCGGGTCCTGCTCTACTCGCCTAGACATATCATTCTCCCTTGTGAAGAAAAGATTCATCCTTTGGTGATGTTAAACTCACCCTACGGTGATAGAAATCGATAACTTCTTGGAAGGAAACTAACCAATCCATTATGAGAATGACTCCATAGTCGGTCATCTCTAGGAAATAGAGGTCCCATAAGAAGTGACACCCACTAACCTCTAGAGGACACTCCTTGAACTGATGTACACTAGTCATTCTAGTCCCCAACAAAGTTTCTAGAATCAAGATATCAACAGAAGAAAAGAAATAGAACCCAAGGCTCTCCATGACAGCAACAGATATAAAGCTATGAAAATCCCATGTATCGAAAAGAGAAGAATCTAAAACTAAGGAAACTAAGATCGTACCTCGAACTATAGAGGGTCTGGGATCCTGATCATGCTGGGTCTACTCCACTTCAAAAGTATTACCTACATCACGGCCCCAGAACCATGCATGTCCACTCTGAGCCAATCCAAGATGTTTTTGCTGAAATCCTGGCGACTGGCTACCATGGCCACGACCTCCACGTCGTCCTAAATAGCTGTAAGAACTCCAGTTACCTAAATTATGAGAAGCTGGTGGTGTTTCTCCTAAATGTGGAGTCATAGAAGAACCTATTTCATCTACTGCTGGTGAGAAGATCTGAAATAAATGCTGAAGATGGCTCATCTTTCCACAAGATCGGCACTCAACTGGGTATCTCGGGTAAAGTGGATTTGTATGCCCATTCTTCCCACACTGGTAGAACACAACCTGGCCACTAGAATATGTCTCTATCCTCCTTGGATCTCTGTGCATAGAATCACTATGGCACTTCCTTCTATCAGTAGGAGGAATACTAGCTCGATATGTCGATCCTCCTGGGCTCACAACTCCATAATCCATCAGATTTCACTTTGTGATTAGCACCTGGTTGACTACAGAAGTGATGGAAGTCAGCCTAAAGATGTTCACTTGAGATTATTTTTCATGTCTAAGACCATTATTGAACTTCCTTTCAAGGAATAACTCATCACCTCTTAGAATGGGCATGAAGCGTTGAAGCTCTGTGATGTGAGAAGAATACTCCATAACAGAAAGATTACCCTGCTCCAGACTCATGAAATATTGGTCTCAATTGTCCCTTAATGTATCTGAATAGAAGTAGTCTTAGAAATCACATTGGAACTCATCCCAAGCCATAACCTGCTGGTGTCCCGCTTGTGAGATAGCATCCCACCATCTCTTGGAGGAATCCCGAAGCATATTCATAGAGAGATTGAACCTCCTCTCTGGAGGCGTCTCCAGATGCTCAAAGATAGACAACATGGATTCTAACCATGACTCTGCAGCCTGAGGTCCTCCTTCCCCTATGAAGGTGGGAGGATGTTGTTGCTGGAAAAACGGTGTCAGTTCTACCATAGAAGGGGCGGGAAGCGGTACTCCTTGGAAGGTCTGTATGAACCTCAAAAAGCCTTATCGAAACTGTGTGTCAGCACTTGTGTCCAGAATGACAACAGGTTCCAAGACTGGCCCAACTGGAGGATCTGCTGTTAGTCCCTAATCATCCATGTCTGGTGTCTGATCACTGCCCTGTAACTGGCGGAAAACTGGAGGACGTCTCGGTGGAATGACTCTGCAAGGTCAAGTGCACACCTTAGATCAATATTAACAGGGACTGAAAACTAGATGTGCAAGAAGAGAACAGTATAAGGACAGAATTCACGTTTTTCCAAACATGGATACATGGCATGTTCCCTGAATCCTTTAACATGGGCGTGTACTCCTACCACAACTATTCGTGGAACACCCCCAAACACACGGCGTGTTGTCCTAACAGACGGTGTGTACTTGAATTCTATTTCCCTTCCCAAGTTATTATACATGGCTAAGCCACATGATTCGCCTAGAACAAGACTACATTGCATGTTCATACCAGACATGACATGTAATAAATGAGCTTCACTGACCCAGGTTGTTAGTGACGCGACTGGATACACGGCTCACACAACACGATGTGTTCCAGATGGACACGGTGTGTACTAGGAATGTTTTGTTGACCCATGTTTTTAGTGACACATCTGGTTACACGGTTCTACAACACGACGTGTACATTAGGTACACAGCATTTCCTACCAAATATTTCCAAACCCTGTGTCCCTGCACACACAGTCTGAGACATGGTTAGAGACTACACGATGTGTACATATGGTACATGGCATGTACTTAAGGAAAATAGTTTTTTCTTGAACATAAGAACACATGGAGAGTATTCATCATTACACAGCTTGTATTCTGGGTTTTTCCAGACAGTAAGCCTCAGAAACAACTCTAGAACCAAAAAAACACTAAAACAAACGTTGAAAGTACCAAATTATGATCTGTGAGGGCCCATACTCCCCGTGAATCAAATCTTCACTACTGGAAAATGGACCTATACCCATGGTTTTGGAAAAAACCGTGGGTATAGGTCACCCTATCCCCACGGTTTTCAAAAACCGTGGGGATAGGAAGTTTTCCAGAACCTATACCCACGGTTTAAGAAAACTGTGGGTATAGGGTCTCAAAAACATGCCTATACCCACGGTTTGGCCATAAACCATGGGTATAGGTGAGCTCTATCCCCACGGTTTGCCCAAAACCATGGGGATAGCCTTTGGTTAAAAACCTATACCCACGGTTTTGACAAACCGTGGGTATAGGTGTCCCGCGGTTGCGTGAGAAATTTTTTTTTCCGCAGGAAAAATTTTTTTTTGGAGGGAGTTCTATACCCACGGTTCTTCCCTCTATACCCACATTTTAAATAAATATATTTAACAAAATATATATACATATACGTAATGTCGACATTGGGGAAGTGGTAAGGTGGTTCGTTAGCGGCGAAGAGGTCACGGGATCGAATCCGGACACCCGCTATTTTATAAAACCTATACCCACGGTTTGAAAACCGTGGGTATAGAGTATTGACACGGTTGCAAAAACCTATACCCACGGTTTGACCAAAACTGTGGGTATAGGTCAGGGACCTATACCGACGCCGTTCAGCCACACGGTTCCCAGAACCATGGGTATAGCCTATACCCATGGTTTTGGGGGTTATACCCACGGTTTTGAACCGTGGGTATAGGTCTATTTTCCAGTAGTGCTTGGAATCTCATACATATCATAAATAAGGGGGAAAAGGTAATGATCCACCAAATTCTGATTCATGAGATCCCATAACACCTCAAGAACCAAAGTTTGGCATTCATTCAACAAACCTCAAACAAAGAATTACCCCTATAAACCAGTAGGTATTCTATCAAGGAATATATCACAACAGCGTGAATATCTAGCACAACATCTATCACAACAACATGAAATCGCTAATGCATCCTAAATGGCATGCAAAGAATGCATGACATGTGATTTCTAACAAGTGCCTATATGATGCATGAGATGAAATACCCTCATCTAATTGGGTTGAAATAGAAATAGAACCTCAATAACCTCAGCAATAACTACACAAAGCATGTTAATCACCCAATGGTGAAATCAAATATGCTGTAAAATTGCAAAACCAGAAAAAAATTGCAGTAAATGAGGTTGATTGGATTTTCCATGTACACGGGTTCGCTACTCCCGGGAACAACATATTACCAAGTACTAATTTTATCATATCCATGGATATAGGCTTCAAATAGTAAGTCAAGAAGAAAAGAATCCCTATGATACCACTTTGTAATGTCCCGATTTCGGAAGCCACCCAAATGCACCCCGTACCCGATTGGTCACATGGCCTCAAGCGCATTTCCCCAAATACCAGAGTCTACCAAATAGAAGCGAGGGCCTTGGGTGTGATAGTGGGGAAACTATGCCTTCATTCACAAAGTACATAGCAGATGTAAAATAGTTATACAATAGCAGAAGTAGTAATAATAGCATACAATAGTAACTAGCAGAAGACTAGAAGTAAGAAACAACTAGAGCACATATATTAATGATGCATGATACATATGTCTAGTAAAGCAGCCAAAAAATCAAAATTTTGGAATACAGTAAAAAACCAAAGTACAAAAGAAAATAGATAAAATCCTCAGCATCACAAGCCTCATCTTGGTCCCATGCTCTCCAGCTCCAAAGTACTCAAGTACCTGAAGTGGAAGGGTGCTTTCCCTTATCTAAACCTACAGCAATATAATCTGTTTTGTCCCAAAAGCATGAATCAAATAGGTTGTGAGACTAAATCCCAGTAGGAAATCACCAAAACAAATATGTGCCTAATAGTCAATAATTATATGGCAGGCAATAAGTAAAAGGACTAGTAAACAAGGAAGTACTCAGCAGTAAAAATTCCTACAGTTCAATTGCATTCAATTCTAGATATTAGTAAGTAGCTATTCAAAGCAGGTAACCCTCTAGGAAGTACTCTCATCCTAACCCCTATGGTTCAACCAAAACAACACAAGAAACTTTCTGGGAATTACACACAGTCTAACCCCTCTGGTTCAACATAATCATAGACTCTCTGAGAAAGAACTCACCGTCAATTCCCCCTATAGTCTCGTATTAGTATCTAAAAGGTGCTTTGGGGAAGCACATCGAGGAACTACAGACACTCTTAGGATTCACTTACGTCAATTCCCTCTATGGTCTTGCATCGTAAAAGTAAAAACAGGCACTCTAGAGAAGCCCTTTAGTCCATTCTCCCTATGGTCTCCTACACCAGGTTCTCACGGCCCAATGTAAGTTATCAAGTATATAAAATCATATCAGCCAAAGTATACCTCAAGAAATACTTGGAAGGAAATCTACAGCATCTCAGTATTTTAGAAATACAAACACTCCATCCTACAACACTAGGCATGGAAAATAGACAAGGCAACCTAACATGCTAAGCTTAACCAAACGGTCATAAACAGATCATGCATGAGAAAACACTTCCCAATCATTACAATTAACCCTATTCACATTAAATTTACCTCCACTAAAGAATACAAGCATAACAGAAAAATAACTGGGCTAAAATAGTAAACACACAATACCATGTTCATGAGTATTGGACGATTTTGCACATATAACTCAATGAATTTCTACAGAAAGGAACAAACTACCTACCTCGGTGTTGTAGGAATGATATACTTGAACCTCAAGACTTGAATCTCCCAAAAACACTGTATATATACAAAATCATCTAAAATTTTAAACTGATTATAACTCTTGAAAGATAAAGAATCAAGAAAAGGTGATCTAGAAGAAGGAAGAGCTTATTGAGGCGATCCCAACGCAATCGACGATAGTCAAATAAGAGATCGGGTGATCGATCGGGGGCTCAAGGAAAGATCACGACCGTACGGACTCTCTCAGACCAACCAGACCTAGAAGGAGACAATTCTATCCATCAGACGCGACCCTTGTACGTTTAATGAAAAAAAAATATGGCGTGTACTTTTGAAGTACATGACATGTACTTACCCTTACAGAGCCCTGGTGTAGGCGAACTCCAAGTCACCACACACGGCCGTGTGCAGGGCCGCTACATGGCGTGTACTTATAAAGTACACGGTGTGTACTTCAAAAATTTCTATAAATTCATCTTTTTCTCAAAAACACTAGAAAAAGAAAAACATGCCTAAAAAGAAGATTTGGGTTCTTGCAGTTCCCATGTGAATATTTGAAGTAGTGTGGACCTCTCTTTGTATAGAAAGGAATCCTACATGTATAGAGGGTGATTGGTTGTCAAAAATTGATACATTTCTTGTAGTGTACATATATTTAATCATAGATGTTGTTTCTTCTAATGTCCCTCATTTTGAAATGGACAAAAAATCCAGACGGATTTAAAAAAAATCATTTATTTCATAGGCTTTCTTTTAAACCAGGATTCAGAACGTAATTTTTTTCTAAGAGATGAAATCCTACGATGTGTATCTTTAAGAGATTAAATTAATTAAATTAAATTTAAATTTGAAAATAAATTAAATTTCAATTAAATGGGAAAATAATAACAAAGAAAGGTTTTAATAATAATAATAATTTAATAATTATTATTATTACTATTATTATTATCATTATTATTATCATTATTATTATAATTATAATTATGATAATAGTTATTATTATTTTAGGTTATGTTTTTTTAGAAACCCTAAGGGGGTTTTCCTTCTCCAATCTTCCCTCACGAGACCCTCCGGCATGTGACCCCCTAGGCTAAACCCCCATCTCGTGCGACCTCCCCCTTCACAACCACCCTCATTGTGGCGTCCTCTGGTGCGGTAATTAATGTATTTTCATGATACTCATCGAGGTAGTCCTTATCCTCCCTCCTCTTCCTCTTTTTCTGCTTATTGGTGGTATTCCCTTCACCTTACACAGATCAGCTAATTCGGTTTGGCCGATTTTTTATGTGTCTTTTATTCCTATGGTGTGCAGCAAGTCTCTTGGGTCATGTTCACGCTTATTCTAACATCCACTACCAAAGGCGAAGTAGATTGGTTCTGATTCGGTTTTTCACTTCCATCTGAGGGGATTTTCCTTTAACTGCATTATCTTGACTATTTTATTTAGGGTTATTTAAGTTCACTTAATGTTCTAGTCATTGATTTATAGTGTGTTGCGCCTTTATCGTGCTATTTCTGGTAGTATTTCCTTCCTTATTAATCATTTATCAATCTATAGTTAAAGATTTAGTATTTTTTGATCTTTTTATATTTTTCATTATGTTTGTTGAATATTTTTGTAGTGGTTTTGAGACCCTAGTGTTGTTTGTGGTGTGTTGGGTCATCCTGGAGGTCGTTTAGAGTTGTCAGGACTAAGGTGACTTGTAGATGTATGCATAAGTAATTATTTATATATATATATATAAAGGTTCTACCGTTATATGTATATTCATCCATGGCAATGAATATGTATATATATGGAGATAGTTTTTCCAATTTATATATGTTCAAAATGCATATGTCGGTTAGTGGAGACAGGTGTATGCAGATAAGAATATATGTAAGGATCCCCTTGAACATATTCATGGGCCCTGGAAATATGTGCATAGGGGATAGGTGTCCTTATATATATGACATGGTTTGTATGCTCAATGGTGGTAGCAGTAGATTCTAGTATGAATGTTGTAAGAGCCTATGTGTTCGGCTGGTTCCTCTTTGAGGTAGGGTCCCATTCCTTTCTCATTTAATTTTAGTAATACATTAATTAATTACTTAATGAACCATTCTTATTTTTTAATTAAGGTAGTTTGGTTTTCAATTTAAAGTATTCCTCGATTAAGTTAGTGAAATGAAAAAAAGTGATATATGTTTCTTTGATAACAATGTCAAATTTTTGTAATAAAACCTTTCTAATAGATATGTGCTACCTTCATGCTAAAAATGTAGAGATATACTTTTTTGTTGCCTGCCTTATTTCCTAACTATATTATTTATTCTTGAGTTAAAATTGATGAATGAAATTTATAGGTTCTTAAGCCCTCATAATTTAGTTTCTATGACTAAATTAGTTAAATAAAGTGGTTGAGCTGAATGAAATGTTAAGAATGAATTAGGAAAGTTGGTAACATCTTTTAATGGCAAAAAACATGAACCCTTTGGAACATGTGCCTTAAAAAATAAATTTTCCATATTTAGTAAAATTGAGTGATAACTCTCTTTAGTAGGATGACTCATACCAAATTTCATACCTTTAATAAATGGTTTAGCCATAATGAATTGTCTGAGTTGTATTAAATTTGTTTGGTTTGTTCTATCGTGTCCTTTTTGGAATTCACTTATGAATTGGGTACCTTATGATAATGCTTAAACTTGAACATAATATTTTATCCCATGTGTGGTGCATCCCACATATGGAATAATTGAGGATTATTTGAATGTAATATGCCTTACATACAAAATTACTTATTGCAAGTTACCTGTGTACCTTTATTGTTAATAAACTCCTTATTCCTTGTTTGGTTCTCATTTCTTAGGACTTTTTAAATGGTTTTGATGGATTATGATACTTGGTCAAGATTAATAGCTTTATATGATGAAATTTCATTAACTACATATTGGTAATAGGCACATTGATGCCACATGAAAATTTTATAATTCCTTGATTATAAAAGTTACATTATTTTTTATTACCCTTTTGGTGGCTCGAACCATATAGAATTCCTTATTAACCTTGATATCTTGGAAAATTGAGTTTCATGGGTTGACATGAAATTTTTTAAGGCTTATTCCATTTAGTTTAAGCCTTGTGTCTTGATTTCTCTGTGATATATGCCTCTCTTGTTGTTTTAATTGAATTCAGGTCGGGGGGAGAATGTGCGTCCCATATTAAGAACCCAAAAATGGACTCTCCATACTCAATAGGTTATAACATGACACACCAAGAAGCGATTTTTTAGCCTCTCTATGAAATCTATCCCCAAGGAGTTTTATTATACCATTGTGTGATACTGGTTTCCTAAGGGGAAACTGAGGACAGTTCCATTGGTATGATGGTGACGCCAATAATCAAAAGATATTTGGTCCCTTACGTGAGATACCTAGGATAGACTCATGGCTACTATACCACAAGTGATACATGTACTTTCAAAAGGATCGACTTAGAGGTGATTAGTGGCATTGGAACTTTTGAATGGATGTACCATAGTGATACCTCAGGGACAGACTCAGACTCCACCTATGAAATTTATGGTTTTTAATGCAAATGATTGAGATAAATCCTTCATTATTATTATGTGTTGTGATTGCACATGAGATTTTACCTTACTTTACTAGCTTACTTATGTGATGACATGATATTTAGAACCCAAGTTAAAGAACAAGCTTGGGGATTTTCCTTCCTTGGTTTTCCATGTTACTATTGGCCCCTGTTTATATATTCTTCCTTTATCAAATATACTTTTCAGATTTCTAGCTTAGGCTAAAATAGGTGGTATGGGACGGGTGTCCATTAGAAACCCAAAACAAGTGGCTATTATTAAATTGTTATCACTCTGCATTTATTTTAGATGAAACACTTCTTATTTTATATTGCACTATCTAGATTGGGCTTGACAATGTGGGTACTGGTCTACTGAGATTTACATCTCACCCCTACTCGGGTACCCTTAGTACCTGAGTAGACATTATTTTTTCAAGATCAAGGTTTTTTTGTATTGCATGTACCTAGGAGTTAGTAGAAAAGGACCGAGATGGATCTTGGGATGCTCATGGAGATCACCCATGGGGATGTACCATAATTTCATTATTATTGTACTATATTGAAAGCATATTGTATTGTTTACTTTCTTCTATCATGTATCATTACCATGGAATGCATTCATTTATTGTATAAAATGGTGTTGGACAATTTTATTAAATTGTTAATCATTGTCTTTTGCTGCTTTGACAATTATTATTTACTATTTCCACTACAATCTATTGCTTATATTCTATTATACTGTTCTGAAACTCTGATATGAGGTTATAGACTCCTCAATATCACATATTTAGACCCTCAGTGCTAGTTGGAATCCTCTGGAATATAGAGATTCATGCTTGAGGTCATGTCACCCACAAGTCCAGCTACCAGTTTAGTGGTAATCTGGATCAGGATATTACAAAGTGGTATCACAGGTGGTTATTTTCATTTTTCTTTCTATCTTTTCTTGGTAGACAAGAGACTAGGAATGTGTTGGTGCTTGGTTAATAGTCTTTCTTGGGATTGATCACCCCACATATAGAAAATGAACAAGTGTCTAGGGCTGGGAAATGATGTTCATGCTTTTTGATATTATAGTTGATATGATTTCACCTCGAGCTATTGGTGTAATTTCTACTTCTTATGGATTTATGGAGTTTATGATATTTTACCATTGTATTATTAAGTAAAGGGTGAATAATTAAATTCATCATAATAGGAACATAGGGATTCGCATGTCATGTGTATACCTTTCCATGTAGATACATTCATAGTTATCATGATGATATAATATGATTGAGTGCTTTAAATACCATGATATGTTGTTATGTTTACTATCATATATGTTTGTATAGCCATATGAGGTGTTAATATGCCATGATTGTGTGACTATAGCATATATTCCATGTGTTAGCTGCATTTTATGACATGATAGTTTTGTTTCTTTGTAATTTATTTCATGAGCTAAATGGTTTTGTTGGAAATAAATGGGAACAAAATTCCACCTATAAAGTGTATGGGCACTTTATGGACTTGTAAATGGATGCCCATATGAAAAGAATCTGATGGTACTATTGAATAAGTTCATGTTTTATTATGGAATGGTTTTAAATGTAAAGTTATTTTAAATGAAACCTATAGTGGTGTCCTCTGTTTAAGACCCTCGTGTAAGGCTAGATAAATATTCTTTGAGTTTCCTTGTAACAGAAGGATGAGCATTTTCCATAGGTGATCCTTCTTTTAGCATTGGATTAGATGATCGTATTTTGAGGCAAGTTACATATTTTAGTGTGACATGGTGTTAGGGTAAATTATTTTTCTTTTTAAGGTGATATCTTGTGGTAGTCAGAACCATTAAAGTTTTAATGTCTTATTAATGTCATGATCTTTCTATCTTTTTGGTGTTGTTCGGGTGTCGTTGTCCCCAGTAGGACCCTTGACTTCTCAATGACACTATTTTTTATATGGGTGGTATTGTTTTCTTTGACCCATATTATGGGTGTGAGAATCATGTAATGCTCAGTTTCAGCAAGTTGGACATGCCTCAGGCATGGTTGACTGCTTCGTATGTCCCAGGACTCTTTCCTTTCTTCAGCGATGGAAAACTTCATATATCATCATCCAGGTAAATAATTTTGTATGAACCAACTGATTCTTGAATCCAATGGGTGGATATCCTATGGATGGTATTTAGGATCTGTCCTTTATTATAAAATCTTAGGGTTTTATGCTTTGGTATACACGATTCCCTTCGAGTTCTTAAGGACGTAACATACAAGTTGAGTTCAGTAGGATTTTTGAGCCTTGAGTTGTTGAGTGTGGTCTCTGGTTATCTCCAGAGTAGAGTGACCTGGTCCTAAAGAAATCAATTTTGACCCAATGCTTGGGATTAATTCCAAAGACTCGTGTGTTTTGACACGCTGATCGGTTTGGTTACTATCTTCATGCCCATTTTTTTAAAAATTTGCATTTATGATAGTTCTAACCAAGCCTTCTTTTGAGAAGCTACTCTATATCTTCTTTTTTCTGATTAGAAACTCTTAAAGTGGGGAGTGACATTTAAGATTAGTGAAATATGTTTTTTTTAGGTATTGGGGAACATATCCATAGAGTACCATTAGATGATGGTTGTTCTTACCTAAATGACCATGAGGCTTGTGAACATTAAATCGTGTCGGTTCTTTCTCAGAAACATGATATTTTTGTGGTTGGTGGTGTATGCAATCATTGAGTAGCATTGTTGGTAATGGGTGTACTATGGTTTCTAATCATGAACGATCATTGGATACCTCATGTGGTAAGGCATGGTGGTCAGTTAATGATGGTTCATTGACAGTTAAAGTTGAGTTTCTTCTTAGAAGTCAACCATTTATGGTTCAACACTTTTTCTTTCCAACACTTGGGTATGTTTGATTAGAATCCGTTAAATCGTATTAGTGTATCTTGATTAGTGACCAGTATGTCCCCTATCTTGACATTGTCTAGGTACACTAAGAGAGAATTGGTCATACTCGTTGTTAATGTTTTAAATCTTTTGGGATTGTCCGATTGGTTATTTCAATGTTGTACACCAAATGTTTGGTTCTAATCGAATCTTGGTTAATATTTACTGACTCTTGGATTCCCATGTAGTAATTCTTTGGAAAAACTCTTCTAAACCATTTGTTTATTCTAACATGACCGCCAGGCCAATGCCACACTTGGCTCAGTCAATGCTTTGATGTAGACATCTTGGCTTTGAACCAATGTCTCACTAAAAAACATAGAGTATGGATTTACTTAGGTTAGTTCCTTACACTCCAGTCATTCCAATTCAAGGTTATCCTAGACTTGTTGTTCAAGATCAGTGATTCATAAATCAATGAATTTCATTGGACGTGTTCATGGTGAATGTGAGATAACCTTGAAGATGGAATCATAGTTCAGTTTATAAAATTCCATTCATCTAGTTGAGTGTCTTCTTGAATGGTTGGCCAAATTTTCTTAACAAGTTGTCTCATATATGAATTGGAGAGATCTGTGAAGGATTGTTTCTGGCATTTCGTCAGGTGAGATTAGTACAGTTTGTGTCAGCTAGGTCTTTGCATGAAAATCTAGCTCAACTTGGGATTTTAGGTCGATGGGGAATCAACTATTTTTACCGTTTCGTAAATCACATTATAAGAATTGCTAGAACACTTAAGGAAATGTGTAACGCCCCGACCCCAGCTACCCAGAGTCGGTGCATTATTACATAACATTGGCATGATCACAAGAAAGATCAAATCTCGAAAGACCGATTGGTTTAGTAGCCTTGGAAACACTAGATATATTCATAAGTTTTACATTACATCATAAAATGAAAAACTACTACAACAACATAATGTCTCCATAATCCACACTACTATCCCCTCATAATATCCCTGCAGGTCATTCATAATTTACTTCTTCACATCCTGGGGAAAAATAAAACATAGAAAAGGGGTGAGCTCAAATGCCCAGTAAGGATAACAATATAGCGGAAACTTTCATAAATAAGAATAAACATTTAAGGCAATGCATTACTAAAACAAAAGCCTTTTAAAATTGAACTTCAACATAGTATGGCAAAAGTAAAATGAAATAATGCCATTTACTTGTTCACATGGATATTCTACTAATCAAATAATCACATGCAATATCAATAACCACTTTCATAATGTTGGAATGCATAATGCCAGACTATCATAACCACATAGCCAAGGCCTCGTGCCAAGACTACAAATAAGATTTTGTCAAGGCCTTGTGCCAAGACACTAGTTTGTCTCATGAGACCTACCGATGCATCGAGGAGCTATAGCGGGCTCCACCCGTCACTTATTAAGTCCAATGCATTCCCATATGAAAAGGTTTAAACATAACATAAACATTCGTATTAAAACTAGCATACGAAATGTCAATACTTTCACAATAAACTATGAATGGTATAAAAATAGCACATCCACAGTCAAACATATCACAAAACCTTCAATACAATATAGAAGTTTTGTATCATAATAAATCAACTTCAAATAATCTTAAAATCCATCAAAGGATGTTGACATAGATGAAATCAAAATTCTTTTTAAAGAAATATCTCCTTTTATTTTGAAATCATTTAAGATCCATATAAAATAAAACATTTTCATTGAAAATATTCTTATAAGCTTGTAAGGAAAGCTTTGAAGATTTTATAACGGCGTAAAATAACCGCACCCGCCGTATAAGTTAAAAAAAACATTCTTACCTCAATTCTGTCGAAAAGGTTAAAAAGGACCTTGTTTTGAAAACGACGGAAAGATTCCTTTATAAACCTCTTATAAAAAGTCAAACAAGGGTATAAATGACATTAACCCATATTCTTTTAAATAGTAAAAATGTTTTGAAATACATTTTTAGGAAACATGGATGTGGATGATAACGAGGTCCCAGTAGATAATTATGTATAAACAACCTTGGATAATGAAGAGGTTGTGAAGTAAACCCTTACCTTGTACTTTTCCTTGGTTGGGGTAGGTTAACCTCCTGTATAATGGTGAAATAGTTGTTATTAAATTATACAAGAATCATATATATTAATATGATATCATATATGATCTTTTAACATTGATTTGTTAATAATATCTTAGAATTATCGTCGTTTCGGGAGTTAACTTACTCATTTTCTTTTATATGTTTTGTTACATAAGCCATGGTTGTTGTATCTTATTCATATCCAGAATGATATAAAGTCCTTAAACATCATTTTTAAATCATCAAATGATAATTATACTTGAATGGATACGATGGAGAATGAATCTCATCACGTTCGTGGAGACGGTAGTCCGTACGTACGCACGAGCGACAATATCATTCTTTTGATATTAAAATAATATATAAATGGATGGTATATCATATATACAGAATCATTAACATGTTATATTTATTATTTACATGAGTTACACATCATTATTATACCCATCCAAATAATATTATATTGAATAACAATTACACCACGACGTGGAGACGGTAAGCCGTACGTACGCACGTATGGTGACATGTTATTCAAAGGGTGGATAGAATACTGAATATGATTGTACCATATTTATAATAAAATCACAGTATATGTGAGATACTGGAGTTATTATTTCAGAATGGTAAGAACAAAGGAAGAAGAAGTGGAAGAAGAAATGAACTTAGAAAAGGGTGGTGAAATCATTACCTCTTCTTCGGGTTCTTCCTTTTGATTTGATCAAAAGGGCTCCTTAGGTTGGCTTTCTGATCAAACTAAGGCCTCTAGGTTGTAGTGAGGGATGTTGGGAGAGTATTTGGGCAGATTTTGGCCGAACGAAAAGGCTTTGAAGGTGTGAAGAAATGAGAAGGATGAGTTCCCTTTTATAAGAGGGGTGAGGGGCACCTTTGGAAAAGTTAGAAATATTAATTTATAATAAATTCATATTCGGTTTCTAATGGCTCCAAAGCTTATTATTCAAAGGTTAAGGTGGGGATAAGTCTAAAACCACTCAACCAATAGAATTTAGACAGGTTTGGGTACTTATATTAACCTTATCTTTAAGTATTAACTCTAAGTTAATTAGTTTCACTTTTACAATGTCTCTTTGTATTTTTATATAATATGGTTAATAAACTTACTATATACATCCAAGCGACCCCCAAGTGGTACATTAATGATGAACCTATCATGATATAAGTCTCTTGGCCGAACCTTAGATTTTTAGGAATTTAATATCAATTAATAATATAATATTTGTTTTAAGAACTCTTTTATGTCAATTTTGACACTATTCAATAGTTGATTTTTTTGAAACTCATAACAGATTGATTACTTCGAAAAAAGTCAATTATATAAATCCTAATATATCATATTATCCTAGAAAATTAGTTTAATTCATTAAAAGTTTCATATTATATTTATTTGGGTATTTATAATATCCATTATTTTAATTTTTTACTATTATAGTAATTACTTCATCATCATTGTGTCATATATAAAATAAATTATTTAATGTCTAAAAATTATAAATAAAATATCATTATGTAGGAAATATTTTTATCTTTCTAATGAATATTTATAATCTAAAATCCAACATATATAACCCTATGTAACAATTGTTGTTCTAAAAGATATATGCTTGTGTCATTTTTGTATTCATTTTAACTTAATTAAAATAAAGTGTCATTATCACTTACAAGTGGATCCATGGGGTCCCAAAATTGACACAAAGATTCCCATGGTCGACCATGTATCAACCAATAGGGTTGAGACACGTTTTAGGGTAATTTAGTATTATTATAATATTATTTTTTTTAACCCTTATTTACCGGATTTACCCTTAACCATGGTAAATAAAATATTTACCGCAGTAATTATTCAAAATGTCTAAAAATAAAAGTTACCTATTTACATAATTTGGACATCCTGATTCCAAATATGGAATCCATTTTCCTAAATTCAAAACACAGAAGTGGCAGAAATTAATTTAAAATTAATTCCCGCTGTTAAAACAAAAAGCGTGTTTTTAAGAGATAATAACTATCAAAAGATTGACACTTGTTTATGTTCGGTTTAATTGTAAAATTATGTCCAATGACCAACATTATATTAAATGGTAAAAATATATTCTAAATATACTTTAAAACCACTCAAATTCATAATTTATCACTATTACTTATTTTGATTAAAAAAGTTGTTTTTAATTAAAATTTAGTAATTTTTACTATTCATCAAAATATAAAAGTTATCCGAAAAGTACCAAAATTTCACCCTAGGATAATTTCGATATTCCGAATCCAAAAATGAAGTCCATTTTGAAATATAGAATATATATGATTTCAAAAAGTAGGTATTACTATTCACAACGGCTAGTTTAATTAGTTGTGGTGTGTGTTAGAACTCGAGGTTGCGTACAACACACGCTATCGCATTATTCGAAGGGAAACGTACCATAGAAGCTTGGGGTGTTACATTCTCCCCTCCTTCAAATAATTGCGTCCTCGCAATTTCTAGGGTATTACTGCATAAAAAGACTCGGGTGGTTCTTCATCATAAGTTCCTCGGGTTCCCACGTTGCCTCTTCCATCTTATGATTTCTCCACAAAACTTTTACCAGACGCGTCGTCCGGTTTCTCAGCACTTGTTCTCTCGTATCAAGAATCCTGACGGGCTCTTCACAATAAGACAGATCCGGTTCCAGTTCTAATTCCTCATAGGTGAGTACATGCGTTGGGTCAGGCATGTATTTTCTCAACAGAGATACGTGGAACACATCGTGAACTTTGGAGAGACTTGGGGGCATTGCCAATCGGTAAGCTACAGCCCCAATTCGTTCTAGAATTTCGAAAGGTCCGATGTACCTGGGACTCAATTTACCTTTCTTACCAAAACGTATGACTCCCTTCCACGGAGATACCTTCAGGAAAACATGATCACCGATTTGAAATTCCAAATCCTTCCTTCGATTATCGGCATAGCTCTTCTGCCTACTTTGAGCTGCTTTAATGTGATTTTGGATTACCTTCACCTTTTCCACCGTTTCCTCCACCAGTTCTGGGCCTACAAGTTTTCTTTCACCAACGTCATCCCAACAGGTTGGTGTACGACATCTCTTTCCGTATAACGCTTCATATGGTGCCATCTGAATACTCGAATGGAAGCTATTGTTATAGGAAAATTCTACTAGTGGTAAATATTGATCCCACATACCCTGAAAGTCAAGTGAGAAAGATCTCAACATGTCTTCTAAGGTCTGAATAGTCCGTTCTGATTGTCCGTCTGTCTGAGGGTGGTAAGCAGTGCTCAAATGAAGTTCTGTATCCAGGGATTTCTGAAGACTTTTCCAGAATCTTGAAGTAAAACGGGGATCACGATCAGAAACAATTGATAGGGGTACTCCATGAAGTCTCACAACTTCATTAATGTATAGTCTTGCTAGACGTTCCAGGGGTAGATCTTCTCTTATAGCAAGAAAATGTGCTGACTTGGTAAGACGATCAACAATAACCCATATTGCATCGTTCCTTCTAGGAGTCTTCGGTAGCCCCATGACAAAGTCCATCGTAATATTGTCCCATTTCCACTCCGGTATGGGAAGAGGTTGCATGACTCCTCCAGGCTGTTGCCTTCCAGCTTTCACTTGTTGAAAAACCATACATCTTGATACAAAATCAGCAATCTCCCTCTTCATGTTGTCCCACCAAAAATGTTCCTTCAAATCTCTATACATTTTGGTGCTCCCAGGGTGTATAGAGAAATTGGAACTATGAGCATCATCCAGTAATTCCCTTTTCAGATCAGGTAAATCGGGAACACAAAGTCTCTTTCCAAATTTCAAAGTTCCATCTTCATACACAAAGTCTCTCAATCTCCCATCATTCACAGCTTTAATCTTCTTCTGAAATTCTTCATCATCGGTCTGAGAACTCTTAATCCTTTCTAGTAAAGATGGTTTGGCAACCATTTGAAAAAGAATTGATGTTTCACCTTCCCTGGTTATTCCCATGTCCATCTTCTCTAGATCCATGAAAATTGGATCCCTTTCAATTCTCATCATGTTCAGAACTCCATGGTCTTTTCTGCTCAAAGCATCTGCTACTTTGTTTGCTTTCCCCGGGTGGTAGTGTATCGTGCAATCATAATCCTTGAGTAATTCAAGCCATCTCCTTTGCCTCATGTTGAGTTCTTTTTGTGAGAAAATATACTTCAAACTCTTGTGATCAGTATAAATCTCACATTTTTCACCATAGAGGTAGTGCCTCCATATCTTCAAAGCAAAGATCACAGCTGCTAATTCGAGATCATGAGTAGGATAGTTTTGTTCATGAATTTTCAACTGTCGTGATGCATAGGCAATAACTCTATCATTCTGCATAAGGACACAGCCAAGTCCTTTCTTCGATGCATCACTATAAATAACGAACCCATCATTCCCCGATGGTAGAGTCAATATAGGAGCATTGACTAATCTTCTCTTCAGTTCTTCGAAACATTCTTCACACTCTTTTTTCCAAACAAATTTAACCCCTTTACGTGTGAGCTTCGTTAATGGGTTAGCCAATCGGGCAAAATTCTGGACGAAACGTCGATAATAACCTGCCAAGCCGATAAAACTACGTACCTCAGTTATACTCGTAGGTGCTGGCCATTCTTGGATTGTCTTGGTCTTAGAAGGATCAACAGAGATTCCATCTTTAGAGACAATATGGCCAAGAAAAGAAATCTCCTGAAGCCAGAATTCACACTTGCTAAACTTCCCATATAATTCATGCCTCCTCAGAGTCTTCAAGATAATGCGCAAGTGATTTTCATGATCTTCGTAGGTTTTGGAGTATACCAATATATCATCAATAAATACTACCACAAATTCATCGAGATACTCCTTGAAAACTCTATTCATCAGATCCATGAATACAGAGGGTGCATTAGTCAATCCAAACGGCATTACAGTAAACTCGTAATGCCCGTACCTGGTTCGAAATGCTGTCTTCGGAATGTCTTCCTTCTTTACACACAACTGATGGTATCCAGATCGAAGGTCAATCTTTGAAAAGTATTGAGCTCCATGCAGTTGGTCAAATAAATCATCAATACGAGGTAGGGGATACTTGTTCTTTATCGTTATAGCATTGATCTCCCTGTAGTCAATACATAACCTCATAGATCCATCTTTCTTTTTAACAAAAAGAACAGGGGCTCCCCGTGGAGAAACACTAGGGCGAATAAATCCCTTATTACTCAATTCCTCTAGTTGTTTCTTTAGTTCGACTAACTCTACAGTGGCCATTCTATAAGGGGTCTTCGATATAGGCCTTGATCCAGGAATCAAATCAATGGAAAACTCAACTTCTCGTTCTGGAGGATGTCCAGGTAAATCTTCCGGAAATACATCTACAAATTCTTTCACAACAGGTACACCCTCTATTTGAACATTCCTTTCCTCACCGATAGTTACTTCATTCTCTTCCTCCCCAATAATTGAATTAAGTTGAGCTATTGGGGGTGGGTCTAAATAAGAATTAGGTGGTGACGATTCTGCTCTAAAAATAAGGTGTTCCTTATCATTATCATCAAGAATCGTAACCTCTTTCTTCTTACAATAAATCTTCGCATCATAGTCCGAAAGCCAGTCCATACCGAGGATTATATCAAACTCAATCATAGGTATGACGATGAAATCAGCAGATAAAGAAAATTTATGTGCTCTAATGGGGACTGATTCACAAAACTTTGTTGCAACGATACTTCCCTTAGGAGTTTTAACTGACAACTCCCTTATTAAATCAAATTGGAAATATCTAATTTTCTTAGCAAACTGGGAAGATATGAAACAATGCGATGATCCAGAATCAAATAATGCATTTGCTAAACTTGAGGAAACCATTAAATTACCTGCCACCACGTCTTTCGGAGCTTCTACCTCAGCAGTAGTGATAGCATAAGCCTGGCCTTGATCCCTTGGCCTTTTCTGAGGTAAGTTCTCCTGACGCTTAGGACATGCATTTGCATAATGCCCCATCTCCCTACAATTGTAGCACTGAACGTTGGTAGCTTCCTTCTTCCCCTTGCAATCATGAGCTTGGTGGCCTTTTTCACCACACTTGTAACAGACTCCCATTCCCTTCAGGCAAGCACCGGGGTGTTTCTTCCCGCACTTACCACAAGATGGATATTCAACCTTTCCCTTCTTCCCCTTATTTCCATTCCCAGATTGATCAGCAGGTCTCTTCTTCTCTTGCTTTGCTTTAAAGTCATAAGACTTAGAGAATTCCTTTTCGGTCTTGATAGCACATGAGACAATGTCTTCGTACGATGAAAAGGATTGTGAGACTAATGCTCGACGGAGAAATGGTTTTAACCCATCAAAGAAACGATCAATCTTACTTCTTGGGTTGCGAATATAATCTCCAGCATACCTCGCTAACCTTGTAAAGTTAGCCTCATACTTTGTGACATTCTCATCCTCCTTTTGTCTCAGACTCAGAAATTGCCTTTCCATATCTGCTCGATGGTCGCGAGGAAAGTATTTTTCTAAAAACAGATCTTTGAACTCCCTCCATTCCATGTTTGATACTTCATCATCTTCCTTCATGTTTTGAATCAATGACCACCATTGATCAGCATCTCCAGTGAGGCGGTAAACTGCCATGGTAACTTTTTCCCTTTCACTACTCCCCAAAGCCTGAAATATTTTCTCTAGGGAAAATATCCATTGCTCAGCTACTAAGGGATTTGTACTTCCATTGAACGTTGGTGGTTGTTGTCTCATGAATCGATCTAACATTGATCCTCCACGCTGCGGATTAGGGTGCTCCATACGGGTAAGGTTATTATTCATAACCTGAGTAAGTTGTCCCAGTACGGTGATTAGCTGATCAGCACCAGTTGCATCACCAGCCCCACTATAATTATCTTGAGCAGGAGGGCAATCCCTACATGGAGTGCGTGCATTGATACGGTTTCCATTTCTTCCACTAGGCGCCATTTCTAAACAATGGCATAAACTAGATCAGTTTATGAATCAAAATACATAATCCCATACTTATAAAACACTTAACATAAATTGAACTATCTATGGATATAATCCATAATCATAAATATGTTTTCTTTGAGGAAGTATATACTCATAAACCCTTCATAATGATTTGTAAAGAAAATGAGAGTTATCCTAAGCATATCCCCCGGGAGTGTCGTAACCAAGAGTGCAGCAAGGCCCGTTGTCGTGCACCAGTTCCCGTTCGAGTCTAGCTCAAAGCGGTGTTTTCGGGTTTTACCCCTAGGTACATCTGTGCCAGAGCCGCCTCTACCTGATCGTATCCAGACAGGGATGTATTGCTCGGAAAACTCACAAAATCTCTACAATACCAAAATTCGAGGAAGTTCTTCTATACTAATCCTCAAAGTTCATCTTAGGTCTACGTGCTCTAATCAGAGTTTATCTAAATCTAGTTTCCAAGGTTTGTACTAAACTTCCTCTGATACCAACTGTAACGCCCCGACCCCAGCTACCCAGAGTCGGTGCATTATTACATAACATTGGCATGATCACAAGAAAGATCAAATCTCGAAAGACCGATTGGTTTAGTAGCCTTGGAAACACTAGATATATTCATAAGTTTTACATTACATCATAAAATGAAAAACTACTACAACAACATAATGTCTCCATAATCCACACTACTATCCCCTCATAATATCCCTGCAGGTCATTCATAATTTACTTCTTCACATCCTGGGGAAAAATAAAACATAGAAAAGGGGTGAGCTCAAATGCCCAGTAAGGATAACAATATAGCGGAAACTTTCATAAATAAGAATAAACATTTAAGGCAATGCATTACTAAAACAAAAGCCTTTTAAAATTGAACTTCAACATAGTATGGCAAAAGTAAAATGAAATAATTCCATTTACTTGTTCACATGGATATTCTACTAATCAAATAATCACATGCAATATCAATAACCACTTTCATAATGTTGGAATGCATAATGCCAGACTATCATAACCACATAGCCAAGGCCTCGTGCCAAGACTACAAATAAGATTTTGTCAAGGCCTTGTGCCAAGACACTAGTTTGTCTCATGAGACCTACCGATGCATCGAGGAGCTATAGCGGGCTCCACCCGTCACTTATTAAGTCCAATGCATTCCCATATGAAAAGGTTTAAACATAACATAAACATTCGTATTAAAACTAGCATACGAAATGTCAATACTTTCACAATAAACTATGAATGGTATAAAAATAGCACATCCACAGTCAAACATATCACAAAACCTTCAATACAATATAGAAGTTTTGTATCATAATAAATCAACTTCAAATAATCTTAAAATCCATCAAAGGATGTTGACATAGATGAAATCAAAATTCTTTTTAAAGAAATATCTCCTTTTATTTTGAAATCATTTAAGATCCATATAAAATAAAACATTTTCATTGAAAATATTCTTATAAGCTTGTAAGGAAAGCTTTGAAGATTTTATAACGGCGTAAAATAACCGCACCCGCCGTATAAGTTAAAAAAAACATTCTTACCTCAATTCTGTCGAAAAGGTTAAAAAGGACCTTGTTTTGAAAACGACGGAAAGATTCCTTTATAAACCTCTTATAAAAAGTCAAACAAGGGTATAAATGACATTAACCTATATTCTTTTAAATAGTAAAAATGTTTTGAAATACATTTTTAGGAAACATGGATGTGGATGATAACGAGGTCCCAGTAGATAATTATGTATAAACAACCTTGGATAATGAAGAGGTTGTGAAGTAAACCCTTACCTTGTACTTTTCCTTGGTTGGGGTAGGTTAACCTCCTGTATAATGGTGAAATAGTTGTTATTAAATTATACAAGAATCATATATATTAATATGATATCATATATGATCTTTTAACATTGATTTGTTAATAATATCTTAGAATTATCGTCGTTTCGGGAGTTAACTTACTCATTTTCTTTTATATGTTTTGTTACATAAGCCATGGTTGTTGTATCTTATTCATATCCAGAATGATATAAAGTCCTTAAACATCATTTTTAAATCATCAAATGATAATTATACTTGAATGGATACGATGGAGAATGAATCTCATCACGTTCGTGGAGACGGTAGTCCGTACGTACGCACGAGCGACAATATCATTCTTTTGATATTAAAATAATATATAAATGGATGGTATATCATATATACAGAATCATTAACATGTTATATTTATTATTTACATGAGTTACACATCATTATTATACCCATCCAAATAATATTATATTGAATAACAATTACACCACGACGTGGAGACGGTAAGCCGTACGTACGCACGTATGGTGACATGTTATTCAAAGGGTGGATAGAATACTGAATATGATTGTACCATATTTATAATAAAATCACAGTATATGTGAGATACTGGAGTTATTATTTCAGAATGGTAAGAACAAAGGAAGAAGAAGTGGAAGAAGAAATGAACTTAGAAAAGGGTGGTGAAATCATTACCTCTTCTTCGGGTTCTTCCTTTTGATTTGATCAAAAGGGCTCCTTAGGTTGGCTTTCTGATCAAACTAAGGCCTCTAGGTTGTAGTGAGGGATGTTGGGAGAGTATTTGGGCAGAGTTTGGCCGAACGAAAAGGCTTTGAAGGTGTGAAGAAATGAGAAGGAGGAGTGCCCTTTTATAAGAGGGGTGAGGGGCACCTTTGGAAAAGTTAGAAATATTAATTTATAATAAATTCATATTCGGTTTCTAATGGCTCCAAAGCTTATTATTCAAAGGTTAAGGTGGGGATAAGTCTAAAACCACTCAACCAATAGAATTTAGACAGGTTTGGGTACTTATATTAACCTTATCTTTAAGTATTAACTCTAAGTTAATTAGTTTCACTTTTACAATGTCTCTTTGTATTTTTATATAATATGGTTAATAAACTTACTATATACATCCAAGCGACCCCCAAGTGGTACATTAATGATGAACCTATCATGATATAAGTCTCTTGGCCGAACCTTAGATTTTTAGGAATTTAATATCAATTAATAATATAATATTTGTTTTAAGAACTCTTTTATGTCAATTTTGACACTATTCAATAGTTGATTTTTTTGAAACTCATAACAGATTGATTACTTCGAACAAAGTCAATTATATCAATCCTAATATATCATATTATCCTAGAAAATTAGTTTAATTCATTAAAAGTTTCATATTATATTTATTTGGGTATTTATAATATCAATTATTTTAATTTTTTACTATTATAGTAATTACTGCATCATCATTGTGTCATATATAAAATAAATTATTTAATGTCTAAAAATTATAAATAAAATATCATTATGTAGGAAATATTTTTATCTTTCTAATGAATATTTATAATCTAAAATCCAACATATATAACCCTATGTAACAATTGTTGTTCTAAAAGATATATGCTTGTGTCATTTTTGTATTCATTTTAACTTAATTAAAATAAAGTGTCATTATCACTTACAAGTGGATCCATGGGGTCCCAAAATTGACACAAATATGCCCATGGTCGACCATGTATCAACCAATAGGGTTGAGACACGTTTTAGGGTAATTTAGTATTATTATAATATTATTTTTTTTAACCCTTATTTACCGGATTTACCCTTAACCATGGTAAATAAAATATTTACCGCAGTAATTATTCAAAATGTCTAAAAATAAAAGTTACCTATTTACATAATTTGGACATCCTGATTCCAAATATGGAATCCATTTTCCTAAATTCAAAACACAGAAGTGGCAGAAATTAATTTAAAATTAATTCCCGCTGTTAAAACAAAAAGCGTGTTTTTAAGAGATAATAACTATCAAAAGATTGACACTTGTTTATGTTCGGTTTAATTGTAAAATTATGTCCAATGACCAACATTATATTAAATGGTAAAAATATATTCTAAATATACTTTAAAACCACTCAAATTCATAATTTATCACTATTACTTATTTTGATTAAAAAAGTTGTTTTTAATTAAAATTTAGTAATTTTTACTATTCATCAAAATATAAAAGTTATCCGAAAAGTACCAAAATTTCACCCTAGGATAATTTCGATATTCCGAATCCAAAAATGAAGTCCATTTTGAAATATAGAATATATATGATTTCAAAAAGTAGGTATTACTATTCACAACGGCTAGTTTAATTAGTTGTGGTGTGTGTTAGAACTCGAGGTTGCGTACAACACACGCTATCGCATTATTCGAAGGGAAACGTACCATAGAAGCTTGGGGTGTTACATTCTCCCCTCCTTCAAATAATTGCGTCCTCGCAATTTCTAGGGTATTACTGCATAAAAAGACTCGGGTGGTTCTTCATCATAAGTTCCTCGGGTTCCCACGTTGCCTCTTCCATCTTATGATTTCTCCACAAAACTTTTACCAGACGCGTCGTCCGGTTTCTCAGCACTTGTTCTCTCGTATCAAGAATCCTGACGGGCTCTTCACAATAAGACAGATCCGGTTCCAGTTCTAATTCCTCATAGGTGAGTACATGCGTTGGGTCAGGCATGTATTTTCTCAACAGAGATACGTGGAACACATCGTGAACTTTGGAGAGACTTGGGGGCATTGCCAATCGGTAAGCTACAGCCCCAATTCGTTCTAGAATTTCGAAAGGTCCGATGTACCTGGGACTCAATTTACCTTTCTTACCAAAACGTATGACTCCCTTCCACGGAGATACCTTCAGGAAAACATGATCACCGATTTGAAATTCCAAATCCTTCCTTCGATTATCGGCATAGCTCTTCTGCCTACTTTGAGCTGCTTTAATGTGATTTTGGATTACCTTCACCTTTTCCACCGTTTCCTCCACCAGTTCTGGGCCTACAAGTTTTCTTTCACCAACGTCATCCCAACAGGTTGGTGTACGACATCTCTTTCCGTATAACGCTTCATATGGTGCCATCTGAATACTCGAATGGAAGCTATTGTTATAGGAAAATTCTACTAGTGGTAAATATTGATCCCACATACCCTGAAAGTCAAGTGAGCAAGATCTCAACATGTCTTCTAAGGTCTGAATAGTCCGTTCTGATTGTCCGTCTGTCTGAGGGTGGTAAGCAGTGCTCAAATGAAGTTCTGTATCCAGGGATTTCTGAAGACTTTTCCAGAATCTTGAAGTAAAACGGGGATCACGATCAGAAACAATTGATAGGGGTACTCCATGAAGTCTCACAACTTCATTAATGTATAGTCTTGCTAGACGTTCCAGGGGTAGATCTTCTCTTATAGCAAGAAAATGTGCTGACTTGGTAAGACAATCAACAATAACCCATATTGCATCGTTCCTTCTAGGAGTCTTCGGTAGCCCCATGACAAAGTCCATCGTAATATTGTCCCATTTCCACTCCGGTATGGGAAGAGGTTGCATGACTCCTCCAGGCTGTTGCCTTCCAGCTTTCACTTGTTGACAAACCATACATCTTGATACAAAATCAGCAATCTCCCTCTTCATGTTGTCCCACCAAAAATGTTCCTTCAAATCTCTATACATTTTGGTGCTCCCAGGGTGTATAGAGAAATTGGAACTATGAGCATCATCCAGTAATTCCCTTTTCAGATCAGGTAAATCGGGAACACAAAGTCTCTTTCCAAATTTCAAAGTTCCATCTTCATACACAAAGTCTCTCAATCTCCCATCATTCACAGCTTTAATCTTCTTCTGAAATTCTTCATCATCGGTCTGAGAACTCTTAATCCTTTCTAGTAAAGATGGTTTGGCAACCATTTGAAAAAGAATTGATGTTTCACCTTCCCTGGTTATTCCCATGTCCATCTTCTCTAGATCCATGAAAATTGGATCCCTTTCAATTCTCATCATGTTCAGAACTCCATGGTCTTTTCTGCTCAAAGCATCTGCTACTTTGTTTGCTTTCCCCGGGTGGTAGTGTATCGTGCAATCATAATCCTTGAGTAATTCAAGCCATCTCCTTTGCCTCATGTTGAGTTCTTTTTGTGAGAAAATATACTTCAAACTCTTGTGATCAGTATAAATCTCACATTTTTCACCATAGAGGTAGTGCCTCCATATCTTCAAAGCAAAGATCACAGCTGCTAATTCGAGATCATGAGTAGGATAGTTTTGTTCATGAATTTTCAACTGTCGTGATGCATAGGCAATAACTCTATCATTCTGCATAAGGACACAGCCAAGTCCTTTCTTCGATGCATCACTATAAATAACGAACCCATCATTCCCCGATGGTAGAGTCAATATAGGAGCATTGACTAATCTTCTCTTCAGTTCTTCGAAACATTCTTCACACTCTTTTTTCCAAACAAATTTAACCCCTTTACGTGTGAGCTTCGTTAATGGGTTAGCCAATCGGGCAAAATTCTGGACGAAACGTCGATAATAACCTGCCAAGCCAATAAAACTACGTACCTCAGTTATACTCGTAGGTGCTGGCCATTCTTGGATTGCCTTGGTCTTAGAAGGATCAACAGAGATTCCATATTTAGAGACAATATGGCCAAGAAAAGAAATCTCCTGAAGCCAGAATTCACACTTGCTAAACTTCCCATATAATTCATGCCTCCTCAGAGTCTTCAAGATAATGCGCAAGTGATTTTCATGATCTTCGTAGGTTTTGGAGTATACCAATATATCATCAATAAATACTACCACAAATTCATCGAGATACTCCTTGAAAACTCTATTCATCAGATCCATGAATACAGAGGGTGCATTAGTCAATCCAAACGGCATTACAGTAAACTCGTAATGCCCGTACCTGGTTCGAAATGCTGTCTTCGGAATGTCTTCCTTCTTTACACACAACTGATGGTATCCAGATCGAAGGTCAATCTTTGAAAAGTATTGAGCTCCATGCAGTTGGTCAAATAAATCATCAATACGAGGTAGGGGATACTTGTTCTTTATCGTTATAGCATTGATCTCCCTGTAGTCAATACATAACCTCATAGATCCATCTTTCTTTTTAACAAAAAGAACAGGGGCTCCCCGTGGAGAAACACTAGGGCGAATAAATCCCTTATTACTCAATTCCTCTAGTTGTTTCTTTAGTTCGACTAACTCTACAGTGGCCATTCTATAAGGGGTCTCCGATATAGGCCTTGATCCAGGAATCAAATCAATGGAAAACTCAACTTCTCGTTCTGGAGGATGTCCAGGTAAATCTTCCGGAAATACATCTACAAATTCTTTCACAACAGGTACACCCTCTATTTGAACATTCCTTTCCTCACCGATAGTTACTTCATTCTCTTCCTCCCCAATAATTGAATTAAGTTGAGCTACTGGGGGTGGGTCTAAATAAGAATTAGGTGGTGACGATTCTGCTCTAAAAATAAGGTGTTCCTTATCATTATCATCAAGAATCGTAACCTCTTTCTTCTTATAATAAATCTTCGCATCATAGTCCGAAAGCCAGTCCATACCGAGGATTATATCAAACTCAATCATAGGTATGACGATGAAATCAGCAGATAAAGAAAATTTATGTGCTCTAATGGGGACTGATTCACAAAACTTTGTTGCAACGATACTTCCCTTAGGAGTTTTAACTGACAACTCCCTTATTAAATCAAATTGGAAATATCTAATTTTCTTAGCAAACTGGGAAGATATGAAACAATGCGATGATCCAGAATCAAATAATGCATTTGCTAAACTTGAGGAAACCATTAAATTACCTGCCACCACGTCATTCAGAGCTTCTACCTCAGCAGTAGTGATAGCATAAGCCTGGCCTTGATCCCTTGGCCTTTTCTGAGGTAAGTTCTCCTGACGCTTAGGACATGCATTTGCATAATGCCCCATCTCCCTACAATTGTAGCACTGAACGTTGGTAGCTTCCTTCTTCCCCTTGCAATCATGAGCTTGGTGGCCTTTTTCACCACACTTGTAACAGACTCCCATTCCCTTCAGGAAAGCACCGGGGTGTTTCTTCCCGCACTTACCACAAGATGGATATTCAACCTTTCCCTTCTTCCCCTTATTTCCATTCCCAGATTGATCAGCAGGTCTCTTCTTCTCTTGCTTTGCTTTAAAGTCATAAGACTTAGATAATTCCTTTTCGGTCTTGATAGCACATGAGACAATGTCTTCGTACGATGAAAAGGATTGTGAGACTAATGCTCGACGGAGAAATGGTTTTAACCCATCAAAGAAACGATCAATCTTACTTCTTGGGTTGCGAATATAATCTCCAGCATACCTCGCTAACCTTGTAAAGTTAGCCTCATACTTTGTGACATTCTCATCCTCCTTTTGTCTCAGACTCAGAAATTGCCTTTCCATATCTGCTCGATGGTCGCGAGGAAAGTATTTTTCTAAAAACAGATCTTTGAACTCCCTCCATTCCATGTTTGATACTTCATCATCTTCCTTCATGTTTTGAATCAATGACCACCATTGATCAGCATCTCCAGTGAGGCGGTAAACTGCCATGGTAACTTTTTCCCTTTCACTACTCCCCAAAGCCTGAAATATTTTCTCTAGGGAAAATATCCATTGCTCAGCTACTAAGGGATTTGTACTTCCATTGAACGTTGGTGGTTGTTGTCTCATGAATCGATCTAACATTGATCCTCCACGCTGCGGATCAGGGTGCTCCATACGGGTAAGGTTATTATTCATAACCTGAGTAAGTTGTCCCAGTACGGTGATTAGCTGATCAGCACCAGTTGCATCACCAGCCCCACTATAATTATCTTGAGCAGGAGGGCAATCCCTACATGGAGTGCGTGCATTGATACGGTTTCCATTTCTTCCACTAGGCGCCATTTCTAAACAATGGCATAAACTAGATCAGTTTATGAATCAAAATACATAATCCCATACTTATAAAACACTTAACATAAATTGAACTATCTATGGATATAATCCATAATCATAAATATGTTTTCTTTGAGGAAGTATATACTCATAAACCCTTCATAATGATTTGTAAAGAAAATGAGAGTTATCCTAAGCATATCCCCCGGGAGTGTCGTAACCAAGAGTGCAGCAAGGCCCGTTGTCGTGCACCAGTTCCCGTTCGAGTCTAGCTCAAAGCGGTGTTTTCGGGTTTTACCCCTAGGTACATCTGTGCCAGAGCCGCCTCTACCTGATCGTATCCAGACAGGGATGTATTGCTCGGAAAACTCACAAAATCTCTACAATACCAAAATTCTAGGAAGTTCTTCTATACTAATCCTCAAAGTTCATCTTAGGTCTACGTGCTCTAATCAGAGTTTATCTAAATCTAGTTTCCAAGGTTTGTACTAAACTTCCTCTGATACCAACTGTAACGCCCCGACCCCAGCTACCCAGAGTCGGTGCATTATTACATAACATTGGCATGATCACAAGAAAGATCAAATCTCGAAAGACCGATTGGTTTAGTAGCCTTGGAAACACTAGATATATTCATAAGTTTTACATTACATCATAAAATGAAAAACTACTACAACAACATAATGTCTCCATAATCCACACTACTATCCCCTCATAATATCCCTGCAGGTCATTCATAATTTACTTCTTCACATCCTGGGGAAAAATAAAACATAGAAAAGGGGTGAGCTCAAATGCCCAGTAAGGATAACAATATAGCGGAAACTTTCATAAATAAGAATAAACATTTAAGGCAATGCATTACTAAAACAAAAGCCTT